>OZ024889.1:46470140-47068976 GCA_964017195.1 Siderastrea radians | reverse complement strand
AATATTGCTAACACTTTCAAAGGCAATTCTTGGCTTGGGTCTCTAAGGTACGTTTTTATCACTGATAAACTGACCTGCGAGTTATTGAAACCACCCTATGTAATGCTAACTTAGGGAAGGAGATACGTGTGAACATCTAAACTTACTTGACACGTTATCAGATATAATGCATGTTAGTACAATGGCTCGTTATTTCCCGTAGCTTTTGTCTCAAAATTAAACGGTGAAATGTCCATAACCGGACTCGTATTGAGACGGTGAATGGGGACTACCAATTCTTAAAAGTTTAACCATTTCAATGCTATCACAATGTCCAAGTGTCAGTCATTGCTTGCCAACTGACCGCTGTTAGGGCCGTACGGGGACTATATTCGTTCTATACGCATTTTATCGCAAGAACGGAATTGTCGAAAAGCTGTGCGACCCAGACAACAACGTGCCCACCCCTTCGAGATGAGACGTGAACAAATCTGTTCTTCGTAAAACATCTTACTTTTCCCTACAAAAAAGAAAAGTAACAGCGAGCATTCTAAAAACAAATTTTAAATCTATTTCAAACAAGACACGATACTTCTCAATGGTATGCTTTCTACTTTCAATATCCACAACATGCTTTCTTTATACAGTGGAACGCCGACACAACGAAAAGCCATTATAGGCACTGGAAAAAGTGCATTCGTTATAACGGGGAATCGTTCTAAAGGAAACCCGTTATAACAAAATTCTGGAAAAACGACCAAAATCCTCGTTATGTTGGGGTTTGGCTGTTAATTATCTTGGCTAGCAATCAAAAAGAGTTATATTGCAACACCACGCATTCGATTAAGCTGTGCAATTACTACGCAGAGTTGAACGATTAAACGATAAATTTAGAGTCAGCATGCATCTCTGTCGATCGCTAATGCATTCAACTTCAGTCGCGCGATCGGGGCAAATTTTAAGTTTGGGTTTTGTATTATGATTAATAATGATGTAAGATATATTGAAACGTCGGATCGTTTTAAGTTTTGTTTTTCTGTCGAAATGTCTCAACAAACCTTAGGTTATTCGATCTCTAGAACGCGGCTACCAGCTTCAACGTCTTAGGAGACTAGAAAAGTGTAGCACAAAGATTGGAAACCGGCTGCGAGGACGCAATCGAATTTCTACGCCTCTGTCGAGGTCAGAGTTTCAATTTAAACCCCTACGTCTGTAAGTATTGTAAGAGTTGACAAAACACAGTGGTTGATAATGATGTTACATCAAAATGTCGCATGGTTTTAACTCTCGTTTTTCTGGATCGTGTTATTTATACTGTGGATTCGTTACACCGGGATCCGTTATATCGGGTTTCTGTTCCACACATTTTACTGTTACTTTGGTTGGGCTGAAGAATATGGCTCTCTAGCTATAACGATCGAAGACGCTGTTACAAAGGGGTCCGTTACATCGGGGTTCCAATGTATATATTTGTAATCCGCTTACGTCCACGCTACCAAGAAACGCTAAAATTGAATAAGAGAGGAATGAATCGATAATATTTTCAAAACACACGAGAAAGACAAGGTAGCGCCAAATATTCGACTCGGGCGGAATTAGCATTGTTGTTGAATTTTAGGGTAGGGACAAAGAGGGCAGCCTTGCCTAGCACCCCTCTCAAGTTTGAAGACGTTACTAGACCAACCGTTATTTAGGATGCAACTTTCAATGTTGTGATAAAAAAGTTGAAACCAGTTTAGAGCGGATGGGCCAATGGAAATTATGTTGGTGCAAAGCAGTTCAGTTGTCACGCATTATCAAGACCACTATTTATTACTTAAGGTCTTTCAAAAATCGCAGAAGGCTTACACGACGATAAACGACATCCAAAGGCTTTTCAGAATAATAAACATGGATATCTGCAAATATTCCACGACTTTTATTATTAGCGGGTCCGGCTCCTAGTAATTACAACATGTACATTGTGTTTTCAGTTAAAAAATAGACTAAGGGCTTGTTTAGTTTTCAGAGAATTTTGTACGTGTGGAAAACAGACCAATATTCTGTGGATCAAGATGCGAGCAATTTTCTATCTTTTCCTGATTTAAAAAACGTTATAACATCAAAACAGACTTTCTTACTTTTCACGGGGTGATATCAGCCATTAAATTCTTATGGAAAACCTATGAGGCCAACACCCACAACAGTAACACTAATTACGAAAATTAATTTTATTGATAAGCTTTTAAAGTCAAACAAGCCTAATAGACTAACATAAAACTTCTAATTGATAAGAAACAGAAGACACCCATCGATAGCCAAAGAAAATGGACCGCGGATTGCATACTTGAAAGCTAATACTGTTCATTGGAAGGCAGTTTATAGAATATCGTTCCCATGCACAAAAATTTAAAGATTAATCGAGTTCCAATTTAACTTACTTCACAGAAGATTGGCAACTAAAGATTTTCTAACAAAAATAAACCCAAAAGATAATGATCAGTGCACTTTTTGTCAAAATGACAATGACTCTTTTTTGGCATGGCTTTAAGCAGTAGTTAGATAAACTTGCAGAGCACCCAATTCTAGTTAAATTTTCGCCGTATTTAGTATTAGGGTTAAGGCGAGACCGTTTACCTCACAAGCAACTAAACTGTTACTTCTTGGTCGCCAGCTTCTTTGTTTGGGTATGTAAAATGCTCAATATTCTCCCCAAAATAGGAAACTTCTCCTCTTTCCTTTCACATTGTAACACAACCATTCTAGTAGAAAACCACGCAAATACATTCAGTGTTCTTTTTTTCTTTCTTTCTCTTTTTTTCACTTTCTTTCTTGTAACATTTAATGAGTAGTCAGTAATGTCGATAAAAAAAACCTGTAATTAAAGTGATTTAGAGGCAAACTTACATGCATGTATATACTGTACTGATACTAGCCTAAGATTACTCACTGTTCATTTTTTTTTTGTAAAATTTTGTGGATTAAATTATTTAAAAAAATTAAAAGGAAAAAAAAAGAACGTAACAACTGAAAATGCTTTCTTTCTTATTTCCAGTCAAGACAATGCGCCTGAAATGCATTCCAAGAAATCTCGTTGGGATTTTTTATGGCCTTTCTTTCGTTGTTGTTGTCTCTAATTTTATCTTCATGGTGTACTTGGTGCAGATCACTAAGTGGAAGCACGGAGGTAAGTGCGGAAAGCCAAGCTGTATTTTCTTTTCCCTGTTCTACACACCGATGCAGGTATGAGCGTATTAAAGGAGATATTTAACACGATGCTCCAATCAGCTTAAGGTCCTTCCATAACAATTTTAAACACCAGAAGAAGTAATCTCCTAGCTTCAGTTTTTACCTTTGCACAACTGTGCCACTAATGGACGGCAAAACGCGCACAGCTTTTTTTCTGACCAATCAGTGCAAACGTGCTGCTTTTTCAACCAATCAGAAGACTTTGCCCTCCCCGCGTTCCCCGCGCCAAATCCAACACTGTTGCATGTTTTTCCTTCTGTTGCTTACTGGCTAGTTGTGTTTATGATGTCTGGCCAAATACTATTGCTAATGTTGTTTAAGAATAATTGGAGGTCCCTATTGTAACAAGGCCTTGGTAGCGTTATTTTTTGTCTCTACTGATCTCACGTAAACGGCGGCCTGAAAACTTAGACGCAATTAAAGGAAAAATTGAAAAGATCCACGGTTTACGATATCCTGATAAAACATATTTGTTTACGGGTTTTGAGAAGCGAAGTATTCTTTCTTGAAGGATACCTACACCAGGTACGTCGGTTCAGAAGATTGCTAGTCAATTATTTACCATTTTAAGCAGCAGATCCCTGATATCAATGCTTTAACTATCGCCAATAGTCTCTAAACTTGCTTGTAGAATGTGAACTTTCAAATGGAAACAAATAAGGTGTCATTCAAAGTATATACCTACTTTAAAATATATTATATTTCTGTAAACAGGTATTGAGAAGCCAAGTTATCCGGTCTCATGGAAAGCTACACCAGGTACCTCGATTTAGAAGATTACTACTTCACTTTCTTTACTATTACTGGTAAGCTGGAAATGCCTAAATCTAAATCAATCTGGTTTTCAAACGATTGCTAGTGAACACTGGTGATCTCTAAATCACTGGCACTAACTCAGCGTTCAATTGAAAATAAACACTCCGCTGATAAAAAAAAATTCCCACAACTGTGCAAATCTCTGTGTAGGCAAATGCACAAGAAATATTAAGATTTGGTCAAAACCCTCGCGTGTTATCTTAGAATTGTTCAAGATACTACGAGCTGGTAGAGGCGGGAGACATTTTAGACAAAGGGGAATAATACGACATTATCTGCCCTTGGTTCCCCAAAGATGGAGTAAGTGTGCATTGTAAGGTTATGCATCAGCCAAATCCACCGAACCCATCTCCACACTTTGGGCAACCGGGGAAAATCTGCTTAAGTTTCTGTCTTAGAGGTCGGGTATATTTCTACCCGATAGCTTTATTTCAGTGATGAGTCCATCCATTTTTTGGCCAAAGTAATGGCCAACGTAGTCTTAAGAGGTCGTAAACAGATAGCAGATATACGGAATGTCTTGCATCTAGCAGAAATAACTTAAGCAAATTAACATTCGTTGCTGTGCGGATAACCAAGAGCCCATGGCCTCCCGGATAAAACAAGAGTGGAATTTTTTTGGCAACATCACAGCACATTTCAACAGCTTGCAGCTCGGCTTACCGCCGAGGGGAATTGGCCAATTGATGAAAAATGCAAATAAATTGCGATTGCCCTGGTGTTTAACCTGGTAGGGGGAGGGGGACGGGCACTGTTGTTATATATTGATGCATCAACAGGCATTGTATGGTTCATGTTTGGTTCTTTATTACAGACCCAGACACACCATCGTTCTGCCTTCCGGTTTTGCCAGATCAGTGCGGTACCCCGTGGCAGAAAACTTATTGCAGTTTTCACCAGTCAGCACTTAAGTCCCCAAACAACACCAAGTTTCTCAGCTATTACTGTGACGGGAAAGGATGCGGAGGTGTCGGGAACCGAATTCGGGGAGTAGTTTCCCTGTTCTACCTAGCGATGTTGACAAATAGAACATTCTTAATTCACTGGGGTGGTCCAGGAAAGCTTGAAGACTACCTAGAACCTAACCAAGTAGCCTGGTCTTTACCATTAAATAGCGTAGGCAATTTTCGAAAAACTTATTGGGGCGTGTATGGACCTCCATCTGGGTACGATATGTCCAGAATCGAACCAGAAGAGGAATTTATCAACTGGACGACTCATGCTGATTTTGATGGTACTCTGAGTCACCTTGACGCTATTGGAACCATTTGGTCGTTTTCTCAGAATCTTTGGACCAATCCCTTTCTTGGCGAGCGAGCTCGTCAATTGGGAATTCCAGATTCGCCTCGAAAAATGTTGGGTTGCGCCTTTCACTTCCTCTTTAAACAAACTGGATCCATGAAGACAGTACTGAACAAAGCAAGAGCGTCGCTTGCTAGGCAGTCACCGCTTCTTGGAATACACATAAGGACAAGTGATCACCATTTTGGTGTTTCAAATCCACATTCCTACAGATCGCGTAATACTTCCAGCTTCTTCGTCTGTGCTATACGACAAAGCACATTTATCCGAGACTACATTAACCCGAAGTTGACGAAGTTAAAGTGGTTTCTAGCCGCAGACGACCAAGCTGTAAAAAACATGGCTATTAAGAAATACCGACATAAAATAGTTACCCTGGGAATCAAACCTAGACACCTGGAGTATGATCGAACTAAAGACACAGTTCTACGTGATGTTCTAACGGATGCCTTTCTCCTTGCTGAGAGCAATTTTCTAATTCTGACCTCAACAAGTTCTTTGAGTATTTTAGTTGCTGCTGTTGGATTACACGGTGAAGAAACTATTGCGGATGGAGAACTTTGCCTTGTCAACGCCACTTCACTGATTAAAGCCATGTCTCGCTTTTCTTCTCGTGTCTGAAAAAGACCGGCTACGTAATAACGTAATGAATTTAAACTTTCGGTTCGTTGTTCTCGCGAATTGGTTAAGGACTTGAACGTTCCACATTGCCCAATCTTGGATCCTCTATCTATTTAAATATGACAGTGGCCAATTCGAAAGTTTTTGCTACTCTGGCCACAGTGCACAAATCGACAGGTATTTCTGTATATATTTATTTCTGATTATTGATAGTTGGGAGAAGATTTCATTTAGTTGTTGCTTGTTGGACCAAAGAGTGTCTTTTCTGTTCTCTTCCTGTTGCTGAAAATGGAAGACAGTCATTTCGAAAACTTCAATATTTTCGTTTACGATTACAAAAACAAATTTAAAAGAAGAGCGAGACGTAGCATTACCGTATATTTTCTGATTTTCTGTGTCATCCGTTCAAAGCAGTGACTTTCGTTGTCGCGTATTACTGTTGTAATTATTTGTTATCATTTCCATCCCTGGCTTCCTGACCATTATAGAAATTTTGTTTTGAGTTCTTGCTATGGCATTACCTAGTCATCCTGGGGGGAACTTAAACTTCCGTCCTCCCATCACGTGCAAATGAATATGATACACACTCTGGCAGCCATGTGGGCTAGTGTTGATGACAACTCGATAGCCAGTCTGATCAACTCCCTTCTGGGCTGCGACTTGTCTTGTAATAATAATAATAAAAACTTTATTTAATCAGGGTAGCACGAAATAGTGCGAAGCACTAATAAACTTGTGACCCTCCTAGCTTTCTAAGATATTTACAATGAATTATCTAAAAAATATTACAATGAGTTATATAAAAATCTAAAACCTACTATATAAATATAAATATATATATACATGTAAAGAAAAACAAAAGAAAGAAAGAAATTAAAATATAAAAATTGAAATGAAATAATAAAGAAAACTAAAAATGAGGTAAAAATTGCTGATTTTTCAAAAATTTCTGGTGCAAAGCACACCTGAACGATTTAACGGTGATTTCCTTTTTTAGGTCTGCTCCTAACATATTCCATTGTTCTATGGCGGTTACTAAAAACGTACTTCCTCCTTCAGTCTTTAATCTGTAACGTGGTGTTAAAAAGTTCAACTTTGAAAACCTATTGTTTCTAGAGTGTAACGAACTATTGAGCTTTAGCGCTTCTATAAGGTAGTCTGGAACAGACAACTGAATACGTTTAAACAATATCGCACACTTAGATATTAAAGTGTCAGTGTAAAAAGGAAGCCATTTCAGTTTGTTAAATAACGGTAAAGTGGGCGCCTGAGTTTCTCTATTTACAATTACCCTAGCGGCTCTTTTCTGTAGTCTGAAAATCCTAGAGATACAAACATTAGAACAACGTGATTGCCAAGCAACACTACCGTAACTGAACAAAGGCTTAATCATAGCATTGTAATGAAGCATCCTTTGTTTAAAAGGTAAACAAGCTTTAAGATGGAATCCATCAGGAAATTGAGTAACCAGTGGACAAAAACCTTGTACCAGAATAATTTAAAGTTTATCGCATTCTTTTTTACACTTTTTAAGAACTATAGACGTAATTAGTTATCTGTAATAACACCAAAGACAATTTCTTATGGGAGCCCGTGAAAATAAATTTCAAATTTCACAGGAATTGTGTAAACACGGGTAAAATAGGTAATTTTTATGCGTAAGATTTCCTTTTGTGAAATGAAATTTCTTTTCTCGGGCTTCCATAAGAAATTGTCTTTGGGGTTATTACAGATAACAAATTACATCCATAGCTCTCAAAAAATGTAAAAAAGAATGCGATATGCTTTAAATTATTCTGGTACAAGGTTTTTGTCCACTGAAAATTAGAATTACTCAATTTCCTAATGGTTCCTAATGGTTCCTAAGAGCCTTCCTAAGAGCCTTCCCACTTGAAGTAACTAGGGATAGCGAGTAACAATCAGAAAGTGACCAAGGAGCTGAAAATATAAATATACAATTACACAAAAAACAACAGCATTGAAGAGCTGAGAATAAAAAATCGGGCATTGGATTTTTATTTGATCATATGTGACAGAATTCATAAATTTGAGATTTATGAAATGGAATAAAGTTCATAAAGTTGACCATAGCGACGCCAGAAAACATTTGGCCCGTTTTGTTTACTTTGACTATGGGTGTTTTTTTCTTGTATCCAAAAAATCTCGCGTTCAATTTAACTTGGAAATGATGATGTATTCTCTTGTGTAACACCAAAGACACGCCACTCTTGGTATTATAATTATTTACCTGCCAAACAAAGCCAGTACACAATATTTATTGCTGGATTCATTCAATACTTTAATTTCATGCGTTTACAGTGGACGCTTGGTTAGATGATTACGCTAGAGAAATCAAAATACATGAGAAATTAATAAAAAGGCGATATTTATGAGTAACAGGTTAATATACCATGTAAAAATGTCAAGAAAGTCACGACTAATACTCACCAAGCTTGTCCGGTTCGAACTCAGACTCGTACCCAGTCACTATTTATGAGTCTGAGGGGGGGGGGGGGGGAGGGAGAGAAGATTGGATTCTATTTAGGCGCGCGGGGTGACATGGAAAGGGGAACAAATAGAAGTTAATCTTTCCACGAAGAGCGGGGAGACGTTACCGGCCCTATTTTAATCGCGAACAGGAGTAAGTAGTCGCGAACAGGAGTAAGTAGTCGTAATTCAGGATCGATGCTATCGTCTGTTTACATTGAAGGTGCAAATATTGTGGCTTGTCGCTGGCAATTCAGTCAAATAAATGGAACCAAGAAATCAAGCTATCGATTTAAAAATTTCTTGCTATTTGAGAAAACTGTTTTTAAGTTTGAAGAAAGATTTCAGCGAATGATTTGTGAAATTTATAATTTATAGTTGACGAAAGGAATTATCACTGTACGTGTATCAGGAAAGGTCAGCTCAGTAGGTTATAAGCTTACTGTGTAGTGATGCAAATTACCGTTCACTTTGTTAAAAACATTATTTCCAATACAACTGCGATGTGAGCAAGCTAATTTACCTTCATTTATGGCGTGCAAAAGAACTTCCTTCGCGAGCGGCCGCCATATTGATCGCCCCTTCCTTCCCATGTCTCCGCGCGCCTCAATAGAATCTATCTTCTCTCCCTTTCCCCCAGACTCATTAATAGCGACTGGGTACGAGTCTGTTTCGAACTGGCGAAAAGCATATGGTCCGAGTGGAGGCTTGGCAAGCTTAAGTTACGTGAAAGGAAAGGTGGGCAGTGTTTGATAAACGTTCGCAAACGTTCGTCATCTCGGCTTTCTGTTGGCAACAGTTGTTAGGCTGTTTAAAAATTTGACACTACAAGAGAATTTTAAGGTTTTCGGAATTAGAAGTTTAACATATCAGTTATACATTTTGAAACGAATCATGTCATCCTTTCTTTATGGAGCGTGTTTAATTGTTACCACCTTTTTACAAGCGGACGTTACATTCTTTTTTGGAACTCAAACAACTAATCACTTAGGGAGCAACAAATAATCAATCACGTAGAGGTAATTATACACATTTTGAGTGGTTATTTTCTCAGTTTGGACTTGAATGGAATATTTGGGAGATTTTTCAATAATTGTATTATTTTGAAAGATTTCTTGGAATGAAAAATTGAGAAAATTGAGAGCCAAAAATCATTGACTGGTACATGGCCAACAGTAAAGAGCGTTATATCACGTAAAAGAGCAATATTTCTTCTTTCAAAATCCGTTTTCAAAACCATGGGCAACTAAAAAAAAAACTTTGTGAGTCTTCGAAATACAAGCACTACTTTCGTGTAATTTGAGTGTTCCCGACAGGGCAGTCCATGTGAAAAGCTCAGATATTTAAGGGGCCGGTTACATGAGCGGGCTGGCTCGGTCTGCTGAGATGATTGCTCAGCCCGGTATTACATGAGGCGAGCCAGCCCACCTGCCTCTTAATTTAGAAGCTGTCGTGTGAAAAGATCAGGGGCACGCAAAGGTTCGTTTCGGCGGAATATCTGTTCGGCAGACCTAAATCGCCTAACATATTCGGATCTAGTTCCAGTGAAAACTAGGATTTCTTTGGCGAAACATCACCTCAGACTTTCGTAACAAGGAGACTAATAATTCCTATTGTTTTTGAAGGGACAAATATGTCGTTTAGAGTGTGAAATAAGGTCAGCCAGCTTTTCGGACAACCATTAGCATCTCGGAAATTCGACAAATAGGATTCGGCGAATAGAAAGTCATTCTGCGGCCGAAAGTTTCAGGTAAAAACACCGAACAGATCAACCTGTATTAGCTTACACAAATATCCCTTTAAAAGGCTCTGAAACAATCTAAGAAAGCAGAAAATAACGTTCCATGTGTTTTGCTAAAATTTTCTCTTTGGGTGCCCCTGAAAGATGACTAAAGGGAATGAATAGAGCTGGAATAGAGTGATTTTACTTTCGCTAATCCATTATTTTGGTGTATTATCTTCAGTTTTATGTAACCATATGGTCTGATAAACCTTACGGTGAGCCATTTTGCTCTGAAGCGAAATTTAGTGAAGGAAAACTGTTGGCCTGACTAGCCGGGCTGGTCCGGCACACACGATTTCATGGTACGTTTTTAGCCCGTCTAGCTGGCCCGTCCCATGTAATCGCGAAATTTATTTTTTGGTGTATGCCGAGATCCGCCTCATGTAATCGGCCCCTAAAACACGACTTAAAAACACGTTTGAACATCCAAGGTTTAACAAAAACTCCTATCAAGCATCAGTACAAGTTAACAAGACTTTTTTCCGGGATTTGGTATCGTTTGGGGGAAATAAATAGACGATTTCAGCTGTTTCATCCACCGTCATCTACACGAGTCGCGTGAAGTTAGTCAAAGGACAAGTATTCTTACACGCAAATCTTACCAAATCCGAACATTTTACGCTCACAAATTACCTTCTAACACGTAGAACAATCCTGGCCTTCTGGGTACTGAAGAAATCCAGCAGAACTATCGGGAACGACATCTTCAGCGGCTTCAAAATTCTGCCAACGGCAGCAGAGAATGCGGTACTGTAGATTACAAGGGGAGAGCATTCTCTATATAAATATTCAATGGGCTTTACATAATAAAAAAGCAAAGCTAATGGCAAAGCGTATCTAAACCTAACGCCTCTTTACGTAAGTACTCTATAACATTAACGAATGCATGTATGCATTTTTCTTTTCAAAAAATTAATTCAGGAGTCTGGACTTAAAGAACGAGTACAAGTGTGAGATGTTTAGATTCTTTCAGACCTTATTACAATGGCACCACCTCAAAGCCATCAAAGAAATAGCTGCCTTTGGGTGGATCCGATTTCAATGAGTATGTATATGAATATGCTTTCCTTGTCAATAAATGAAATAATAATAATAATAATCACCTCTTTCACATTCACCCTCTGAAATGGTCCGGCATAATTTCATCTATGGGAACTTAGTCCTTTAAAATTTTTAGGAAACTTTATTATTGTATGCTGTCTGTCGCTCTCAGCCGACACTGCCCTCTAACTGGTCCTCATGTCCAGGAGCCTGATGTAGGTTATAGAAGGGACAGGCGGCTCTCGGGACGAGAATGCCGTAGCCCGTTTCCATGTTCCAATATTGATGGGAAGGGAAAGTAGAACACGTGGGTACTTTGAAGTTTTGCTTTGCCACTGTCAGAGCGTAGAAGGGCTAAACTTGCGATGCGTTCTTAGTAAAAGCCTATTTGTTTGAGGGCATCAAATCATGTCCTCAAGAAGTATTTCTGTGGCACTCTCTCGAAAATTCAAACAAGAACCGTGCACGGTGATTCCTTTTTACTTGATATGATTTAACCCTATTTAGCCTGGGGGTGGGGGGGGCACATTGTGTCGGCGCTGAGTTTAACAAATTATATCTTTTAAACGGCTTGACGAATAATCACCAAATCTTGTGACTTTTCCTGAAATTTATCAGAGACAATGTTCCTGTGTCAATGGCGTGTCTATGCAGGCGTTGTTTTGACTATTTTCTGTCTTTTTTCAGTCTTTTTTTCAGGTTTTTTCCACTTCGTTTGTAAGAAGGAGATAATCCTTTACTTTTTTTGTGCTTGTTTTGATCAAGTATGTTTCTTAGAACAAATTCATATATTTTTCGATGTTGTCATTGTCAACTGTATAACTGCATTCTCGGGATTCAAGATGGTGGCTCAAATGGCTGCTTTCTGACGTCATTGTGACGTCATAAACTCAATCTGTTAAGCTAATGACGTGCTAAAAACGTGCCAAGTTTCATTACAAGAGCGTGAATACTTTTTCCAGATCTCTAGGGGAGGGGGGGGGGGAGGCACAAAGTGCCAGGCTCAGAAACTCAACAAAAGCCCAGGCGAAATAGGGTTAAACTAAAGGTTTCTTTAGGATGTTTCTAATACCACATAAGCCAAGCTGTAAGTTAAGCCATCTTTATTTAACGGTAACAAAATTAGAAAAAATGAAAGCTTTCTCCATTTTCCTTCCTGTATTGCCCCCTGCGGAGGTTTCAAACCGTGTTTGTGTTTTGAGCTATCTTGGCCAATAATAGGGCCAAGTTATAAAATCTGCTGTGTCGACGATAAATTGGCGAGCAAGCTGCAGGGATAGTATATAGATTTAGCCAAGCCTAAAAGTGGAGCCGCCAAGGAATAAACCGGTGTTCGTTTCTCAAGAATAGTCCTGAAACTTTTCGGTTCGAAATATATTTCGGGGCTTTTTTGGGCTCGTTGGCTTTCGAAAAGTGTTTCTCAAAAAGCCCGAAAGTGTTCCGATTTGTCCTCCAATATTCTGGGGATCTGTTCTGTAAAACCAAGCTCGAAAGGTGACTCTAGAGGCTGAGCACATCTTGATTTTTTTTTCGGGCATCAAACTGAACACATATTTTACTCACGAGCCGCCTTGCTTGGTTTTTGCAATGTTTCCATATCCTGTCATTTAACTGTCAAGGCTTGTCAAATCTCCTTGGATTATTGGCTGTTCGCTTGAATAAACTTGAAACGGCACTCATTTACAACAACAAAATAAAACTTAAATGGGTTATCTTCATCGCGTTCGGATGTTAAAAAATAACATGAACTGCCACTATTAGTCTAGTCAAAAATTTATACTGGCATTTCACCGGCGTTTTACCGGGATTACCCCAAAGAAAGGATTTGGGGAGCTTCGAAGCACCTGTAAATTTTAATTATCGAAGAAATGTCGCGTAGCTTTTTATAGCGGCTGCGAAGAAATTCGAGCACTCTGAGGAACACACATTACTTACCCAATAAAATAGCTTTAAACCCAAAACTGCTTCGCTTATAGTTACTTTAGTAACTTTTATATTTCGTTCTAACTTGAGACCATCGAGATTGAAAAAAAAAACAAAAACAAACACCAAACAAGCTTAACTACTATGGCATAAGTTTTGCGGCTGCGGGTTGTTTGAAATTCGGGCGGTTTTAGAAATTCACAGAACTGTTTTTGGAAGCTTTTGGGATAAAATAAGTTTAAACCGACAACTGTTTCGCTTATTTTTTATATTTCGTTTTCTAACTAGAGACCATCAAGATTGAAAAAACCAAACACCAAACACGCTTAAAACTATGGCATAAATTTTGCGGATGCGAAGTAAGCCTATATAAAGTTAGCCACTTTGAGGAACGCATAAAACTGTTTTCGGAAGCTTTTTGGATAAAATAGCTTTAAACCGACAACTGCTTCGCTTAAAAGATTATTCCTATTGAAAACTTCTAGGACAAGAAAATCGACAATTGCAAGATAGACCCGCCAGACAAAATTGAAGGCAACTATTGGCCGTAATCTCACTGAAGTGATGCTTGTGCTGTTGCCTTGCGACTGTGCTTTGACCTACTGTTATGAATAAACAAACACAAACTGTCCATTATGATAATGGACAGAGAAATAATTTTTTAAAAACTCCAGTTTATTCGAAAACCCGTAAGTTTATACTTAAATGCAATTCGCTTTAAACTTCCAGCATTGTGGGTCCATCCACGCGAGTGAAATCGGCTGAGCATGGCAAAATATTCAAGACTACATCTGTCACAAATCTGAGCGCGTTTTCTAATAATTTTTAAAAGCCAAAAGTTAATGACACATTTCTAATGACATAGTTTAAATTTCCATTTTAAAACATAATTTTTTTGACCGTAATACTCAAAATCATGTACCTTAAACCCTTTAAAAACTTCACGTACTCGGTTGTGTTTCAGAAAAGAGCAAGCTCTTTGTTGTGAAGAAAACAAACTGAAAGATGAAGTCCTTTGAAGGCAGATTTCGTAACTTAAACTTTTTGCCTTCCACCAGTATTTTTTTTAACTTTTCCTTTCCATTTACAGATATGACAAGTTTTTTTCGCAAGTTTAAAACTTCAGTACTGTCGAACAGTCGTTTTGCTAAATAAACGTAAGCTTTTTAAAGAAGCCTCTTTTTCAAAAGCGACGCCGGCCATGCGATTTCCCGCCAAGAAAAACGCCGGTTGCCCAAAAGCACCGCGCAATTTTCCCGCCAAGAAAAGATGGCATTCTCCGTGGTGCTCCGCTGGCGGGCAAAGCCCGCGGGCTCCGCTATAAAGGCATTGACAGACGAATATTCACAAAACTGGAAAACAAAATACTGTGGTTGTATTATTTCTTTGTAACTTTTCTTCGCCTAAGAAATGGAGATCAATGTGAGAGTTTTCTGGAGTGGGGGCGGGGACTCATTGCCTTTGTGCAGAAGGTCGTGCTTTCAAATTTGTCAATTTAGGAAGGAAAAACAAGATAGGAGGCAACGCGTAAGAGCACAAATTATGTATTAATCAATAAAGCAGTCATTCAATCAACCAGTCTTGTAATCGATCGTAAGCAAAGAACACAAAAACGAGGTTTAGGGATAACGAAACTAAGAACTGATATGTCCGATATTTTTTCTTTAAAGCTGGTACATCTCTTCAGTGGAAAAATCAATTGATTAAAAAACATAGACACACAAACAAAATTTTAAAAACTTTTGTATAAAACCACTGACCAAAAACGTAACTTGATATTGTGTGTTTCTAAATGTGCATTGCTAAGGACTGGGAAAGTCCCATCAGGCTCGTGCTCCATTGTGCGTCATAAAAATAAATCTGCATTTTGCTCATTTGTCTTCGACGAGGATTTCAGTATTGTTAACACTTCCGAAGACATGGTTAAATTTCTAAGGCAATTCAGAAGGCAATTCGTGGCTTGTTCCCCTAAGGTACGTTTTATAACGTGTCTTGCATAATATTGAAAACTCCCGCTGTGATGTTAACTCAGAGAGGGAGAGTGTGTTTGTGTTTGTGTACAACGTGTAGACTTACTTGACACATGTTTAGATATAATGCATGTTAGTACAATGGCTTGATATTTCGTGCCTTTTTCTCAAAATTAAAACTGTGAAATGAGCATAATCAGGCTCTTATTGACACGGTGAATAAGGAATGCCAATTCTTAGGAGTTTGACCATTTCATTGCTATCATAATGTCTTTTATTTCCAATTAAATAACATTTACCAGTTATAAGCCCTATGTACATTTATAGCTTGCCAATTGAGCGTCGGAAGGGCCGAGTAAATATTAAGCTTTCCTCACAACCGTGCGAAAAATAGTGTATAGGCTTTAGCCCAAGAACGGAATCAGTGGAAAGCTGCACGACCCGTAAAGAGACGAGCTCGGCTCTACGCCGTGAGATGAGACACGAGCAAATTTCTCTCCGTAAAACATCTCAATTTTACCCTCAAAAAGAAAAGTAACAGGGGGCAATCTCAAAGTTCATTCGTTAAAAGCAAAGCAATATACATTTCAATGGTATGCTTTCTATTAGTCCAGTCCGTTAGCGTCGAAATTTACGAAAATCGTGACAAATAGCGTAAAAGCACCAAATTTGGCATACATGTCCTTGAGGGCATGTAAAACAAATTTAGAAGGGGTGCCACGTGATCTGGGTATCCGGGGGGGCCACAGCACTCAAATTAATTTTCATTCATGGTCACAGGACTCCCACGCTCATGAACAGCCCACTCACTGGCAAACTGAAAAGGATTCGATGGGCTTCTTTAACTGGCCTTGTCAGCGAACGACAGAAAGTGACAACAAACAGCCGTCTAAGTTTACCGAGCCACATATCCTTGTATTTTCCGCTCCCTTTTCGCTTGCCTGGGTTCCCTGTGGTCAAATAGACTTAACAAACTGAATCGTTACACTTCCGATAACTGTTAAGGGAACGAACAATTATTAGTTCGAATAAGTCGACAAACAGTCCCAAATCAGCAGCTCAAATCGCAAAGGAAACCGTTGCCTTCTACAGCTATTCAAACATTACTTATTTTGGGTTATTTTCGTCATACGTTCAGGAACATGTACGCCGACCCATTTAGGAGAAGGATAACTGAAAGAAGTGACTTCCGCTATTAATTGTTTTGAATTACGTTTCTTTACAGCCCGGCTCCCCCATTAAGTTCCTCTAGACAATAAAAGCAAGTCGGGTTGACCAGAAATCTGGAAAATGTCAGATGTTTTAAGTGTACTGTTGAGAAAAACATATTGCGACAGACATTTTAAGGTCACTGGCATATCTGCCTTACTTTAAACGTCAGTTTAATTCACAGTACAATGACTGAAGAAACAAAATTGGTAACGAACATTAATATACGAAATAAACGTGTATTTGAACTGCGGATAATGATAGAATTATATGAAGATCATCGCACTGAAGGTGTTTCAACGTAAACAGTTGAAAAGAAGAAAACTGAACGAATTCAGGCTTGAACAGGAATCGAACCCATGACCTCTGGGATACCGGTGCAGCGCTCTAGAGCGCTATGATTATTTCATATATTTATGTTAATTTTTCCATCTTCGGGATAAATACTCTCACTTGACCAGCTCCCAGTTGGCTTGATAGCTCAGTTGGTTAGAGCGCTGCACCGGTATCGCAGAGGTTATGGGTTCGATTCCCTTTCAAGCCTGAATTTTTTCAGGTTTCTTCTTTTCAACTGCTTAAGTTGAAACACCTTCACTGCGATGATCTTCATATAATTCTGAAATTGGTAACGTTCAGTTCAATTTGCTATGAGTCGTATGTCAGCAGCGAGTACCATAAGAAGCACGCACGCTTGCTAAGCTCTCTTTCACGGTAGTCAACCAGCTCCAACTTTTGTCTTGCAGTTCTTAATTCAGTACACCACATCGGGTACTTAACATTGCTTATACCGATAACATTAATCTAATCCCTCCCTATGAGAAAACAGGGTCACCCAACGGTTTGTTTTCGGAGGAATATCTGTTCGGCAGGCCGAAGTCGCCTGAGATATTCGGATTTAATTGCAGACAGTGAACCTATAGATTTCTGTGGCGAAACATCACCTCACGGATTTTCTTTAAAAGTTAACTGATTAATTCCTTTTATTTTTGGAGGGACAAATAAGGTCAGCTGGCATTTTCGGAAAGACATTAGCAGCTCGGAAATTCGACGGATGGGATTCCGTTTCCTAAAATTGTCTGCGCCTTAACTGATTTTCAGCTAAAAACGCCGAACAGTTCAACCCGTATTAGCTCACGCATCAATCTTAGAAACCAGAAAATGATATTTCAAGTATTTTGCTAAAAATTTCTCTTTGGGTGCCCCTAAGAAAAGACGCCGAGGTCTGCAGAACAGGATTTTACTGTATGTTTCAGGCGAGCGTTTGCCTGAAAAACGCGTAAAATGTTAATCACGCCAAATTACTTGCGACTATTAGATTCCGAATACAACGCATAAACGGAGAGCGAAAAGGCCTAGACACGGCGACGAGCTCAATCTTTCGCCCTAGGATAGCGAGGGACATAAATAATTACCGTCTTAGAGCTTCAGTGTTGGTCTTCTGACTAACGCGTAGATCAGAGGGGATGGTTATTGTAATAGGCCAGAATCTTCTCTGACAATATTACGTGTTCTTCACGATTAACGTAAAAAACGCAATTGCTTCATTATTTTATTTTTACTATCACATGTGTTTGTTTTTCCTCTGAATGTAGCTGGCAGCCTTAGCAGTTCACACCTACAAGCGCCTGCAGAACAGGCGTTTTTAATTAACGCCTGTCATGCGCGCAGGCTCCTATTTACACAAGAGAGAATGACAGATTAACCCATAAAAATCCCCTTCTCCAGTTTGGTGAAAAGATTCTGAAGTTCGCCAGGTCATCCTAACTAACTGATGCCTTTTGATGTTTTTGTTGTCATGCTTTGTCAGCCTTTATCTCTTAGAACGATCGATCTCGAGATCTACAGTCAGGAGTATGCGTGGCTAAGTGATCACAAATTGAATTATTGAATGTTTTGGTTTATTTGTAACATTTTTTTAATTAGAAAAGAAATTTCTCTCCCAGATATGTCTTTGTCAAAAGAAAGCTTGAACTAAGATTTAGATGAGCTGCTTAACCCGTTTGGGATAAGCTTTATCTCCCATCAGTCCGGCTTATGTTTGTTGTCCACCAGTCACGGCCAGTAATCTATTTAACCACAGGACACCCAGGCTCATGAGCAGACCTCTTGGTAGACGAATATACATACAGTATGTGGATTTGATGTGACAAGTAACTCTAATGATTGTTTATTATCATTTGTTCCGTTCGCTGATGAAATCAGTTTAAAAGTTCCCTACAATAATTCTATTTTGCTATTAGTGATTTGTTATTGAGCCTGGTTGTCCTGTGACCAAGTTATTGACAATAGAATTGCGATCCACGGCCCCTCGGATGCTCTGATCTCGTGGCACCCCTTCTCAATTTGTTTCATATGGTCTCAAGAATATGTGTGCCAAATTTGATGCTTTTACGCGATTTGTCACGATTTTTCCCTTAACGGACCGGACTATATGGCTACAATAAATTTATGGCCTTCTGGTTTAAGACCGTGTGGCTCTACATCCGCTTTCTTCATACAGTAGAACCCAATTTATCGAAGTGCCAGGGGACTGGGAATATGCGTTCGTTATAACTGATGTTGGTTATGAACGATACCCTGTTGTGACGAAATTGTGGGGATACGACCAAAATCTACGTTATATCGAGTTTGGCTGATAATTATTTTGCCCAGTTAAAATCAAACAGTGTTATGTTGCAGAATTCGGTTGAACCGGGGAATTACTACCATTTTTGCAAGTAATATATCAAACGCGAGAAGGAGTGTTTCTTCAGGATATCCAAACACCGAGAAGTGGGTTTAAAAAACGAGGCGCACACTCTTTCGAGTTTTTGATATGGCTTCTCAAACCATTCATAATTCTTGGAGAAATTCAAAGCAGAAGTTCGCAAAACTTTATGCTAATTAAGATCCGGTATCCAAACCACCGTCACGGTAGTGATTTATTTTATTTTCTCTTTATGAATTATTAATGAATTTGAGAAATGCATGTAAAAATGCATGCGATGTATTTTAGTGGTTTTTGTATTGAAATAACGTGACTTCGCCTGGTTGCGTTTGGTCAACGATTGCGGTTTTATGTCATTTTTTGGCATATTAGCTACGTTCGCGGTTATAGTAGCCGTGGTAGTTTTCAAGCCTCTTTTCTTTGGATCTCCGTAATTACAGGATCTGTAACATTTTATTTGACCAGGCAATGGCGATTATCTTGCAGTCTAACCGAGTTCGGTTATATGTTATTGTGGCAAGATGATATCGCGTGTTCCTGGTTACAGATGTTTACAACGCATAATGTAAGGGTGAAGTCTCCTGTGGTCGTATGGAAGTTTGTTCAACTTTCTTACACTCGGCGCCTTTCTCGCCTTTCTTACAATTGGCACCACTGCTGAATGTTCAGTACCGCAGTTTTGGAGAATTACGTTCGACTGATTAACAATTAGATAAATAACAATTAGGTTCGGCACATGTGAAGTTCTCTTCGAGCCAAGCCACCACACTTCAAACCCGACGGGCCTGTGAACTGCAAACAAACATCTTTCCAGATGGCTTGTCCCACTAATCGAGTCTTTCGGCCGATTTAAAATGGATGCCTTTTGCGAGTTGAGTAGAGCCTTTTTCTCTCGGAAATGGAGTAGCACAGTAGCTCTCGATAGTTTACTGCCCGGAATTGTAAAACAAACAAAGGTGGCTTTTAGCCCAATGAGTATGACTGCAATGAACACCAACTATTCCACTGCTCTTCTTCGTGGACACGAACGTCAACGCATAACGGGATCATTTTAAGCCATTTGCAATAAAACAGAATTTAACACCAAAAGTTGCCCTTTATCTATTACTAAAACTGAAAATACAATGTACATGTTGCCGTTGCTAAGAGTCAGACATGCTAATAATAAGTCTCGTGAAACGTTTGCAAATTTCCTTGTTTATTTTTCTAAATAAGCCTTTGCGAGTCGTTTATCATCGTAAGTCTTTGGTATTTCTTGGCAGACCTTATGTATAGTAATTGGCAGTCCTAGTGAAGGGTGCTGATTGAACTTATTTGTACCAACTTAATATAAAAAAAGTAGTCTAAAAATGGCAAATAGATACAAAACAGGTTATGCCTGCTTTTATATTTCCTACTCAAGGTAATGCACCTGCGATGCATTTCAAGAGATCTCCTCTGGATTTTTTATGGCATTTCTTTCGTTATCATTTTTTCTTTGATCTTCATGGTGCATTTGGTGCAGATCACCAGTTGGAAGGACGGAGGTAAGTGGAAGCCGAGCTGTACTTTCTCTTGTGCATCGATGCTGGTGTAAGCGTAATTTAAACGATATATTTAACATAATGTTCCCTTGAACTTGAGCTCCGCCTGCCAGACCAATTTTAAGTACCAGAGGACGTAATCTGCTTGCTTCTTATGCCAGAAGACGAAAAAACACTGATTTTAAATACCACAAAAAGTACTTTGCTTGCTTCAGTAAAAATGTTATTTGCTTGCTTGAGTGTTTTTATTTTTGGTTTGTAAAACTTTGCTAATAATTGACTAGCAAAACGCGCGCAACCTTTTTTTAACCAATCGTTGCCAACGTGCTGCTTTTTCAACCAATCAGAAGCAACAGATAAAAGAACCAAAAAAAAAAACAACCCTGGCTCTGTTTTTCTACACGTTTTCTCGCATTAATTCCAACTCCGTTGCATGTTTTTGATCTGTTTATGGCTTATTTGCGTTAGTTCTAACTGGCCAAATACTATTGCTTACACTATTTTAGAATAAATGGAGACCTCCGTATTGTTAACAGACTTAGGTAACGGTATTTTGTCTCTACAAACTTACCTCAAGCGAACGGCGGCCTGACAACGGAAAAATTGATTCAGAAAAGTTCAAAATTGAAAAGGTCCACGGTTATCGATGCCGATAAAACGTATTTATATTTCTGTCTGCGGTTTCTGAGAAGCAAAGTAATCGTTCGTGAAGGATATCTGCACCTGGTACGTGGGTACAGAAGATTACGAGTCCACTTTATTTATCATTTTAAGATGCAGATCCTCGAAATCAAGGTAATTTTTCAGATGCTTTGACTATCGCTAGTAGCCCCAAAACTGGCATGTAAAAGCTGAGCTTTGAAACGGAAACGACTAACGTAATCGACCAAAATACATCCCAGAAGAGACATCACGGTCAAGTTAAAATACACTAATATTTCTGTAAACAGGTATTGAGAAGTCAAATTATCTGGTCTCATGGATACCTACACCTAATAACTCGATTTAAAAAAATACTAATTTACTTTCTTTATCATTACTGTTATTGGTTTGCAGCAGCGTCCCGGAAATGAACCAATCTAGTTTTCATATGATTGGCAACGATCCACGGTAATTTCTAAATTGCTGGCAAAAGCACAGCGTTCATATGAAAACTAACACTACGGCGATCCAAATATATCCCACACTTGTACAAAATGCCCTACAATAACCGTGTACGTAAAAGCATGAGATTTATTGACATTTGGTCAAAAACCATATTTAATATCTCAGAATTGTTCAACAAATTACGAGCTGATAGAGGTGGGATCCATTTAAGACAAACTGGAATATTATGATATTATCTGCCCCTGCGTACCCCAAGATGGAGACACCAAGGCCTACTTTTAAATAAACCGAATATTTATTATTTCTGTAAACAGGTATTGAGAAGCCCAGTTATCGTGTCTCATGGATACCTACACCAGGTAACTCGAATCAGAAGATTACTACTTCCCTTTCTTTACTGTTACTGGTCAGTTGCAACTGCCTAAAACTAAATCAGTCTGTTTTTCAAGTGATTGCCAGTGATCGCCGGTGAACTCAAAATCTCTGCATGGCAATAGCTCAACGTTCATCAAAAATCAACACTTTCATGGACATTCATGGATACCTACACCAGGCAACTCGATTCAGAAGATTGCTTATTTACTTTCTTCATAAATACTGTATTGTTTAGCAGCAGCGTCCCAGAAATATTGAATCAATCTAGTTTTTTTTATGATTGGCAACGATCTCTGGTATTTCCTAAATCGTTGGCAAAAGCACAGCGCTCATGTGAAAACTAATATTACCGCGATCAAAATATATCCCACACTTGTAAAAAATGCCGTTTAATAGCCGTGTACGTAAAAGCATGAGATTTATTGACATTTGGTCAAAAACCATATGTAACATCTCAACAAATTTACGAGCTGATAGAGATGTGATTCATTTTAGACAAACTGGAATATTATGATATTATCTGCCCCTGCGTACTCCAAGATGGAGACACCAAGGCCTACTTTTAAATAAACCGAATATTTATTGTTTCTGTAAACAGGTACTGAGAAGAACAGTTATCGTGTCTCATGGATACCTACACCAGGTAACTCGATTCAGAAGATTACCACTTCCCTTTCTTTACTGTTACTGTTAAATTCGTCGTAAACACCCCATGGTGAACAGTTTCGCAATCTGTGTAACGAGATACATGTACTTGTTTTGTTTGTACAGTTATAAGTGATTGACACGTGAACCTTGTGATAAGTGGTATGTACTTTAGACTTTGATCTGTCCATTTTCGAAGCGAGACGTGCGAGATCGAGATATACGAAGTTACGAGACTAAATTGTGTATATAGGGACGAATATAGGAATAAACGAATCAATTCAATTACGAAAAGTCGCAGTTTATGACATGGCGCCCAACGTGGGGCAACGAGCCTCTTAACGAGTACAAGTATGGCGAGCGAAGAAGCAAAGGAAAAATTGGAGCGATTACGATCGATCCGGGGAGCGCAACGTGGCATTGTAACTAAAAACGTAAACAAAGCCAACGCCATTTTTGGAGATGAAGCAGCTCAAGCATATATCTCTAGCGAACAAGTTCAACAATTGGAGGTCATAAGTCGATTGCTGGAAGCAAAACTGAAGACTCTCGAGGAAATCGATCAACAAGTTCTATCCTTGTGCATCCTAGAAGAAATTACACAGGAGATCGAGGAATCGGAGAAGTATGTGGAGAAGGCTATCAACTGCCAGAAGAAAATAAGCGATGTTTCTCGGAAGACCACTGTAGAGCCACAAGAAAGTAACCCACTCGCAGCGTTAATTCAAGCGCTACCTGGAACTGCTCAACCAGCGCTTCCTACAAATCAAGTCAAGGCTAAATTGCCAAAGTTGATTTTGCCGAAATTCCGCGGGGATATCACAAAGTGGATCAGTTTCTGGGACTCGTTTAAATCGGCCGTCCACGAAAATAAAGCGATTTCACCGGTAGATAAGTTCAATTATTTGAATTCCCTTCTCGAAGGCCCAGCATCGCGAGCAATCCAAGGATTATCATTGACCGACGCCAATTACAGGTCTGCTGTCGAAATTCTACAAGAGAGGTTCGGCAGGCCTCAACAGATTATCTCGGCGCACATGGACGAATTGCTAAAGATTCCTAACTGTTCAGGAACTGAACGTTCAACATCCTTAAGGTTCGTTTACGACCAGATCAGCGTGCATGTTCGTGGATTGTCTTCCCTGGGTGTCGCTTCTGATGAGTATGGCGGTTTATTGATTCCGGTAATAATGGCTAAGCTTCCGAGCGAAATTCGCGTGCGCATCGCAAGGGAAACGAAAAGTTCCGTTTGGAAAATGGATGGAATTCTAGAGATCATTAAACAAGAAGTCGAAGCGAGAGAAATGAGCGAGGGAGTTAAAGCGCAGGAAGAAAGAAAGCAAATCATGTTTCAACAACCCAGGCATCCCAAGCATCCAACCACGAGTTCATTCTTCATTGGCAAGCGAGATCAAATGAACAACACCTCACAAACGCGTTGTGTTTACTGCGACGACCTGCATTATTCAGCATCTTGTACTAAAGTCATTGATCCAAAGGATCGAAGAAACATCCTAATCGAAGCGAAACGTTGTTTCAAGTGCCTGTATCCCGATCATCATGTGAAAGATTGTAGAAGTTCTAAGGCCTGTCGACATTGTGGAGGTCGGCATCATCAATCAATTTGTTTTGGAACAATTCAGCATGTACAACCACCACGCCCACCACCGAACGAACTCGGGCAAATCAACAAAGAAGAGCGTGGCGCTTCGGGAGGCACGATTACAGCAATTTCGAGTACCAAGACCAAGGGGAGCATTTTGCTACAAACTGCTACCGCGATTGCTACAAACGAAGATGGTTCCCGATCATTACCCGTGAGAATTTTATTCGACAATGGTAGCCAGCGATCCTATGTAACCGACAACCTCAAGTCGAAGCTTTGTTTGAAGCCAATGTCATCTGAGACTCTCCACTTAAATACATTTGGAGAAAACGTCTACCGAAAGCAGAGATGTCAAGTTGTTACCTGTTCGCCACTACCGAAACGTGTGGACATCAACGACTATCCTCACTTACAAGGTTTAGAGCTAGCGGACAGTTCCGACAGTCAATGCAGTATTGACATTCTCATCGGCTCGGATCACTATTGGGATATTGTCACTGGTGAAACAATTCGTGGGCATTCTGGGCCAACGGCAATAAACAGCAAGTTTGGCTGGCTCCTCTCAGGTCCGACTAACGTTTCCTGTTCTCCAAACGAGTCAAATACTAGTCTCCTATGCAGCCGTTTTTAGTGGCGCCACGCAACACTCCCCCCCACAAACGGCTGCTGAAAACTGAACCGCATTCCTTTCCCTTTGTGTTTGCGGTAAATCGAAACAACCAATCACGTCTCGGCAAGTTGACAATGACGTTAATTTTCGGGCGAAAAAAGCGGCTGAGGGTTTTCCGGTGATGTGCCAGACATCTTAGCTAATGGTTCCGTTTCGGGTGGCTGAAACACCGGAGAAATTTCTAGAAAGCGGTTCAAAGTGTTATACGTGTTCTTCACTTTGTACGGTGAATGAAAAAATCTTTATTTTCGGGAAAAATACTGCAAATTTTGCAGAAATTATCCAGTCCGCTTCAAATATCAATATTAACTGCTCCGATAACTCTGATTTGTTTATTTGCAAGCGTGTTTGCTATATTATAAGCAGGGCTGGTGATAATTTACAAGAAGTCAAACAGGAAATTGAGGAGGCCTTCAAAGCCAGAGAGAAACCGAGAGCTAAACGGCTGCTGCGATCTCCCGACGAAGCACTGCTTCTCGTCAGTCCTGGAAACCCTTGAGCGAAAGGTTTGAAATCGCTGCGATTCGGAACAGAAGCTAGCACTCTACCACTTGTACTTCTTCTGATTCTAACAGTCAGCCCTTGTCTGATATTGCGAGGCCTCTTGTGTACTTTCCTGGTCTGTTATCGCCAATTGGAAATCATCCGTATCGTCTCGTGTTGAATGCCTTCCCAAATCAACATCTTGATTTGCGTTTGTCACGTACACGTGAGTCACCGATAAAACACAAGCTGTGATTGGACGAGTCTCCCAACAGAACATTTGGCGCGCGATGGTTCTGAATTCTAGAACCAGAGCTGTGATTGGCTAAAGGTCGGGAAAGGAATGTCGTTCGGTTTTCAGCAGCCGTTTGTGGGGGGAGCGTTGCGTGACGCCACTAAAAACGGCTGCGTGGGAGACTAGTAAAATACCGTCTCAAATTTAATTATTTCTGGCGGTCCATGTTTTTACGAGGGTAACGACAAAGACGAAATTGTAGACATGTTGAAAACATTCTGGGAAACCGAGAGTTCTGGAATTTTAGACGACTCCAAGATCGAACGACAGGTACCCGATATCGCAAAGCAAACCGATATCTCCTTCAATGGTCGCCACTACGAGACAAGATTGCCCTGGAAAGAAGACAGTGCGCCGACCTCGAACAACTATGGTATGTGTGTGTCAAGACTACGATCCCTGCATCATAAACTAAGGAACGAACCGAATTTACTGAGCGATTACGACAAGATTATTCAACAGCAATGCGAAGCCGGAATTGTCGAAAGGGTGCCGAAATCTAATTGCGCAAACCAACTGAACGTAACGAGCGTTCATTACTCACCTCACCATGCAGTGGTCCGGCGAGATCGCGAAACAACAAAGGTACGCGTTGTTTACGATGGATCTGCTAAATCTTCGAAGGAGGAACGATCGCTTAATGACTGCCTTGAAGTTGGCGAGAATTACATTCCGCATATTTTCGATATGCTGGCCAAGTTTCGTTGGAACGCAGTCGCTCTCACCGCAGACATCGAGAAGGCATTTCTAATGGTTGGCATCAAGCAAGAAGATCGTGACATGCTCCGTTTCCTATGGTACGATGATCCGTTCGCCGCTAAACCAGAAATCGCTGAGTATCGTTTCAACCGGCTTGTTTTCGGTTTGAGACCTTCGCCTTCAATTCTGGGTGCGACAATTTCACACCACTTGAGTCTGTACAAGCAGAGCGAGCCCGAGATGGCCGAGTTACTCGAGAAATCCCTGTACGTGGACGATTTGCTCACTGGAGACGACAACGATGACAAAGGCCTGGTCATTTACAAGAAAACCAAGCAAATTATGGCCGAAGGCGGCTTTAATCTCCGGAAATGGAACTCTAATTCGCGTTCCCTATTAAGAGCGATCGAGAGTTGCGAAAATCCACGCGGTGAAAGCAAATCGAACCAAGAACCGACAACAGAAGATGACGAGTCGTACGCCAAATCTTCGACCACTCCTGGAAGCTCCGAAGCGAAGAACGAAACGATTGTCAAAATTCTAGGACTGAACTGGGACACTGTTTCTGACGAATTTTTCTTCGATCTCAAGGAACTGTACAAATTTGGCAGCTCACTTCCGCCGACGAAGCGTTCAATCCTTAAGCTGACAGCAAAGATCTTTGACCCTATTGGATTTCTAACACCTTTCACTGTTGAAATGAAAATCTTGTTTCAAGAACTTTGCCTGGATAAAATCGACTGGGATAGCGAATTACAAGGAACTTTGCTTCTCACTTGGAACACTTTACTTGAAGAATTGAAATGCCTCTACAATGTACGAATCCCGCGCTGTTATTTCCGGTCAAGTCCAATCGAAATCGAGCTTCATGGTTTCAGCGACGCCTCTAATCGCGCGTACGCCGCAGTGATTTACATGCGTTCTCTCTATCAAGATGGCCGAGTTGATGTTCGTTTGGTTGCGTCGAAGTCCAGAGTCGCACCTTTAAAGAAGCAGTCAATTCCCCGCTGGAAAACAATTGAAAACAATCAATTGGGCTGATTCGATGACTACACTCTGTTGGATAAAAAACGAACGAATTTGGAAACAGTACGTCCGACATCGTGTAGACGAAATTCGTAATTTGTCTTCAAAGGACGACTGGCGACATTGCCCGGGTAAACAGAACCCAGCGGATTTGCCGTCACGGGGTTTAAGCGCGAAAGAGTTGTCGACCAATGCAATTTGGTGGAACGGTCCAGAATTTCTTTACAAGGCGGAGTCGGAATGGCCCGTAAGTGAACCGACAAATGCTGAAGATGAAGTTGCGCTATTGGAAATTGTCAAGACTCCAGTAGCTACTGTTCACTCGCTTGTGAACACATCAGCCACCATGCTAGAAAGGATCGACCAGCTAGTTGATATCAAGCGATTTCACGACGTCACGAGTCTGCTGCGTGTAACAGTCCTGGTTATCAAAGCTGCAAAGAGATTCAAGAATCGAGCTCGAAACGAGAAAGAAGAAACACGATTAAGCGCCGCAGACCTAAAGAAAGCAGAAACCCTTTGGATCAAATCGGTACAAGCAACGTCATTCTCCAAAGAGATTGAATTTCTTACGCGCAAAGATCAGAAGTCTATCCCGCCAATCTACGTGTCACAGTTTGGTTTATTCCTTCAAGATGGTGTCGTCAAATGCAAAGGAAGACTGAACAATTCGTCGTTACCTGCTAACACTCGGAATCCAGTCTTATTACCCGCGAAACATAGCCTTGTTCAGCTTCTGATCAAGCAGTCACACGAATCAGTTAAACACAATGGGATACGAGACACTTTGACAACACTACGAGAACGTTTCTGGGTGCTCCGTGGACGTGAATCAGTGAAGAATTTCATTCGGAAATGTGTCATTTGTCGGAAAGTCGAGGGGACACCTTACAGTTCTCCTCCCCAAGCCGATTTGCCAAGCGACAGAGTTTCCGAAGATCCACCGTTTACCCATGTAGGTCTCGACTTTGCAGGTCCTTTGTTTATCGCAACCAAGAATTCTGAAGGTGCCAAGAACGAGTCGAAGAAAGTCTATATTTGCCTGTTTACATGCGCGTCGACTCGAGCAATACACTTGGAACTTACGTCAGGACTAAATGTTGAAGCATTTCTGTTGGCTTTTCGAAGATTCACGGGACGAAAAGGAGTGCCAGCTACTTTGCATTCAGACAACGCTAAGACCTTCAAGTCGTCATCACGCGAGGTACAAAGGATTATCCGATCAGAGGAGGTGTGGCGTTACCTGACGAATAAACAGATCCAATGGAATTTCATCATCGAAAAGGCTCCGTGGTAGGGAGGATACTGGGAGCGTCTGGTGCGAAGTATCAAGAGGCCGCTAAAGAGAGTTCTTGGACGCGCTACACTTGGATTCGACGAGTTGAACACTATTCTAGTCGAGATTGAAGTAGTGATCAATTCAAGGCCAATTACCTATGTATATGATGACGAAGAATCGATCTCTTACCCGTTAACTCCTTCAGATTTAATCTATGGGCGGCGCATAACCTGTACCCCGAACGCGTCTCATTACGAAATCGTGAGCACAAATCAATCGCTTACTAGGGAAGCACGTCACCACAAGCATGTGCTCCGTCAGTTGACCACGCAATGGCGAAAGGAGTACCTAACAAGTTTAAAGGAGAGAGCGCAAGCCGTGTCTAGGGGTAGCGACAAGAAACCGATTGAGATTGGAGACATCGTGTTGCTCAAGAACGACTCCACAAGTAGAGTATTTTGGAAGATAGGAAAGGTGGAGGAACTTATTCCAGGAAAAGACGGCGAAGTGAGAGCAGCTGTTGTAAAGGTTGGAAACAGTTCGAAACGACCTGCACTCTTGAGAAGACCCTTACAGCAGTTGATACCGATTGAAGTCAAGGTTCCAGCACTTGTACAGCCCGAAGGAACTCAGGCAGATGAAACGAGAGTAACGAATGATACTGCGAGACCCCGACGAACCGCGGCGATTGTTGGAGAAATCAACAGACAGTTGAACAGTGCATGAACACTTGGACATTTTTTGATTTATTTTCTTTAAGCGAAGTTTGAAATTTTCTCACGATGTGAATAAACTTTGGGGAGTGTTAAATTCGTCGTAAACACCCCATGGTGAACAGTTTCGCAATCTGTGTAACGAGATACATGTACTTGTTTTGTTTGTACAGTTATAAGTGATTGACACGTGAACCTTGTGATAAGTGGTATGTACTTTAGACTTTGATCTGTCCATTTTCGAAGCGAGACGTGCGAGATCGAGATATACGAAGTTACGAGACTAAATTGTGTATATAGGGACGAATATAGGAATAAACGAATCAATTCAATTACGAAAAGTCGCAGTTTATGACAGTTACTGGTCAGTTGCAACTGCCTAAAACTAAATCAGTCTGTTTTTCAAGTGATTGCCAGTGATCGCCGGTGAACTCAAAATCTCTGCATGGCAATAGCTCAACGTTCATCAAAAATCCACACTTTCTGTGATCAAAACATGTCCCATACTTGTGCAAAAATGCCTTTCAATCTCTGTATAGGTAAAAGCATCTCTCAAGATGGAGTAAGTGTGTACTGTAACGCCTTATGCATCAACCAATTCCAGTAGTAGCCCCACCCCCACTCCCGCAACCGAGGGGAATTCGCTTACGTTTTCTGTCATAAAGGTCGGGTATTAGTCTACGACGGCGTATTCGACGGCCTGATAGCTTTGTTTTGGTGATGACTTGGTTGACCATGACAGGACATTCGTGGCGAACGTAGTGGTCACTGTTCTCTCAGGGGGTCGTAAAGAAACGGCAGATCAACGGCGTCCAGCAGAACTTATGTAAGCGAATAAAAATTCGTTGTTATGTAATTAAACCCAGAGGCGACATTTGTTTTGCTACACAATGAGGCATTTCAACAGCTTGTTGGTCGCCGCTGAGAAGAATGGGCCAATTGTAAAAAAATGGAAATAAATAAAAAAAAAATGCCCGGGTGTTTGCCACGGTAAGAGGGATGGGCACTGCTGGGGTATGTTTGATTTACCAACAAACATTGTTTGGCACTGTTTTCTTCTTTATTACATACCCAGAAACAACATCCCTCTGCTATCCCGTTTTGCCAGATAAGTGCGGTACCAGGTGGCAGAAAACGTATTGCAGTTTTCACTAATCAGCGCTCAAGTCACCAAACAACACCAAGTTTCTCAGCTACTACTGCAACAGGAAAGGGTGTGGAGGAGTCGGGAACCGAATACAGGGAATGATTTCCCTCTTCTACCTAGCCATGTTGACAAATAGAACATTTCTAATCCGCTGGGGCGGCCCGGGAAAGCTTGAAGAATGCCTGGAACCTAACCAAGTAGCCTGGTCTATACCATTAGACAGCTTAGGCCACTTTCGGAAAACTTATTGGGGCGTGTATGGACCTCCATCTGAGTACGTTACATCCAGAATCGAACCAAAAGAGGACTTTCACAACTGGACATCTCATGCTGATTTTGAGGGTACTCTGGGTCACCTTGACGCTATGGGAACCATTTGGTCATTTTCTGAGTATCTTTGGGCCAATCCTTTTCTTAGCAAGCGAGCACGTCAACTGGGGATACCAGATTCGCCTCGCAAAATGTTGGGTTGCGCCTTTCACTTCCTCTTTAAACAAACTGGATCCATGGAGACGGCACTGGACAAAGCAAGAGCGTCGCTTGGTAGGCAGTCACCGCTTCTTGGAATACACATAAGGACAAGTGATCACCATTTTGGTGATCCAAACCCACATTCTTACAGATCGCATAATACTTCCAGCTTCTTTTTGTGTGCTTTACGACAGAGCACATTCATTCGTGACTACATTGGCCCCGAGTTGACGAACGTAAAATGGTTTTTAGCTGCAGACGATCAAGCTGTTAAAGACACGGCGATTAAGAAATACCCACATGAAATAGTTACCCTTGACCTCAAGCCTAAACACACAGAGTATACGTATGGTGCAGATGCGGACACAGTCCTTCGTGATGTTTTAACCGATGTCTTTCTCCTTGCTGAGAGTAATTTCCTACTTCTGACCCCCGAAAGCTCTTTGAGTAAGTTAGCTGCCGCTGTTGGATTACACAGTGAAGACACAACTGTGGATGGAGAACTTTGCCTTGTGAATGCCACCTCGCTGACTAAAGCCATGACTCGCTTTTCTTCTCGTGGCTGAAAAAGACAGGTCATGTTATTGCATACTAAGTTAAACGATTTCGTTGTTTTCACGCATTGTTTAAGGTTCATGAACTTAACTCACGACCTCTGATAACACTCTATCAACACGGAGAGGAGAAAAACGGTTAGAGTAACTTATACGTTTTTGATCACGATTTTTCGATTAACGAAACAGTTACAACAGAGTCGCGTGCTATTGAAAGGCACATAAAAAATGTACAGGTGTCTCACATGCACACACAAACAAATTTTAAAAAAAATTTGTATAAAACCGTTTAGGAAAGATGTAAATTGTTGTTGTGTGCTTCTAAATGTGCGTTGCTAAAGACTGGTAAAGTCTCATCAGTCTTCGTAGCCTGTTCCAGGCGTTCAGATAGCAGAGCGCGAGCGAAAAATATAGCGAGCGAAAGAGCGGGAAAAACGTGGGGAGACTGGGGAAGAGGGCGAGGGAGCGCCTGTGAAATTAATTTTTAAAAGCCCATGCCGCCTACCTTAGACCGCCGACAGCGGCAGAGAAACATGAACCCAGGGTCAGGTCAAAGTAAATAAGAAAGTTCTTTAATTATGCTCACCGAAATAGGTTTCACCCGAGTTTGAAGTGTTGGGTTGAGTACAAAACAAGAAAAATAGATTATGCTTTAAGAAATCTGACATGCTGAATGAACATTGCAAAAATTTCCGCGATACGGAAACGCAGATGTAAGTGTTAAAAAAATTACAATGAAACTGCACTACTTGACCAATAAAGGTTCAAGAATCACAGACGACTTTATATACACATCGCTTTATCAGTTTAATGAATAGAAAGCTTTTCACTCTGTGACGTAATGAACTTCATCGTCTCCATCGATTGCGATGGCTACGCCGAACGATTTGTTTGTTGTAGTTCTTTCCTCCATTCCTTCGACAGCAGGCTTTCAGGACTTTCATAAACAATCTAGCCGATCCATTTTTGCTGCATCTTCTTTGTATTCTTCTATCTACTCCGATAGCCACCGCTCTAATTCCGATGCTTTGAAGCTGTTCTACTTGGTCTTTCATGGTCGCAACAAGCGGAGTAATCACACTTATGGTAGAAACAGCTTTTCTTTGCAATGTATTGATTAACCATGGAAAAAGTTGAAAGATCAAGCTATTTCCAAATCCTGTTGGAAGAATGGCGATGCGACCTCTTCCCAGAAACACGTTTTGAAGAAATCTTTTTATTCTATACGTAAAGTATCCACATTTGGGAATGCTTAAGCGATTGCCGTGACACATCTTCAACCGTGCGTGACTCTATGGAGGATGCCCTTCGTACCAGCACGTCATATCGCATTTCTTGTCTGCGTCAACAACCCTCTGATGTTGACAGGAGGTGTCAAATTTGGCCAATCAGAGGGTATACCAGATACTGGTACACTGCCATGAGCGTTTTAAAAGTAACTTCACAGGCGTTCCCTCGCTCTCTTCCCCAGTTCCGGTCGTTTGTTCCCGCACTGTCGCTCGCTATATTTTTCGCTCGCGCTCTACTATCTGAACGCCTGGAACAGGCTATTGTTTTCGACGAGGATTTATTCTTAACACTTCCAAGGACATTAAATTCGTAAAGCAATTGGTGGCTTGGTCCTCTAAGGTACGTTTAATTTACTAATAACGTATCTTGCATATTATTCAAAACTCCCTCTGTAATGTTAACTCAGAGAGGGAGAGTGTGCTCTTGCTTGTGTACAACGTGTAGTCTTACTTGACACATTATTAGATATAACGCATGTTAGTACAATGGCTTGATATTTCCTAGCTTTTGTGTCAGAATTAAAACTGTGAAATGACCATAATCAGGCCCTTATTGAGACGGTAAATAAGGAATGCCTATTCTTTGGAGTTTGACCATTTCATTGCTGGTGTAATAACCGTTATTCCCAATTAAATATAACATTGACCAGTTATAAGCCCTATGTACATTTTGGCTTGCCAATTGAGCGTCGGGATGGCCGAATTAATATTAAGCTTTCCTCACAACCGTACGAGGACCATATTCTATATTGTCAAGATTAAAACTGTGAAATGACCATAATCGGGCTCTTGTGGAGACGGTGAATCAGGAATGCCAATTCTTAGAAGTTTGACCATTTCATTGCTATCATAATGTCCCTTATTTTCCAATTAAACATAACATTTGCCAGTGCTAAGCCCTATGTACACTTATAGCTTGCCAATTTAGCGCCGGTAGGGCCGAGTGAGTGTTACACTTTCCTCACAACCGTACTTGGACCATATACTATAGGTTTTTAATAACCCAAGAACGGAATTAATGAAAAGCTGTACTGGGACACGTAGAGAAAGGAGCTCGGCTCTACGCCGTGAGATGAGACATGAGCAAATTTCTCTCAGTAAAGCATCTCAGTTTTGCCATCAAAAAGAATAGTAACAGGGAGCAATCTCAAATTTCTTTTAAAAAGACAATGAAATATACATTTTAATGGTATGCTTTCCATAGCTGCAATAAATTTACGGCCTTCTGGTTTGAAACTGCGTGGCTCTACATCCGCTTTCTTTATACAGCGGAAGCCTGATATATCGAAGGGCCAAGGGACTGGGAATATGCGTTCGTTATAACTGATGTTGGTTATAAAAAATTCCTGTTATAACAAAACTGTGGGGGAACGACCAAACTCTACGTTATATCGAGTCTGACTGATAATTATTTTGCCCAGTTAGAATCAAACAGTGTTATGTTGCTGCATTCAGTTGAATTCTGATAGATTCTTTTAAAGGGGCATGGTCACGAGGATTTCGCAGATTTCTGGTCAAAACTGTGCTAAGTTTATCGGTTGCTAATTTTATCCATGCCCAACATTGTGTTTTAACATTTAAACAAATTTCATTAAGAGAAAACAAACTATAACCATTTAATATCGGTTTAATGTCAACACGCTGAGAGAATTTGAAAAGTTTAGCCTAATTTTTTCAAATTGCAATCCATTTCCATCCGTGCCATCCGTAGCAACAGACGACAGAAAATAGTTTCAGTGAAGTAATATAGGCTTTGGTAACAAAACTAGACCATTATTTGCAGGCGTTCATTGATGTCAGGACATATTTTTGATTTTTAAAGTGAACTAAAATAGTGTGACTATGCCCCTTTAAAATCGGCTAACGGGCCGGGAACTACACAAAAAGCAAGCGATTATTCTGATCTCATTAGGGAAAAGACACAAAAATCATCATGTTTACGGCTCTGTTTAAGCTCGTGGTTGCTTATTAGCGCTTTTGTTGAGACTTATAAACAAGAAATGATCCACAAAGCGAAATAAAAATAAAATCTTGCAGACAGCTTTTAAAAATACTTTCTTCCTTCTGAAGAGAATGTACAAACTGTAGTTGCAATTGGCCAGTTCGTTATCTACTGACCGCTAGAACAAGATATTTTATCGTTTGGTCCTCAATCGATTGATGAACTGTTAGTGTACATTCAAAAATCGAAAGGTTTCATCCTTCTTCGAAACAACTGAAAACGTTCTCACCTTATATGGAATTAAGCGTGCCCTGCACCGAAAAACGTTGTAGATTTCAAATGCACCAATCAGAACGTACGAACCTTCTACTTCCACCATAAAATCTGTCAATCAAGATATTCGCATTTCTCACTTCCGTCACTCCCTGAAGGTGGCAGACGTGCTACGAAATCAAGCATCTGGAAAACGACATGCAAACATTAAACATTTTTAAATATTCTGACAAAATTTGCCCGCAGTTAATTGGTTCATCACCTTACCTTGCCACAAACCCGTTGTCGTGAAATTACGAGGGAGGTTTAGCTATGTAATTCCACGATATTCGACGGCTCTCTTTCCAGTTTCATCCCTTGTCTATTTCATAGACAAGCGAACGGTTTCCGCAACGGTTTCTAGCTGCAGCCGACCAAGCTGTGAAAAACATGGCTATTAAGAAATACCGGGGGGATCGCGTGACCAGCAATGGCGACGGACGTTTAGTTTTTTCGCTCCGGCAAGGTCTGGCTTTTTTTTCCAGTTATTTTGACATGAACGCCAACAAACGCCTACGTGAAGGTAGCTCAAGTTCTAGGATGTCAGAGTCCATTCAACAGTCATTAGACTCGAACTTTGCGGAAGCCATGAGTGAAATTAATAGCTTACGCGCAGACGTCAACGCCCAACTTTCGATCGTAAATAACAAGACAGACGATTTAAAGACATCTCTAGATGCTGCCTGGGTAGAAATAGAAGTATTAAAACAGCAAGATGAGCAAAACAAGGTTCAACTAACTCAATTGGAAACGGATAATGCACGCCTTCAAGCTGAAGTGTCTGCCGCCAAAGCTAGAGCGGTAAAACTGGAGAATTATACAAGACAAACATACGACTCCTTAATGTTCCAGAAAACGAAGACGAAAATTGCAAAGAAATTGTACGTGAGGTGATGGCCGCGGTCAAAATGGATGGCGCGAACACGGTCGAGTTCCATGCAGTTCACCGTACTGGTAAACAAAGAGATGATGGAAAGCCTCGAGCAATAATCGCTCGCTTTGTTAACCGCGAAACAAGAAATGAGCTCTGGAATCGACGAAAGGAGCTTGCCAACTCTTCGAATCATCAAAATGTTGTCGTGGTACCTGACCACGCGTATGAGACCGCAAAGGAGCAGAAGAAATTGTCAAATGCCTTACGAAACGCCAGAAAGAAGAACCTTACTCCAGCATCAAGAACGGACGGCTATTTGTTCAAGGAAATTCATATCGAGCGGACAATATTCCGGACTATTTGAAAAATGAAGCTGCTTCAATGGACGAATAATTTATATCCTTTGCACTTATTAATAAATTTCTACCCATACGCTATACAATTAGGTTATTTATTCCTTATAATAAAGTACAGCCAACCTATGGCCGAGTGAAACCTATCGCCGATAGATACATCTAGAATTAATGTGCCCTAAGTATGAAATTTTAGTTAATGTCAATTTTTGTTTACCTTTTCTGTTGCTAAGTTACGTTGATATTTGTTGGTGTTTTTTTTATGTTACGATGCCGCACTCCCAATCCGTTGTCAATATATTTTGAAATATGTCCATAAATTCGTCGAATATTTCCAATATGTTCCTTGAATGTCAGGGGACTATCTAATGATGTAAAGAGAAGAGAAACTTTTAACTGGTTAAGGAACAAAAAACACTCTGTTTACTTTTTGCAAGAAGTACACAGTTCAAACGAAACGGAAAAACTCTGGTTAGCTGAATGGGCCTAAAGGTCAATTATGAGAAAACAGAGGCACTCTGGATCAGATCCTTTAAAAACCGAACGGATAAGCTAGCAATAAAACAAAACATTAAGTGGACTTTTCGGAAGGTTAAATCCCTTGGAGTATGGTTTTCAACTAGTGTGGAGGAAGCTGCCGTGCTAAATTACCAGGAAAAAAAAGAAAAAATCTCTAAAATCCTAAATTGCTGGCAGGTAAGAAGAATAAATTTGCTAGGCAAAATAACTGTCATAAAAAGTTTAGCTGCATCTCAGGTTGTCTATATCATGTCACCTTTGCCGTCCTCGCAATCATATCTAAAAGAAATTCATCAAATTTTGTATAATTTTCTGTGGGAATGTGAATCTGTTCAAAAGTTTTGGCAAAATATACAATACTGGTTGATACAGCATCAGGTTAAGCCACAACATTTCTCGCTGAACCTACCTACCTGTCTGGGATTAGTTGACAATACTGAGGATATACTTTTACATTATGCACTTCTAACTGGCAGATATCACATTTACTCGTCGAAAATAAAGAAAACCCTGCCGAATTTACATATATTTTCGCAAACCTTCTTAAAGTGCCAGGAAATCGAAAAATGTTTTGCTTATAAGACGAACGCTGTTAAGAAATATAACTCAAAATGGAACCGGTTCAAATGAACTGTGACTTCGATCTACCTATTTATTAGATAGTCCTCTATTGTACTTCGATCTTTGTTTTAACTCCACTCTTTTTCCAATCCTCCACATTAGGATTGTGTCCTTGCTCTTCTTTTCAATTTCTCTTTTTTTTTCGTGTCCTAATTTTTCTTGTTTTTTTTTTCCGTTACGTCGTGCTATTATCTTATACGCGTATATAATGTGTACGTTTTCTGTTATTATTATTAACAATCAAAAAATATATTTATATATATACACCTGTATACTGTACTAAGACAACAAAATTATACATCTATTGTAAGTTAAAAAATATATTTCACTGTAAGTAGTACAAAATATGGTATTATAAGAAGTATAAGTATCGTATTGTAAGTACCGTAGGTATTGTATTGTAAGTAGTGTAAGTGTTGCAAATAGTATACAGTGTCTAATTTGTAAGAAGCGTAAGTATTGTATTGTATTGTATTGTATTGTGAGCAGCTTATAATAAGTATTTGTACAATAAGTAGTGGGTAGTGGACGTATCGTTTTCGTATTTTTGTAAGTGACGTCTTTTCGTGTGTTGCAATAAAAAAAAAATACCGACAAAAAATACTTACCTTGGGAATCAAACCTAGACACCTGGAGTGTGATCAAACTAAAAACACAGTTCTACGTGATGTTCTAACGGATGCCTTTCTCCTTGCAGAGAGCAATTTCCTACTTCTGACCTCAACAAGTTCTTTGAGTATTTTAGTTGCTGCTGTTGGATTACACGGTGAAGACACCATTGCGGATGGAAAGCATTGCCTTGTCAACGCCACTTCACTGAATAAAGCCATGTCTCGCTTTTCCTCTCGTGGCTGAAAAAGACAGGCTATGTAATAACCTAACGGATTTAAACTTTAGCCGGGTTCGTTGTTCTCGGTAATTGTTTAAGGACTTCAACTTTCCACATTACGCAGTCATTTAACAAATCGTTTTTTAGTATCCTGGATCCTCTATCTATTTAAACATGACAGTGGCCAATTCGAAAGCTTTTGCTACTCTGGTCTCTGTGCACAAATCGACAGGTATTTCTTGTGTATATTTATTTTTGATAGTTGGGAGAAGATTTCATTGTTGTTGCTTGTTAAACTAAGGAGTGTCTTTTCTGTTTTCTTCCTATAGCTGAAAATGAAAGACAGTCATTTCGAGAACTTCAATATTTTCGTTCACGATTGCAAAAACAAATTTAAAAGAAGAGCGAGACGTAACATTATCTATTATTTTCTGATTTTCTGCCTTCCAGTCAAGGCAGTGACTTTCGTTGTCGGGGATTAATGTTGTAAGCATTTGTTATCATTTCCATCCCTGGCTTCCTGAACATTACAGAAATTTTGTTTTGAGTTCTTGCTATGGCATTACCTAGTCATCCAGAGTAGTAAGGTGGGCGGATCTGGGACTTTGTATCGAAAAGGCCTACCCCCCAATTTTTTAAACCAATGAGCGACTCGTGCCATTCCTTTTTATCATGTGATCCCGGTCAAAGGAAATGGACCAATGAGCGTGGGGGTCAAAGGTCATCCAAGATGGCGGCTGATGGTGGGGGCCTGTTTTGGGGTGGGAGACCGCTGACTGGGTGGGATGGAAAAAAGGATGGCGGGCTCATCCAAGATGGCGGCTGATGGTGGGGGCCTGTTTTGGGGTGGGAGACTGCTGGACGAAAATGAATCGCGGGCGCAAAAAGACAAGAAGAGACTGGAATTGATGGTGTCTTTCTTTTTAATAACAAGTAGTAGTATAGGGGCCAAATTATCCCCAAATCGGGAGTTGTTCCTCCTCCAAAATGGCGTCGAAAATTCAAGATGAAAAAAATGTCATGAGTGATCGGTTCCACAGAGACCGCAACAATGTTCGTCGGGTGGGATGACACAGCCTGCGTCTTGACAACGTTGACAGGTGACACTGCCCCAAGTGGTATCCCAAGGGGTGGGTTTCCAAGTGGTATCGGTATCGACGGATAAGACTTGTTGACAAATCTTGCAGGGATCTCGAATATCGTCGCGCTCACACCAATGAAAAGAAGGGAAGTGGTGGTTGGGTTCGTCGTGCTGTTCTTTTTTCTGGGGAAGATTGTGTTCGAGCCCTTGAAACCATCGATCGAGTGTGCGTTGTTTGACTTGAAGGTCTTGATTTTGTTCTTGGTAATCGCGCGGGTAAGAACAGCCGGGATGAAAATGTCCTTTGCACCAGGCTTTGACAAAGGCGTGGGTGTCGATGGAGGTTTTGGGGGAATTGTTACAGAGGAGAAGTCCTTCGGTGGTTCGCCGTTGTTGAAGGATGGCATCGATGTTCAAGGGGACAAAATGTTGGTAGATGGTGCATGGAACAGTGGGATTTTCTTGATGATAACGGGAATGAGCCAAGACGACTTCGCCTTTGTATTTTTTCTTGCCGATGGTTTGCGTGGGATGATAATTGAGGGGCATTTCTTCAAGGAGGAGATCCATTTTGTTGCCGAGATTCAGATTGCGTATAATGCGTCGGACTTCATTGGCCAGGTCCTCCATGCTGGCTCGGGTAGGAAATGAAGGAAGGTAGAGGGTGGCGTTGACTTTTTCTAGAGAGTTGAAGGGTGATGACGGTGTTGCCTGATTTGAAGGGAGCCGGTTGTCCATTGGCTGTTTGAATGTCAATCGTGATGGTGTCAAAGATGTTTTTGCGTAGAGGAAAAAACATGAGTTGAGTGGCATCAAAGTGATGGGTCTTGTTGTCGACGTCAATGGTCCGTAAAAATCCTTTGGGTTGATTCCCCACAATGCTGTGTTGAACAAGATCCGTATAGATCATGAGTTGTTGTTGTCCTTGTTGGGATTTGACAGTGGATGTGGTGGGAAAGGGTTGTTGACTCAAGCTGTGGCCTAAGAAAAGGTTGCAAAATTGTTCGGTATTACTGAAACTCACCGAGACATGTCCATAAGGTGGATATGTCTCAGCGGGGCCAGTGGTGACTTGAAATTTAGCGATGTCGGCAGGAGGGTCTTCCACAATATTTCGTAGTAGGTAATTGGGCAATTGTTTGATTCGGTTCGTGGGTGTGCCATCGGTGACGAGTCCCATGAGGCCGGCCAATTTCCATTCCATTGTAAATTCAAGGTTAGGTGGAATCCAAAGGTAGAGGGAATCGAATTGTTGGGCCAGATCGCCTTCGGCGACTTTGACATAGGAAAGACGCAGATTGGCAGATTGGAAGGCCTTTCGTTTGGGAATATCATCGATAAAGACGGTGTTCAACATAAGGTCCATGCGTGCTTTTTCGATTTCGTAACCAATGGCGTTCCAGGCTTCTTTGAGGTTGTTGTAATACCCCGGAGGTAAATGAATGGTTTTGGTTTGGGTCGCTACAGGGCTGGTATAACTCCGTTTTTGTTTGATATCCACTTTCATCCAATGTTTTTGACTATCTTCTTGACTCCAATTCTGTTGGGTTTCATGGGCGATATGTTGATTGAAATCGGGATGTGAGAGATGAACCAGGGCCGCTTCCCAATCGTCTTCAACTAAGTGATGTAAATGAGGGAGTTTGGCCGTAAACTTTTGCCCATTGCCTTCAGCTTGATCGCTGACAAGGGTGATGTAGAAACTCATGATGAAAAAACAAGAAAAAAAGAGACGACAGTTGGTTTTTATACTTTTTTTAATTCATGGAAATCACACGCTCGGCTACAATATGGAGATCAAAGGTATCCACGCGCAAAGTATGACATGAGATCGAGTTCAACAAACAATAAACTTGGAGATGATAAGTCATAGGGTGTTCATTGGAGGATGGTTCATTGGTGAAAAGAAAGGAAAATAATTGGTGAAGGTCTTGATTGAGTTCATCGATGAAGGGAGGATGACAAGAACAGGCCGCGAAGGTGATCTCCATGTGGAAAAAGTCGATCTCGTGTCGAAGGCCAAACGTGGAGGGATGCTCAGGGTTATAGGTGACGAAATGATTGAGAATGCAATCCAGCATAGACTGGACATCGCTCAGGGTCCATCTTGGCAAGGTCTAGAAAAAGAAATCAGGAGATAAGTAAGTTTCAAAGGTGACGATTTTGTAGTAGGGATAAGAGGCTTGTTCATGGTAGTTAAAGTCGATGGTATAGATGGCATGAGGTAATAAAAAATGAGCCAGGTCGTGCAGATGTTGATAGGTTTGGGCATACAAACGAGCGGGTCCCTCTAGAACCAAAAACAGGCGAAGGTAGAGATGGCGCACATGCCAATGGTGTGTATAGAGAGTGTGTAAATGTTCCAGAAGAGCGTGGACTTCTTGCCAGGACCAGGGAGCAGGAACCTGTAACAAGAAGACATATTAAATGATGGTGATATGTACTTCTTGTAATCGATAATGGGGACAATCTCCAGCCACGGAATCATAACGATATTGAGAAGCCACATGAGAAGATGGTAATAAACAATGCAGTAGATTGGTGTGATGCAAGTCCACCCATTGTTCTAAAAAGTGGGTTCCCGAAACGTGGAGTAGAAAGAAAAGTTCAATGGTCTCCCATTCATCGTCATGGATGGTAGTGAGGGCAGTGAGAATGTTGGCAGCCAGATAATCAATATCGGTAGAGAGCCATCGATGATCATTGAACTGAAAAAAACAATCAAGGTTCATGTAAGAGGCGAAAATTGTAACGTCCCTCAAAATCGTCATGCATCCAAGAGTAGTAGAGGGGATGTGTGGCATGTGTCCACTGTAGTTGAGTGGAACTGGGATTGTACACATGATGGGCGAGTTGTTGTTCGTCATCATAAATGCGACAAATTAAATGACGAAGGGTGGAAGGGCCAGCGAGATGAAAGGCACGTAGGAACGATTGAAATTGATAATTAAAACAATAACTTTCGGGAGGTAAAGCCAAAGAGTGTACGATGGTTTCAATGTGGCGGAGATCGTGATAACATCCATAGAGTTGAAAACTGATGAAGATTTCTCCTGGTTGGAGATAGGTGGTAGGTTTCAGCCCAAGCGCGTAAATTAACATGGAGATGATATCTTGGGCTAAAGGATAAACACGAGTTCGGGTCAACCAATGTTGTCCCACCACCTCGTCAGAAGGAACGATCTACAATTCAAAAAAAGGAAAGTAGTTCGACGTGTCGATGGGAACGAATCACAATCCCGTGATGTCTAGGAGGTCCGGTCATGTCAAGAAGAAAGGTCCCTTCCCGATCGTATTCCACCCGATGGTATCGAATGGTACGAATGTGGTCTGGGAGTCCATAACAGAGTTGAATGGTGATACCCAGAGCAAGATGTTGAAAATAAGGACGCCCCAGGATGATAACAAGGGAGTCTTGTACCACCGTCGAAAAAGTGATGGAATAATAATAGAGTGTGCGTAGTTCTTGATCAGTACACTAGAGAGTAAAAAACGACGACAGTTATGGGAACGTGGGTGGTTTGGCCAGGAGAGACAAAAACAGAACACTTACTTCTTCGATGTGTCGTTGTAATTCATCGGATTCCAGTAACGCTTCCAACCGTTGAATGATTTGTACTCGTGTCATGGAAGTGACAGGTAAAGGAAACGTTGGGGTCGTGATGGTGGAGACAAGAGGTTGACGGCATAAGCCACAAGTGGTTTGGTGTTGAATCCATCGTCGTTGACATCGTCGATGCACAAAGTGGCGACAACAAGAGAGCCGTTCGACTGTATTGGCACAGGTAAATTCTGTGTCTCGACACACAAAACAAGTAAATGATGGAGAAATTTCGGGGGCTGCACCTCTCAACCGTCGACTTTGTCTTGTTGCCATATCTCGATCAGCAGGACTTACGACTGAGCGAAGAAGTAGAGGACCTACCTTCCTTATATACTTTTTTGGGGAGGGGTGAGGTTCCAGACTCCTCTCTTTTTTCTCCAAGAGGAGGGGGGATGGGGGGGTATCCCCCCATGAAAGAACCCCACGTGGGAATCCCAGAGGATCATGGGATAGGTGGGGGAAATGTATAAAAAAGGAGAGGGCAGCTCCCTAACCCAACCATCGACTCCAGAACCAGAAAAAATGGCTGAGAAGAAAGAAAAGAAGAACATGGCTGAGAAAGAAGAAAAAGAAGTGACTGTCCAATTATCCAAAATGGAGTTGGAAGAGAAGGAATGTGTGTTCTGTTTAGAACAAGTCCAGGCGTTGACTCCTACTGTATTGGGCTGTTGTAAGCAACCCACTCATGTGGCCTGTGTGAATCAATGGAAACAAGAGAGGGCGACGTTGGCTTGTCCCTCTTGTCGTCAATCCATTCCTATGACGGCGTTGGAGGTACCCTATGCTGATTTTTGGAAGCAAAATAAAAAATTCATGGAACTGATTCAAAAAGAATGGAAAGATAATCCCGTCTGGTATGGAGCTCGTTACATTTTCAATGGGTTGGAGTACGAATGGCGTGTGGGTTTTTGGGGGATGCGTAGTCATCCTTATGCCTCGGACAGTGAGAAGCATGCGGTGTTTTACTTGGGCGAACATCAAGGCCAAGTTATTCCCCGAATGAAGACCTTGAAGAGTTTTGTACCTTCCTGAAGCCATCACCTTGGTAATGTCATGTAGTCTGGAACTTGCCCTTTGTAGCATTTTCTTGGCGGAGTTCTTAGGATCCATGTTGGCCATGCGAGAATCCATTTCCCGTTGGATTATTTGTCTACACCACACTTGTACCACAGCTTCCTGTTGTTGTTTGTGGTTTGTTCTTGTTCTTCGTCTGTTGTATCAGCACCTTTGATGCCTTTTTGATTAGAAGCCAAATAATTTTGGATCGAACCTTGAACATCTCCTAAAGTGTGGGTATACACGTACACACTTGGTTGTACTTTCATCATGTTCATGAACTCGATAACCAACGAGGACTGAGAGGACTCAAGAATAACAATAAGGAACAATGTGACTGCTGGTGTTGAACTGTAAACTGTGTGAAGTTGAACAGCAATCTGATCCTTCTGTCAGCCTGGATGATGTTGTTGTCGTAGTTCCAGGTCTTCTAATGGACAAATGCCTCTTCTTCTTTCCTTGTTTGGAAATTATTTTACAATGCAATGCTCCTTTGGCTCTGTGATGGGGCTTGGTATGTTGTAATTAAATTAGTGTTAATGTTATTTTCCATGGTCTTCAGTGACCCTCCTTGAGTTTTATTAGTGTTTCATTGAGTTTCATAAGTTTTTCATGGTCTTCAGTGACCCTCCTTGAGTTTTGATTAGTGTTGGTTTCGTTGTCATCATTTCAAAAAAGTAGTGCGTTCTGCGTAAGGGTGAGTTGCATGGGTTGTGGTATGGGCTGTTCCGGGTCCTAGATGTCCTAGATTGGTTAGTGGTAGTGGTGATGGTTACTGCCAAAAAGGGGTGTCCTTTCCCATTGACGTTGGGGTTATTTCCTCCTCTTGGAAGGGTCTTTCGTTTGTTTCAATGTGCTTGACCTTACCGTCCCAACAGACTTGTTCGCATATATTAGAAAAGGGCGTCTTTGAGGGGTTGAAATCCTGCATGACTCCATCCTGTGTTGATGGAAGTGCATCTGCCCCTTTGATTGGAAAGTCTTTCTTGTTTTTTTTTCCAAGAGCCTCCTGTAAATCACGATTTTGATTTCTCGATCATGCCTATGTGGACTTGGTGGAGATGTTGGACCTCCAGGGGGGATATCGAAGCCCAACCCTATGGAATGCCTTCTTTTGGGGGATTAACATTTGGGAGGATGTCTTTTTCTTTGCGAAGGTGTCATGGTACCCATAAGTAGGTCCCGATGCTTGTTGTACGTGGAATGGACGGGAACATTTTTGCTACATCTTCCTTTTTTCTGTTCACCCCAAAAAAAAAAATAAACAGGGTTCACCCCCAAAAAAATAAGAGGGTTGTGTTTCATCGCATTAGAAACATCTGGTTCTGTGATCTTGTCCTGTATGTGTGTCGTGTTGGGACAGGTTGAAGCAATGGAATGCTTCAATGGAATGCCACTTTCGATGGGAGAGAGGTATGTTTTCTTCCAGATAACGGGGGTTTTACTGCTTACTGTTTGACACCTTATACAAAAGAATCAAAGTAAGGCATTGTATGGGGTCATCTCATCTCTTGTGGTTTCTCTTTTTTTCTTCCTTTCAAAGCCCTAGGGGAGAATTGTTAAGAACACCAAGGTCTGGGATGGTTTTCATATGTGGTTGTTGTTGAATACCCTTAAGGAATACCCTAGGAATAAGGATGTCTGGGTTGTCTCTCGGTTCGGTGCTTTTTGGGATACCGCTTAGCAGGTCGTGAAAGGGAAGTCAAATTGGACCCTGGGGACGTTTTCCTTTCCCATGGTTGTCTCGTTTTTCTTCCACCCCCGTGAGGTGGCTGGTTCTGCCTATGTTTTTCTCGTTCCTCCCCTATTTTTCTTCTTCTTCGTCTTCTTCGCTGTTTATGACGTGTTGCATCTGGGTGTTTCACTTCCTCTTTCCTCCCCCTAGAATGGTTGAGTGTCTGTTAGCACTAGCTTGTGTAGAAAGGCCGGAAGTAATCAAGTTGCAAGTTAAGTTCACCGGGATCCTTTTGGATTTTCTCCTTCTTGTGTAGGGGACAGTAGGGTAGGAATCTGCTGGTTTCATCTTGTAGGGCCATATCCTAAGAATTCGAGGATTGTAATAATAAGAAAAAAGACACACAGTGTCAACTTCTGTAATAGTTTATTCTTAGAAAATAAAAGATGTTTACAATTTTAAACGTTGTTTGGCTTGAATGATGGTGCGTGCCACGCGTTCGGGGAATTTCTTCTTGCCGGGTAATTGATCAATGGCCCTGACCATTTTCCGATCGGCTTTCCAGATATCCTGTTTGGTCTTGGCTTTGGCATAATCCATATCATGTTGTTTGGCAATGCGGTCCAACCGATTGATGCCAGGATCACCCCGTTTTAACCGTTTCTCCAATTTGGTGAAGGGGCCCAAATATTGATAACCAGGCCAATGCATTTCAGGCGGGTTGAGTTTCTGTAAAGCCCCCACCACATTTACCCCGTAGCCTTTTTGCGTCCTCTTGCTCCGCCGCCTCCTTTTCTTTTGGCTGTGACCGCTCGGGTACGTGTACGCTTTCCGCTTGGTTCCCAATCTTCCCATCCTAGGGCTGGCAATAAACGTTGTTGAGCCAAGGGCACTTTTCGCACGGTTCTGATGACGGGTTGCATGACGACAGGGGCTTTTATTTCTTTAGGCGCCCCCTCCCCTTCGTCGCCTTCGGGGGGTGGAGTTGCATCCATAGCCGTCACAGGGTTTTGACGATGAAGCAGAGCACTCCGTACTTGATGATAACGCGGTTCGAGTTCACGGATAATGGATTTTTTGAGAACCGCGCCAATGGAAGGATCCTGGACCACGTTGAGTTGGTCGGCCGCTAATTGGGCTGTCTTGTGTAAAATGGGATCGTCGGTGTACACATTTTTATACCACTCAATCAGTCGTGCATCTTCTTCGGGGACCATGTACAGTTTAGGGAGCGGCTTGCTGTTGTTGGGCATGACGACAACAGATGGTGAAGACTTTGTACAATGCTTTCCACACCCCAGGGGCAGAGACCTTTTGTAGTAGTTGGCGTCGTTGTTTGACCGAAAGACGTCGTTTTCCAATACCCCTTAAAGCTTCCTTGGCTTCACTGAGCGTCGACACCACACGCTTGGAGATAGGAATGTTGTTTTTTAACAAGTTTAAAACCAATTCACTGATGGCATTGATCTGATCAGCATTGGCATGTTGGAGAAGATCTTGGCGTTGTTTTTGATCAGCCGTGCGTAAAATGGCTTGGAGAAAAGGTTTATGACGACGAAACCGTTGCATCTTAGGACCGAGAACGTTTTCTTTTACGAAATCGTTTGGCCAGCTTTTTTATACCCCATTTGGCCCCCGCTAACGCTCCTGCTTTGCCCAAGCGTAATCCAGCACGAGCTAATTTGCCCAGGAGAGGACGAGCGACCGTCAAAAGAGCACCTCCATGTTGTCGGCGTACAGGACGACGGGGGCCCCGTCGTCGTCGCTGTCGTTGTCGGCGTGCCATGATGAGGGTGGTGGTGATATGACTGTCGTGGGCTTTTTATACTTTTTTTCTTAGAGGGCAAACGAGGCCGAGGAACTTTCCACTTCAGGGGGTTCTCCGTTTTTATAGGACGTCGTGATGGTATTGGTGTGGGTCACTTTGGCAATTTGACGGCGTCGTCCTCCTGCTTCCCGTAAATTATCCCGTTGTAATCGTCGTAATTGTCTTAACAAACGATCATTGGACAAACTCACATCACTAGAGGAAGGAGGGGTTCCACCTCCTCCACCTCCACCTCCTCCTCCTCCTCCTCCTCCTCCTCCTCCTCCTCCTCCTCCACCGCCGCCGCCGCCACCGCCCCCGCGCCGTCCTCCGCGCCCGCGCCGCCGCCGTCGTCCTCGGCCCCGACGATCTCCCCCCGCGCCGGGGGGTGGTGTGTGGATGATGGGAACCGGGGTGGTAGCCGCTGTGGCCATGGTGCGTCGTCGTCGTGTGGTGGGCGAGTCAAAGGGATCCGCGGCTCTGGATCGAGCGGTCCCTGCAGGTGCACGTAACGGTAAACTTTCATCTGAATCGGGGCCAAACGTACCGTACCCTGAATAGTCCGACACCGGGGTGGAACTTCGAGGTGTGCCAGAAAGAGACGGGGTAGGATCCCAACTGGCTGACGACCCTTCGGGTTGACGTCCTGGTGGGGATTCCCACAACGGCGGTGAACCTGTTGGTTCAGCAAATTCCACCATTTCGCGTGGACTCAAGATCGGTTGATCAATGTAAAGGACATTGTCTTCGGCTTCTTGGAGTCCCCGTCGTAAATCGCCACCTACCGCGGTACTTCGTGTGGGACGGCCGATCGCCGCGTCGAGATCAGCGGCCGCTTGTCCTAATCCCGACGCTTCGCTGGTGGTGGGTGATTCCTCGTCTCCTCCACCCCCTCCTAAACCTGGAGGTGAGTGATCGTAATCGTCTTCGGCCCCCACCCCACTCATTGTGTTTGATAGAGACAAGTGTACCCTTCGGTTTGTAAGACGTTGCCTTTTAAACGTTTTCCGTCCTGGGAACTGGGGTGTAAATCAAACAATAAATACCCGTAGGGACGGGCGGTGGCATCTTCGTAGGCTTCAAGCACCGAGGTCCATTGTTTGGGAAAACATTGCAAGGCTAAATTGCGTACCCCCAATTGATCCCGAGGGTTTTTAAACGCCACAATATAATGGGCATTCCTGGAGATGGTTTTGGCATATTTGCCAGGCGGAAACATGTCTTGACAAAGATACAAGACTGTCACGTTGCGATGATGGGAATCTTTGGTAAATAAATCCAACACGCGTTTATCGTTGCTCCCTTCATCCATGAGATCGTCCAACACAAGTAATCCCCCGCCCGACGGTTGATACCAACGCGTTAAATCTTGACTGGAAGGAATCCCTTGATGAAGATGAAGGCCTTGTTTTTGAAAATCCTGGTATTTGTCTTGCCAAATGCCATAACAATAATGTACACAAGCAGGCGCTTGTGGAAATAAGTGGGATCGTTCTTTTAAACATTTTTCCACAAACACGGTTTTGCCACAGCCCGAAGGACCCACGATTAAAATGCTGCTGGGATTAACAAAATAAAAAGGATCCACACAAGGATACATGATGATCTGGGCTTTTATTGTTGTTTTAGGACATTTTTATACCATTGGTTTGATCGCGTTCCAAACAACAGGCCGGATAAAACAATGTATGGACAATAGCCCGTTGGGTGATTTGTCCTACTTTATGATCATTATAAACATAATCGTGTTTCTTAAATGGAGCTAAAAAGTCGTCTAAACGACGGCCACGCACGCGATATTTTAAATACAAGAGAGCATATTGTCCACAACTATGAGAGAACACCGTTTGTAAGGGCTGGGTATTCTGGGTGACAACGTCCCAACGAGTGATCCATGCTTCAAACGGTGACTTGTAGTAGGTGTAAGGTAAGCCATAACTATCCATCACATCACAACGTCCCTGGTGGGTGTAAAGAGCGATCCAATGGGTGCCAGGTTGGGTTCGAGGGTCGGTGTTGACGATGTAGGCTTGGGGCACATCGTGTCGTGGCGACGTCGGTAATTCGTCGGCAGCAAAGACGCCCACAAAATAAGGGGCCAAGCAGGGGTCTTGATCGCCTAAATATTGCAATTGAGTGGTGGTAAAGGCCACGTACTCCATGATGTCTACTCTTTGTAAATCGGATAGATGACCATGCCGTCTCGATTAATTTGAAGGGTGTTTTCAAATTCTCCGTAAATAAGTACTTTGAGGACAGCATTATTTTGTAGTCGGAAACGCAGACGGTAGTTGCCTCGTTTTCTGGGATTCAGGGTGTTGGCATCATCAGCACAACCAGAAGCAATGTTGTCAAACATAAATAACGTGGTTTCTCCATCAGTGGGTTGCCCCACGTTGGCGGCGGTGCCGGTATCCAAATCAATGCCTAAATGACCCCAATGGTGTGGTTTGATTAAGCCATCTTTGTTTCTGGGTTGAATACAACTGGCTTGCATGAGACGGTGATAGGCTTCCATGTCCCTATGTAGTTGATTATGTCCTGTGAGTTCCAAACTTTCGTAAGGCTGTTCTTCTCCATTCACATATTGTTTCAGATCAATCAATCCTTTTTTCTTAAACGAAAACGGATTGGTGGATATACTCCCATTGAATTGATTCGGTGAGATCATCACCATCACCACTCGGTCGGGAATACGTCCTCTGAAAATATCAAATTCGTCAAACAAATTTTCGTTGGCCATATGGTAGGTACGAATTTCAGAGCGAACGGTGGGGTAGAGGACATTTTGAGTCAAGCGACGTCTTTTCACGGTTGCAAAGAGAGTGGGATGAAGATCCACATGACATAAATGCAATTTCATCTTGAAACCTTCTGGCACCATTTCTACTCCTGTGGTGTTGTTGCCCATGAGCCAAAATTCTCGGGGATTCAAATCAAAGCGGATCTTGATTTCTACACCAGGCACTAACAGACGATCTTGTTGAAAAATGTCAATATGAGGCCGCCCCACTAAGCGAGTGCCAGTCAAACATTGATTTCTTAATCGCAGTAAATCTCCCAAGGCTTTGTCTTTTTCACTTCCTGCTGTTTTCACTCCTTTTTTCAACGCAGCAAGGTGATCGGCATGTCCATAGCCGCTCCCACCTCCCCCAGTCTTATCGCCTGCATCCCACAGGTTGGCATTACTATAATCGGCAAATCCATCCAAAGCATTGTACCATCCTTGGGTCGCTAAAAAGGTTTGAGACGCATCGGAGGAATAATTCAAAATGGTTTCCAAGTAGGCTTTCCACGGGTAGGTATCCGTTTGTTCTGTGATCAAGGTACTGTTCAAATACACACTGGGTTGACGAATGATGGTGTGAAAGAGATTGGGTAGGGGTCCACATTGAATGTCCACGTCCGCTTTGCTATTATTATCTTTCATGAGCGTGAAATCCACCGTAAAATAACTCCTGGATAAATCCGCATACTCGACCATCGGCGGCACCACAAATTCTATCGGCGTAATGCTGGTACTCAAGGGTTCCAAAGACACATATTTGCGGCGTACCGACGAAATGTCGGTCGGTGGTAAGGTAAAAAGATCGGTCGCTTCATTGGAAGTGGCCACGGAAAAACGGGACGTCGTCACAGGGGCCGTCATCTTGCTTCCAATGGGGGTGGGTTTTCCACTGATCCTTTTATACTTTTTTCTACCTAGGGTAGCGGAAATGACGGAATTGATTCCCACCGCTATCCGAAAACCCAGAAAAACTCATTCGTCGGTATTTTTTATCTTTGCCTAACGAATACCCGGCTTTGGCCGCCGAACCTAAGAGGGTCCAAATACTTCCCCCTTGTTGATGTCCTCGTCGTCCTCGTCGTCCTCGTGGTAGCAGCGAATCCTTTCTTCGAGCGTCATAGGTGTAGCGGGATTGGCGTGTCCAGACCACCATGTTACATGAAAATATCCCTAGCTCTTCCAATGGTTCGTTGGCGTCGAGTGGTGCGTCGAGGGGTCCGTGCTGTCCTTTTTAAAGCCCCGCCTTTTTGACTGATGGTCCGTATGGGTCTTAAATCCCGTCGGGTGAGAGCCCCGCCTTTTTGAGTCAGTCGACGTTTCACGGCTCTTAAACCCCGCCGTGCCAACTTTTTCAAACGACGCTTCAACACACGCCGAACGGCAGGCAATTGTTTTTTCACCAAAGGCAACACAGCGCTTCCTACATTTCGAAGGACGCCGCCTAGTCCACGTCCACGTTGACGGCGATCGTCTCCTGGCACAAAGACACGAAGATGCGACATCTTGTTTTGAGTCGATAGAGATGGGGAGTCTTTCTTTATATAGCATTACACCCGAGCACTACGTCGTTCAAATTTTAAGGTGACAATGGTAGGTTCGGTGATATTTTGCACGTTGCCCTTATGTAATCGATACTCTTGAGTTTCTTGGAATCTCAAATTTTGACCCTGTTCATCGCGTAACACCACCGTGATGGTATCGATGACATTTTTACGAATGGGTAGAAAATGCAATTGCCTGGGTTCAAAATAAAATCGCCCTTCTCCACGATTCACGTAGACAAATTCTCGTAATAAATCGGTCATGGTGCCCCCGACCAATTGCGATTGACCTGCATCCGTGTAAACGTACAGGGTACGTGTCGGGGCTCCAAATAAATATTTAAAATGTTGTTGAATGCCATAGAGAGCATAAATGCAGTAAGGCCACAAGATGAGTTGCGGTTCGAGTAGATTCTTGGGGTTGTACTCGATTTTCCACCATTTGGCGTTGTTGTTTTTGTTGGGCACGTCCCGATGAAGGGTTCCTCCTCTTTTCTCCAAATTGACACTCAGTCCTAATTCGTAGTAATGTTTTTCCCCTCCTGTATTCGAATAGGTATGCCCCTCGTTTTCCATGGTCGTCAATTTGGCGTCGTCTTGGGATTGCGCATCCACTTCTCGAACCAGGTTGAAATTTTCGGCAAACGTTAACCCAAACGCCAAATAATTGTTGTTGTCTTTGATGAAATCGTTGTCCAAGTCCGAGGGATCGAACAACAGCACTCGATCGTTGCCTCGTTGCTCCCATCGAAAATGCCATTGCACCTGATTGGTACGCAGTCCACTTTTAGCATCCAAGATACTCACCAGTTTACTAAACAAACTGATGCCATCGGTAATGGCACGTCCTTTCAACAATTCTTCACTTTTGACGCGCTTGACACTATGCGATAAATCCCCCACACTAAAACGTTGTTCCAATAAGTTGGTCCCCAATTTCTCCACATCGACAAACACATGCGAATCGGGTACAGAGATGGAGGCCAAGGCCACTTCCCAATCACTTTCCTGAAATTCCAAACGGCGTGCCAGTTGATTGGTATACACACTGCTGGTGTTTTTAGGATACAACGAGCGACTCCCGTTACTGGGTAACGTCACGTAAAAACTCATGATGAGTTTGATATTTTATTGAACTTCTTCTTCTTCTTATTTATAAGTTTACAAGCGAGCACTGCGCCGTTCAAATTTTAACGTGAGAATGACAGGTTGGTCTCCTGCAAAGGAGACTTCTTGTCCGTGCGCGTCACGAATGGCCACGGAAATGGTGTCCATGACATTTTTTCGAATGGGTACAAACTGCAATTGACGCGGTTCAAAATAATCTTGGCCTTCCCCCCGATGCGTATAGGTGAATCCACGTAATAAGTCGGTGGTGGTATTTCCCACCATTTGCGTTTGCCCTGCATCGGTATGCACGTACAACGTCCGACTAGGGGACCCAAACACTTGGCGAAAGTACTGTTCGATCCCACACCACAACCAACTACAATCGGGCCAGAGTCTTAATTGGGGTTCATCGTACTTGCCCAACTTCTTATCTTTGTTGGACACGACTTGCCACCACAATTCCGAGTTTCGTATTCGACGTCCTCTCAAATTGCTGCCTTTGGGTTCTTTGACAGCGGGAATAAGCCCATAATCCAATTCAAAGAATTGCTCGACGTTGTTCTCGTCGGTATAGTAATGATCACGAGCGAGTTGTTCCGCGGTTTCCTTAGGAGTCCATTTCAGGGTGGCATTGACTCTCTTGATCATGTGAAAACGTTCAGCAAAGGTCACATTAAAGGCTAAATAATTGGTCTTGTTGGCTTCGTATTGCGTGTCGATGTTGGAGGCATCGAGCATCAACACGCGGTCATTACCGCGTGTGATCCAACGATACCGCCATCGTTGATACATGCCATTGGCATCCTCAAACTGGAGCAGGGTGGGAGAAGTGAGTTTTTTCTTTTGTACTAGGTCGACCAGTGTGTTGGCCATGGAAATGCCATCGGTGATGGGACGCTCTTTCAATAGTTCCTGGGTGGTGACGACGTGGTCGTTGACGACGTTTTCTTCTAAAATCCTGATACCTAATTTGGTGGGATCCAAAGACACTTGAGAATAAGGTAAAGAGATTGAGGCCAGGGCTACTTCCCAATCTTGTTCTTGAAAAATCAACCGTTCTGGTAATTGGGTGGTAAAACGTGCCGGCTTGTTGTTGGGAAACACGTGTGAACTCGTATGACTCCCATGACTAGGTAAGGTGATGTAAAAACTCATGATTTCTTAGGCCCAATGGGGACCAAATCACTCTTCTGGATCCAACTGTTGTATTTGGTTGGCCACCCTTTCCACTGAACGTAGACTTGTTGTCCTCGTCGTTTCAAGATTTTTTCCACGCGAAAGAAATCGTCGGGTGAGACGTGGGCCTTTTGTAATTCGGGTTGGTAAAACGTCCCCCGAACCCACGTGTTGTCGTATTCTTTTAATTTATACACCGGGACCCCACTGGGATCGAACCGTCGCGATCGAATACGAAACACTTCTTCGGTCCATCCAGGTAAGTACCCCTTTTTAAAGGTACGTCGTGCTTTACTCAAACGCACCCAATCTCCCACTCGAAAACCAAAGGCCTTCTTTTTCATGCGTTTTTTCCCATACAGACGTTTCCACACTTGCGCATCGTTTCTCCAAGACACTTGACTGGGTGCCAACCCAATGGAACGATGCACACTGTCATTGTAACTGGTCACCAAGTCGGGCAACAAGGTGAGATAGTCGTACGAATTGTTGGCGGTGAAGGCCCGGTACATGCGTTCTTTCAAGGTGCGATTAAAACGTTCCACCACACTGGCTTTGGTATCCCCTTCGGTGGTAAAGTGGCGAATGTCTTGGTCTTGTAAAAACGCTTGAAACACACGATTGGTGAATTCTGTTCCCTTGTCAGTTTGCAATTGCACCGGTTTCCTCTTGTTACGTAAAATCTGCCGAAAGGCACGTACCAGTTCGGCGCCAGTTTTGTTCTTGATGGGTTCCACCCAAGCATATTTTGATAACACGTCGATGACGGTTAACAAATACTTGGTCCCTCGATTCCATCGACTTAATTTTTGCATGTCGACTAAATCGGCTACCCATTGGTGATCGATGCTATGGGCCACGGTCGGTAGGGTGGTAAAGGTACGACGGACAGGTTTGTGTAGACTGTAGGCTAAATTTTTCTGTAAGATGCGACGGACTAGGCGAGCAGGCACCCCGGTGGCTTTGTGTAAACGTTGGATACCCCCATAACTGCCTGGATGACGCGGGTCGTAATAGGCTTTCAACACTTGACGTTCCAACCGACGTTGACGTTGCTTACCCATCACGCCATACGGCGTCGAACACACAACAGGCTAATTTACTCAATAGCATGGACAGCAAGGTTTTATAGCTAGGAATGACATGAGGCATGGTGGTGAACACCCAGTCTCGAACATCGCGATAAGACTGCGAGGGTAAGATGTGGCGCATGCTTTCCATATACGCAATAAAATAGGGGGTAAAATTCTCAGACCCTTTCTCTGCCAACAGATCCAATAAGACTTGACGTGGATCCGTCGGGGTGGTGGTGTCGCCCTCATCGGTTACCGAAATCCCAGCACTTCGCATGACTAACCGCCAAAGGCATTCTTTGGTGAGACGTGTCCAAGCAGTCGCCATGGTCTGAGTGGTAGGGAGATGTTAGGGGCTTTATAGGAGACGATGTCTTGGGGTGGGCGATTAGTCGGGTTTGGGTTTCAGCATGGAATCACCTTTTACGGCCAATGGGCAAATTGACTATTGTACTCGTTTTTATCAAGAAGTGATCGACTGTCGATGGAAACGCTATTGGATCGTAGCCATTCTTCAATACATTCATCAACACGTTCAAGATCTGGAACCCCCTATCCAACCCATGTACAGTGAAGAAGCCCTCTTTCATGGTCGACGGGTTCACGACGCCATTAAGAGAGGCCTACGGGAACTGTCCCTGGACTCTATTCATCAAAAGTGGCGTCGTTTACTCTTAGAGGATCACGTGGAGATCCCATGCTGGCAACCCAATGACATTGAATTTGTCGTCCACATGACAAGTCCCGATCTGGTGACAGAACAAATTTTAGAAGAACTGGTGTCCTTTCGACGTCAATTTAGTGCTTTCACCTATGAACTGTTAGGATTCACTCATGAAGATGTCGATCACGTCTTTGGTTGGCTACGCGACACGTTGCGAGAACGTGAATGGACTGACGACAGCCCAACGCGTTAGCTGACGCCATGCCCTCTATATAACATGACGCCACCTCTTGTCTCTCTCTCTTTTGGATTGTCTCTCGAACGAGTTAGGATGGCTACGAAACGATCACCCCCGCTCCAACCATTGGAAGAGATGGTCAACGCGTTACCACCTGCTCCGTTGGAAAAAAAAGCCAAAAAAGAGAGAAAACTGAAAATCAAAAAACCCACACCACCGCCGCCATTGTTACTGGCTTCCTCCTCCTCCTCATTACCACCACAGCCGCCATTACCTAAAGCGCCCCCTACCACCTCGCCTCCTTCATCATCGTCATCAAGAGTGGATGATTTATTTAATGGGGATCTTCTTCAGTTATTCAATCCTCCCACCTCGTCTTATCCTATCCAATTACCTGCTATGGAACAAGTCTGTCAACCCATGAACTGTCCGGTTTGCCAAACAGACTTGGTTTGTTTTCAAGCACGACAAACAGGGGCGCACTACGTTAAATGTGGAAACAAGCAGTGTGGTCTGTTTTGTGATCAAGATCAACTCACTACGTATCTGACCATCATTGACCAAACCTTACATGCGGATTACCGAAAAAGAACCCTGGTGTGTGATTGTGACGAACCAGTTCTGTTACGCATCAGTCAATCGCAAGCCAATCCCAACCGACCTTATTTTACCTGTCAAGAAACACCCCAAGACCGATGTACTTTCTTTCAATGGGCGGATAAACCCTTAAAACCCAAGAACCGAAGGAAACAAAGACCAGACCAAGTTTAACAACAACAACAGCTTTTAATCAAGACATTATTGTGTACAATATTAAGAAAAGTCTCTATAATACTCGTCCAATTGACGAGATTGTTCATAGTTCAAGTTGATCTCGGAAGCCTGTCAAAAAGAAAAGACACTTGGATCAATACAACGTATTAAAAACAAAGTCAAAACTCCAATCGTCTTCTTACTTGCTCCACACTCAGCGTTGCTCTCTCGTTCCGTTCAAACTGTTCGGATTCGCGTAGTTGTCGCTCCCACTGTTCCCTTTGACGTCGCGCTTGCTGTTCCAGCTCCAAACAACGTTGACGTCGCGCTTCCATTTCTACTCTCTTGCGCCTTTCTTTGGCCACTCGGATTTCCAGGGCTTTCTTGTGCACAAAGGTCTCATAGGCTTTGATAGATCGTTGATTGAAATCTAATTCTTTCAACATGCTTTCCAGACGAGTACGATCGGTCACTTTCAGAGGCGTCTTAAACTCATCAGCATAGTTGCACATATCCAGAAACTCATGCATTTGATCATGTGTCAGCCCGTGGGGTAACTGATGGGTGGTGGTAAATACATCCGACCAGACAAATTTCACCAAATGATACAAGTTCCAGGCTTGCACTTTGCAGATTTTCTTCCACGTTTTAGGAAACCTGACCCAGTTTTCCTTATTTCTCAAAATCTTTGGGACGAAATCGAGCATGAAAGATACTTGCTTTTTATCGCGATATCCAAACCGAACTAGGCCAGATTGGAGACGCACTTGAGGATCCGCGTGTTCCATAAAACGAACCATCATGGGTTGTTCACTTTCGACCGGTGTGTAAGGTGCCCCATTCACACTGTTCTCTCGTAAAGCACTTAACAAAGGAAGAGGCTGTTGCTCGGATTCCTCGGCTGTTTCGGTGGTAGCTAAGGTCAACTCGCTATACACAGACACGTTGTCAGCCATATTGAAAATAGGCCTCTCCACTGGGACCACCTCTTATATACCCCTCCCTTATCACGTGACCCTATCACGTGACCCTGTTTCATGGGGGATACCCCCCCATCCCCCTCGGAGGCGCCTTCAAAAAAAAGCAGGGGGTGGCTTATTATGGGATAGGTGGACTCATTTTCTATATAAGGCGCCCTGTGGAGTCCCTGGCATCAACTTCTCCTGGAGACAGAATCAGCAGTCACCTTTGAGCAACCTTGTCTCTTGATTGCCTGCAGTGAGACCTGTTGGATGCCACCTCTGGATGTCTATCAAGATCATTGACTGCGACGAGTGTAACTGTGAACATTTGGCTCCACCACCACCACCCGCATTTTACAGTTCCTTTGCTCGACCTTTCATGACATCTCAAACGTATAAACGTCAAGTACGTCAATGGATTGCTGACAACTGTCAATGGCGAAAAGTGACGCGCTGTCAAAAACAATGGTGGGGACCCAGCATTGAACATTGAAAAGAGTCGGAGTTCTTTTTCTGAGCATCATTTGGCCTGGTCATGGCAAGTCAAGCATTAGGCCAAGCAGGTCATTACCGTTTTCGATTACAACCTTTTAGGCAGAGACAAGCCCGTCGGTATGGCATCACTCGGACCACCTATCATGTGCGGGTGGAAAATCAAGAAGAATCCTTTCCTCAAGGCCATGGCAATATTGTTAGAGCTTTTGAAGAGGCTTTAGATGAAAGCATTCAAACACTCATCCGCAACATACCAGACCATGATCGCCTCCAAATTTATTTATCGTCCAATCGTCTTCAATCAGCCCATACGTCCGCCAATGTCAGTGTGGGGGATTGGCGCGATCCTCTGTCGGGAGCTCGCCGTATTCTGGATCAAATCTCTCAAATGTTAAACAGCAACGAAAACTTTGAAGTCGATGATTCACTTCATTTGGATGTGACGCATATTACCATGCCGCCACCCGGTAGTGGAAGAAGAAAAAGATTGGCCACCCACTGTTATGATACCATTTTACACCAAAAGAAAAGTGTGCTACAAATTACCAATAAAGATCATCTGTGTTGTGCTCGGGCCTTGGTGGTGGCCAAAGCCCGCCTCGACGAACATCCCCAGTACGACAACTTGAGAAAAGGTCGCCTCGCGCAAACCATTCACGCCAAAGCTTTGTCGGAACAAGCAGAGGTGCCCCTCGACCAACCCGTCTCTGTGAAAGCCATGCCCTTATTTCAACATGTGTTGAGAGACTATCAAATTGTCGTCGTATCCGCCGAGCATGGTCATAGTATTATCTACAAAGGACCGGATCGTGACGACGACCGCCAATTAATTTTATTAAGTCATGATGGCCACTACGATGTGATCACGAGTTTGCCTGCTTTCTTGGGGAGAAATTATTTCTGCCTCAAGTGTGAAAAAGGGTTTAATCATGATACCCTAACCGCTCATCGCTGTCCTGGTTTAAAATGTTGGTGTTGCCATCAGAAAGACTGTGTGGATTTTCTCAACAAACGCAAAGACACGGTGGCCTCTCTCGACTGTTGGCAATGCAACCGTGGTTTCTTTGGGGACACCTGTTATCACAATCACCTCACCAAAACCAGTTCGGGTCAACCCTCTCAAGTGGTGGACCGCGTGTGCAAAACCCATCGAAAGTGCAACCAATGTGGCATCACTTATAATTTACAAAAGATTCAAGAACATCGTTGCGGGGAGAACGCTTGTCCCTGTTGCCGTCAAGTCTGTAATTTAAAACAACACAAGTGTTACATTCAGCCCCTGAAAAAAGAACAGGAGGAGATCGCAAGCCTCTTTGTATATTTTGACATCGAAGCCCGACAGGACACAGGCGATCATGTCCCTAATTTACTCTGTGCCGAAACCGATCGCAGCGACGAACAACATACCTTTTGGGGCGAAACCTGTTGTAATGAGTTCTTACGATGGTGTTATCTTCTATCGCATGAAGTCGATGTGGAGCAATTGGTCGTGGTGGCTCATAATTTTAAAGGCTATGACGGGTACATGATCATGGAAGCCTTGTACCGAGAACATGTTACCGATTTACACCACCTTGTCAATGGAGCCAAGATTTTGACATTAACTATTCCAAAGATCAAGTTCATTGATTCCTTGAACTTCTTACCCATGGCCTTGGCAGAGTTTCCCCAAACCTTTGGACTGACTGAATTGACCAAGGGGTTTTTTCCTCATTTTTTTAACAAGACAGAGAATCAAACGTATGTGGGACCCTTCCCCGACAAAGCGTATTATGACCCGCAAGGCATGTCCACCCAACGGAAAGCCGCCTTTGAAGAGTGGTATGACAAACAACGAGGAAAACCATTTGATTTTCAGCAAGAAATCCTCAAGTATTGTCAGTCTGATGTCCGTTTATTGAAACAAGGTTGTCAAACATTCCAAACCCACTTTCACGAAGTGACCGGCTTTAATCCCATGAAGGACTGTATCACCATTGCCCAAGCGTGTAGTGTCGCCTATCGAAAAAATTGGATGCCCCACAACAGTATTGCTGTCCAACCCCTGCACGGCTGGCGTCCCACTTTCAACCAATCCCGGGTGGCCCAAGAATGGCTCTCTTGGCAGGAAGAACTGCTAAGAAGACGGTCTTCAAGCTCCACCTGTGTTCTTCCCACTACTGCCGTCTCCTCCCACATCGTCCACGCTGGCAATCAAGGCGAGTACCTTGTAGATCATGGACCACTGCAGCGTTTCCGCGTCGACGGCTACGATGCCAGCAGCCAAACCATCTATGAATTCCATGGTTGTTTTTACCACGGTTGCCTCACCCATTTTAAAGATCGTCTTCAGAAGCATCCCTACCACGAAGGGAAAACCATGGGCCAAGTGAGAAAGGAAACCGCCACCAAGATTCAACAATTGCGGGATCTGGGTTATACCGTGAAAGAAATCTGGGAATGTGAGTGGCAGCTTCAAAAAAAAGTGGATCCTGAGATTCAACTCTTTGTGGAACATTTAGAGATGGACACCCCCCTCGACCCACGCCAGGCCTTCTTTGGGGGGCGAACCAACGCCATCACCCTTTACTTCAAAGCGGAACCCCATCAGCAAATCCGCTATGTGGATATTTGTAGCTTGTACCCGTGGGTCAATAAGACGCAAATGTATCCCGTAGGACATCCCATCATCATCGATCAGCCGGGGCACACCAACATCGCCGATTATTTCGGTTTGGTGAAATGTAAAGTCTGGGCTCCCTACGACCTCTACCATGGTGTCCTACCACATCGTCAAGGGAATAAATTGACCTTCCCTTTGTGTCGGACGTGCGTCGAACAAGAACAACCCAAATCCCTCCATGAACGGTCCGTCAGGTGTCCCCATTCAGAAGATGAAAGAGCACTCACTGGTACGTGGTGTACCCCCGAATTGGAAAAAGCGGTTGAAAAAGGATACAGGATTCTCTATATCTTTGAAGTCTGGCATTTTGAAAAGAAATCCAATCAACTGTTCAAAGATTACATTGACACCTTTTTAAAAATTAAACAAGAAACCTCCGACTGGCCCGATGGATGTCAAACCGACGAAGCCCGCCAATCCTACCTGGACAACTATGAACGCCACGAAGGCATCCGACTCGATCCCGAGAAGATTAAAAACAACCCTGGTTTACGCAAAGTCGCCAAACTCAAACTCAATAATTTTTGGGGCAAATTTGGCCAAGGAGAAAACTTCACCCAAGTCACCACCTGTACGAAGCCTTGTGACTTTTTTACCTTACTAGCCGATGATCGACAACAGATCCATCGCATCGAAATTGTGAATGACGACATGATCCACGTCTATCATTCTTATCTGGAAGAATGTGTTCCCATCCAGACCAACACGAACATTTTCATCGCCGCCTTCACCACGTGTTGGGGACGCCTCAAATTGTATGAAACCCTCGACCAATTACAACAACAGGTATTATATTTTGATACAGACAGTGTCATTTACTGGTGGGAACCTGGACTGCCCGAAGTACCCATTGGCTGTTACCTGGGCGACTTTACCAACGAAATCAAACCCGTGGTCTTGGACGAAATCGAACACGAAGATTACATCGTCGAATTCGTGTCGGCGGGACCTAAGAATTACGCGTACACCACATACCATGGGAAGACGGACTGTAAAGTGAGAGGCTTTACGTTGAATGTCAGAGGCCAAGCAGTGTTGAATTTCCAGACCATGAAAACATTGATCCTGGATGAAATCTTAGAACCCCAACACGAACCCCGTCGGATCCCAGTGACCAACCCACATAAAATACAAAGAGTGTCGGAAGGGAAAAAAATCCAAACCATCCGTCAAACCAAAAACTATCAACTCGTGTTTGACAAGCGCGTCTTGGACATGACAACATACCAATCATATCCGTATGGATATAAACAAATATCAAATACCAGTTGTTAGTTTGATGACGTTCAGATGAACAGCTCCGTCGAAGCTGATCGGGTTCAAGCACTTCAGCTAGAATGGTGTTAAAATAAGCCTTCATGTTCGCCTTCATCGCCTTGGATTTTGATGGTGACCTCCAGGATGAGGACGAGTTCTATCAGGCAAGTCGTAACGTGTACGATGACTTTGATACGTTGGAACTCATTCATCCCGGATTGGATTTAGGTCCTCATGGTCCCTGCATACGACAGGAACTTCTCTTGCATGAACCAGACTGGTTGCAAGCCTTGGAAAAAAAATTTCTGATAGGCAACGAAACAGACACGGAATACCAAGAGAAAATGAACATGCAACTGATTCTAGCCCATGATCAACTGCACGTAGTACATCGAGAGATCTCTTGTTGTGTCTATGACAACTATGAATCAGCCCACCTCGATTGGTTTCTAACGGCCATGGAACTTTGGGCCAGTGCCCACTTTAAAGAAGATTATCTGTTCAAAGAGGAAAAATGGGGTGTGTCCAAAGAATCCCCTATTTTGAAATATCGCATTACCGAGTGGCCTGCCTATTTAAATACACGCCACGCTGCCAAACGACCTATTCTCTCTTTACAAGACCTCTGCCGCAACACCATTCAAAGTACGTTAGGAACAGCACGAGAATTTCAATTATATAAACATTTATTAACATGCCCAAATCCAAAAGACGTCGTCACCCCCCACGACGGCCACGACGACGAAAAATTCAAAAAGGAAAAGGAGGAGCCACCGATCAACAATGGATAAATTCTATTTATACCAAAAGGAGACGCAACCCACGCACAGGACGTGTCGAAGGGACCATGGATGGGTGCCTTCTCATGTAAAAGGATCTCTGTTGTTGCTTGTATAGGCATAGTTTTTGGCTCCTGCTGAGACGACCTGTGTATTGTTGGAATATGTGTGATCTGTCTGCCCTTGTTGGTTGTCTTCAAAAAGCCAATGGTGAAATCAATGACTTGAAAGATACTTTACATCACTGGAAAGTGAAATATCGTCAACTGTATCATCAACACGTGAAACTCCAGCAACAAGGTTGGTGTTCCACTTGTCAACTCCTTTATGAACAAGACCAGGATGTCGAACTTTGTGTCAGTTGTTCACGACAAAAGGAGAACCGAGATCCTAGAGCGTTTCATTCCTACATCATGCCGACCCATGACTACCACATTTACAGTGGAGGAGCCATTGGCATTGATGAATATGCTGAACAATGTGCCAAGGACTGTGGGATGCACATGCACGTCGTCATCCCTCCCCATCATCAACGAAGTAAATTCATCACACCCCTCCGTCCAGCAGATCTAGAGGAAGCCGAGCCCTATCTTCAACGTGTAGCACAAAGGATTTGTCGTCCTTTATTTACTCCCCACACTTTTTCGCGTCACCTCCAACTTCGAAATTTTCATATCATCAAAGAGGCCACGGCCGTCTATGCCTTTGGTTTCTTTCAACAGCAACTCCCTCTAACAGCAACCTCTAGCCTTCCCGTCCACGTTCAAGGGGGAACAGGATGGACTGTCCAATTGGCTGTCGATCAACACAAACCCATTTATTTCTACAACATACCAGACAATCGATGGTACCAATATCATACAGAACATTATTATTGGCACCAACATCAATGGCTTTTTGGCTATGGTTTTGTGCCCATGCAAGGATCACCCACGCTTCATAAACACAGTGCCGTGGTCGGTACCAGACATCCAACCCCAACCACCTTAGCCGAAGTCAAACGACTCTTTGAAACCACCTCTTCCTTGGAAAACATGCTGGACAAACAACGAGACATTTACTGCTTACTTCCAGAACACGGAGATTAAACACACATGTCACTAGGAAATTGATGGATGAAATTGGTTCTCATCCTGACTTCGCTTGCCTTCGTTGCTGTACTTGAGAATTGTTCCTTGAGATCTTCTCTTAGTAGAGAGAATGAAAGCAGTCCACTTTCAAGAACACGTGATCCGCTACACTTATCAATACAACCCAAGTGCACCCCTCGTACAAACGTTACCTTTGATCGACGACAGGACCGATGACGTCACGTCCTTCACTATAAAAAGACAATACCTCAAAGCTCGACTTCATTACAGTCATCTACAACGCAAACAACATGGACTATTGCCAAAATTTGGATCCCAAAACCTTCAACAACACCCATGACTACATACTCGAACTAGTTCGTCGAGGTCTACAGGCAGGTTATGATCTCGAGGACGTGGCCGAGCACTACAAAGAATTGATTCAAGATGAAGCCACCGCCATCATGAAACAAAAACAACATCACGAACTCAGAACTCAAATTCAAAAAGATTTGGACAATCTAGCCGTCATTGACAGAAACAACACCATTGTTTTTCCTTTGGAACTAGCAGGACGCACGTACAAGGCAGGCCAACGGGACGACTACTTGGAGGAAATTTTACAAAAGAGACTCGAACGACGCAACAAAGTCAACAAACTACGTGAAAGTGTACTCCAGCATAACTTGGACGACATTACAGAACATGTCAAAACCATTCTAGATCATGACAAAAAAGAAGAAGAAGCCTTTACCAGTCAATTCAAATGATTGGTTTTGCAGGCAAACTTGCACCACTGCACGGTTTGGCGGACTTTGGTGACCACCAACCCTTGCTCTAAATAAAACTGGAGCAGAGGCATGTGTTGTAGTGTTACACCAGGTCTGACATCTCACCATCGGTCTCCGTCTTCTCCATGATGTGTTTGCTGTATGTCGGGATGTAGCCATGATGAATCCATTCTTCAAGCTTGCCACATCATCCTTGATGGAGAAGACGTATATCCGATTTGGCAATAAGCCAACAGTTCCTCATGGGCATTTGATGACATGTTCAACATACCAGCCATTGCTGCTATTGCATGTGCTTCTTCCAAAGTTGGCAGAAAAATCAGTTGTTATCTATGTGACTTTCTTCTTCCGAATAAGTCTTGCACGCAACTGCAACAGTCGGTGACTTCCGTCTTACAGAACACACACCACCTGAGCCACTTGCACCCCCATTCCATGACGGGAGAGTACCCGATCGAAGTCAAAGAATCGATGTTCTCCTTCATAGGATTGGTTCCATTTGATGGGGAACTTGACTCCTTCTTGGGTGTCATTCCATTTTCTGCATTCACCGCTCCAGACGGAGTTGACAAGACTTTCCTCTTCGGGTAAAAGTACTAGAAAATCAGTCTCTCTTCTAACTTGATGCGACTCTTCCATTTTTCCCCATGGGGAAACGAAACATCATTTTCTACCAAGCGTAAAAGAGAAGATGTCGGTCAAGAAGATTCATCAACATACCACGAACTGTTGCTTCACTGCTGATACTGGTTGTTATCTCTTCCAATTTCGGATTGGGAAACTTGACCACGGACATCAATCCTTCTCACAATGTTGCTGTGACCTTGACGTCCTCTTATGAGTTCACCACGCAGGCTGTGTCATCCACGTGTCAAGCTGTGTCATCCCACCCGACGAACATTGTTGTGGTCTCTGTGGAACCGATCACTCATGACATTTTTTTTTCATCCGAAAAGAGAAAAAAACCATCCTTGTACATCCACTTGTTATTAAAAAAGAAAGACACAGAGCTCGTCTCTCTTCTTTGTCTTCTGCGCCCGCGATTCATTTTCGTCCAGCAGTCTCCCACCCCAAAACAGGCCCCCACCATCAGCCGCCATCTTGGATGAGCCCGCCATCCTTTTTTCCATCCCACCCAGTCAGCGGTCTCCCACCCCAAAACAGGCCCCCACCATCAGCCGCCATCTTGGATGACCTTTGACCCCCACGCTCATTGGTCCATTTCCTTTGACCGGGATCACATGATAAAAAGGAATGGCACGAGTCGCTCATTGGTTTAAAAAATTGGGGGGTAGGCCTTTTCGATACAAAGTCCCAGATCCGCCCACCTTACTACTATCCAGGGACGACTTGAACTTCCGTCCACCCATAACATACAAATGAATATGATACACCCGTACTCTGGCAGCCATCGGGGCAAGTGTTGATGACAACTCGATAGCCAGTCTGATCAACTCCCTTCTGGGCTGCCACTTTTCTTGTAACAATCAGACAGTGACCAAGGAGCTGAAAATATAAATATAAAATTACACAAAAACAACAGCATTGAAGAGCTAAGAATAAAAAGTCGGGCTGTGCATATATATTTCATCATATGTGAAAGAATTATCTAAATTTGAAATTTATGAAATGGAATAAAATTCATAAAGTTGACCGTAGCGACGCCAGAAAACATTTTGCCCCTTTTGTTTACTTTGAATAAGGGTTTTTTTTTAATCCAAAAACTCTCGCGTTCAGTTTAACTTGGAAATGATGATGTATTGTAAAAAACAAACAAAGCCAGTACACAATATTTATTGCTCAATTCATTCAATACTTCAATTTCATACGTTTACAGGGGACGCTTAGTTAGAAATCGGAATACATTAGAAGTTAGTAAGTAAGTAAGTAAGAGGTTAATTTACCTTGTGAAAATGTCAACAAAGTCACGACTAATACTCATCAAGCTTGTTCGGTTCGCACTCAGACTCGTACCCAGTCACTATTTATGAGTCTGAGGAGAAGGGAGAGATTGGATTCTATTGAGGCGCGCGGGGTGACGTGGAAAGGGGCGAATGAAAAATAGCACCTGATGCAGGTTATAGAAGGGAAGGCGGCTCTAGGGACGAGAATGCGATCGCCTGTTTTCATGCTCCAACATTGATGGGAAGGGAAAGTAAAACACGTGGGTACTCTGAAGTCTTTACGCGTTTTATTTTCGCGTTTGCTTTGCCACTGTCAGAGCATAGAAGGGCTAAACATGCGATGCGTTCTTAGTGAAAGCCTATTTATTTGAGGACATCAACTGGATGATGTCATCAAGAAGTATTTCTGTGGAACTTTCTCAATAATACAAAAAAGAACCGTGCACGGTGATTCCTTGTTATTTAATACGATTTTAACTAAAGGTTACTTTAGAATGTTTCTAATACTACATAAGCCCAGCTTTAAGTTTAGCCATCTTTACTAAACGGTAACAAAAATAATAATAAAAAAAATGAAAGCTTTCTCCATTTTCCTTGCTGTATTGCCCCCCTGCAGAGGCTTCAAACCGTATTTGTGTTTTGAGCTCTCTTGGTCAATAATATGGCCAAGTTATAAAATCTGCTGTGTCGACGATAAATTGACGACCAAGCTGCAGGGATATAAAGACATTCTACTGAGTACAGCATTGACAGAAGAACACTCACAAAAATGCAAACATAAAACGCTATGGTTGTATCATTTCTTTGCAACTTATCGTCGCCTAAATTGGAGGTCAAGGTGAGAGTTTTCTAGGGTGAGGGTGGGGACTTCATTGCCTTTGTGCAGAAGGTTATGCTTTCATTTGTCAATTTAGGAAGGAAAAACAAGATAGGTGGCAACGCATATGAGCATAAATTATGTATCAATCGATAAATCAGTCATTCAATCGATCCTTGTTCCTTCCTTGTTTTCAATCGATCGAAAACAAGGAACACAAAAACGAGGTTTAGGGATAACGAAGCCAAGAACTGATATGCCTGTTTTTTTTCTTCTTCAAAGCTTGTACATCTTTTCAGTGGAAAAATCAATTGATTAAAAAAAAAACATGCACACACAAACAATTAAAAAAAATTGTATAAAAGCACTTTCGAAAAATGTAAATCCTTATTGCTTGTTTCTAAATGTGGGTTGCTAAGGACTGGGAAAGTCTCATCAGGCTCGTGCTCCGTTGGGCGTCATAAAAATAAATTTGCATTTTGCTCATTTGTCTTCGAATAGAATTTATTTTTAAGACTTCCGAAATCATGGTTAAATTTCTAAAGCAATTCGTGGCTTGGTCCTCTAAGGTATGTTTTATATACTAATAACGTATCTTGCATATTATTGAAAACTCTCTCTGTAATGTTAACTCAGAGAGGGAGAGTGTGTGTGTGTGTGTGTACAACGTGTAGATAATGCATGTTAGTACAATAGCTCGATATTTCCTAGCTTTTCTCTCAAAATTAAAACTGTAAAATGACCATAATCGGGCTCTTACTGAGACGTTGAATAAGGAATGCCAATTCTTAGGAGTTTGACCATTTCATTGCCACCATAATGACCTTTATTTCCGAATCAATTATAACATTTACCAGTTAAAAGCCCTATGTCGTTTATAGCTTGCCAATTGAGCGTCGGGAGGGCCGAGTAAATATTAAGCGTTCCTCACTAGCGTACATTATTGTCAAAATTAAAACTGTGAAATGACCATAATCAGGGTCTTATTGCGACGGTGAATCAGGAATGCCAATTCTTAGAAGTTTGACCATTTCATTGCTATCATAATGTCCTTTATTTTTCAATTTTGATTAATTTATATCAAAGTACCTTGCTCACACATTAATTGCTTTTAGACCACCAAGGGGACAATATTAAATGAATTTTCGAAACAAAAACAAGCCAAAACTAGTTTTTAGAGACAATCAAAAATATTGTTTTCCTGCTCTGGAAACATGATTTTAAGGCCCCTTGAGACCCTTATGAAGTGATATAACCCTTCTTAATATTCACATTTCTACCGTGGCTGATGAAGTTAGGTTGGTCCGGACGAAATATTCTACTTTAACAGTTTTTAAAAATTTTTATTCCGCTCTGAGTCAGGAAATATTTTATTATTTTTTAAAAATACTGTTTAGAGATTTTATCTGACACACATGGGCAGAAACTTGAAAAATTCTGCCAGAAGTTTTCAAGTCGGACGCCATTTCCATCCTGGCCATCCCTATCCAGACATACTTATTATAGTTTCCATGTACTGGAATACCTATTTTAATACTACTGGACCATTATTTTTAGGCTTCTATAGATAAAAATGTGTCTTTTGGCTTTTCACAGAGATACTAAAAATTGATGAGACTGCCCCTTTAATGAAAAGCTGTACTGGGACCGCATAAAGAAACGAGCTCGGCTCTACGCCGTGAGATGGGACATGAGCAAATTTCTCTCCGTAAAGCATCCCAATTTTGCCCTCGAAAAGAATAGTAACAGGGAGCAATCTTAAATTTTATTTTTTAAAAAACAAAGAAATATACATTTCAATGGTAATGAATGCTTTCTATAGCTACAATAAATTTACGGCCTTCTGGTTTGAAACTGCATGGCTCTACATCCGCTTTCTTTATACAGTGGAACGCGATATATCGAAGCGCCAAGGGACTGGGAATATGCATTCGTTATAACTGATGTTGGTTATGAACGAAACCCAGTTATAACGAAATTGTGGGGAAATGACCAACCTCTACGTTATATCGAGATTGGCTGATAATTGTTTTGCCTTAAAATCAAACAGTGTTATATTGCAGCATTCGGTTGAACCATGGAACTACTACGATTTTTGGAAATGCATGAGCAGCTTAAGCCTTCTAAGGATTGTTTGAAACGTCATGGGATAATTACATTGCGGTAGCCTGCGATCAGGCTCACTTGGTGTGTAATTCGTGCGAGTATGTTGGCGGCGGAGCCGAGATTTGCAAGTCGGCGAGAAGAATGGGGCGAGTAAAAGTGAGCCTGCAAGAAAGCCGTTCAATTTTGAATTCTCCGCGTTCGTCCACGAACGCAGCCTTCTGATTCGTTTGAAATGTGATCTCTGTAATGAAAGAATCTGTCCAACCGAGTTCGGTTATTTGTTATTGTGGCAAGATGATATCACGTGTTCCTGGTTACAGATGTTGCCTTACATAATGTAAGGGTAAAGTCTGCTGTGGTCGCATGGAAGTTTGTTCAACTTTCTTACAATTGGCGTCTTTATCCGAAAAAAATGGCGCAACTGCCGATTGTTTACCGCAGTTTTGGAGAATTAAGTTCGACTGATTAACAATTAGATAAATAGCAATTAGGTTAGGCACATGTGAAGTTCCCTTCGAGCCAAGCCACCACGGGCCTGACTGAACTGTTAACAAACAACTTTCCAGATGGCTTGTCCCACTAATCGAATCTCTCGACCGATTTAAAATGGATGACCTGTGGGAGCTGAATAGAGCCTTTTTCTTTAGGAAATAGAGTAGCACAGTAGCTATCGATAGTTTACTGCCCGGAATTGTAAAAACGAAAAAAAAAAAAATACAGCTTTTAGCCCAGTGAGTATGAATGCAATGAACACCAACTATTACACTTCTCTTCATCGTGGCCACGAACATCATCTCATTACGGGATCATTTTAAGCCATTTGTAGAACAAAATTTAACACCAAAAATTGGCCTTAACCTATTATTAAAACTGAAAATGCAATGTACATGTTGCAGTCGCTATGAGTCAGACATGCTCGGAGAATATTTGCCAATCTCCTTGTTTAATATTCTAAATAAGTCTTCGAGTGTCGTTTATCATCATCAGTCTTCGGTATTTCTTGGCAGACCTTATGTAGTAATGCATGCAGTGCATTACTACATAATAATACCTTATGTATGCAGTGCTAGTGAAGGGTGTTGATTGAACTTATTTGTACCAACTTATATAAAAAAATTGCATAAAAACGGCGAATGGTAACAAAATAGATTACGTCTGCTTTTTTATTTCCTACTCAAGGTAATGGACCTGGAATGCATTTCAAGAAATCTCATCGGAATTTTTTATTGCTTTTCTTTCGTTATCATTGTTTCTTTGTTGATTCTCATGGCGCATTTGTTGCAGATCACCAATTGGAAGTACGGAGGTAAGTGGACTGGTGTGAGCGTAATTTAAACGATATATTTAACATAGTGTTCCCTTCAACTTGATTTCCTCCTGCTAGACCAATTTTAAGTACCAGAAGAAGTAATATGCTTACTTCTTCTGCCAGAGGACGAAAAAATGATTTTAAATACCAGAAGAAGTAATTTGCTTCTTTTAATAGAAAAGTAATTTACTTGTTTGCGTTTTTTTTGGTTTGTAAAACTTTGCAAATAACTGACCAGCAAAACGCGCACAACCTTTTTAAACCAATCATAGCCAACGTGCTGCTTTTTTAACCAATCAGACGCAAGATAAAAGAAAAAACCTTGGCTCTGGTTTTCTACACGTTTTTTCGCGCCAACTTCTAACACGGTTGCATGTTTGTGGATCTGTTTCTGGCCTATTTCCGTTTGTTATAACTGGCCAAATACTATCGCTTACGCTATTTCAGAATAATTATAGAGACCTCTATATTGTTACCAGACCTAGGTAACGTTATTTTGTCTCTACAAACTTATCTCAAGCAAACGGCGGCCTGACGACTTTGACGAAATTAAAGGAAAAATTAGAAAGGTCCACCGTTATCGATCCTGTTTTTGAGAAGCCGAAATCGTTTTTGAGGAATAGCTACACCTGGTACCATTTTAAGATGCAGATCCCTAAAATCAAACTAGTTTTTCATATGCTTTGAGTACCGCCAGTATCAACTAAGCCTGAGCTTTGAAATTGAAACAAATAACGCCATCGATCAAAATATACCCCACACGAGACACCACGGTCTACGTTAAATGTACTAATATTTCTGTAAGCAGGTATTAAGAAGCTAAAGTCATGGATACCTACACCAGGTAACTCGATTCAGAAGATTGCTTATTTACTTTCTTCATAAATACTGTATTGTTTAGCAGCAGCGTCCCAGAAATATTGAATCAATCTAGCTTTTATATGATTGGCAACGATCCCCAGTATTTCCTAAATCGCTGGCAAAAGCACAGCGTTCATGTGAAAACTGACACTACCGCGATCAAAATATATCCCACACTTGTAAAAAATGCCCTTTAATAGCTGTGTACGTAAAAGAATGAGATTTATTGACATTTGGTCAAAAACCATAGGTAATATCTCAACAAATTTACCAGCTGATAGAGATGTGATTTATGTTAGACAAACTGGAATATTATGATATTATCTGCCCCTGCGTACCCCAAGATGAAGACACCAAGGCCTACTTTTAATTATACCGAACATTTAATATTTCTGTAAACAGGTATTGAGAAGCCAAGTTATCCGGTCTCATGGATGCCTGCACCAGGTAATTCGATACAGAAGATGACTACTTCATGGCCTTTACTATTACTGGTCAGTTGCAACTGCCTAAAACTAAATCAGTCTGGTTTTCAAATGATTGCCAGTGATCGCCGGTGATCTCAGATTCTCTGTACGGCAATAGTTCAGCGTTGATATAAAAACAAACACTTCGGCGATCAAAACATATCTAACACTTGTGTAAGAATGCCTTTCAATCTCTGTATAGGTGAAAGCTGTAACATCTCGGAATTTTTAATGATAATGATAACTTTATTTATAGACGGTAAAAATCTTACGAGCTGGCAAAGCCGGGAGACATTTTGGAACCAATGGATTAATATGACGTCATCTTCTCCTGCGCCCCCAGGATGGAGTTAGTGTGCACTTTAACCTTAACGCATCAGCCAATTCCAGTAGTTAACCCTCCCCCCCCCTTCCCCAAAACAACCCCAGCAACCGAGGGGATTCTGTCCTGGAGGTCGAGCATTAGTCTACCACAGGGTATTCGACGGCCTGAAAGCTTTGTTTCAGTGATGATTTCGCTGTCAAAGAGGGGACATTTAGGCTACGTTTGTTTTGCTACACAACGAGGCATTTCAACAGGTTGTCGGTCTCCGCTGAGGGGAATTCGCCAATTGTTTAAAAATGGACAAAAAACAAATGCCCGGGTGTTTGCCATGGTAAAAGGGATGGGTTCCCCCGGGGTCTATTGATTTACCAACAAAAATGGTTTGGCACTATTTGTTTCTTTATTCCAGACCTAGACACACCATCCTTCTGCCATCCCGTCTTGCCAGATCAGTGCGGTACCAGGTGGCAGAAAACGTACTGCAGTTTTCACCAATCAGCGCTCAAGTCATCAAACAACACCAAGTTTCTGAGCTATTACTGCAACAGGAACGGGTGTGGAGGAGTCGGGAATCGAATACAGGGAATGATTTCCCTCTTCTACCTAGCCATGTTGACAAATAGAACATTTCTAATCCGCTGGGGCGGCCCGGGAAAGCTTGAAGAATGTCTGGAACCTAACCAAGTAGCCTGGTCTATACCATTAGACAGCTTAGGCCACTTTCGAAAAACTTATTGGGGCGTGTATGGACCTCCATCTGGGTACGATATGTCCAGAATCGAACAAAAAGAGGACTTTTTCAACTGGACATCTCATGCTGATTTTGAGGGTACTCTTGGTCACCTTGACGCTATTGGAACCATTTGGTCATTTTCTGAGTATCTTTGGACTAATCCTTTTCTTAGCGAGCGAGCTCGTCAACTGGGGATTCCAGATTCGCCTCGCAAAATGTTGGGTTGCGCCTTTCACTTCCTCTTTAAACAAACTGGATCCATGAAGACGGTATTGGACGAAGCAAGAGTGACGCTTGCTAGGCAGTTACCGCTTCTTGGAATACACATAAGGACAAGTGATCACCATTTTGGTGATCCAAACCCTCATTCCTACAGATCGCATAATACTTCCAGCTTCTTTGTGTGTGCTTTAAGACAGAGCACATTCATTCGTGACTACATTGGCCCGGATTCGACAAACTTAAAATGGTTTTTAGCTGCAGACGACCAAGCAGTGAAAAAAATGGCGATTGAGAAATACCCAAATGAAATAGTTACCCTGGATCTCAAGCCTAAACACACAGAGTATACGTATGGTGCAGATGCAGACACAGTCCTCCGTGATGTTTTAACCGATATCTTTCTCCTTGCTGAGAGTAATTTCCTACTTCTGACCCCCAAAAGTTCTTTGAGTAGGTTAGTTGCCGCTGTTGGATTACACAGTGAAGACACAACTGCAGATGGAGAACTTTGCCTTGTTAACGCCACCTCGCTGACTAAAGCCATGACTCGCTTTTCTTCTCGTGGCTGAAAATGACAGGCCGTATTATTGCATAATAAGTTAAATAATTTCCTTGTTTCCGCGCATAGTTTAAGGTTCACGAACTTAACTTAAGTCTCGAGCAACACAGAGATCAGAAAAACTGGTAGAGTGGCTTATACGTTTTTGATTAAGATATTGTTTGAAGTTTCTATTCCGCTCAAACTGTTTGTTTTTAACAGGCTTCTGGGGCCCGTTTCTCGAACGCCCCGATATGTTTCCCGGCCCGGTAAGTATTTTTTCGAGCTCATTTATTTGTCAGCAGATAGTAATTATTGGCGCAAACTTAGCAATATGCTTCACGAAATTATAAAGATTAAAATTTAACTTTCAAAATCCATAAAAATTACATAGCTATTAGAGAATACTGGGCACTTAAAACAGTTTTCGGGCCCGGAAAGTTATCGGGGGTTTTGAGAAACGGGCCCCTGTTTCGATTAACGAAACAGTTACAACAGAATCGCGTGCTATTGAATAGTACATAAAAATGTCCAGGTGTCTCAGTATAGTTTGATATTACCATTTACCGTTAAAGGGCAAATTTACTCAACTATGTCTGGTTGAAACACAGCGCATGTTTGCTATCAAGAGAAGGCGCGTTTTCTTACCGTTGATTAACTGGTTGTCCAAGCATGCCATTTCTAAAATAAATCGGTCTAAATGTTTGAAACAATGCTTGCTTCGTATTTGTCAATAATTTGACTTTTTGCCTAAGAGTTTGATTAAAGAAGAAAGGCAACCGGGGCCCAGTTGTTCAAAGGAAAATAAAGCTAACCCAGGATTAGCGTGAACTTTGATTAATCCGGTTGGATTAAGCTGTCAAGCTAACCAGTCGTTTAAGTTTTGCTAACGCGTTTAATATTGTAAGTTTGCTAAGAAGTTTGTCAAGAAGTTCAACAAGTTTTTTATACGTACGCCAATTACGGAGGCAGTCATAGAAGTAAGTTCTTAGTTGAATTCCAGTTTTCTTTAAGTTAATTTCTCGTTTACTTTGCATATTTGTAAGGTCGAGTGCCAACGTAGTTTCTTTGTATTTTAGGTCGAATTGTTTGTTTGTTTGTGATTGCTGATTGTGGTCATTAAACACGGTTCTCCTTCCGTGTTGGTTTGGTGTTTGGTTCAACGGAACAGTTTTCTTTACCTTTTGCTTAAAATTAGCTTTCGAAAACATTTTTAACGAGCACTATGGAAACCGCGTTTATCGTTTATCGGCTTGGGCCCGGATTACTGCGTGGAAAGAAAAAAAACGTGAAATCCAAATCTCAGTGGCGTACTAAAGACAAATTTTCGTGTTTAAACTTGACAAAAAAAAATGATGATCTTGGCGGGTTTGCTCTAAGAAATTCATTTATTGTGGCCAAGAACCTTCGCCTCTCTTCAGTTACATACGGCTTCATGCAACGCAAGATAAAAAAGCATTGCGTTGTTTATTGGAAAATTCAGGATACACTGGCTTGGATTTCTGATAATTTCCAAAACCTGAAGAGCTTAAAATTTGACCGAAAACATAATCATCAATAAAACAAGAAAATCCCCAGGGACATTAGACCCCGCAGTTGTGTTCCATTCCCTCAGGGTGCAAAATATATTACAGTCATTCAAGATATGAGCCAAAGTGGTACCAGCGGAAGTTTGCTACGAATATTTGTTATTTGTTCACTGAAAAGAGGAAATTCAAAATTCTGAAAAAAAAAACATAAGCATGCAAAGCGTGCGTGAGCTACTTTGTAGCTGTCAATGAGAGGTACGGAAATGGTTATCGAATGAACGTGCGGGTACCAAGGTACACTACTGTGATGTTGGTTATTTGAGTAGCTTTGAGCATTCGAAAAGTATTCTTTTTTAGACAGAGTTTACCTTATAAGTGGAGCTGTGTCCGATATTGTGCAACCTCGTTCCCAGGGCTTCTTACAGATTTGAGGGTGATCAACGATCAATGTTTGAGTTTACATTAGTGGTTTCGAATTCGTATACGCCATTGATCAATAGATGGTACGCTAATGCGTACAAGTGTGGCTTCAAATTACGACAAAACAAGAAGACAGTGAGATAAAATCTAAAAGCACCTGTAAAGCTCAGATAGTAAGAGCAGCGTACACAACAAATTCAAGCATCTGCAAAGCCCCGATGGCAAAGAGCAGCATGCAAATAAACATCAACGCATCACTACAAGCACCTGCAAGGCCCCGATGGCAAGAGCAGGGTGCAAATAAAGATAAACGTATCACTACAAGCACCTACAAAGCCCCGATGGCAAGAGCAGCATGCAAATGAACATAAACCTATCACTACAAGCACCTGCAAAGCCCCGATGGCAAGAGCAGCATGCAAATAAACACAAACGTGTCACTACAAGCATTTGCAAAGCCCCGACGGCAAACGCAGCGTGCAAATGAACATAAACATGACAATACAAGCATCTGCAAAGCCCCGATGGCAAAAGCAGCATGCACAACAAATAAAAGCAACTGCAAAGCCCCGATGGTGGAGAGCACGTGGAGTATGCAATTAAACTAAACGGCTGCATATCAATAAACACAACACAAAACCTCGCAATATTAACTGAGTAAAGCGAAGAAAAATTTCCCAAACTTAAAACTGGTCGCAATGGCTGCCTGGCGCGAAGAGACAAGGAGTCATAGATGCTCTAGCCTGAGTATCAGGCCCTCTTAAGGGGGAGGGGGAGGGGGAGATGGATAGGGGAAGAGGGCCTGACACAAAGCCATTGATTGGCTCATGTTCAACATCCAGAATCTGGATGTTACGCTGATTGGCCAAAAGACAAAGGAGCGCATCACGTGGGTCACGCCAGAGTCTGGAAATTTAGACACAATTTGAATTTTCTCTTTGTGAGACCTTTGAAAGCCGCGTAGCCTTTTACATATATTGCGCTTGAGAGTAGTTCTCTTCAGGGATTTTACACTGTTAAAATGTACGAAAGGTAGTTATATTCTCGTTGTTATAGCTTATTTGTAGCGGGCAAAAAACGGCTCGGTACAGTATGTATTGTAAGTTTAGCACCTTTACCGGTAATATGCGACAGACAATTTTATTTCAGCGTGTCCTGCAGAATTTCTCGTCAGTTTTGTAAGGTACGTCTGCTTAATATACCTGCCATTTCGGGTTAGTAAAAGCAATAATATCTTTCCGTATCCGCTGTGATCTCTGGTATCTGCTTTTTAAACTCCATACAGTTGTGATTTACGCGATTTCAGAGCACGATGTTTTGCTTCACGCAGCGTGCATTGTGTAATGATATCCAGTCTCACTGGTAGAAGCAGCATGAATAAAATCCCCTTACGAGTTTTTGATAGATATTCAGTGCGTTTTGATGTAGGTTAATATAGCTTCATAGCAGTTATTGACACCTGGAGAGTATAGAAAAGCCCGATATTTGAAATCCATAAGCATATATTTTGTTTACCAATCAAGCGACTGGCTTCTTTGTGCCACTACAGAATATATGTAGCTAAATATAAGTTTACAAGCAAGACCGCGGTTTGGAATCTTACGATTCTCATCAGTTGTTACCGTCACAGTCTTCTCAGGAGTTTTGGGGACGGCAGAAGGATTTTCCACCGAGTAACCGAGACAACTCGCAGTTCGTGGAATAGCCTGAGTATCAGGCCCTACTTGTATTCATTAACAGTTTACAACCATTCGAATGTATTTCCTGCAAACAGGTTCACGATAACCCGGGGACAGCAAATACTCCAATACTCTGCAACAACTTTCCCAATACGACTTGTTTTCCACCGAAAACACGTGAAAATTTTTGTTAGATGTCTCTAAGAATAGGGATACGGAAGCCGCACAAGAGCCGAATTTAGTGAGTACGTTTTCTCGGCAAATTCTGCAGAATTTTCGCTCAGAACCCATGCGAACAACTCGACAGAAGTCAGAAAACATACCAATCTTAGCCGTGACCTTCATTTCGCGCAAGTACACACATTACAGACAGTTTATTGACATGGCGTGCGACCGGAAATAATTCTGATTGGCTGCTTATTTAAGAGAAGCGTATCGTATTTCAAGGGGGCAGAAGGCTCAAAACTGGGCTGTTGTGTCAGGCTTTCCTTTCCCCTTCTCCCCTCCCCCCGGAAAGCCTGATACTCAGGCTATAGATGCTCATTCTTATTTACGCTTTGAGGGAGACCGCTGACAAATAGTGTACAAATACAAGTAAGCTGTCAAATCTCATTTAACTCTAAAACGTTTCAATGTATATGCGAGTCTGAGGTTCTCAACTGGAGTTGATAAACTCGAGATAAACACTGATAAACCCGAGACTAATCATTCAAATCTTGCGGAGTTACCAAAACAGCTTCCTCACCGCTAAACTATTAACAAACCAAAGTCAAAGACTTAAACAAATTTATGTCAAGACTTGAAGTTGAATATCACTTTGTGCAGACGTAAATTGCTGGGACATTTTTCAAACGCCCCCGCAATTGCAGTTGGTTTATAATCTGCTGCCGGATTCTATGATTTATTTTGTTTGTAGTACTTTCACCCTTTGGGTTTCTTTCATCGGATCAATCTTATTATAAACCATTATACAGAAATAATAGTTTAACCGAAAAATCTGTGAAGAGTTAGACTGCTATTTGGTTTATTTTATACCTCGTTTTGTTTTGCAAAAGCCGTATTCATACGGATCAAATTGTTTATTATTTATCGGTTTCTGTTTGCTTTTATAGCACCTGGTATTTCGCCTCTTGACTCCATTGCCAGAAATTTGGATCAAAATGGCGTACGCGCGTGCGCATTGCGTCCTTAATGGCGGCGGAATCGTGTGAGAAAATGTATGGGATTTCAACAGAAATCCAAAATACAACAAATACGAGTTGGAATATTCCCTAGCTCCGACTCGAGACATGTTCAGTAGTGGTTAACCTATACTTCTAACATAAAAACAATTCAAAAGCCATTCGTTTACTTATTATAATTACTTCCCACCATGTTCGATGTTCGAGGCTCCAAAGCTATAGCCATTACTCATAGTTTGCCTCAAAATATGGCGTTATTCATGCCAAGTGCTCGTCGCTTTTAGGAAAAACCCTTCAAGTGGTCATCTACATCCGACTCGCATTAAATACAAGGAAGTTCGATGTACACAAATCGTCCATACAAAGAGACATTTCTTGCCAATAAGATACTTCCAAGAGCGCTTGAAAATTGCTATTTTTTCCTTGGTCGAGTCTGTGAACTGTGACCATCTTTGCGAACTCACGAGAAGGGAAAACAGTGAGGTACTTGCAAAACCTCTTCAAAATCTCCAAAACTGTCGCCATATTTGTTTTTCTTATCCAGCAATGTTTGTCGGTCTATAAACTAGGTCCAGATCCCCTCTACTAAAGAAGGTGCCTTGAATAAATCTTTTTCCTCGCGCGAAAATTGAGCCAGATCTGGAAGACTTGCATAGTACCTCCAATGAACTTTTTTTCAAGTGCAACAAATAGCACTTTTCAGGGACAATTTGCTTACATCTTCTCTGTATTTATTGCGAGTGAGAGCTAGTTGACCACTTGAAGGGTCTTTCCTCAAATTGACGAGCATTTGGCATGGATTACGCCATATTTTTATAATGCGAGTGGGACCTAGCTACATTTTCCAAAATGTCTGACATCCTGGCTGATTACAAGAAAAGATTTACTCACTTTCCTCCTTTTCTTTTTCTTCTTATGAAATAAAATATCTGCCGAGCTTAAATTGTGCAGCAGATCGTATGAAACACGCTTCTTATCCGATAGAGAAGCCTCCGCCGCCATAGTATCTTTTTGTTATACAAGATACCGCTGACAGTTGTTAGCGGGCTCGAAATGTCCGCGATTTCTGGCGATGCTTTCGTGTTCATAAAATTGTCATTACAAAAATTCGGCGTGAACATACACGATATTTCCATTCGTGTGATTATTAAAGAATTATCCACCCATTTCGCCGAGGATAAACTAATTATTTATTTTGTTCATCGGCTACCAATTTTGCGAACAATGCGAGGATGTTCGACTCGAAAGCGCGTCCCTTTTGGTCTGGCAAGTGAGCCAATCAAATGCCTCCATCGGCACCCCTTGGGTTTTGTGATTGACAGGCTGAACGCTTCAGCCTCCTTTTTGTAGGTTCGCTTCGTGTTTTAAAAGGTAAGAAAACGTAGAATACGGCTTGAAAATTTAAACCGACGGCTGCTAAACTGTTAGAGCACTTGCCATCGAATTTTGAATTAATTTTAATAGCGTTCGTATTTGAGCTACAATCTAGATTCATTAATGGTTTCCAGAGAGAACTGAGTGAACTGACTGCACTATTAACCTGTTCTTCAATTAAAGAGAAAAAACCCCAGAGAAGAAGCACGGAGAATAGCTCAATATTGCAGTCACTTCACTCAGTTCTTTGTGCAATAAATAAATCTAGATTGTAACTCAAATAGGAACGTCGGCATTAAAATCAATTCAAAATCGATGGAAAGAGCTTTAACAGTTCAGCAGCGGTCGGTGTAAAATTCTCAAGCCGTATTCTACGTTTCATACCTTGAACAAGATTCATTCTCGCCAGTTGCAAACATAGAGTCATCTTTTGTCACTGGCTCGTCGCTAAAACGTCAAAATACAGAGAACATTTACTCGTAGTTTTCTTTATTAACACTCGAAGCGACTGTACTGAAAGTGATACGATAAACTCGTGATCCTTAACATTATCGTCACTCTCATTATCTGGAAATCAACAGTTTGGGTTAACTTTAATTGATAGAAACTTAATAATTCCAAAAACTCGAGAGAAACTGACAGCTGAATATTTTTGCCTTCCATCTTTCGTTTTCCACGTGCAATCCTCGTCTCTTTGCCGTACTGCACAGACTCCAACTTAATTTTTTAGGTATAACCGCTGACCACTATTTCTCATTCCCCATTCCTTCGTTTTAGTAACATCCTCTCACGATCAAAGTTAAAATAGGCCATTTCCGAGTTGTCTTATACCTCCTTTTCAAAGCGAGTCTTGGTGTAAGCCTTTGATGTGAAAATGAGTTTTCATTCACATGCAGACAAAACTATTTTTCGTATGAAAGGTTGTGCACCAGGCCTCGCTTTGAAAAAGAGGCACAAGACAACTCGGAAATGGCCTAGTTGCGAGAAAGAGCCGCTGACAAACCGTAGGAATAAACTTAAGGATAGACACGATAAAACAGAACTTAAACAATAAGCGTTAAGAACAAACTCCGACGTCTCACAGCAAGAAAATGAAAAAAATATATATTGAACTACACAGTACAATCATCTAATTAAAACTCGCTTTCGTTAGCTTTTTCAAAACTGTGAAATCACACGTTTAAATTTAGTTTTGCCGAAAGACCTTAAACACAAGTAAGACTTTTATGAAAAGTTCTCACACTCCATAGAATTAAGCGTTTTTGTTCGTTTTTGGTCAAGATTTTCGCAAATGGTCAAGATGTTACCAAAAAGAGGAGCGGGGAATGGGGAATGGGGAATGGGGAATGGGGAATGGGGAATGGGGAATGGGGAATGGGGAATGGAAAAATGAAAACGGGAAATGGAAAAAGGGAAAGTGCAAATTGTGAATTAGAAACTGTGAATGCTGAATTACCTTATGCAAATCAGCTGTTATCACTCTTTAACTCCAGACATGAAAGAGCCCACAGTTTAAAGGAACAAGTTTTGCTTGCTACTTAAAATTAATAAATGTGACACAAATATAAACCTGATACACTAAAGATTTTGCTTTGCTAGCGCAAAATTTCTACAAAACTTAACCAGTACACGGATATAACCCCGAGGATATGATGAATTATTAAAAAAATTCTCACCATCACCCGAAGTGTTAGGAAATATTATCCTCAGAACAGACACTGTGGGCGCTTTCCAAATTAGACCGCAATAGCCTGAAATCTGTTGAAAGGAGTGCAAAATTCCAGGTCATAATTTTCGACTAGAAATACAATAAATTGTAGGAAGCGAGTCAAATTGCAGCGAAAATTTTGTTAGAAAGATTAAAAATTTCGATCGGGTACACTGGTTAAGGCTTTTCATTCATTATTTCCTGGAACCATCAGAAATAGAAGAAATCTTTTCAGCAGAAAGTTTTTGAAAAGATGAAGTACTTTTTTTTGGAGGGATTGAGAAAGTTTTGTAACATGTGTTTTATTCTCCGGAAGAAAATTAAAATTTTAGAATGTTGGGTCGACCAGGAAAGTGACTGTGTTGTGTTTTCCAGAGCTCCAGTAACGCTGGGATTTTGTGTTCTTTTGCCAACCCAAACGTTTCGCAATTCCTCATCTTGGCGCTCGGATCTTGCTTGTTACAGACGCCAGTAGGCTCGATTACCAGCCGCTGTTCGGGAAATGAGCTCCTCCCCCGAAGAGACGGCTGGACGCGTGGATTTGCCATTGTCGATTTCTTCTCGGGGAGGAACAAAGACCGGACTCGAGAGAGCGGCGGAAATCGAGCCTAAGACGCCAGATAAGCCTGATAATTTCCACAACGCGGTGGCCGCGACTCACTGCCCATGGCTCATGGCCCATGGCCACACACATGGCTCACTGACAATTGTGACAAACGCTTAAAGTTTCCAATCGTATCCTCCTTGTATTATCACGCGCTTTCATCACCTCACAATAAGATCACTAAGTAGCAATAAAACAAGGAAATTTATAAACAATTACCGCTCTGTACCTGGTCTTTTTTCTCAAAGTAATTTCAGCGTCCGAAAGGCCCTACTTCCCTATAGTACAGTACTTCGCAATTTTAAAACATAACAGCTAGCATTTTATTTTAAATATCAGAAATAATATTTTCATCCCTTAAATCTCACAAAAAGGGTGTTGATCATCACAACCGACATCACGTGCACTATCTTCTACATCTCATTAAGCTGTGATGATTTCTTATTTCCCATTTTTAATTCCCAATTTTCATTGTCATGCCTAGTAGTTTTCCACGTTGTGTCTATTTACTTCATAGTATACGTTTGCTCATTGGACAAAGTCAGAGACACTAGAGCGGTTTTCAAATGAGTGTCGTAAAACCAAAACCAAAGTAATTACTCTGACCAATCACAACAAGAACAAAACACAAAATGAACCAATCAAAAATCGAAGCTAATACAAGTAATTAACGTTAAGCGCGGGAAAACGCGTGCGAGCAAGTCACGATTGGTTTTGGTTTTACTTCTGATTGGTTGAGAAAGTGGCGCGAGCTTTTAGAACCAATCAGAGAGCGAAGTAAAGCAAAACCAAAGCAAACACAACATTACTTTCGACACTCAATTGAAAACTGCTCTATCTTGCAATAAAAGCAGCAACACGATAGTTTAAGTCATTATTGTCGTAGTCTCGAATGAGCGAGTACAAAATTTGTTCAGTTTTTTCCCACCCTCCCTCCCTTTGGAGGTGGGTTGCTACAGTAGGTATTTGCTTTCTTTCAATAAACGGGGGACACTCCTTGTGGTTCGGTCAAGTCTGCGTAGCGACTTCCCCCAAGCTTTTAGCAGTGCTTGTGTCTTGCCATCTTACACCTTTGCCTTAATCTTGTCCGATCCAGCCCGTGCGGTGCTGGGGAGATAAGAAAGGCTCTGCCAATACTCTTGTCCTAATCCCCAAGTTTTGGGGAGACAAGTGAGGCTTAGTTTTGTGTGCATATCCTGAAGTCGCGTGTTATCTGCCACAGGGCTGTGTTCCCCCCTATTACGCCATACAGTTGTTGTTTATTTTGTCTCTGTGTACCAACTCTGATTGCGTGACTCTTGCGGGTAAATACGGAACAGTGACATTAAGGAAGACTCGCAGGAAGACTCGCCTTTTTCGGAGAATAACCAGGTCTTTTAGTACATTGCCAATTTTTGCGTTCACTTTACATCGGTTAGTGAGAGAAAAGTTCCATTTCAAGAGGAAGAATCCAACGTTTCGTTGCGTCGGAGTAAGATGATTTCATCGTGAGCGGGCAATGATCTGAAAATTCGGCCCACTACCGGGACTAATTAGATTGGTTCCGCCCGCTCGCGCACTAAGAAAAAATAAAAATTGTCATGGTGTGTTCCCAAACGTGCGTTGCTAAGTGCTGGGAAAGTCTCACCAGGCTTTAATTTGCATTTTGCTTATTTGTCTTTGACGAGGATTTATTGTTAACACTTTCGTGGACATGGTTAAATTTCTAAAGCAATTGGTGGCTTGGTCCTCTAAGGTACGTTTCATCTACTAAAAACGCCACTGGCGTATTATTGAAACCTTCCTCTGTAATGTTAACTCAGAGAGGGAGAGTGTGTTTGTGTGTGTCAACGTGTAGACGTACTTGACACATTATTAGATATAATGCATGTTAGTACAATGGCTCGATATTTCCTAGCATATTTCCCCAATTTAAAACTGTGAAATGACCCTAATCACGCTCTCGTATGGCGACGGTGAATTAGGACTACCAATTCTCAGGAATTTCACCATTTCATTGCTATCATAATGTCTTTAATTTCCAAATTAAATATAACATTTACCAGTTATATGCCCTTGCCAATTGAGCGCCAGTAGGGCCCGGTAAATACTAGGCTTTACTCACAACCGCTCAAGCCGACCATATTCTATAGGCTTTGGCACAAGCACGCAATTTGTGAAAAGCTGTACCTCCCATAAAGAAACGCGGCTCTACGTCGTGAGATGAGACGTGAACAAATTTCTCTCCGTAAAACATCTCAATTTTGCCACTTGAAACAAAGCAGTATACTTCTCAATGGTATGGGAGTAAATGAACGGCTTTCTAGTTTGAAAATGCGTGGCTCCACATCTGCTGTCTTTATACAGTGGAACCCGATATAGCGAAGCGCCAAAGGACTGCGAATATGCGTTTGTTATCACGGATGTTCGTTATTAAAATTATCAATGAATCGAAATGAAACCTAGGCTCAGTCTCCAGCCGTGAGTGTCTCGATGCGCCCGCGATTCTCGCCACCTTCACGGCTGGGCGCACGGGTTTGGTTGCATGTCCGTGACGTCATTACAATTTTAATAATTATGCAGACAATCCACACTTCATTTGCTTAAATTTTATCTGTTTTTCTTTTTATCGTCTTGAAAAAAAGCGAAATGCGAAAAGTATGCCTGAAACGTCCTCCTAAAAGTGTGAAATTTCAAGAGAAAGACGAAATCCCGCTAAATTATGTCGCGCATTCTGCCCCGCAAATTTCAGGGGGCTTGTCTCTGATTGGTCAGTCTAAACAATAACCAAACCCGTGCACCCAGCCGTGAATGTGGCGAGAATCGCGGGCGCATCGAGACACTCACGGCTGGAGACTGAGCCTAAATGAAACCCCGTCATAACAAAATTGTGGGAAAACGACGAATATCTGTCAACCGTGCAATTACTGCACAGATTTGAAGGATTAAAGAAATTTCGTGATTTGGTCTGCATGCATCTCTGTTGATCGGTTTTGCAATCAACTTCAGACGCGTGATGACATATTTTCGTTAAGTCATGGCAAATTTCAAGCTTGCGCTTCTGGATTGTGTTCTTTATACCAGGTTTGTGTTCCATACGTTTTACTCTAACTGAAGGATATTCGATCGTTATAGCGCGGACTCTGTAATAATGAGATTCGTAGTGTTAGGGCTCCAATGTATATATTTTAATCCGCTCATGTTCACTCTACCAAAAAACCGCTACGATTGAATAAAGGTGGAATAAATAGATACGAGACGAGACGAGACGAGAAGTAAGTTAGTAAGTAAGTAAGTATGTATTGCCAAATTTTGGACTCGTGTAGAATTCAGCTTTAACTACGAAGAACCTGTGAACTGCTAGCAAACATCCTTCTAGATAGCTTGTCCCGCTACTCTAATCTCTCGGCTGATATAGGATGGATTCCCTGTGCGAGATAAATAGAGCCTTTTGCTCTCGGGAATAGAGTAGCAGCGTAGCTCTCAATAGTTTACTACCCGGAATTATTAAAAAACCATGGCTTTTAGCTCAACGAGAATGATTGCAACGAGCACCAAAAATTCCACTGACCTTCTTCGTGGCCACGAACGTCACCGCATAACAAAATCATTTCAAGCCATTTACAACTATAGAAAATTTAAATAAGTTTAACATCAAAAATGGCATTTTGAAATTCTCTGAAATTTAATGGGGCCCTTAATATGATAATTAAAACTGAATATACGATGTTCATATTTTATTTGCTAAGAATCGGACATGCCAACAATAAAGCTTGGGGAATGTTAAAGAAAATTTCCTTGCTTATTATTCTGAAGCGTTTTCGGGTGTTGTTTATCATCGTTAGTCTTCGGTGTTTCTTAGCAGACCTTATGTCACTGTTATGTAGTAATTGGCAGGCTTGGTGAAGTTTGATGATTGAACGTATTTGTAAGCGTAATTTTTGTTGAAGTATAAAAACGGCAAATAGTAACAAAATAGGTTATGCCTGCATTTTTTCCTACTCAAGGTAATGCAGCTGGAATGCATTTCAAGAAATCTCGTTTGGATTTTTTATGGCAGTTCTTTCGCTATTATTGTTCCTGTGTTGCTAGTCTACATGGCGCATTTGGTGCAGATCACCAATTGGAAGTACGGAGGTGAGAGGAAACGGAACTGCACTTTCTCTTTCTGCACCGATGCTGGTGTTAGCGTAATTTAAACGATATATTTAACAAAATGATCCCTTCAACTTGAGCTCCTTCTGCCAGAATTTAAAATGTACTGGCACTTAGAAGTACCAGAAAAGGTAATGTGTTTGCTTTTTCTGCCAGAACAATTTTAAATACGAGAAAAGTAATTTGCTTGCTTCAGCTTTTGGTTTGTAAAACTTTGTGAATAATGGACCAGCAAAACGCGCACAACCTTTTTCTTCAGCCATTCATGTTAACGGGCTGCTTTTTCAACAAATCAAAAGCAAGATAAAAGAAACAAAAAGCATCCCTGGCTTTGGGTTTGTACACGTTTTCCCGCGCCAATTCCAACACTGTTGCATGTTTTTGCTTCGGTTTCTGGCTGAATAGTTGCATTTGTTATAACTGGCCAAATACTATTGCTTACGCTATTTTAGGCTAATCGGAGACCTCCCTATTGTTACAAGACCTAGGTAACGTTATTTTATCTCTACAAACTTATCTCAAGCAAACGATGGCCTGAAAACTTTGGCGAGATTAAAGGAAGAATTGAAACGATTCACGGTTTGCTGTTCCGACAGAACGTGTCAATATTTCTGTTTACGCCTCTTTTTGAGAAGACAAGTAATCGTTCGTGAAGGATAGCTACACCTTGCTATGTCGGTACAGAAGATTGCCAATCCACTTTATTTTCCATTTGAAGATGCAGATCCCCAAGATCAACCTAGTTTTTCATATGCTTTGACTATCGCCAGTAGCCCCTAAACTCGCGTGTTGAAGGTCAGCTTTGAAATGGGAACAAATAACGTGATCGATCAAAATACACCCCAGAAGAGACACCACGACCTACGTTAAAATACACTAATATTTCTGTAAACAGGTATTGAGAAGCCAAATTATCCGGTCTCATGGATTCCTACACCAGGTAACTCGATTCAAAAAATTACTAATTTACTTTCCTTTTTATAATTATTAGTGTTTAACATGCTGCGAGCTGATAAAGGCGGGACTTATTTTAGATATGGTGGAATATTACGATATTACCGGCCTCTGCGTCATGGAAGATGGCGTTAGTGTCCACTGTAACATTATCCATCAGCCAATTCCAGTAGTATCTAACCCCCACTCTGGACAACCGAAGGGAAGTTTCTTGAGTTGTCTGTCCCGGAGGTCGGGCATTAGTCTACTAGGGGTTTTAGACGGCCTAATAGGTTTGGTTAAGTGATGACTTCGTTGACAAAGAAAGAACATTTATGGCCAACGTAGTGGCCAATGTACTCCTAGGAGGTCGTAAAGAGATGGCAGATCAACAGAAAGAACGGCGTCTAGCAAAACTGATTGCAGCTAATAAACTTTCATTGTTATGTAGATAAACACAGGGGCGACATTTATTTTGCTACTCCACAAGGCATTTCAACATCTTGTTGGTCCTTGCCAATTGTTAAAAAATTGAAATAAAAACAAATGCCCTGGTGTTTGCCCTGGTAAGAGGGATGGGCACTGTTGGGGTGTATTGACTTACCGACAGATATTATTTAGCACTATTTGGTTCTTTATTACAGACCTAGACACACCATCCTTCTGCAATCCCGTTTTGACAGATCAGTGCGGTACCACGTGGCAGAAAGCGTACTGCAGTTTTCACCAATCAGCGCTCAAGTCACCAAACACCACCAAGTTTCTCAGCTACTACTGCAACAGGAACGGGTGTGGAGGAGTCGGGAACCGAATACGAGGAATGATTTCCCTGCTCTACCTAGCTATGTTGACAAATAGAACATTTACAATCCACTGGGGCGGCCCGGAAAAGCTTGAGGAATACCTGGAACCTAACCAAGTAGCCTGGTCTATACCAATACATATCTTGGGCCACTTTAGGAAAACTTATTGGGGTGCGTGGGGACCTCCATCTGGGTACGTTACGTCCAGAATCGAACCAAAAGAAGACTTTTACAACTGGACATCTCATGCTGATTTTGAGGGTACTCTCGGTCACCTTGACGCTATTGGAACCATTTGGTCGTTTTCTGAGTATCTTTGGACCAATCCCTTTCTTAGCGAGCGAGCTCGTCAATTGGGAATTCCAGATTCGCCTAGAACAATGTTGGGTTGCGCCTTTCACTTCCTCTTTAAGCAAACTGGAACCATGAAGACGGTATTGGACGAAGCAAGAGTGTCGCTTGCTAGGCAGTCACCGCTTCTTGGAATACACATAAGGACAAGTGATCACCATTTCGGTGTTTCAAATCCACATTCGTACAGATCGCGTAATACTTCCAGCTTCTTTGTGTGTGCTTTACGACAGAGCACATTCATTCGTGACTACATTGGCCCGAAGTTGACGAACTTGAAATGGTTTTTAGCTGCAGACGACCAAGCTGTTAAAGACATGGCGAATAAGAGATACTCACATGAAATAGTCACCCTGGGCTTTAAGCCTAAACACATAGAGTATACGTATGGTACAGATGCGGACACAGTCCTCCGTGATGTTCTAACCGATGTCTTTCTCCTTGCTGAGAGTAATTTCCTACTTCTGACTCCCAAAAGTTCTTTGAGTAGGTTGGTTGCCGCTGTTGGATTACACAGTGAAGACACAATTGCGGATGGAGAACTCTGCCTTGTGAACGGCACCTCGCTGATTAAAGCCATGTCTCGCTTTTCTCTTCGAGGCTGAATAAGACGGGCCCTGTTATTTTATAATAAGTTAAAACATTTCGTTGTTTTTGTGCATCGTTTAAGGTTCACCAACTGAAAACTCTGATAAGTCTCGAGCAACACGGAGAGGAGAAAAACGCTTAGAGTGGCTTATATGTTTTTGATTAGGATTTTGCTATTTAATAGACTTGTGTTTTGATTAACGAAAACTCGACGAAATTTAGATCGACAGCAGCAATAACAAGAATATTATGTCAGGTATTAGACCTTGTCGAATGGCAGTATAATCTTACAATACGATTGTCACTGATTCCAGCGACTTGACTTATCGCCTCACTCCGTATTACCCGACATTGTGCTAGCTTGCCAAGTTTTATCTTTTAGTTTTTATATTAGCTATTTGTTTGTTTATTATGCCACCAAAGCGCAAAACAAAGAAGGAAACCACTCCCGCTCCATCTGGCTAGCTAGATAAATTTTTTCGGGCCGAAAACATCCCCGCCCGGCGAAGTTAAGAAGATTCTGTTTGATCAGCAAATCACGTCCAAAGCCTTATTTAGCACGTTAGCAGAGGCGGATTTCTCCGATCTGCGACTTCTGGGAGGTCAGAAAATCATTGGTCAGAAAATCATTGCAAGTCTGTGAAACTCACGCCGACCCAATTCCTTCAGTGAGTCTGATAATGCCCACTGCTCCCGTGGAAGAATTGGCTGGCCTTCGGAATTTCAGCGAAGAACATAAACGCATCGAAGCTGTGGTCACGCTCCCCGACATTTTTGTTGGCTCCATGCGTCATCAGCTTGTTCCTCCAGTCCAAGGAGGCAAGCCCTCTCAGGAAGATTAGCAAGCATTATTATCTTCCGAACTAATTTACGGAACGGATGGAAAGCAACTGAAACCCATCTGCACAGTTGTCCCATTCTCAGTTCGTGCTCGGGAACATTAAGAGGCATTCCGTGTAAAAACCGACCGGTCGATTTTCGATGAAAAACAGATTTCTTTCATCGCATTTGTTTGGCTTCATTTTTTAAAAATTTTTTATTGATTCACACGGCTACAAGTTTAACGATGTTAACGATAAATTATACAGCAAACAAAGTACGGATACGATTAATTAACAAACCTTAAAACAATATTACAATAGTTTTACAATATGAAAAGGAAAAAAAAGTGTAAAAAGTTAACTGATTACATTAACTGATAGGAAAACACACAACATATTTCCGCTACACATTGAGCTACAAAGTAATTATTGTCCATTTCCTGTGAAATTGGTGAATGAACTTTTGAAATTGGTGAATGAACTTTTCTGTTTCGTATTTAATACTTACTTTGGTTTGAAAACCATATATATTGGGAAGAACTTTGTTTCTCCTGCATTCCCATAAATATAGTTTACCAACAAGTAACAGATAATTCAGTAGGTTGCATTTAGAGGTTATAATACCAAACAAAACGTCTCGCATGCTTAACGTTGTCCTGTTAGGGAAAAGTAAAAAGATTTAAAATCGGTCCAAAATTGTTCCGAATAAGGACAATGAACCATAATTATAAGGTGGTGTAGAGTTTCTGGTTCGTGTCTGCAGAAAGAACACTTATCATCTTCAATAAAACCTATTTTGTGTAGTTTGGTGTTAGTAAATAGAATGGCATTGAGAGCTTTGTATTGAAAGGCTTTTAAATAAGGTTCAAATGCAACTGTGTGAGGTAGACTGTAGATCTGTATTAATTGATCATCTGTGAAATTGAAATCGCGCTTCAGTTTCTGAGAGTAATTCGGTAGTTTGGCTTTAGTCCTTACTAACATTGAATAATAGTCCTTAGATTTCTTTTCGCTTATATCAAACAGGCCATTGGAAATGTTAAAAGAGGGGCCTGTTATCGAAGGGTGGCAGTTAGTTTGTCTCAGGTCGAAAGGCACCGAATGGCGCAGACCAGTCCATATGAGAAAATTAGTCTTATTGATGGTATTTGTAATCATATTAAAAGATTCAATATTACTTAGATTAAAGTGAAGGTCACTGACATAATTAATTCCAGATGTGGAATACGTTTTATAAAAGACTGTCTTGTTATTTATTCGGATTTCGTGGTTGGTCCAAATGATGCAGCGCCATTCTTGTTCTACCGAGAACGTCTTACGAAACTCTGACCACCAGTGTAATATATAGATTTAGCCAAGCCTAAAAGCGGAGCCGCGAAGGAATAAACTGGTGTTCGTTTCTCAAAAATAGTCCTGAAACTTTTCGGTCTGAAATACATTTCGGGGCTTTTTTTGGCTCGTTCGCTTTCGAAAAGTGTTTCTCAAAAAGCCTGAAAGTGTTCCGAATTGTCCTTCAATATTTTGGGGATCTGTTCTGTAAAACCAAGCTCGAAAGGTCGTTCTAGAGGCTGAGCACAGCTTGATTATTTTACTCACGAGCCGTCTAGCTTGGTGTTTGTAATGTTTCCATATCCTGTCATTAACTGTGAAGGCTTGTCAAATCTCCTTGGTTTATTGGCTGTTCGCTTGAATGAACTTGAAACGGCGCTCATTTACAAAACAAAATAAAAATTATTCGACTGTTTAAATGGGTTATCTGCATCGCGTTCGGATGTTAACAAATAACATGAACTGCCACTAAATAAAAATAATAGTCTGGTCAAAAATTTATACTGACATTTCACCGGCATTTTACTGGGATTACCCGAAATAAAGGATCTGGGGAGCTTCGAAGCACTTGTAATAAACTTATCGAAGAAATGTCGCGTAGGTTTTAGCAGCCGCGAAAAAATTCAAGCACTTTGAGGAACACACATTACTTACGGGATAAAATAGCTTTAAACTCAAAACTGCTTCGCTTATATTTCGTTCTCTAACTTGAGACCATCGAGATTGAAATCAAACAAACAAACACCGTCCAAACATTCTTAACTCTGTGGCATAAGTTTTGCGGCTGCAAATTGTCTGAAATTCGAGCGCTTTAAAAAATGCACCGAACTGTTTTTGGAAGCTTTTCGGGCATAATAGGTTTAATCCGACAACTGCTTCGCTTATAGTTTTTCAAATAACTGTTATATTTCGTTCTCTAACTAGAGACAATCAAGATTCAAAACAAAGAAACGCCAAACACGCTTTAATTAAATTGTTATTATGCCGGCATAAGTTTTGCGGTGCGAAGTAAGCCTATATAAAGTTAGGCGCTTTAAGGAACGCACAAAACTGTTTTCGGAAGCTTTTGGGATAAAATAGCTTTAAACCGACAACTGCTTCGCTTAAAAGATTATTACTATTGAAAACTTCTAGGACAAGAAAATCGACAGTTGCACAAACAGATGGACCGGACGGTGAAAATTGAAAGCAAAGCTTGTGCAGCTGTCTTGCGGCTGTGCTTAGACCTACTGTTGAATAAACAAACACAAAATAATGGCAGAGAAAACATTTTTGAAAAACATTTATTCGAAAACCCCTATGTTTACACTTAAATGCAATTCGCGTTACACTTCCAAAATCGTAGGTCGGTCCACGCGAGTGAAATCGGCTCAGCATGGCAAAATATTCAAGAATCTGTCACAAATCTGAGCGCGTTTTCTAATATTTTTTTAAAGTCAAAAGTAAATAACACATTTCTAATGGCATAAATCAAATTTGCATTTCAAAACGTAATTTCTTTCATCGTAATACTCGAAATCATGTACCTTAGACCTTTTTAAAAACTTCACTTACTCGGTTGTGTTTCAGAACAGGGCAAACTCTCCGCCGTGAAGAAAACAAAGCGATGAAGTCCTTTGAATGTAGCTTTCGTAACTTGAACTTTTCGCCTTCTCCCAGTATTCTTTTGAACTTTTTCTTTCCATTTATATATATTAGATGTTTTTTTGTCAAGTATAAAACTTCATTACTCTCGAGCAATCTTTAAATGCTAAAGAAGTTTAAGCTTTTAAAGCTTTTCAAAAGCGACGATGGACATGCGATTTCCCGCCAAGAAAAATTCCGGTTGCCCTAAAGCACCGTGCGATTTCCCACCAAGAAAAGATGGCATTCTCTGCCCCCGTCGGGTTGTCTTGGGACTCCTCTCCCCCTCCCACAGAGTGTGCGGACGGACGGACGTACGGATGTACGGATGTACGGACGTAAGGACGGACGGTCACGTGACTATTACGTCACAACCAAAATTTCTCGGATTGATAGGTTACCATACTTCCTTAGCAATGGAGCTCCGCTGGCGGGCTTTGCCCGCAGGCTCCGCTATTAACTCAAAATAAAACTGAGAATTTGTTGAAAGATCTTTGATGTTGTAATTGCAGCTTAATAGTATGAGACCTCCGTAATCTTTCAAAAGATGTTCAAGGTAATACTTCCAAGTTCCTTTGTTTACACTGAAAATTCGTCTTAACCAAGCGAGCCTGAGAGCCTTAATCATGGAACCCAAATCTGGCATTTTAAGGCCGCCTTCTTCATAACTATTTATTGCTGACAATCTAGTCACTTTGTCCTTTCCTCTCCATAAGAATTTAAAAAGTAATTGGTTTAAATCTTTTATTACATTGTTTGGAGTGGGTAGTAAGGAGGTAATATAAAAAAATTTCGGAAGAAGCAGAGATTTAATAACAGTTACTTTTCCATAAATAGAAAGTCCTCTTGACGACCAGATATTTATTAATTTCTTTATATCTTCAAGTCTTTCTTTGAAATTCTTTTGATAAAGGAGGTTTTGGTTATACGTTAAAAAAACACCTAAGGCTTTGATTGGCTCTTCAGGCCATTTGATGCCAAAAGGCATCAGTTTTAGAACTATTGACCTTTAACCCAGATAGGTGTTGAAAAGATTCTAGTAATTTAAAAAGTGCAAGGGCAGAATTTGTGTCAGAGAGAACTGCTGTTGTATCGTCTGCGTATTGAAGGAGCTTGGCCTCTTCCTCTCCCAATTTAATTCCTTTAATTTCAACATTTTCTCGGATGGCAATTGCCATTGTTTCAACAGCCAGTATGAAGAGATAAGGGGAAAGTGGATCTCCCTGTCTGACACCACGTTCAAGGTTAAAGTAATCTGAGGCAGTGCCATTGTTAATTACGCAGCTTTGAATGTTTTGATAAAATGTCCTGACCCAGCGTATAAATTCGTCACCAAAATTAAAAGCTTCAAGGCACTTGTAAAGATAACTCTATTCTAAAGTATCAAAAGCTTTTTGAAAATCAATAAAAATCAAGAGACCTGGAATATTTTCCTTGCCGGTGAAGTCCATGATGTCGAAAATAGATCGGACTGTTTCCCCGATGTACCTATCTGAAATGTATCCGCTCTGGTTGTGGTGAATAATATCTGGCAGTACTTTTTTGATTCTAGTAGCAATTACTTTGGACAATATCTTTGCGTCCACGTTTAGAAGGGAAATAGGCCGCCAATTCTCTATTAAGCAGCGATCTTTACCTTTCTTTTCGATAAGAGTGATAACTGCTTGTTTCTGAGAGTTGGACATTTCACCTTTTTCAAAAGACTCGTTTACGCTTTCTAAAAAAGGCTGACTTATTAAGAGCCATTTTCTGAGAATATCGAGAATCGAAAGACACTCTTATTTACACTTTTATTTTGCCAAAACATCCCTTTGGGTAAGCTAATTCAAGAAAAAATAATCCAAAGTTCCAACGAGTTATTTAACGGACGAAAATTTAAAAAGTTCGAAAAATGCATAAAATGGCGGTTTTAGGGTCTCGAAATGGCTCAAATTCTCACTCAACTTTAGGAAGCCGGTGAGAGCGTAAAAAAGATTGTTTTAAAACGAAACAAACCACGAACATTATTTAACCTTTCTACTTTAAAACTGTGTAATAAATTTGCCAATGTTTGGTTTCGAACATTTTCAAGCGGCGTTTTTATTGAGCCGCTCTTAACCTTGTTTATCACAAGGTAAAATGAAGGCCAACTTCGGCCGCTTAAAACGGCATCTGGTGTGTATCGTTCAATAATTAAGACTACAGAGAAAGAAAGCTCTGTCATTGTACTTTTCACCAGGAAAGTTACAGCTTTGGGAATCAAATACTTCCCCGTCAGTAAATTTTTACTGTTTAGCGATCTGAGCGGGTAGAATTATATGCAAATTACAGATTTAATTCCTGGAATACTGCTAACAATTACAAAGGTCGTTTAAGATAGGCTCACCATTAGTTACACTTGCACGCACAATGTTTTTCCTGATCTTTGAAAGAAAGTTCTGCTTTCTTGAGTCTTGCTGAGTCTTCATGTTAAAACAAAGCAGATTTTTAACGGCATTTCAACAAGACAGGAATTCACTCATTCAATTTAACCAAAATAACATCGAAAACACAGAGAAACGACGTACTATGCCGCCTACCTTGCCAACCGAAAACGCAACAATACAACAGAAACACATTCCAAACTGTAAACAAACGAATTTTCAGTTTCCTGATTGAGCGAAGATATTTGAAACTCATCGCCTAGAGGAATACGCGGAAAGACAGGTGACCTCTGCACTGACCCGCACGTGTCACACCACACTAACAGAGAGTCACGTATTCGATTTCTGTTATGTGATTTGAGATAAAAACTTGGTGGAAAGTTAAAAAGACAAAAAGAAACTTGCAACAGATAGCTAGTACTTTGTTGGATTACATGTTAGCACAAGCTCCACAAAGGAGTTTTTACGGTCACGGCTCTCTCTATTAAGCGCGGTAATTTCGCAATGTACGTGCTGTTGTAATTTTACTACTAATTTAATTGCAGCTCATGAAATAAAATAAATATTGCAGTAAGTTACATTCACAGGACAGAAAAACGAAATGGAATGTCGATTGTAGTGACTATACCCGGTTGGGGAAGATGCGCATAAAATAATTTACCATGTATCGGGACAGAGACCAAAACCATATCCTGTCCAGCGGCACACCCCAGTATAGACCACATTAGGCAGTAACCCTCCCTTCCGGGGGGGGGGGGGAGAGTGCCGTGCTTAGCCTTTAGCACAATATTCATCGACGATAGCACGATGTGATTATTGAACCTTCCCTGATGCAATCTTCCTTGGCAGCAGTTTTGAGCGAGCGAGACGCGGAAGCCACGCGGGCCCATGTGAGAACCTCGCCCACATGATACCCTTTCTCGCTTTGCTATTTGGTTTTTGCGTCATGAGGTTGGAAGCCTAGAGTTCAAAGTATATTTATCTTTGATTTCTGGTTATTTAGGCATTTTTTCAGAAGAAAAGTCTAAGCTTTCAATCCCATGACGCAAAAATAAAAAAAGGGCTCGCTAAAATGGCAAAGCGAGAAAAGGTATCATGAGGGTCTCAATGGGGTGTTAACTTTTACGGTTAACGGTTAAAATTTTGGTCTTTTTACGGTTAACGGTTAAAATTTTGGTCTTTTTACGGTTAACGGTTAAAATTTTGGTCTTTTTACGGCTAACGGTTAAAATTTTGGCCACTTTACGGCTAACGGTTAATTTCTTTCCGTTACGGTTAACAGAAATGTTAATAATTAATTTGCATTGTTCTAAAAAGTTAATAATTAATTTTCATTATTGTAAAACATCTTTACGACCGGTCGTTTAGTTCTTAGGTCAATTCCGGGATAAAAAATATATAAACAAAGTAATTACGGTGTTATAAGAATTGTAATGGACATATATAGCATACTACTACTAATGGACATATATAGCATACTACTACAGCAGTATCATGGGGGAGGGGGGGGGGAGACCATTATTTGGCCTAAACGGGTATGTGCCGCTCAACAGGGTATGGTTTTCAGGGTCTTGCGTCTTAAGCAGAGTATGCAATTTCACTATTTAGCGTCCTGAACAGGGTGTCTTTCTGGACCAGAAGCCTTGGACCTTACGTGTGGGTACCAGCAATTAAGTCAAATCTCATCCTAGGATGTCATTTATATAAAAAAAATTTCTTGTATGGGAAATGAAAAACAAGGGAGACAAAAACGCAGAACACAAGCAAAATATAAAGGTCGCTTGTCTTAAACAGGGTATTGAAATGAACAGATTTCTGAGATTTTGTCTTAAACAGGGTCAGGGTTTGAAAGCCTCGGCGGCACACCCTCACCTCCCCCTCCCCCAGGAGTAGTATTACTATACCTATGGAAATATAATGTCTATGAAACATCATGTACGGTAAACAAGGAACAACGATGCCATACAATTAACCTACATCAAAAGTATATTTAGTTGTATGAGGCAAAATAGCAACCTTGCTAGCTGGCTTACGGCGCTTCAACGTTTATGACTTTACTTGACTTACTTGCCTTTTTGCGCTCAAACATCAAACCGTGTCCACACCTTGACTTGTCTTCCAGACCTTGTTATCATTGGCTTACTAATGATCAGTTCCTCCGAATGAAGCTCTATTCCCCCGGGGGGGGGGGGAGGGGGCTCTATGTCACTATCGCTGGTTGACATAGAGTAATTTTTCTCTTTTCCCCGCTGATTTTCACAAGGCGGTAGAGTTTCAGGTCAAATGACCTTAGTACTGACTTATTGGCTTGGTCGTTAAGACCAAGAAAATCGATGAGATTTTTTTTTAAATGCTGGCAGGAGGCACAAGGCTATTCGAAAATGGCCTATTCTTGCCTTATATCTTTCAATTGGCTTCTCCTCCTCAGATCGATATAAACTAATTACGCCTTTCAAGACGGCCATTGCTCACACACTGAATGAAGAAACTAAAGATCCTAAAATAGTTCAAACAAAGAGCTGTCTGTCAACTCATCCCACGCGCGAAAAGCAGACACTTCCGGTTCGCGGAATATGACTCTGCCGGACCTGAGCCAAATGACTTTGTTTTCGGTACCAGGATAGAATGTGTAACCGTCGTAACCGCATTAGTCACAAGACAAGACACATAAAAGTCTAAGATTTTGACACTTTGACACTTCTTTTACGGTTAACTTTTTTTACGACTAACGGTTAAAATTTGGCAATTTTTTACGCCTAACGGCTAAATTTTTGGCCGTTTTACGGCTAACGGTTAACCCCATTGAGACCCTCTATCATGTGGGCGAGTTCTCGCATGGGCCTTCGTGGCTTCCGCGTCTCGCTCGCTCGAACTGCTACCAAGGGAGATTGCATTGAAGCTCAATTTTCGGCGTCTGAAATTACATCGTGCTATCGTCATGCTAAACACAGCACCACCATCCCCCTCCCCCCGCCCGGAAGGGAGGGTTACTCCCTTATGTGGACTATACTGGGGTATGCCGCTAGACAGGATACGGTTTTTGGTCTCTGTCTCTAAGCATGGTATAATTTTTATGCCCGTCTTCCCCAACCGGGTATGGTCAGTACGATCGACATTCCATTTCGTTTTTCTGTCCTAAACAGGGCCAGGGTGTCAAACCCGCAGCGTCACCCCTACACCCAAACATTGGTCAAAATAAAAATAAATAAATACACTTTATTTCAGTAGGGTGCATAATTGCAGTCAAACTGTAGTCTCCCTTATGGCCCTACGTCCAGGTAGAATTGGAATTTGGAAATGTTGGTTTTTATGGAGGGAGGAAAACCGGAGTACCCGGAGAAAAACCCTCGGAGCAAGGACGAGAACCAACAACAAACTCAACCCACATATGACACCGGGACCGGGAATCAAACCCGGGCCACATTGGTGGAAGGCGAGTGCTCTCACCACTGCGCCATCCCTGTCACCCTCACTCCCCCGGGCGCCCGTGGGCACGGGAGTGGCGCGACTCTGCAGAACCTTGATTAAGGGACGCCGAGTGCTACGAAGTATCTGTGACCAAAATTATGGAACACAGTAATTCCAGAACAAAATGCAATAACATTACCTGCTCGGGCTAACAACAACTTGAATTCACTGTCAACCGCTTTATCTGCACTTAGTCCGTGCAAATGAAGATGCCGCGAGATGTGTCTTGTGCATTCTTTTAGGGAAACAACTTCAACGTGGCCTGGGTAACAACTGCTTAATCCACAGGCAGTAACCCTCTCCAGAAGAGTGGAAAAACTACACAACGCCATATATCAGTATTTACACACTGTGAATGTAACTTACTGCAATATTTATTTTATTTCATGAGCTGCAATTAAATTAGTAGTAAAATTACAACAGCACGTACATTGCGAAATTACCGCGCTTAATAGAGAGAGTCGTGACCGTAAAAACTCCTGTGTGGAGCTTGTGCTAACATGTAATCCAACAAAGTACTAGCTATCTGTTGCAAGTTTCTTTCTTTTCTTTTTAACTTTCCACCAAGTTTTTATCTCAAATCACATAACAGAAATCGAATACGTGACTCTCTGTTAGTGTGGTGTGACACGTGCGGGTCAGTGCAGAGGTCACCTGTCTTTCCGCGTATTCCTCTAGGCGATGAGTTTCAAATATCTTCGCTCAATCAGGAAACTGAAAATTCGTTTGTTTACAGTTTGGAATGTGTTTCTGTTGTATTGTTGCGTTTTCGGTTGGCAAGGTAGGCGGCATAGTACGTCGTTTCTCTGTGTTTTCGATGTTATTTTGGTTAAATTGAATGAGTGAATTCCTGTCTTGTTGAAATGCCGTTAAAAATCTGCTTTGTTTTAACATGAAGACTCAGCAAGACTCAAGAAAGCAGAACTTTCTTTCAAAGATCAGGAAAAACATTGTGCGTGCATGTGCAACTAATGGTGAGCCTATCTTAAACGACCTTTGTAATTGTTAGCAGTATTGCATATAATTCTACCCGCTCAGATCGCTAAACAGTAAAAATTTACTGACGGGGAAGTATTTGATTCCCAAAGCTGTAACTTTCCTGGTGAAAAGTACAATGACAGAGCTTTCTTTCTGTGTAGTCTTAATTATTGAACGATACACACCAGATGCCGTTTTAAGCGGCCGAAGTTGGCCTTCATTTTACCTTGTGATAAACAAGGTTAAGAGCGGCTCAATAAAAACGCCGCTTGAAAATGTTCGAAACCAAACATTGGCAAATTTATTACACAGTTTTAAAGTAGAAAGGTTAAATAATGTTCGTGGTTTGTTTCGTTTTAAAAGAATCTTTTTACGCTCTCACCGGCTTCCTAAAGTTGAGTGAGAATTTGAGCCGTTCAGAGACCCTAAAACCGCCATTTTATGCATTTTTCGAACTTTTTAAATTTTCGTCCGTTAAATAACTCGTTGGAACTTTGGATTATTTTTTCTTGAATTAGCTTACCCAAAGGGATGTTTTGGAAAATAAAAAAAAATTCGATTTTTTGTGAGTGTCTTTCGATTCTCGATATTCTCAGAAAATGGCTCTTAAGTTCCAACACCGTTTGTAGAATTCAATAGGAATTCCGTCGTTGGCAGGAGATTTATTTGTTTGAAAACTGTCCAATACATTTTCACATTCTTGAATCGAGATTTTTCCTTCGCACGTTTGCTTTTGTTCCGCAGATAGTTGGGGATGCCCAATTTATTCAGAAACTCGTTTATGGAGATATTAATCTCTACGGCCTCGGTCTTGGTTCTGTACAGATCCTGATAGAAGCGTTTTTGTTCCGATAGAATTATCAATGGATCTGTTATCATGGAACCGCCTACTAGTAACTTTCTTATGTGTTTTTTCACATGATTTCTCTTTTCTAAATTGAGGAAGTATTTTGAACTACGTTCACCATGTTCATGCCAACGCGCCCTTGCCCGTATGATAATTCCTTTGGCTTTTTCTTCGTAAAACAATTCAAGTTTTTCTTTAATCTCGTTAAGGCGAATCGCGTTGAGTTCGCTTGGATCGCTTTCAAATATTTTTGTTGCTTCCTCCTAGTTATTTTGCAGCTGTCTCTCTCTTTCATTTCTTTCTTTAGCTTTATTTTTGAATGGAAAATAGCGTGAGCACGGATGTTATATTTGATCCAATCCCACACAGAACGCTTGTCGGGCAACACCTTTTCACCCTCCGCTTTCCATTCTGGGACTTTTTGTTTCAAATCATTTATGTAATTTTCATCTTCCAAGAGTGAACAGTTCATTTTCCAGAAACCTGGACCTTTAAGTTCTGTATCTATGTGGGCAAAGACGAGGTCGATTGCAGCATGGTCTGTTTTAATGGCCGGGATTATGTCGGTTGATTTGACAAAATCTTGTAGATTATTTGAAATCAACCAGTAATCAAGACGACAAAATACGTTTGACGATTTTTGACTCCACGTGTAACTCTTGGTATCGGGGTTTTTAATTCTCCAAATGTCAATCAGGTCGAGTTCGCTTTGCATGCAGCTGATACTTTCCACTACAGTTTTTCTTGGAGTCATCACACCCCCTTTTCTGGACCATTTCTGGGTTTAAAGGGCAGTTAAAATCACCGCCTATAATAATATTTTCCTCGCAGTCGATGTCTTCATCTCGAATGACTTTATGTACGTTTTTAAAGAATACGATTAAGTCCTTGTCTCTGTTCGGCGCATAAATATTTACTAAAGCGTAAGCTTTATCGTCAATTTCTACTTTTAGAATAATAAAGCGTCCTAAGGGATCTAAGATCGAGGAAAGTACTGAGCAATCAACACCATTTCTTATCAGAATTGCGACGCCTCCTGAGTTTGAGCTCCCATGAGAAGAAAAAATTTTCCCACTCCATTCATTTCTCCATTGTGTTTCTGTGTCTTTTTGAATGAGTTTCTTGTAAAAAGATGATATCAGCATTCTTTCTGCGACACCACGTAAATATTGTTCTTCGTTTTTGAAAATTATTAATGCCCCTGACATTCAGAGAGATTAATTTGAATGCTTTAGCAGTCATTTAAAAGAAAATGGATCAAAAACTATCATTATGCATAAACTCGCCGGTTTTAGAGAGAGGAATGCAGAAGAACCTGTGAAAGAAATATTAATTTTTTCAAGGGAAATGGACGAATAATAGCAATCAGTACGGGAAAAAAAGCTATGAATGTTGAAAATAAGGAGAAGAACCCTTATACAACACAGAAGAACACACAACCATCAAAACAAAAACAATTACAATTTGATAGCGGGAAATGTCTCCTAGTTATTCGGAACGCTTAGTTGCCAAGACTTGACGCTTTATATCCGGCCATATTAGAAGTGATTTTTCAGTTCAATCTGGTTTATAAATTGTCCAAATCTTCTTCTGAGAAAATACGTATGGGGGAACCATCAGGCGAGGTCTTAACAAAAATCTTACCGTCCAATGTCCAGACGCTAAAAAGTGTACCATCTCGTCTTCGTTTGTTAGCTTCATCCACGTCTGTAGGCCGTAAGGCTCTCATGTATAAAAACGCGTTGTTGTTGTTGCCCAGTACTAGGATAGCTGGGGAATAGATCTGAGATTCTGACATCGTTCAATTTAGTACGCTCTCTATACAACTTCGACTTTGTTTTGCGATTACAAAATTTCACTATAATGCCTCTGCCATGTTTCAGCTTGTGCGAAATCCCGATATCTTCAGGCTCGATTGTAACGTTTAGAGCCTCCGCCACTTTGATAACGGCCGCTTCTGTGTTTGGGTAGGCATCTTGTGGAATACCATGGATTTCCAGGGAGTTCTTACGTGTATACTGTTCTAAATTGTCAATTTCCTCACATAAACGATCCGAATCTTCTTTCTGTTTCTCCAGATTCTCAAATGTCGCTTTCATCTTATTATTTGTTGTTGTAAGCAAGTTTTTGAACACCTTGTTTTCGTCTTTCGCCTTCTGCAGCGACTCTTTCAAATCTTTGAGTTCCTTCTCGTTTAAACTGGCATTGTTTTTGAGATCTTCGATTTCCTTCTTCAGGACTTGATTTTCTTTAAAGATAGAGGCAATTGAAATTTGTATATCAATAAGCATTTCCTTGATTTCAAAGAGGGTAGGCTCTTCTTGATCAACATGGACCATACCTTCCGTGTCTGTAGCAACCTCGGCAGCCATGCTGGAGTTCTTCGAGATCCTGGAGTCTTCTTCGGTTGAGCCTCGTTCTCCTCGTTTATTTTTCTTTCGCGGCATTTACGTTATGATGACTACATCTTCAGAAGTTCTTGTGGCGTATTTTCGTAACATTCAGGTGCCGGAGAGGCGTCTTTGTTGACTGACTAAGCGGAAACGGCGATTGCACGTCCGGCCGCCATGATTTTCCCGCGCAATTTGTTTGGCTTCATTTGATTTTCTACCTGTTTTAGGCCGACAGTTCCGATGCGACCTTTGAACAAGTAAATCCTTCGTCCGGAGCCCCGATTTTAACACTTAACTCGAGATAGCATAAAACAACACAGAGTTGACAAAAGCAGCTTATATTTATTCCATGCCTTAAATAGGCCATGTTTATTATTTTCAGTGCTAAAATAACTTGTTCTGTCGTGTAGGAATTTTGCTGGAATTTTTTTAGAACACCAACCTAAAGGTATTACGAACGCCATTAATAAGGTGTTCCATTAAAATCAAGATTTCTTAAAAGTGGGATCTGACCTACAGCGCATTCTCTGATCAGACAATAGTTCAGGGACTGGTCTAAAAGTAACTGTAATAAAATTTGTCGGCACTCATCATATGGTTATGGAAAAACCTAAATAAAATTAACCAAAACTGCAACATTCACAACTTGACTTAATATGACTCGGTCAATTCAAAGACACTTTGATTTCCCTACATTACAACTAAAAGCATTTTGACCCTAAGGCGTATTCAAAAATAGACCATAGAACAGTTTTCAAGCAAAACTGGATCAATTTTACCTGAATTACCGCGGAATTATTCCAAGCTTTTCGAAGTTCACATCGATGAGCGGTAACGGTCAGTTTGTTTCACGCAATACTCTATACGTGGTCCAGCAGCATACGGATTACCGCTTAAAAAGGCCAAACTTTCATTGACATGGGGTCATGGAAGAGATAAATACAATAACCTTGTCTTCATCAGCTTTTTTTCCTGATTGCTGCGTTCAGTAAGTCAGGTCCAAGATGATTGCTGTGTACGGAAGTCAAAGTACTCCACGAGTGTTGAAGGTTGTTTCGACACTTAAAGCAAAACAACAAACACTATTCTTCCTTTAGTGGCTGTTACAACGGTCTACAAAACAAGAAAACCATTCTAACAATACAAACAGTTAAGTACTTTGAACAAATTGGCCACTTTTACCTTCGTACAATCGGCGAAAATCCCTCATGTGCAACGACTGTTTCAAGTAAGTGAGCGAGTAATGTTATGTATAGACCGCTGACCTCACATTAGTAGGGCGCGCTTTGGGTGGGAGTGGGCGCATTTACCCCTAATGAATTTCAGGGGACATTTTATATCTTAAAGGGGAAGGGGGAAAGAGGATTATTTTGGTAAACCCCAGCCCCCTTTTGATAAACGAATTTGCATCAGCGGGATAGTATCCTGCGAGAGCTTGCTCGCTGGCTAGCGGAATGGCCGCCATTTTTTCTTGGAAAGACCATCTGTCTATCAAACTGCTTTATTCGAGTAATGTAGAAACTCTATCATGCCCATAGCTTTGTTCACTTGTTTTTCAGGTGACCATCCCTTCTGAAGCCACGTTTTGTGGCATGTCCCCTCCCTACCCAGTACCTATCTCGCCTGACCAAGAAAGGTTTATCTTCTTGTCTGAGTAGCAGTTCTTCCTTGGTTTTTCTCTTAGGCTTTACCACAAATCCAAAGAAACAAGAGTTTTCCTGAGATAGGATGAAGTAGGGCGTCTATACAGTGGACACATCAGTTAGAGCTGCCAAAGAATTGGAATAAGGATCTGAAGTTTGACCCTTCGGAGCCATGAATAGAATCTGCAATTCAAAGGTACTAACGAAGGCAATGTATTATTATTAGCTGGTCATTAATGGCGGTACCGATGGAAGGCAGTCAACAAACTGCACTGTTCTTAGTCTGTTCCAGTCTCTGAGATAGCAGGGAAAGTGAATAAGGAAACGAGCACGAAAAACGCGCGTCTGTGAGCCTGGAACAGGAATGCCTTACCAAGCAAACTGAAAATAGCGCCTAATCGCAGGTTTCTTTCGTTTTCACACCGTGGCATTCGGCACAAGAGTAAATAAGGGAGCTATTAAGCTGGAACCGACAAAGCGGGAACATTGAAGGAGTTTTGACTAGGATAGGAGAACGAACTAATGAGAATTGAAACCTAAAGGCAATGATGTCAATTTTCCACAACTTAAAATTCGCCGCGCGAATGACAATTCTGAAACAAAAATATGTGTCCTATTACCTGGCTTAAACAAGACTGAAACCATGCAGAGGTTTTCTCGCTCGCCTTTGCAACGAAGTGGCGATATCAATTAGTTATAAGGTGGCCGCGCGCTCGAGAAACTTTGCCTGCACTAGACTACGAACAGTCTCTCTTTCCGCTCAGGGATAGTCGAGGAAAACGAACCAGAGAGCGAGCGCGAAATCGCCTGCCACGTTGAGTCGTGACGCGAAAGTCGAGCTGCGCCAGGTGATTTTGCGCTCGCTCGCTAATTCGTTTTCCTCGACTATCCCTAAGCAGAAAGAGAGACTGCTCGTAGTCTATGCCAGTAGTTGAATCCGGGCTGTTAAAATAACCAGTTTAGTATCCATAAGAGAGAGGCAGTTGAGTTAAGACAAATCTACGCTAATTGGCAAATAATAATAATAATAATAATTAAAAACAATATTATAATTATAATAAGAACCTTCCCAGAATGCTTTGCACCAGAAAAATTTCAATGCAAAATAACTTAGTTAATTTGTGGTCGAAGAGAATGCTGTACCATGTGTTATTTACAACTTCGTGAAAGTTATCCCTCATATTAACGTTAGGGTGATGACGTCATTATTCACGTGACTATGGCAAAAAATATGTTTTAGCTCACTGCAAGAACAGGCCTCCATCAATTCAAAAGCAGATAACGTGCCCTGATAGTCATTGGAATGGGCAATATGGAAATTGCCACTTGACATCTGGCATTTGAAAATTAAGGTGGCTCTGTACAGGAGCATTTCCCAGGGGACTGGTAAGGAGTCAGTAACTATGGTAGTTCAAGGCGGAGAGAAACAAAGCTTGGCTGGTTAATAGTACTTCGCATGAAAGTAATGACCATGATATGCTCACTGTTGTGACGTCATTGGTCACGTGACCAGAGCGCACAGAAAATTCAAATCACTTTAAAACTGCTTTAAGCTCAATAAATTCGTAATTTCTCACAGTAATATCGCAGAAAAAATTGCAAGTTATTCAAAAACGTTCATTATTATTTTTCCTTTTGAAAAAAGCACAATGAAAAATGAACCGTAAACTTTTGATAATCCCCTGTTTTGTGAGGTTTTAATATAAATGTAAAAACGAATCAGCATATTTGGTTTCAAACTATGCTCTTTCTAACTACGTTGACAGTTTTTTTTTTAAAATTCGTTTTCATAGAGCTTAGGGATGTGAATTTGCAGGCACGCGGAGTACTGGGCACCAATGTCACGGATTGCTCAGGAAGACTGGTGCACTTTTTAGGCGCGGCGGCATAGCTACCGACAAAAGCTGAAAAATGGGGTTAAAAGGTGTTTTGCTAGCTTTCTGTCGGTCCGTTTCTGCTAAAGAATTGTTAATGGTTTTTCCGAAAGAGGACAGCACTTCATTTCTTGCTGCATTGCTCATGTCAGGTACGTGTAATTATAGCTTTTTATTGTCTTCGGTAAACAGCTTAATATATTAGCAGGGCTTTACCGATCGATCATTTTTGTTTAATGTTTCATATTTATCGTTGGTCCAGTGCCTAAATAATTTGCCATTTTCGTTCCGGTAGCAAAAAGCCGAAAGATAGACACGTAGGTTGGTAGCTAAAGTTTATTAAGTTTCGTAAGTCTTTAAATAAACGTTATATGAAGTGATGTAGTTTTTGTACACTCGTCTGTGAATCGTACATGTATGTTATTTGTTGGCCCAGTAAAAGTGTAGCATCGCATCCTTTATGTTTTCAGTAACTTTAATTACAGCGTTGCTGTTAAAATTAATGTTTCAATCAGCTATTGCTTAAAGCAAGAAGGTCAGGCTATTCTCTTAATGTTGATACTGACAGATAAGCTTAAATTCTTTTGTGTAGCATCATTTAAGCTTACGTGTTGTAAACATCTCATAACAACATAACATAACACATAACATACTTTATTTTATCTCCATCTCCATTTGTTTATTAGCTGGGCTTTTCTTCACTGCTTGCAAATTATTCGTATACATCTAATGACTCACGAATGTTTCTTAGATCAAGTAAGGTTCAAAGCTATAGTTGGCATGATTTGATGACAAACAACAAATTTAAATTTCGAATTAGGTACATGTAAAACTTTTATTAAAAGTTATGTGTTGATCACTTTTGGGAAAATATGCTTAAGATAATCGAGTTCAAAGCAGGTGAATGTAATTGTTTTGTACATCTCATTCTCTACTTTCACTGATTAAGTTATTCCATAATTTGCAGGGTAAAAAATTAACTTCAGTGCTTGAATCATTGAATTGCAACTCGGGCCAGTATCCTTGAATTCCAACCTCGTCCCCAGGGTCTTTTCACTTGCTCGCTTAGTATAGTGGACCAGGCCATTTAGATAAAGTGGCTTTCAAAATCCTCTAGTCTAAATCAAAAAATTTAAAACCATATTTACTTGAATAGACCCCTCCCAACCTGGGTGAGAAGTAAGTCTTTTATCCAGGGATTTCGCCAGTAATCATGTGGAAAAAGTACCACATACTGTAGAACTCTAAGTAAAAACAAACCTCAACTTTTAGTGGCCCTGGTCAGTTTTAAATTGCTACTGGCAACCAGGAGACTGTCAATTTTTAGCCCTGAAGTTGTTGTTTTCACTGATCCTTTTTTATCTATACTAGGCATGTATATGTCAGCAGTGATCAGTGATGCAGCTTTTCTTACAGTGAAGGTATGCACATGGAAGATATCAATCACATAATTATCCCAGCTTACGTACTATCTTACTGTTCAGTAAAATGAACTGGGTCAAATGCAGTGATCGGTTTAATTTGGGTTCGGTAGTTGAACACAATTAAACCAACAATATGCATACAGCAGTGTTTGATTCCAATTTCTGAACCCAGTCAAACATAATTAAGCACAGTTAAACAGTTTAAAATCATTCAAATATACCAGAGATTTAAACCATCTGCCTTTAAGTGTGTGAGAACGAGCACAAATTTCTGTAGTGTGGAATTTGAACATGACCTGTTTTATATTGTCGTGTAAACACATAGAAGACTGGGTGGCTAAAACAGCCTTTTCGGAAAAAGAAAATTTGGCAATCCTAATACTCACAAAGGCAAATAAAAGTTGAACCAAGGAAAAAATTAAATCACAACATTTACATGAGTGTTCCATCAAGACTTCCATTGGGGTAGGTGATGAAAACCTTATACCCACTTAAGTTACAAAATCCATTTTTCACGGTGATGTAAGATTTATTCTTGATGGTTAAAGGGTTAAAACTTAATGCAGAATGAATCAAACAGTTATACCATGTATGGGTTTCCGTACCACAGTGATTATTGTGACCCAGTACCACTACTGGGGCAAGCTCACACAGGTATGACTTGTATAGTTATGAGATTTTGTGCTGTAATCATTTAACAAATACAGAGAAACAAGAGGAAATCGAGAGGAACTTGTACCAGAATGAAAATCATGCTGGTATTATGAAAACACCCCCTTAGCCTAAAGTTGAGCAGCTCTCAAGAATGTTTAACAACATCCTCAGAGACCCAGGGGCAGTAACGCCCTGATTTCATGAGACCGGTACAAACTCAGACTGGTACGATTTTGTTTACATGAGACCGGTCTGAAAGTCAGACTGGCATGAAGTGTTTACCTGAGACCAATCTAAACTCTGTTTGTGTTAATATGGTCCGCAACCATCCCATGCTTAAAAATCCACTTTATCTATTATCCAACAGCTTGGAATGCTCCAACGCCACTTATTAAACGTGCATACCCAAAACAAATATCTCAGACCAATTGGAACCCTGTTCATGCTTAAGTGGCTCCCCAGTCTGATTTTAAACCGTTCTGAGTCATTCATATTGGTTCAGCAGCAGTGATGAGTTAAACCAGCCTAAGGCCCTGTTTACATGAGTGACTTTATCCCGGGATGACTTTTATCTCCTCCCGGGGTGACTTTCATTGCGGTGTCTGGTCATTTACCTGTAAATGTTTACATGATTTGGAGCTGAAATGTGTTCACCCTGGGACGATTTCATCCCCGTCTTCAGCACGGGGATGAAATCGTCCTGGGGTAAACACCATTTCAGCTCCAAACCATGTAAAAACTTACAGGTAAATGACCAGACATCGATGTGAAAGTCATCTCGGGATGAAATCACTCGTGTAAACACAGCCTAAGATGATAATTATTTTATACTAGCTTCATGTTTCGTACGTTTCGTGTAAACAGAGGTAAGCATTTGGAGTCGATCTGAAGTTGTACCGGCCCAAGTTGGTACCATTCTCATAGACTACAAGCAGTCTCTCATTTTTCTCTGGCGCGTGCACACTGACTGTTCTACTATTGGTAATTGTGATAAATAAAATCTGCTTTGTTTTTCTTACAGGTTTTTATTCCATCAACCTGATGTCAGGAAAATATGGCAGTTTATTGTAAGGGTTTGGTTAAGAAATTTGTACTTTTAGCTATATTCCCAGACACACTTTATCAATTCAAATAAAAAATTTGAAGAGCAGTTTTGAAATAAGGTTATATATTTTTTTGTCTTTTTCCGCTTAACATTTTGATGTCATTGATTAGTTTGACTGACCCCTCAGTACTACTAAGTGGATGATGTATGAAAATGGAATGAATCCTGGAGTACCTTTTAGGGCTCTACTTCAAAATATCTGATGAGCACACCCTGCCCCATATCTTTTTTGGGGGGAGTATCCCCCCCAACTACTATCCCAGGAATGAAGAGTCAGACCTATTTGATTGAATTCTCTTTATGGGGAAAACTTTATCGATTGACTGATTCACCAGTCTGATCCCTTTTTGTCAGTTCATTGCCTATTAGGTTTCAGACTATTCTGAAATGATTTAGGAAGAGGCTATTCCTTTTGTTTTTCTTTGGTACCAGATTATGGCAATCAGTAACAATGCTTATTGGTGACAAATTATCAAACCAAAAAGAACTAAAGTCTCGAGATCTACTGCCATCACGGTCTGGGGTAGTAAGAGAGTGAGTCATAATCTGTGCATCAAATAAAGTCACTAGTCATTACTGGACCATTTGTTATTCGCATTGGCAACACTGAAGTCACAGAGTGATTGATTGATTGATTTATTGATTGACTGATTGATTGATTGATTGATTGATTGATTTTTTAATTGGCTGATTGACTGATTTATCAGCCAGTTGGTTGAGTGGTTGATTGATTGACTGATTGGTACTTAAAATAGATGAATGAATTGATTCACCTGAATTACATGTAAGTAATTACATGCATAATGCTGCACTTCTTCGCATCTTCCTCTGGCAGTAAAATAATACCCGGCATCAGTCGAAACATAAAATAATTTTCAAGCCCCAATGTCATGACATAATTGTAAGCAAATAATTTATTTGTAATTAGCAAGTAGTAGGTAAGAAGGCGTATTAGAGAGCAGGACTATTAGAGCTTTTACAGTAATTTAAATTATATTTCATATTAACTCCAGTAAGCTACTCCTTCTGAGTAACTACCACTATTGGACAGTCAAGAAAGAAAGCAATGCCCTGGGATGTTTTAGGGTTCACTACTTCCTACTATTAATTAAACTTCCTGGGGAATTAATACAAGTAAATAAGGTACATCATCATCATCATCATCATCATCATCATCATTCAACTACAGCGTCATTTTACCATATAAGGAGACAAATATGAGTATGAGAGCGTCTTACACTGTAGAAAACGTATTGCACTATAGTATCCCAGTTTCAAATCACTCATTGAATAAAGCATTTAAATTGCTTAGATATTTAAGTTTATATTACCTACAACAGAGGCTTATTTAAAATTTATGAAACACTGGTTCTAATTTGATGAGAGGTGTATTACTCATGATTAACTAATAATTATAATATTGTTTTCCGGTCTCACTTGTAATAATAATAATAATAATAATAATAATAATAATAATAATAATAATTTATTTATTTAATACGGGGATATAGCGCAAATTAACATGTAATTATGATTAAATGCGCCTTACAAGATATTTTAAAAAATGAAAACGATAAAAGATGAAACTGAGAAATAAAAGTTATAAAAATTACAATAAAAAGGTACAATAACAAAGATAAAAACAATATTTCCGATAATCTAATCTTGATAAGAACTACTATATCTTATCCTAGATTATAAGCAATTCTAAATAGATGACGTTTTAGGCTAGATTTAAAATTTCTAAAATTGTCTATGTTCTGTAAATGTACAGGAAGCGTATTCCGAACGTTAGGGGCAGCAGATGTAAAAGATCTGTCCCCTAGTGTCTTTCGAAGTCGGGCGCTAGGTTGGTGGAGCAGCAAGCCACCGTTGGATCTAAGACTGTACTCGTAGAATACACTGAGACTACTTCCACTTGAAGTAAAGATTACGACTACGGCATAAATTCGGGTTGTATGATCCGAACTTTTTGCAACTGGTCTCAAAGAGTCAAGGGCGACGATATTTCTTTCACTTGACAGCAGAGAGGTGTCGACGCGGGATTAGGAAATGAAATCTCCCTCAATTGCGCGCTAGGCGGAAGAAGAAGTATCCTGGCTCAAGTGCTTTCTCAAGTGCTGTCTGGAGCGTTGGGCCTCCAATCTGTCTACTACAACTCAGCCGACCGCAAAACTGCCGTCAGCCACAAGGCAATGCCTACACTGTTCCCAGTGTTGGATGGTCCTCCTTATCTTTTTGGGTGATGGAAGAATCTCTTTGTTTAGGACCCTTCATATTGGAAAAACATGGTCTTTGGGTGTCCGACTATCCTGTTCCTATGAAACAGCTGGTATGTGGCGGGAACTTATTAATCGGCTTCTTGTCTGGTTTCGTCAAGATGTGACCAAGAAAACGGAGCTGACGTTAGTGTATCGTTAAGAAAAGGGTAAAGGGAAGGAGTTGACAGACCTGGTTAAAGACCTTATCATCGCAAACAAAGTCTAGCTGCATTATACTGAGCACTATGCCATAGCAGCTTGCAGCAAAGCTGTTCATCTCTTGTCCTCAAGATCCGGTCTTTAATCTTGCAAAATTACCACCAAAAAAAGGACATCAATACTTCCCCCGTACGAAGCTACAAGCGTCACTAACCGTGGCCAGTTAGCTTAGAGTCACTTTTTGGTATCCTCTTCGTAATCAATGTAAAAATAGGCGGTAACATAGCACCCCAAAAGCATCTTAGAAAAGCCTCTCCCCCGCACCCCCTAAACAATGCTGAAGTACGAAACTGTACAAGTTATCCGAGATGTGTTGGATTCCTGACACTCAACATTGTTTAAGTAGCGGGGCAAGTGTAATTTGTTGACGATTTATTAGAAATAGTGCTTAGTGTATCAAACTTTCTGGGCACGATTTTAGTTCAATAAATTTCTATGTGTATAGTCTGATCTCCACCACTACCACCTGAGGCCAGGGCTCCTGCTTAGGCTCATTACAGACTAGACTAACTAATGGAAAGCAGACGTCTACGTGTAAGGTAATTTTGAGCACGCCGCTTTGCGAGTAACATCACTGGCACCCGACGCAAAGAAGAAAAAAGTAAGAAATAGTGGTTTACAGTAGAAAAGTATACAACATATTTACAAAACTTTTGTTTCCCTGCGTGATTTTTATAAACGTTTTACGTCTTTATCCCCGAAGAAATTCGACAGGCCGGACTGGCTTTGCAGCAATAGGAAATGGAGGAAAAACCTCGTTGACATGTTTAATTTTAGACGATAGGCCAAAAGTATGATTTTATTGCTTCCAAATCCCGCCAAAATGCGCCTGCCAATTCTAGCTCAGTACTTATGGTCAGCGGTCTGCACATAACATTACTCGCTCATCAGTCACTTGAAACAGTCGTTGCACATGAGGGATTTTCGCCGATTGTACGAAGGTAAAGTGGCCAATTTGTTCAAAGTACTTAACTGTTTGTATTGTTAGAATGGTTTTCTTGTTTTGTAGACCGTTGTAACAGCCACTGAAGGAAGAATAGCGTTTGTTGTTTGCTTTAAGTGTCGAAACAACCACCAACACTCGAGGAGTACTTTGACTTCTGTACACAGCAATCATCTTGGACCTGACTTACTGAACTCGGCAATCTGGAAAAAAAGCTGATTAAGACAAGGTTATTGTATTTATCTCTTCCATGACCCCATGTCAATGAAAGTTTGGCCTTTTTAAGCAGATCCGTATGCTGCTGGACCACATGTAGAGTATTGCGTGACAACAAACTGACCGTTACCGCTCATCGATGTGAACTTCGAAAAGCTTGGAATAATTCCGCGGTAATTCAGGTAAAATTGATCCAGTTTTGCTTGAAAACTGTTCTATGGTCTATTTTTGAATACGCCTTAGGGTCAAAATGCTTTTAGTTGTAATGTAGGGAAATCAAAGTGTCTTTGAATTGACCGAGTCATATTAAGTCAAGTTGTGAATGTTGCAGTTTTGGTTAATTTTATTTAGTTTTTTCCATAACCATATGATGAGTGCCGACAAATTTTATTACAGTTACTTTTAGACCAGACATTGAACTATTGTCTGATCAGAGAATGAGCTGTACGTCAGGTCCCACTTTTAAGAAACCTTGATTTTAATGGAGGCACCTTATCAATGGCGTTCGTAATGCCTTAAGGTTGGTGTACTAAAAAAATTCTAACAAAATTCCTACAAGACAGAACAAGTTACTTTACCACTGCAGGTAATAAACATGGTCTGTTTAAGGCATGGAATAAATACACCTTTTTCCCTTCATTAACGGAAAATAGAAATTCATTTTATTTTACGGGAGATCAATAACATCTTAGGAATAACATTTTCACGACGAAATGTTCATTTTAGTCATCCGATGGTTCATTTGCGCAATTAACATGCTAATGCACCTTCAATAACATCATTGGAATGTCATTTTCTTTATTGAAAAGTCTATTATGTCTTTGGAAAAACATTAACATCAATAACACTGTTGTTTACATTTTTTGAAAGTCATTTCTGGCAAGTAATGAATAAATAAGTTAATTACATAGCGAAGTTCGATTAAACCCTCTATGTTTTCGGGGAATCCTGCGTTCTTTTTGCAGCCGTATTTGGTAACAGAATACGCAATGATGTTCTGTAACTGGTCTAACTGCAGTGATCTGTTGCTGAACTTCTTCTTTGCCATCAGTTGTGTCTTACGACATGTACTGAACATTCAAGGGCGTGAAATGTCGGCTTTTTTGTACTTGACATGTTTTGTACTGCCTTGTTTAAGCACTTGAAAGTGTTAAGTGCTTATTGCCTTTTCTACGATATTCAGGTACGGCCAATAGGAGCGCAGTGTTACATGCTCATGTAGTTTATCTCCATTGTGCCTCTTGGGTGATATGCAGTTTGTCAAAGACCCTATCTGGACAATGCAATTTGAACAGTACAGTAGAACAAAAGATTAAGCATGTATACATACTGTGCATGTACACTGTAAACGCACACAAACTGTTTTGCTGTTTTAAGAGTGAATGCAGCATGCCCCCAAGACGAAATAGAATTCCAAACGAAGTCCGTAGAAGGATTGTCAGTCAGAGCCTTTGAGGATCCCACAGAAGACTACCTATCAGTCGCTGACACATTGGGTGTGAATAGGAGCACGGCTAGAAGCATTGTAGCAATCTACCTTCGTGAAGGAAGAGTAAACGAAAGACCTCGTGGCGGACGAAATAACGTTAGAGTTGATAATGAGATGAGAGATTGCATAAATGAAATTTTAAACGAAAACTGCCTCCTTACATTGCAACAGATAAATGAAGAACTTTGAAGGCGACTTCCTGCTAAACCCATGAGCTATAAGGAAACATGGATTTTGAGTTCTCATCGAACGTTGTTTCAAGCAAACAGCGATGAAATATCTCGACGATTCAGTAAAACTATCACCTTACCGTCAGTTCTGCTGTCCCTTGTCTTTGATTTCTGCTTTATCTTCTGCAAATATCCCTGTTTCTCCCTGATTCTTCGGTGAGTTCGATGTGCTTACTTTTACCGCCCGCCATTTTGAAAAACCACTCATTCCCAGTTCTTTTCATTCCCAGTTCTACGCAGCCAACTAGAAAACGTCCTAAAGCCGCCCTAAAAGCCACTGGGTAGAAAGCGCTTGGGCCGTTTCTAGGAGATATGTGCCTTTGGCCAATCGTAGGGCCAAAAAGGCAATCGCTATTGTTTTTCAAATTCGCCTTCAGCTGGTAAGAGCGAAAAGCTCTTCCCAGTTCCCCAACAGAACCTAATTTGAATTGTAACTTTTAATCCGTTGCACGACGACCTTCCATATATGGAAGTCCGTCGTGCAATGTTCTTACGAGCTTGGAACCATAACCTGGAAAAGATAGCCTACCCGTTGGGCTTTAGGGCGGCTTTAGGAGGTTTTCTAGTTGGCTGCGTAGAACTGGGAATGAGTGGTTTTTCAAAATGGCAGGTGGTAAAAGTAAGCATATCGAACTCACCGAAGAATCGCGGAGAAACAGGGATATTTGCAGAAGATAAAGTAGAAATCAAAGACAAGGGACAGCAGAACTGACGGTAACGGGTAAGGTCATAGTTTTATTGAATAGTCGACATATTTCATCGCTGTTTGCTTGAAACAACGTTCGATGAGAACTCAAAATCCATGTTTCCTATAGCTCTTGCTGAACCTTTGGTGTTCGATAGAACGATTGGAAAGACTATGGATGGAATGCTGATAAGCGTAAAGATGGCCAGAGCAGTACCAGCTACTCGCAACAGACCCGACGTGACAGAGCGACGCTATGAATATGCCAACTGGTTTTTGACGCAAGGGGTCATCAACGACTGCATCTCCATTGACGAATGTGGCTACAACATCTGGACAGCGAGAGGTTATGGAAGGGCGAGAGCTGGGGAACGTGCTTATCGTCAAGTTTCGGGTCAACGTGGCAGAAATGTGACAATTTGTTTGGCTGTATTGGTGGGATGAACAGGCAACTTTTCAACGATTTTTTGGGAGAAGTCGGAAGACGAGTTAATCCCGAGAACCAAACCTTCTTGGTGTTTGACAACGCCCCTGCACATCGAAACGCAGATTGTCCCAGAGGAAGAATCGAGATAAAGATGCTGCCTCCCTATTCGCCGTTCCTGAATATTGTAGAGCAAGCCATAAGTGCTTTAAAGGCTGCAATAAAAGCCGACATTTCACGCCCTGAGATTCAAGCAACAATAGATGACCGAGACGAAGCTCGACGACAAGGCATTCCATTTGGAGAGTATCGACAAAGAATTCTCTTAGAAGCATCTCAAAGAAATATGAATCCATTACGGCTGCAAAGTGCGCAGGGTGGTACAGATTCATGCAGACATATGTACCGCGTTGTCTTAACCGCGAACACATTGAAGGTTAAAAATAAACTTTGTTTATTATGGACGGTAATGTACTTGCCAGTAATGACTTTCAAAAAATGCAAACGACTGTATTATTGATGAAAATGTGTTCCAAAGGCATAATAGACTTTACAATAAAAGAAAATGACATTCCAATGATGTTATTGAAGATGCATTAGCATGGTAATTGTGCAAATGAACCAACGGATGATTAAAATGAACATTTCTTCGTGAAAATGTTATTCCTAAGATATTATTGATTTCCCGTCAAATAAAAGGAATTTTTATTTTCCGTTAATGAAGGGCAAAAGGTGTATAAGCTGCCTTTGTCAACTCTGTGTTGTTTTGTGCTATCTCGAGTTAAGTGTTAAAATCGGGGCTCCGGACGAAGGATTTCCTTGTTCGGAGGTTGCATCGGAACTATCAGCCTAAAACAGGTAGAAAATCAAATGAAGCCAAACAAATGCGATTTTTGTACTTTACTTATAATGTTGTACTTCTGCACAGAAAATGAAAGAAATCTGTTTTTCATCGAAAATCGACCGGTCCGTTTTTACACGGAATGCCTCTTAAGTTTCTAGAGTCCCTGCCCCTTTATCGAAACATTAAGAAAGCAATGGAGCACCTTACATACGTCAAATATTTGAGCATCTAGCAGGGGCGTAGCTACCTGTACGCACGTACTCACGTGTGTACCTGAAAAATGCCACAAAAGTAAATAAATAAATAAATAAATAAAAAGTAATAAAAGAGTGATTATTGAATAAAACCTCAATCACTTTAATGCTGACGTTCATTGTCTTTCGTGTACCTGCTCTTGATCGCGATCAATACAGGCCCGTAGCAGGGGGAGGGGCAGAGGGGGTCGACCCCTCCACCCCCAGAGTTTTTGGAAGAGAAGTTAAAAAAAACACCACAATTAATGTCCCAAAAAATATATAATTAAAACAAATTAATGTGCAACAATCGGTCTTGAATTCTGATGCTAATGAAATTTGTCCTTTATAATTTCACAACCTTTAGTAGGGTTCTACATCCGTTGAGTTGAGTCACTAGCCATTGGGCAAGTGGGCTTCAAAAATCTACTAGTCCACTGCACAGTCGTCCAGGCTCCTCACCAATGTCTTTCTTCACCCATATCACCTTTACCCTGGCAGTATAGCTTAAGACTGTGAAGGACCTTAATACCTTTATTAGCTAAGCGACTGTTGTGTATTTGTTGAAAGCTTTAACCCCACTGTTGTAACACAAGTCTAAGGAGCAAAATTATTATTATCTCACCAATCGACTGACAGACGCGGCGTAAACGTTTACGAGAGTTCGGTAAAACAGGTCCGAAATTCGTAACTTAGCTGTCGAAATGTTTGAATTTTAACAAACCTTGTAACTTCAAGAATACTTTTTAAACTGATGATGCTTTAAATCTGGTAGATGTTGCCAACAACTTTGTCGGCGAAAAAGCAAACAGGAAACAGCTTTTTGGCCAAATTTTCAGCGCACGATGTCCCCATAAAGGTGTCCTTTTTGACGAAATCGACTCAAACTGTGGCATTGTGAATAGTTTTAGTTTCTATCTGGCATGAATTTTTTTATGCCTTATGACCTATTTGTTAACGTCTGTATTTTGACTGCAAACCAAAGTGCATACTCTTTCAAACACGCATCGCGGCAACAGTTTGATCATAGATCTCATTTTGTTGCTGCGAAGACAAAGCGAAAACAAAATGCTTTCACAAACGACGAGATCTCATTATAAGCTAAATAGTTTAATTCTAATGCTAGCGTTCCAGGTGAAAACGTCTCGTAGCTTCGAAAGGGATGGAAATAGACTACTGCACAGACACACGCTTAATGAGCTCAGTGAAGGAGGAGACAAAGCTCGGGGGCTGCAGTCGTTTATCCTCAAGTGGGATTTCGTCATAACGACTGTGATTTTGCAGCACGTGTTTGAATGTACCCACCGATCATCGGTATACCATCAGGTAATAGCTACTTTGCTTCCTTTTCTAATTACCTGGTAGCTAACAAAATAATCACCGAAGAGTCTACTATAGCTTCACGGAGAATAAAATGCGTTACGATGCCAATAACGGTAAAATGGGTGTAGAACTCTGAATAAGATCTGGTGATAGCATCCAAGGGAGACGAGGATGTCTGGGACGCGCTGCTAGAGAAGGCCACAGAGATTGCTGCTTTATACAACATCGATTTAAGTATTCCTAGAAGAACAGGAAGGCGGCAACACCGTGCCAACGTTGAAGCAGGTACATCTTCCTGATATCTGAAGTCAACGAGTTGCTAGTGAAACCCTTACAGGGCTTCCAGGCACACAACTAGTTCCTGGTACTTTTTGATAACACCTTTACATTAGCTAGTACGAATGAGAGTCTCACTTCACTTGTTTACATAAATTTTTGATATTCAGTTTTAATTTCAGAAAAAGGGGTGGGAAAAATATACCACTATGGAGAAGACATGCACTTGTCTCTCGATGATTTCAAACGAGAGGTCACTAGGTGGCGTCATCTGTGGCGGACGAATGAAGATGGCAATCTTCAAACCTTGGTCGAAACGCTGGACTACACCAATGTAGAATTGTACCCAGGAATTTATGTAGTCATGACGACGCTTCTGACATATCCTGTGTCAACTTGCGTCGTAGAAGTGGCATGAAGAGGCTCCAAATGGCACTTCAGAGCACAATGTCTGAGGAGAGATTGCCTTCATTAGCGGTCTTTCATGTACATAAACACAAGGAAGTTATCTCAGAGTTTGCTGGGAAGAGATACCAAAGACTATCCCTGTGCTTATAAACATTGCAGCTTGTAACACCCATAGGTCATTTTACCTAGTTTCAGAAGCTCCTTATTCGGTTCTTAATAAATGTTGTGCACTGATCGCCTAAAAACATTTGTAAGAAGGATGAAACTTAGTGAAACATGGGCAGAGCTATCTTATTATAGGTACACTGTGCACTAGTTGAATAAGCCAACGAAAAAAAAAGTATGTGATGTGCAATAATAACAGCATTCAATTGCGAAACACTGAGATACTACTTCCTTGCATTGCACCGCTGATAATAAACAACCGGAGGACCCCAGCACTAATCATTAAGGTGTCTGAACACAGTTTGCGCGCGCTCTACGATTTGTGCTGCTGACGTGAATTAGCGCGCGCACAAAGCTTTAAGAAAAACAAACATGGCCCCTGTACATTGATCATTTTGTTTTGTTCAGTCAAGATTACGTAAGTGTTTTTTTTTTCGTCTTAGCAATCAAACAGTTTGTTATCTGTGAAAACGTTTGTTTTTCAGTGTATTAAAGGTAATACTATTGGAAAATACCCTGCCTTTCTGGGATTGTTTAAATGGATCGAGAAAGAGTGAGAACCCTGTCAAATGCAACGCATGCGCAGTTAACCGGAAAATTGTGACTGCATGGCCAGTTAGTGGAAACGCACTGATTTCTACGGAATCGCTGGTTAGAATTTCATGAAATTTGGTAGAAAAATAGTTCAGAGCACGTTTAACTCGCTTGCAAACAAGATTTGAAATCTGACAGAGGACTTGTTCAGAAAACGTTAAAATGCAGAACAGAAAATTACAGATCTCTCTGTCAAAACTTCACGAGACCAGTGTCAGAAGGCCAGTATTTTTCTGAGTTTTCTGGTGACAAATGATGGAAAAAATCTAACGACTGGATTTTCTGACAATAAATCAAAACCATTATTTAATGCTGGTATATTAACAGCTTTGTTGCCATGGCAACGGTAATTAGGCCAGTAAAACATATCAAAATATAATCTTTTTTAGTTGAACTTGCAGCTTGGCAATTTTGGCCGCCCAACTGCCAGTGGTTTGAAAATAACGATGAATAACGCATAAGTACGTGAAAACTGTGTTTGGCCGCCTTAAATGAAATGGGGGGGGGGGGGGGAGGGTAATTTCTCCCTACTAAATTTGGAAAAATGTGCGTACCTCTGAAAAAATCCTGGCTACGCCCCTGTCTAGGGTACACAATTCCAGACAAAGTCTATTTTGGCCTTTGACCAAAAGCACCGGGCCACTCAAGCTCGCGTGGATTTCCCCTGGGGAACCAATGTCGATGACTTGAGCTCGCAGTATTTGATGCCTCAGTTTCGCAGCGCTCTTGGCAACAGCCGCCTCGTGATCAAGCTGATCGTGATTCCGGGCGTAAAGTAACCACTGACGAAGTATATTTTCGGTGGCATTTCAGTCCTAATGGCTGCCTTAACCCTCATCGTTTCCCTTTAAGCATGCTTGTATTTCTTGATCCTCTTCTACACATTGAGCTCACACGCGAATTCTGAACTCATGATAACAATAGGTCGATAATTATAAGCTCGTCTTCCTTCGAATCACACAACCTTTAATTTGCAATTGAAAACAAAGTATCACTATCCTCAACTCCCCACGAATTACGCAACCATCAGCGTGTTACTTTTCTAGGTATCGAACGTGACTCACAAACCATGTCCCCGCGCCTACCGGAAGACAAGTTACATCGCTTATCCGAAGCGGTTCATTCCTTTTTCCAAAAGTCATCCGCCTTCAAACGCCAGCTAGAATCCCTCGCGGGCTTTCTTAACTTTGCATGCCATGCCGTTCACTTAGGACGGATTTGTCTTCGCCGCTTTTTAGATTGTATCAATAGACTCAAGCGGCCTTCGCATCTGTGTCGCTAATCGCAGTCGTTTCATGCATACATCGCCCGGTGGTGTGACTTTCTTCCGACCTTCAACGGCTGCTGCATGATGTTGGATTTTCGTCAAACGGTTTACGTACAAACTGATGCTTCATTTCAGGTTGTCAGTGCAATTTGCTCACACGAGTGGGTGGCTGGTTCGTGGTCGCCTTCACGTTATGAATCCTATTTTTCTCTCCCTTCCCACTCCCCCTGGAGTTCCAAGGGTCACTCTATTGACCGCTCGCTTGTACAGAACATTAATTACTTACCTTGTTACCGCTCCCGGATGGAAACAAAACGTCTGTGAAAAATCTGACAATATGCAGACTTCGTCAATAAAGGAACTTGCAAATCTCGGCTGGCTATGCCTTGGCTGCGCGAAATTTTCTGGTTGAACATCAAATACAATTTTCACATCCGTTCCTAGATACTTTCCACGCAGACGCTATAAGCATCTTTTTTTGTGTGGCTCTTCAACAGATTACCTGGCCGAGCTGGACTCTCGGCTGACAGGACAACAATCATTCATTTCCTCACCCATCTAGAGGTGAAATTCCAAGAGCATTTCCCGGTCATTCTTTTTCTCTATGGCCTTCGTCGCATCTTTGGTGACTCCAGAGAGCAGAAGTTGTCAACTATCCCCGACATCCTTCAACGCCTCCACTCTCAAGTTCGTCTCCCGAGGGATTCTGGATTCTTGGCTGCCATGCTTATCGGTTTCTTCACCTTTTTTAGAAGTCAAATCTCGTCCCCAAATCTTGATTCCTCTGGGAACTTGTCCAGGCAGGACATTGTGATACGTCCTTGGAGCATAGAGATAGTTGTTTGTTGGTCCAAAACAATTCCGTTCCGTCAATGCCCTCTTCTACTGCCTGTTTTGCCTGTTTTGCGCCTACCAGCGAGGCATCCACGTTTCCCAGTCCACGCATAAGAGGATCACCTTCAGGGCTACCCAAAATCTCCTAGCTCTCCTGCCTTCTTTTTCACCTCTGGTTCTAGGGCAGTGCCCATTACGCATGCAACACTCACCTCTAGATTACGTGTCAGCCTCTAAAAAGGTCAATATTGATCTCTGTAAATACTCCGGTCATAGTTTTCGCCGCCGTGGTGCCTCTTAAGCCTTCCGCTGTGGCTCACCCCTGGAACTGATCTCTCTTCAGGGTGACTGGTCTTCCGACGCTGTTTTATTGTAAATCTCACAGCCCCTTGAACGTGGGATATCCATGACGAAGGTTGTTTCCAAGACACTCACCTCAGAATACTCATGACATCCAGGGTCATCCTGTTCGACCCTGGTTGCGGCTCAGCTTATTTCAGGCAAACTTGAATAATTAACAATTGTTCATCGAAGTGGTGGTGAATAGCAGATACTATTCCGAGTTTGAGTAGCCAATCGGAGCGCCCGTAAAACGCTATCCACTGGTTTGGTACATAATAATTTAGGATATTATTTACTCATTTCTTCCCCTGTGTTGTTATTGTGCATGTGGGGTTATAGTTGAGTTGGAAGTCTGGAGAATTGCGTGTTATTGAAAGGCACAGACGAATGTCCAGGTTTAAGTCAGTTATTTGATATTGCCATTTATTACTAAGGGGCAGATTTACTGAACTATAATTGGTTGAGACAGGGCATGCTTGGTATCAAGAGAAGGCACGTTTTCTTGCTCCGGATTAGCTTGTTGCCCCAGTATGTTTTTCTAGAATAAATTGCTTTAAAAGTTTCAAACACAATGCGAGCTTCGTAGTTTGTCACTAATTTGACTTTTTGCCCAAGATATTTGATTAAACAGGGAAGGAAACCTGGTTTCAGCGTCGAAAGAAAAAAAGCCCTGAAATTCAAATCTTAGTGGCGTGCTAGAGACAAATTTTTCTTGTTTGAACTTGAGAAAAAACAGATCATCCTGGCGGGGTGGTTCGAAGAAATTCATTTCATGTTTCCAAGAACCTTTGCCTCCCTTCAGTTATAAATGGCTTCATGCAACGAACAAAATAATAATAATAATAAAAGCTCTGAGTTTGTTTAGTGGAAAATTCAGGATACATTGGCTCGGATTCCTGATCATTTCCAAAAGCTCCGAAGCGCGCCAAAATTGACCGAAAAGATAAACATCAATAAAATAAGAAAAAACCCCAGGGGCATTTAACCCCGCCTTTGTTCCCCCTCCCCCATGCTGCCAAGAATCTTTGCCTCCCTTCAGTTGCAAGTGGCTTCATGCAACGCAAAATAAAAAAGGATTCAGTTTGTTTAGTGGAAAATTCAGGATACTTCTTGGATTTTTAATTATTCCCAAAACTTCCGAAAAGCACCAAAATTGACCGAAAGCATAAAGATCGATGAAACAACACTGAAATGATCTAAAAATGTAAAAGTTAGGCCAAGGAAGTTATAATTGTTCATTGAAAAGTGGAAAATTCAAAATTCTGAAAAAAGGCTTTTAATATGGGGTTACCATGCTAACACCAAATGTAATGAACAAGGATTTGCTATACCAAATTGTTCCGAGATACATTTTAGGAAGTTCATCAAGTTTGGTGGCTTTAGCTTGCATATTAAATAAAATCATAAACGTACAAAGTCCGTGCAGGCAATCCTCCCCTGTCTGAATAGGGTTTTTTTTTTACCATAGGGTTATTTTTACCACTTGAATCTAAGATGATAATGAATATGGGTAGACGATTTAGAATTAGCAAAAGAGTTTCTTGTACAGGATTTCCTTGTTATAATGAGAGTTCTTCGAATTTATAAATTGATTTATATACAATCTCCATATAATGTATTATTAAAAACTGGACTAGGTATATTGGATTTCTATCATTTTGATTGGCTGAACGGAGCTAGGCTATCAGCTCATATACCTGCTGCGACCAAATATGGTCAATGAACACTCAACAACAAAGTGAGCTGAAAGGTTTTTCGTCGCGAGGAACCCGGCGAGAAAAATGGACAAGAAAAATCACTTGGCAGCGAATTTAAATTAAGCAGAAATTCCAACAGTGTCGTCTAACACAAGTCAAAATTGTCTGAAGAAACTGTGCAGAAATAGAAATTAAAGCATTAAGCGTTGTGTTTACAATTAATTTCTTTCATCGATCGTCACGTCGATCATTGAAATTGAACAAACGGTAGGTTTTATCAGGAAGGCTTTCCACTTCAAAATATCAAGACAAGACAAAATAAAACAGTGAAATGGGGCAGAAGCATTTAATAAAAACTATCACACATTCATGGCGAGTCGGTGCGAAGATCATGAAGCAGTCTAAACAAGTAAGCTCTTACTTAAAAAAAATACAGCTGCAAACTACCAAGAAGGAAGGAAGGGCGAGATTTTTTTTTTCGGCTTTAACACGCAAAATTGACTCTGACTTACCTGCACTCGTTGTTGCTCTCTGTTCCAACAGGTCCAAATGCTCAGATAGAAATCGGGTGTCGGAAATCGAAATTTTCTACAATTTTCTTTATAAGTAAAGGGTATAGCAGCTAAATTTTACTACCCTTGCTTCTCTGTAAAAATTTGCTGGCACTAGCTAAAATTATCTGTTATTAATTAAATATTCATCTACAACAGGCATGACACATGTTTTCTTTACAGTAAAGATTAATGTAAGCATAATGTTAAACGAAAGGGACATTAATACACATGAAAAATTTGCCATTAATATACATGAAAACTTTTCAAACGAATTCAACCTTAAAATCATTGAACACTGCTTTGTTGTAAAATGTTGGATGAGGTGGCCGAACGAATACAACATGGTTTTTTCATACCCGCGAAAAAATAAAAGTTTGATCATCATCACTCAACATCGTTCAAGACGGTGGCCAAACGCTTTTAACATGCCGGATTCAACAATGTTGAACGTGTTGATTGGAAATGTTGAATCAATATCGTTTACTTGGGTGGCTGAACGCTTGTTGAATTCACCAATGCTGAACGGTGGTTGAATGAAGACATTGAACCTGTTTGATTGAGGCCTAATTAGAAACGAAAAGTATAGATTACGCCAATTACTTTTTCCTACAGAAGAAGGACGTGAGCATAACCTTACAATAAGTCTAATTGATTTTTAAGCCAGCTAAAAATGCTTTATTACATAAAATTTTCGCGCCTTTTAACCCCTCGACCTTTGAGTGGAGACATTTCTCAAAATTAAAGTTTCTTCAATTTAGAGAAGTGAATATCGTAACTAACCTGTAATAAGGCAGGTGCCATTTGAAAACGGCCTATAAACTAAACATTCGGTTGGATGCAGATTTGCTGCTTGCCTCATTATGAAAGATGAAGTGGCCCAAACGAGGGTCTCCCGGAGTATGCTGATGTCGGGTACTGATGCAGCCAGTCACACTCCACCCCGCTCTTCATTGTCTTGAAGTCATCAAACAAATATTGATTGAAAAGTTAATAAAGTGTGAGACGGCCAAGTGCTGACCAAAATTTCCAGAAAATAGCGACCTACAGGCAGATGGGGATAACTTTAACGTAGCGAACACAGTTCTTCCATTGTCTTGCAATGCCTCACACCTGACTTGTTGAACAAAATTGGCAAAATGTTACATGGGCCGAAACTAGATTTTGCTCCACGAAAGTAGCGACCAGTAACAATAAACGAGAAACAAACTGCTAAACATAAATGCGGCGATCGATCCTTGTGGAAACACTTTAGAACGAGCCTAGTGGCATCAAACTAAACTTAAATGTTTAAATATCACAAGTACTTAACCATTTTGAGGTCAAACTAATAACCAAAAAGAGAATAAGTAAAGTCGTCTTATATTATCTTCCTAGTCAAGGTATTTCAGCTCAGCAGTCTTCTTTGACCAAGAACTAGTTACAAAGCTGTGTCGTAACTTTCCCTATTGCTGATACAGGAATCCCTGTTACTGACGATACCATCTGATATCGAGGACAGATGAAACCTAAAGTAAACGAAGAAAGGTTTTTCAAAATCGAAAACTTAAATTTTCCAAGAAAAGAGTATCAATTGAAATGGAAGAAACTGTATCATTTAGGGGCATATATAAGTTTGAGCTGCTTTCGTGTTTCACCCTGGAAGTCCTTTGGCACCCCGTATTGCCTCGCTGTTAAAGTTTCATCAAAGAGCAGGAAATGAAAAAGGACCAAACGAACGCATGTCTTAAGTTAGCTGCGGTGTTATATACAGTCCTTGTCACATATATGGTTACTAAGCTCAGGAACATCCGAGTCCCTAAACAACGTTGAATTATATGAATATCAGCACACGTCACCGCCACCTACGCCTCCCAAAGTCAAATCCTTCGTCCTCGTTGTGAGAGGCGAATGACAACTGTCGAATGTAGGCTTGGCAGACAACTAACGTCTGTCACATAAATAATACTTTAGAGTATAAATTTATTCATTTGAGCTAATACCATTTCACAGCATTGTACTGCTTTCTTCGTTATACTTACGTTGATTCAGTCTTCACCTTCACTGGTACATGCACCACTGAGAAAAGCGCCTTCAGCTCTGTTTGGGTCCCTTGATAAGATTTTGTATTCTTTTCCTGGGCGTCTCGACGGTTGTCATCCTGCACCTCCACTTGGTTGTCATCTTCTTCCTGATCGTCGTCAAGGTTGACGCCAACAACTCCACTGTCTTTCACGGCAGCCTGGATGGTGGGCATTTCGATTTGCCCCGTTTGTAGCTGGTTTGCAAGCATGTTGTTGCCAACCATGCCACTAATTTCGCCCTGTAAATCGTTGAGAGGCAAAAGGAATGCGAGGCAGCAAGAAAACGACATCTGCTTATTTTCTCGCCATTCCTTGAGGTAGCCATACATGTGTATCGCGTACTGCACTGAAAGGCAAAAACACAAATTTCTTGACAAAACATTAAAGCCTGTAACACCACCATAAATGGTCACTTTAGTTTGTCGAGACCTTCGCATTTTTTCATAAACCAAGGACCCCTTGGCAAGACGATTGCAAAAGGCATCGTCTATTCATCAGAAGAAAAGGTACAGAAGAACATCCCGTTTTCGGAACCCCTGGGACCATATTCAAGTAAGTGTCCGCCTAGAAGAAGTGCCCGCTTTCCGGAGTCGAATAAAGCAATGTTTGTCTGAGGCTGGAACCACTAGCGATCAAGAGGTCATGTCCTACGGGATGTGCAAAATGCAGGGTTCGTGTACGGTTGGAACCACGGTCGAGTGTCCTCTAAGGAGAGGGGGCCGCTTACGGGAAATGCAAAATGCAGCTTTTATGCGTGGCTGGTATAGAAGTTTAAGAATGTAGTATTTGTATTTATACTCCTAAAAATATTCGCTGACTTTGCTATCGTCTTACCAACAATTAGCCCGATCACCATAGAATTTGTTCCAAGTACCAAGATCTTGAACAGCAATGTCTCCATGTACGGATCAATCGAGGATGGTAGATTCTCTGCGGGAATTTTACTCACAGCTCCAACTCCTAAATTCACAACTGTGACTGCAAGGGATGTTGTCATCAGTCTGTTCTCAAATGCGTCATTCATTGGCTTCATCCAGGCGAAAAGAGCTCCAAACATCCCGGCGATAACCCATGTCAAGCCAATGTAGGATCTGGTCTCTTCTCCCACAAGAATCAGACCAGACGTAAGGACCACTTTGCGAGACATTTCAATCAGCTCCCAATACCAAGAACGAATCTTGTAGTTTTCAAAAAGGAAGCACAATCCTGAGATGAGTTCCTCGCCAGTGGCGGGATCAACAGGCGTTTTCTCTTCTCTTGCGGCTAGTATTACTTTTCTTTGTCTCCAAACGACGATAAACGAGGCAACAGGGAGGGCAAACACATAAGCTGTGGAAACGTATGCCAGAATTAGCCACTTGTTGTATTCTCTACCGTGACATTCTACGCTATAATCTGCTTTCAGATACTTGTGACAAAGCTCATCTTTGTTATCTCGGCAGAGGGTTCTGCAAGCTGGTGGCAGCACACTGGCGGTCTTGGAGCATGTACTCAGGTACGTAACATACAGGAAGAAAAACAAATTCCTGTACACAAGCTCTTTTGCCCCAAAGACTTTTCTTGACTTTTCCCCTTCTTCTAGATTCATACTTCTTATAACCACTTTATACACACCGTAACCGATGCCAGACAACGCAATGACAGCAGCGTTAATTGCCATTATCGCGAGTAGGCTTCCAAAGGCATCTATGTGTAATCCATGAAAAAGGCACTGGACTGGCGCTATCTGGAGTACGTTCAGTTGGAGAACTTCAGAATACTTGCCGATAATTTGAAGAGAGCCTGGCCACTTTATGTAAGAGAAAACGTCCAAAAGGCCATTGGTAAGCTGATAAAAGCCAATTACGATCTTAAGTTTGGAAAAGAACTTGTCTATTAGTGAGCGCTCACTGGCCTTCTTGGTGTCTCTTTTGCTTGTCATCACCAAAACTGCAACGATTACCAGAAAAATGATAACGACTATCGACAACTGACCCAAAATCCACTTCTTTGATGGACAATGTGTGCATTTTTGCAGTTGCTTATAGTAACCTAAGCTACAAACACCACAGAGTGGTCCATGGTATCCAGTTTCACACAGAGAGTCTAGTCCACCCCTGCATGCTCCTTCTATTGGGCACATGTAAGGTACTGGTATTGAATGAGGGAATTGAACACTATCACCATCTAATGCTGGTGAAGAAGTCAATAAATTTGCAATGAAATCACTGTAGCGAGCTTTGTGCGTTTTGTTACGCCATTCCCACCAATAACCAGATTTTAAAGAGGCATAGTCGTCTTGGCATTGCAGTCCACCTTGGCCACATTTCTGACATTCTTTAAACATGTGAGTTCTATAAAATCCCTCCAGACATTTACAGCCACGGTATCCAGCGAAAAAGTCAGTTTCTGTCCCTATCACAGATTGGAAAAATGATGAGAATGACCAATCACGTTTAACAGTCTTCACGGCCAATAACATCACCGCTTAACTGACAGACGACCAATAACATCACGAGATCGTCGACAAATGTAATCAGGACAACGACCAGAGACTTATAACATCCACTGACGATTCACAGTTCACTTGACTATGATGATGGCTTCCGCTCAGGTTGTCGAAACGTCAGTCAATGTCACCACAAACAGTCCTTCTCAGGACTACATGCACCCGGACGATCATAATTTACCGACTTTTTTTTCTCTAAACCGTACTGCGCGTATAAAACAGGCTTGAAACCGTAAGGTGCTCAGACTGACTAGATTTCATGAAGTAAGATTAAGACAAACAAAAACTTTCGTAAACTATCGAAAAACAAAGATTACCACAGGAAAGTACCGGACGGTAGTTTTTGTATGAATGGCCAGAGTTTGGTATTCTTACGATTTTTCCTAAAGAAATAGGTTAAAATTACATCGGCTGCTTTTCGGTTTGACTCTGGGAATAAAACTTACCAAATCCAAAAACTAAGCGAATTGCTGGTTCAGTGATGAAATATACCAGTTTTTGTTAAAGTAAACTACAACTGACTGTGTATATTGGTTACCCTGAGGACAGGACTTGCAATCTTGCGTTCGTGTTCCTGGTGCTTGATCAAAGGCAACAAAGGAGCCGTTGGGACATTTCTTGCAACTTGTGGCTGCGTAGCCGATATCATCAGAGTAAAATCCTCCTGAAAAGGAAAGATTTATCAATAAACTTTATTTGAAAAAAGTTATTTCGAGCAACGATTTTCAACCTCAGTTACTGGTAAGATTTAATGGTAAGATAGCTACGCTAAAACCAAGAAGCTACGAGAAAAGCAGGCTCTTTGTCTAAGGGGAAATGGACTGTACTAGACCCTACTGTTTCCTGATTACTGCGTATAAAAATAACAGAAAGCTATCCCTTAGAAATAGAATTTCCCTTTTATGACCAATTTTGATGCAAATAATAGGTAATGAAAAAGAGATGCAATCTGGATCCAATGAATGACCAGAGGCTTGACAAGACCCTCTGAACAAGGGATTTTCCCTTGACCGCTTTTTATTAGCTTTCGTTGGGAAATAACGCGCTGGTGATATCTAATCATCAATTGCAACTGTCTCGAGAGACAATCCGCGGCGTCCATAGGCTAGTTATGTGTATGTGCAATTGGAGGGGCGCCTGCTGTGCAGTGAATAAGCATTCCTGGAGTCCAGTTGAAGTTTGCGTTACAAGCCACATAGAAGACATGTGGAATTGCAGGTAAGGCACTTTCAAATGTAGCCCTTCTTCTATTCCGTTCCTTATCTTATGTCGCTTTTTCTCTTTCCGCGCCATTTCTATTTTCCCCTGCCGGCACCGACCGACCAGTTGACCCGGTCAGCTGTCATGACCTACGGAAGGAGGAGCCGATATACACCACTTTTCTTTATACCTGGTGGACATTCTATGCACCCTTGCTCTCCTTTAGATGACGAGTTGGTAAACGTTCCCACGGTGCATGGTAGAAATGACGCCTGGTACTTGTGATTGTTAGGTATTTCTCTGAACCCTGAAGCCACCAGAGTGGAAATAAGAACCCTCTGCTCTGACCAATCGGGGTTGTGGACTATGACAGTTTCTGTATCGGAAATGACAGCATTCCTAAAAGAATAATTATAAAAATAGTCAAGAAATTAAAATTAACTTTGCACTTGAATTTTGGTAAATCAATTTCCTGAACAAGATGTGGGTATTCTAAGACAAACAAACAAACAAACAAACAAACAAACAACAAACAGAAACAGTTGTTAAAAATGAATTCCTTAAAAAAATGAAGCTTTGCAATTAAGAAAGAAAAAGACTTCATGGTATTTTCTGCTCTCTTAGTCTATCTTTTTATCCATATTAAGAAATCGAACGGATGCGTCTTTCAAATGTGTTTGGGCAATGCATATTGCCTAGTAACAATGCGTTTTTTAAACGAATAAACGATTTCGTCTTCTTCTTCTTCTTCTTCTTCTTCTTGTAAGCGTATTAAGTCTACTCAGACCGGACTGTCTTAATTTAAAAGACGTTGGGGACGCTATGATTGTGTTCGTCTCCACAACTTCAAGAGCATTAAAGCTACAACAACGCAACTTGATGGGTGTATAGTATGCCCGAAATTGTTTCCTAGAAAATCAAATCATTAAGGACGTTCGCGCTAACAAATTGTTTATGTGCGTCCTTACTGCGCACACAATACACGTCGCAATGTCACGTCACGTCATGCATCGAGCGCGCTCGGTGAGAAAGAAATGCACACAAATACAGCGGTAGTGGGTATATATTGTAACATCTATGCACGGACTAAACTTAACTCTCTTAATTTCACGGTGTCTCCAGGTTTTCTTTCCATATTTTACTTCCTTTACCGATTCTCTCCTTTTTTTATTAAAAGCCAAAAAATTCTGAGCGAGAGAAGTTTTGATTATTTCGCTATTTCTACTATTTCTGCAAATGCGGGCATTCTTTACTTATACTTTCTGTGAGGCATATTTTGCGTGAATAAATGACGTAAGCTTCAAAAATTTACGCAATGGGACCATTTCCTTTGAAATCAACTCACCGACCTTGTCTAGAGTTCTCTCTTTTATTTTTTCTTCTCGGTGATTGCAATGAAGCCGATATCACCAGAAAAACCACGAGAAACGCGCCGGTGACGCCCCAGTTTTTTGCCTTCCTGGCATAACTTGGTTAGTCAATACTTAACTGCAGCAACATTTTTTTTTAAATCTGATCGTGGGAAGATTTTGGGCGTGAACGTCCGTAAGTTGCAGGATGTGATAAGTAGTCATGATTTCCAAACAGTCATAATCTTGTATGCGCCATCTTGAAATTCTCGATCTCCCCAAAACTATATAAAAAACTGTCAAAATTCACTCCAAAGTAACAAAAATTAACGCAAGAACGCAAAAATAATGAAAAATGCAAAGCAAAGTGCGAAAAAGCTAAGCAGTTTCATCAAAAGACAAACAAGGTCTGATAAAGCTAGCCTTTCAAAATATGGCTGCCGTAGAAACATCAAATCCGTTTACAATAACATTTCGTGCCTAATTGTTGTCAGATAAATTTTAGGAAAAGTACCAGCAGAGTTAAAAGACTGTGTGGGCACTCCAAGACATGCGGCCTCCCCCTGTGCAGATAGTGAAGCGGACAGATACTTTTCTTGACATGTCTCATCAGAACAGTTCTTTCCCACCGTTAAGTGGTACTCACAGATATATGATGCAGTTCTGGTCAGGAGAATTATATTTAAGTGTTCTTAGTGTTCGGTTTGTTATCATCCTGCAAGCAAATTTATAGTTGCATTTACATTTTTATCTAGGTCATACAGAAAAGAAAAAATATCAATAAAACTAACTAGCTAACTAACTAACTGACCGACTGACAGACAGACAGGCACACTGATTGACTAACTAATTAACTCAATATATAAGTAACCCTGTCCTAAGTTATACGCTCCGTCTTATCCTCATATTATGTTTTTCCTATTTGGCTCTCAAGTTATTCGATTTTTATTAGTTATCACTTTTTTGCTTAAAATTCCATCATTTAATAACGTCACCAGAAGGAATATGGTGTTAAACTTCAGTCGCCTGTGTGCCGCGTGTTGTTTTCTAAAAGACGGACAATCCATAACAAAGAAAACGTACTGCTTGTGGTGTAAGTGGTATTGTTTAACCCTATTCAGACCGGGGGATGGCGATTGTGACGTACTATCTTCTCTCCAAGTTTCGTTGTCATAGCTACAATATTCTCGGAGTTAAAAGGTGGGGACCAAAAAAAGACCAAAAAAAGCCCTGTCTGAATAGGGTTAAAGAAGTTTAAGATGACCAATTAAGAACGCTTGTCTGTAAAAAATCAAACATAACGCGGCAAGGGTGGAAAATTCGATTTCTTTCATATTTTAATGTTAGATAGGTTAGGGTATAATTAAAATCACTGGATACTTTTTTTGGCAAAATATCTTTTTATTTCAAAGAAAAATGCAGATAACGAACTTCCGTTAAAATCGCCATTTGAAGCAGTAAATTATGACAACAATTTGAGGGGTTCGCGTGCAAAAAAAATCCCTCTGTTGTCTTTAAAACACCCAAATCTACTTTTGCAATCTCTCAAGAGCTTCAAAACTGATTTTGGTAGAAACTGCGTTCTTCTTTGTGTTTGAAATAATTTAATTTTGAAAGAATACATTTATCATCAGGACAAGTACTTTGTGATTTAAATTATTTTTCACCATGTACTAAACCTTCAAATCGATTCAGCTTCTGGCTGTTGAACTAAGAAAAGATGTTCTCAGGATTGCTGCAAAAATGTATTTGGGCAAATGATTAAGAGCGACGCGAGAGCTTTTCAAAGTTCGTTAAAATGCAGGTTTTTTGACCCTTCCTGGCAACATTCCATTCGCGAGTCACGCACATATTTTAATGTGTTTTTCGACCCTTATGAGATCGAAAACGTCAAACAGCAAAACACTTCGAAACGCTCTAACCTCATATGCTGTAGAGTACAGGTCTAGAGGCCATTTTCCTGTGATTCTCTTGCCGTTCGTCGTATTTTGGTCCTGCTGATGACGTCCAATGAACCGGATGAAGATCGCCAACTGGGTCAACTCAATTGTAAACGGTCGAACAGCTCAACGACACCATCGTTTCTTGTAAAGCGTTCGACGTCTTTCTGCACTACGGCATCTTACTCAACGGTTCAGTTGATTTAATACAACTGTTGCTCAGTTTTCAGTGCACAAAAGCATTATCCTGACTGCTAAATTGGGACCAAACGTGGATGGCGCCGCGTGCGTATTTGGTTTGTCACGCAATGCGTATCAAAGGCATTTTAGGGGGTAGGGGAAGGGTAAAACCTTTGAGGTGAAGTAAAATAACATACAGTGTTAATTGCAGGGATTATTCGTGGTTTTAATGGCGTTGTGTGTCTTTCTTACTTATTACCAGTGTTGTTACAACCATTAAAAATTGTATTTGCTACCCTAGTAGTCTGAAACGCAATTCCAACCGTTGTACGAGCTTACAGCTGAGTGGTGCAACAGAAGTGGCGCTATTATTAACTAGACCCAACTTTAACACGGGGAAAACCTATAACTACAAGGGGCTCCCTTTTGTTAATTGACGAGCGGGTATTCTACCTATGATCATTGGTGTCAGTCTGCTGATTCTCAGCTGGCACAGGACCGGTACAAGGCACAGTTATATCAGGAGTGAAAGTCAGCTCGCTGTTAAAGGGGTGGATGGAGTTTTGGACAGGAAGGGTTCTCTCTTCATAACAAATGGGTGCGATCGAAGTTTTTAACTGTGCTATCTTGTCAGCTGTTTGACATAGTCTACATTAGTGTGTCCTGACTAATGAGTGGGGCTTCTAACAGCACGTCAGTGGTCTTTGAAGACTGTGAAATATGGCACGTAACCATGGTAACAAAAAAATGAGGTTCTGTTCCTGAATTTCTGTTTACGAATCTTACTGAGACAGGTTCCCAGTGAGCGAGATCTCTCACAGCAGCCAGCATACTTATCATAATGGATATGAGGATATCATAACAGAAATACGTCAAGCATCTTGCCCTTAAACGTCTGTTACCTCTTTCACGTTCTACATACACCTTAATGAGGACGAAGAGAAGAGTGAGGCTTCCATCGATAACCTGGCTAATATTTGGATAGACCACAAGCGAATATAAAACTCACCTGATCCAATTTTTACAAGCGAACCAGTCTCTCATAAGATAACTTCAGATCCCTTTTTCCCCAGTCCTCTTTCACTTTTTGACCACTTCCCTTTTCCTTACCGTGACCCGGGACCCGGCCCCTTGTGCTGCAGCTGCTGCTGGACATTATTCCAAGTTTTGCACGCTGGCTTGGACATATCGTCATTGTATTCAAGCGTTTAATTCGTTGTAAAAACTGACTTGTAACTTGTGGTATCAGGCCCGTACCAAGGCTGAAATAAATGCTGCGAGCAAATTGGCCTAGTCAAAGCCTCCCCCCCCCCTTCAAAATACACACTCACATAGGTACTAACTCTGTTCACAATGCCACAGTTTGTGTCGATTTCGTCAAAAACGACACCTTTTTGGGGACATCGTTCGTTGAAAATTTGCCAAAAGCTGCTTCCTGTTTGCTTTTTTGCCGACAAAGTTGTTGGCAACATCCACCAGATTTATAGCATCATTTTTAAAAAAGTACCCTTAAAGTTACAAGGTTTGTTAAATTGAAACATTTCGACAGCCAAGCTACGAATTTCGAACCTGTTTTACCTAACTCTCGTAAACGTTTACGTACCTTTTATCACTCGATTGGTGAGATAAAAATAGTTTTGTTAGACTTGCTTTAAAACAACATGATGAGCTTAAAGCTTGCAGTAAATACACAGCAGTCGGTTAGCTATTAAAGGCATCAAGGTCCTTCACAGTAAAGCTATACTGCCAGGGTCAAGGTGATATGGGTGAAGAAAGACATTGGTAAGGAACCTGGGCCACTGAAATGTGCGGTGGGCTAATAGATTTTTGAAGCCCACTTGCCCGGTGGCTAGTGACTCAACAGATGTCAAACCCTGTTAAGGTTGCAAAATTATAAGAGGAACTTTTAGTATCAGCATGTAAGACTATTCGTTGCACATTAATTTGGTTTAATTATATATTTTTTGACTCATTTATTGTAATGCTTTTTCAACTTCCAAAAATTCTGGGGGCTCGAGCCTCCCCCCCCTCCCCCCCTGCCCCTCCCCCTTCTACTGGCCTGGGTATTCTTGGTGCATGAAAGTAAGGGAACAATTGTTTTCAAGCTTTTGATTCGTCTAGTGCTGTAACCACAAACTCCGACAACAGGAAAGTGGAACCAACAACAACCGTCTTCTGTGTAACGAAGCAATTCATGTATGTAAATATGTATGATTTGTGAAAAAAAAAGTCCGAGATCCCCCTCTAAGCCAAACCAATAAGCACAAACTAGTTAGTCACATCGCAATTTCCCTGATAAAAACGATTTTAATGTTCTGGACTCGACGTTTTGAAGAAGTTTTTAACTTAAGCTAGTACACGTACCCTTTTTAGCTAATTTCGTGTTCGGACATTGTTATTTGCATGCCTACAACTCACGCCGTTGAGGTGCCTAAATGTAGCAATAATTTTGTTTCGTATTTTTGGTCCATTACTAGTTCCTCCCATTTCTCGAAACCGGAGCCGTTTAAAAAGAATCAGAGCAGATTTTGCCCTTCCCCTACCCTCTAGTAAAATGTCCATTCCGATGATTTGCATTGCGTGACGCTGCTCTAGATAGAACTCTGGCCACGTTAGCGGCGACATGTAGTGATAAAAACCTTTTTGTGTATTGCCAACTAAGCAACACTGACCAGCAACTGAACCGTTGAGTAAGATGTCACAGTGTAGAAAGATGTCGAGCGTTTTGCAAGAAAGGTTGTTGTTGCGCTGTTCGACCGTTTACAAATACACTGACCCAGTTGGCGGTGTTCATTGGACGTCATCAACAGGACCAAAATACGTCGAACGGCAAGAGAATCACTCGGAAATGGCCTCTGGACCTGTCCTCTACAGCAAATGAGGTAAGAGCATTTCGAACTGTTTTTCTGTTTGACGTTTTCGATCTCATATGGGTCGAAACACATTAAAATATGTGCGTGACTCGCGAATGGAATGTTGCCAAGAAGGGTCAAATAACCTGCATTTTAACGAACTTTGAAAAACTCTCGCGTCGCTCTCAATCATTTGCCCAAAGAAATTTTTGCAGCAATCCTGAGAACATCTTTTCTTAATTCAACAGGCAGAAGCTGAATCGATTTGAAGGTTTAGCACATGGTGAAAAATAATTTAATTCACGAAGTACTCCTGATGAGAAATGTATACTTATTATTTCAAACACAAAGAAGAACGCAGTTTCTACCAAAATCAGTTTTGAAGCTCTTGAGAGATTGCAAAAGTAAAATTGAGTGTTTAAAAGACGACAGCGGGATTTGTTTTTGCACGCGAACGCCTCAAATTGATGTCATAATTTACTGCTTCAAATGGCGATTGTAAAGGAAGTTCGTTATTTGCATTTTTCTTTGAAATAAAAGGATATTTTGCCAAAAAAAGTATCCAGTGATTTTAGTTATACCCTAACCTGTCTAACATTAAAATATGAAAGAAATCGAATTTTCCACCCTTGCCGCGGAATTTTGATTTTGTCTGATTCTTACAGACAGGCGCTCTTAAAGTATGTACCGAAAAAAATGGTACGTTACATTTTAGATTCAAGACTATGAAGTCCGATGAAGGACGCAGTACTCAGTACTTTCAGTTTTGTCCGTAGCAGATATCTTAAAAAGATCGGAAACAAAAAAGAAATATTTAAACAAGGCAAGGAGCACTACTATTCGCCCTCCCCCCTCCCAATGGGATGCTAATCCACCTTAAGTCTCCCACGCAGCATCATGCTGTTCGTTTCGTTAAACCGTTCGCTGGTACCTATTTATACACCCACGTAGAGAAACACTACGTTGAGCAAAGGTAACAGCAAAGGACGATGCATAGGCCTAGACTATGCATACATGAACTTCTGGTCGTAAGTCCGTTTGAAGTTGGATGCGCTAACCACTGCAACACCACTCTCCTCCTACACTTCCTCAACAACCCTCATTGTTGTTTATTTTACAACAGTTCAAGGTACCCATGTATGACTTTTGTTTTAAATTGCTTTGCTTTCTGATTCGGTAGGTGAAAGCTCGTCCACACGAAAACGTTTACGTTTACAAACGCATCGAAAGCTTCTCCCCACACAAATTCGGTGACCGTTCACGGATTGTTTTTACCTGTCCACAAGAAAACGCTGATATCGTACCGTAAACGCTAAAGGATTACACTAAAATTCCCTTACAACTCTTCTGCAATAAAAAATTTGAGCAGTGAAGTTATTTAAACCAAGAACCTGTTCGTTCACCAAGCACTTATTTGTACGAACCCAAAATCTGCGAGGTCTTTCATCCCTTCTAAATTCAAGTCGAGATTAACCTCACAAGGGTAAGTCTTCTTCTGATATAATCTGCGTGCGCATTTAGCGGAACAATCCTGACTTGAATGCACGCAATCAAGGAAAAGGCAAGTCAGCGAGGAAGCTCTAGCGTCCGTCATTTTAGATATCAGCTCTCTTCTTAAAAGACTGGATCCAATGTTATGACGTCAGTGTTTACGAAAAACATACCTTTTACGCTATCCACACGAAAACCCATAAACGAAATTTTCGAAATATCCACTTTGGAGAACGTTTTCGAAAATATGGTTTTACGATGACCTTTTCAGTCGTCGTTTTCGTGTGGACGGAAGGCCTAAGCGCATAAATATATGCACCTAAACGTAAACGTTTTTGTGTGGACTGGGCCTTAATCAAAAAGGTGATTTGCACATTTGATGGCTCATTTAGGTCGTTTCGGTAATCGAATGTTGCCCAGCCTTTCTGCTTATACCTCCAGCGACAGGTTCATTCCTTGACAGTTTATTGTTTCTTAGGACTGTCCCTTAGCAGAAATACTTCCCAACAGTACTATAATCACTATATTTGGAGCGGAATCTTACATTCTTAAGCGAATACCGCCAAGTCTAAATGCTTCCTTTCCAATTGCCATTATTGGATTATCCGATAGCATTCTTTAAAGATAAAGTAAGAACGTTAATTAGTAACACTAAATGTTATCTTGATCACTGCTTTGTTCGTGTAAGTCCATGTAATGGCTCAGTCATTTCCAAGCTTGAGCACCTCCCACGCGGGCATTTGTCATTTTCTCTTCGGGCAATTTCAAATGCCTCACGTTGGGGTTAGCTAAAATGTACAAAACCCAACGGTGGGGCTTAAAAAAGGGTTAAAATGCCCCACCCATGGAACTAGACCAAAATTTCACTTTCTTACAAACACGTAAAAACCTGAATTCGAGTTAGGGAAATAAGTGATCGAAACTGTATAAAAACTTTTCATATTACTTTATTTTAACGTTGAATATCACTTTAAAAATCATATGACTAAGGAAGGCAGCTGTCTTGTCCTTTTCAATAATACAAACGAAAATGATTTTTGGTAAAGGTATCGATGGTATTTTTTTTGTACATATAAAACAGTAGCACTTCGCATGATGCAATTTAATACCCCGTCAATTTATTCATGTTTGAATAAATTGACAAATGCTCCATCCCCGGGCGGACCTATGATGTCAAATTTCCCACCATGGGGACCGACAAAATGACAAATGCCCGACAAATGCCTGGCGGGCATGGTCTCTCTCTGAATTGACTGAGCCTTAAACATCTTAAAAAGCTCAGTAGAACTGTATTTCGTGCCGAAAATGTGTGTGTATGAGTTGCTTGGAAAACCCTAAAACCCACCAGGGGGTGCCTGGTGGGTTTTATTTACTTGATAGCCAATGTGAGTTGAGCCAGTCCGTAAGCCAAGTCCCAGGTTTTACAAATGAGTGTTTATTTTAACATTGTTGGTCTCAAGGTGCGTGAGAAGGTGGATGGGCAAGTGAACACAGGGAGGGGGGTTGGGGAGTTATAAATGGATAACTGTGCAAAAGACAAGAGAAGTTTCGTTTGAAGATTGATTGAGGCAAGGGAAGCTGTGTAATGCCAGTGAATAATGGGAGTGCCACTGAGGAAAAGCAGACCCAACTAAACGGCTGCTTCTTAAAAGCTCAGAATGTTGCTTTTTCGACATTATATACACTGAATACTCACATTATCTGTTCATCGGTTCCTAAATACTTTTTACCCGAGGAATACAGATTTAAAAAGGCTCCATGTGGAATATTCTTCAGAAGGTTTCCGTTTAGAAATCTAGGGGTATAGAATGGTAAAATCCGAGACTCGCCGAGATGCCGAGACCCATGTTTTAAAATGCGAGCCCGAGACTTCCGTCTGTTTGTAAAATCCGAGCCCGAGACTGGGTCCTTCGAAAATACGAGCCCGAGACGCGCTGAATCAAAAATCCGAGCTCGGTAATCTGATAGAAAGCAATAAAAGCGGCTATCACGCGCTTTCGGGCTTTCGGAACTCACAGAAGCTCGAACCTGGTGTTTTATTAAAGTTGTTAACTTATAGTAAAGCGAAGTTCCCAACCGGTCGCAATTATTGGATAACGTACCGCGACTTATTAGCCAGGCTAGTTACTTATAACTAAAGATTCGATTGTCTGGTCTGGTCTGTCTGGTCTGTTTCTTATAACTCCGGTTGGAAACATAAGGAAAGCTTACGAAGTTTGGCGTTCTGCTTTTGTGATCTTTTTGTGAAAGAGACGGTGAGCTTCGGTCCAAGGAACACGCGAGGGGCTTCGGACAAGGGAAGAAGAAAGCGGTACGGAGTCAAAGCAGCGAAAGCGCAAATACGGTGAGTAAATCTATTGTAGCTTATTACTGCAGTGTAATTATAGCCGCTAGCTTTTCTGGTTTTATTATTCAATTTTTGATAGATATTTTATAATTAGGTGTTGCAATATTGGTCACATCGTTTTTCTGTTTGTATATTGAAATGATCCATAAATTGGAGGGTTGGAAAGCTAGGAACAAAAGTAAAGTCAACTAAAGAGAATACCTGGTCTAACACTCAACAGGAAATTTGGCGACAAGCCACAGGAATAGCGGGGAATTGATGTTAATAGTTTAGCGTTTGTACTAAAAAAGTTCCAAGTTTACTCTGTTTGTAACCAACATGTACTCGAAGATTGTGATTGCATGAGTCTTATAACTGAAATAATAAACGGCTAGCTATACAGTTATACCTTTATGACCTTTTATAGCTTTATACTGTGCGGCTCAATGATCTGTGAAAAGAGCAACATGCACACGTGGAACTGTGGGAGTGAAGCTGTAAATAAATGACATCTCCGGAAACGATCCTGCGCCACAAATGATGCCATTGAAAATCAGGAATCACGTGGAGTTGTATCATTTAAAGAGATCAAAGTGAATTATTGTGTAATCATATGAAGTGTTTTAGAGGACCTACAACGCTGACAAAGTTTAAGATCTGAAATAGATGATTTGGCGTATTCTTGGGAGTATAGTAATTTTGGCACTAGCATATAAGGTTATAAGCTCTAGCCTACAAAGCAGGCGTTTAATTAAGACCTGTTATACAGGCTAATACGGTAAGCTCTTAGAACTTACGTAAAGCTAAATATAAATATAAGCGGGAGGGGGTGGTATAAGGGTTGCCGAATATCATGCGAAACCAAATTGGCGGGAAAATGACTTACTAAACCTGAGAGAAAGGCCGGTACATAACATCAAAAAGCTAGACAGCAGTAGCTAGTAGTTAAGATGCTACAAATAATTTGAATATGTTCTATTTGGCCTAAAACATTATAGACGAGGACAGCACTGATGTAAGCACAGATGATGAAACTGTTAATAGGAAATCGAAGAAAAAACGTCACGGAAAGAGCAGCGTGCAGAGGGTAAGTTTAATTGCGCGTGAATGTAGACGTAATCATTCTACCCCGCATAGAAAGCTTTCTTAATAAAAGAATACGAACACCTTTGGCTGCTTTAAAATGGCACAGTGGAACCCACTAACACTGCATGAAATAACAAATATAAGGTGGTATAATGCGTCCGTATACATAGCGTATACGGAGAGAGATACTGAAGTATAAGGACGTCGATGTATAAGGACTGTGCAATGAACAGTATACGCTTGATTCCTTACACTAGTGTATACTACAGCTTACACATTACCGTACACTAAGTGTTAGGGCATCGTATATTCGTTGTTTTACCAAGTGTCTAAACCTTTTAATTTACCAGTCTACTATTGATAAATATAATTAAGACGTGGTAAATTAGTGAATGGTATTTTTCGCTATAACGTTTGTGATTGTTTTGTCCGGACACAAGGGCATACTGTTTCGTACACCCTTGTATCCTGCAAATTCCCTCCTTTGACAAGCATTATAATGCAGGAAATTTACGGCGAATCTGGGGCTACTGAACATATTTTTACCCTTAAACGCAACCGAAGCCTATTTTTTTCTGTAACATTTTTGACAATTCTGTCCGGTCACAAGTGTATACGAGTATTTACGCACCTTTAACGTTCTTTACGCTCCTTTAACGTTCTTTACGCATCTTTACCCACAGCTCTTTGCGTTCTTTACGATTATTTATTCTTCTTTACGCGCAATTCCTAGATATTATAATTTCCACTGAATAAATTGTTTGCGGAAGAACAAAAAGAAATGAAACATTTCCGCCCTTATGCTCGTCAACGATTTTCCTGCTGTATTTTGACCGACTTTGCTGTGAACATCTACAGTAACTTTACGCCTCTTTATATCTGTTTACGCGTCTTTACGCACCTCTCTGTACGTTCTTTACGATTCGTTAACCTTCTTTACGTGTAATTTATCTTTTAACGTACAAATCATAAAGAAAAGCTTTGATTTTATTTGCAAATGCAAGCCGTACGTACTGTAGTTCATGCGCTGCCTTTTCTTTTCTTGTTTACACAGGTAAATTTGCATCTGTATCTACTCAGAAAGTACTTTTATCCGAGCCGCTATCCTTCCTGTTGAAAAGTATTCAGGGCTTTTTGTGTGTGCAAGTATTAAACTAGTCAGGGAGAAAGTGAGTTCCTTTGAGTCTATGCGTAAACGCCTTGAACTGCGCATAATGGCAAAAAAATGCGTTGAATCCGTAAAAAAGTACAGCGGAACCTCGATTTAACGAAGTGCCATGGGACTCGGGAAATTGGTTCGGTATATCGAGGTTTTGTTACATCGAGGTTCTTTTCCATACATTACACTATTACTGGGCTGAAAAATATCGTTTATACCGAGGACTTCGTTACAGGTTAATTAGGTTCCACTGTATGCTTTCTTCCATTCCCCACAGCGCGGCTTCATGGGAACTGGAAACGAGGTGACACGGTGGATTTGATCAGCGGTTTCCGTGTTAGCGTCAATTGTGGCGTCCATTTTGAAATTACGCGAATGTGTGATATTTCTCCAACGTCCTCAAAAGGTAACAGGAATTTTCTCCATTTCATAGCTGGAATATTGCGCTAGATGGCCTTCGAAGACAACAAAAAGTTTCTTTCCAAAATATTGGTGATCTTCGAACTGTTATTGATGGCACAAAGCTTCGTAGAAGGACTATGGCTCAGGCAAAATGAAATCCACATGACGCCGTGATGTGGTGACTATGAGAATTCATGGAATGAAAAGGCGGGATATTTGAACTTGAAGACGCTTCAATGGGGCTGGCAAAGCTTTTCTGTCCTATGTTGAGTTGGATTTCCTCGCTGGCTGAAAGTAAATACAGATTACCAAGGTAGGCCGTCTTTGTTTCAAACTAAATCAGTAAATGGAGAACCATGATGTGTCACTGGCTTGGAAGGTTTCAGTTTTGTCAACGAACTTCACCCAACCCCTTTACTCCTAAAAGTACGCAGATTTTAAACTAAGAAGGTTTTCGAAGTTCCATTTTGCAATCAAGTATTTAAAATCGGGCTAATTATATCTATAAATGTACCTAGCTCAAGATAAGACTCTGCTAGCTAGAGAAAGGTTCACGGTGAAACTAACAAAACCGCGAACGGTGGAAATATTTCAGAGATGTTCACTGTGTTTTGCCCTTCCACCTGTGTACGGTGGCCCACAACTGTCACATCAAAACAAAATGCTCACATCAAATTCAAATCACTCACATCAAATTCAAATCACTCACAGCAAATTAAAAATCCGGTCAGTACAAAATGCAGACTGCAGACTGCAGACTGCAGACCGGGTACAAAATGCAGACTAGGTACAAAATGCAGACTGCGGACTGCAGACTGGGTACAAAATGCAGACTGACATTTGAAAAAGTTTTTTTGGTTTTTTTTTTGTATTATTTCATTTTATAACTTACCGGTTGTCACGCAATCCCTTTTCCGATGTCATATTCCACGAAAACTCGCATTACCGGGGAATGATCTTGCTCCATGACTCGAAACGAAAATGCTGAGTCATGATTTCAATTTGTGTAGCGATTGTGTGGTCATTCATGATCCGATGCGATAAAACCACAAAAAATGTAAACAAACGGTCAGTCACGGAATCTTGAAAAATTCCCCCGATTTGACTTTTGTTATCTTCCTGGTTTATTAATTAATAAGTACAGATAAAACACATTGCAAATGTAGGAAACTTAAACTTTCTTTAATTTTCTCCAAAATATATTTTTGCTAACCAACCATAACAATTAACACTGCTCCATTTGTGTAAAGTTCATTCTACCAGCCTGGCATAAGTTCACAACTCACTTGCGAGCAAGGGGACGAAGGCACTTCTTCTTCACCACTGTCACGCGACATAGTGAGGTCAACCCGCGAACAAGACTAAGAGAAAATACAAAAACGAACTTGTAAAAATACAATCCGATCTAAAAGCTACAAAGAAATGGTAAAATACAACTCGACATCTATGCTCCTACTTCACATGCAAGATCTAAATTCTCTCACGAGGTATAAGTATTTTTATATTAACACACATCGGTTGAAGGAAGGTGATTTAACTGCTACTTACCGCATTAACCGACCTCCGAAGGCCGCCATGACGAACCGGCGAAGAGGCAAAGAAAGCGACCACGTGCACGGAAGGTCATGTGTCTGCTGGTTTCTCAGTATCATGTTGCAACGAGTGTTTATGTTATGCGATCTCGCGCTTGAAGTAAGAAGACTGAGAAGGCTTAAATCATGTTTAAGAACGAATTGATCTTCGAGACTTCGTTTAAAAAGTATATTTCGTGTAATGGAGCAAGATCATTCCCCGGTAATGTGAGTTTTCGTGGAATATGACATCGGAAAAGGGATTGCGTGACAACCGGTAAGTTATAAATAGTATTAAAAAAAACGAAAAAAACAGTTTCAAATGTCAGTCTACATTTTGTACCCAGTCTGCAGTCTGCATTTTGTACCTAGTCTGCATTTTGTACCCGGTCTGCAGTCTGCAGTCTGCAGTCTGCATTTTGTACTGACCGATTAAAAATCACTCACAGCAAATTCAAATTGCTCACACCAAATTACAAAGCACTCACAGCAAATTACAAATCGTTCACATCAAATACAAATCGTTCACATCTAATACAAATCGTTCACATCAAATACAAATTGCTCACAGCAAATACAAATACGGTCAGTGAAAAACGAGGACTGCGGACTGTGGACTTAGAAATGCAGACTGCAGACGAAGGGTAAAATTCAGAATGGAGACCGCAGACTAGGGGTAAAATGCAGAATGAAGTCTGCAGACTGCAGACCAGGGGGAAAATGAGAAAAAACAACCAGAAAAATGTCTGCGCTCGTAGAAGTTCGTAGCAATCTACTTAAATCTATTTAATATGGTCAAAATGTTTGCATTTTTTTCGTGTTGTAATGAAAAAGTTTGTTTACTAATTGAGGAGTAATTTCAGTTTTTACACCAAGGACCTGCTGGAATAGGTTGCTCATGAAAGAGTTTTGCTTCAACTTCAAGCCGTAGATTGTTCAGAATTTGATCAGACAAGGCATGTGTGATAAACGAATAAGTTCGGACGGGAGTAAATGTAGAGCTAATTATTTCGTTGAGCGAAACCTGTAGTGTTCCAAAGGATCACTTTTTACGAATGAACTTTATTTGTGAACTAGCTGAGGTCGCCAGCTACATGTAGTTCCCGGTCGGTCACCCATCCAAGTACAACTTCGCTCGTCGTAAGGACAGAAGAACTTATGGTACCTTGATCATGGACTGGTATCTAAGAATTCAATTAGTTAAAATGTTTACCTCACTTTCATCTTTTTCCTGATTTTTTAAAATGCATATTGTACTGAAAAAATCTGTGTGGGAGATAACGGAGTGAAACATCTACCATAATCAAAACATTCTCTCAACGGAATTAGTGCTTAGATGGGTGACCACCCTACCCTGGGTGCCAGAGGCTTTTCTTGCGCGGTTCCCGGTTGCAGCTTATGTTCTCTATTGTGTCCCGCACGAGACATCTGCTGTGATTGGTTTAAACGTAATAGGATAAAAAAAGATCAAAGTTCAATGAGAACAGTAAATCAAAGCGCTCTGGCTCAGAGGTTTTTTCTCCCAACAAGCCGCTCGTTGCGTCGGCCTTCGGCCGATTTCTCCCAACATTAGCGAGAAAAAAAACTCTGGTAGCCAGGGTATGACCCCCCGGGAACTATATGTATCCATCGGAGTTTGACTTTTACCTCAGCTAGTTCGCAAATGAAGTTCATTCGTAGAAAAGCGATCTTTTGGAACACTACAGGTTCTGATCTAGCTCTACATTTATTCCCGTCCAAGTTTATTCGCTTATTACACCCAGGTTGTTTTGCGTAGTGGATCAATCTACGGCTTGGAGTTGAAGCAAAACTCTTATATGAACAACATATTCCAGAGAATCATTGGTGGAAAAACTATTCTACATCTCAATTGGTAAACAAACTTTCCTATCAGAACACGAAAAAAAATGCAAACATTTTCACCAGATTTTAATGGATTTCTACGAACTTCTACTAGCGCAGACGTATTTCCGACTGTCTTTTCTTTCATTTTCCCCCTGGTCTGCAGACTTCATTCTGCACTTTACCCCTAGTCTGCGGTCTCCATTCTGAATTTTACCCTTAGTCTGCAGTCTGCCTTTTACCCTCAGTCTGCTTTTTCCCCTGCTCTGCAGTCCGCAGTCCGCAGTCCTTGTTTTACACTGACCATATTTGTGTTTGCTGTAAGCGATTTGTATTTGATGTGAACGATTTGTATTTGATGTAAACAATTTGTAATTTGCTGTGAGCAATTTGAATTTACTGTGAGTGATTTTTAATTTGCTGTGAGTGATTTGAATTTGATGTTAGTGATTAGAATTTGCTGTGAGTGATTTTTAATTTGCTATGAGTGAATTGAATTTGATGTGAGTGATTTGAATTTGATGTGCGTGATTTGAATTTGATGTGGGCATTTTGTTTTGATGTGACAGTTGTGGGCCACCGTGCCTGTGAGATCTTGAAGCTGCAGAAAATGAATGGTTTTCTATCAGTCAAAGAACAACTGCTTTGTGGCTCGTTTTTTAAACACATTCATCACACAAGCAAACAAATGCTCGTGAGATTACAGGTATGTAGCTCCACAAAAATATCCATAGCCACCCCGTGGATGGTCACTGGAAATTCTGGGGGGGGGGGGGGGTATCAAAAGCCAAACTTTTAAAGTTAAAGTGGAATTTCCTGAAGAGTGGGGGTTCGAGCCGAAAAACCCTCCGTGAAAAGGGTATGGATATTTTCTGGAACCACACTTTTCACGTGTGCTTGTAGTTGTTGTATTTATGTCAAGTGAAATTATAAGCTGCTGGACTACAGTGAAACCTGTATTTAGCATACCCCATATTAAGTGGACACCCTGTATTAAGCAGACATGAGCGTCAGTGTAAAGGAAACCTGTATTTAGCGGACATCTCTATTAAGCGGACACTGGCGAGAGTCCTGTTGGTGTCTGCTTCATACAGGTTTCACTGTAATTCAACCATGTGGAACCGTCAAGTTGTCTTCTAGATTAATTTTATTCTCTTTACTTACTCAAACCTTTTTTCACTTCTGTGGTATATGTAACTCTGAAATAGGAAGTAATGGCAATGGAACCACACTTTTCACGTGTGCTTGTAGTTGTTGTATTTATGTCAAGTGAAATTATAAGCTGCTGGACTACAGTGAAACCTGTATTTAGCGTACCCGATATTAAGCGGACACCCCGCATTAAGCAGACATGAGCGTCAGTGTAAAACAAACCTCTATTCAGGGGACACCTCTATTAAGCAGACACTAGTGAGAGTCCTGTTGGTGTCCACCTCATACAGGTTTCACTGTAATTCAACCTTGTCGAACCATCAAGTTGTCTTCTTTATTAATTTTATTCTCTTTAATTCCTCAAACCTATCTTACACTTGTGTGCTATATGTGACTCGGAAATAGGAAGTAATGGCAATTTGTTTAAAAAATGTCATTGAGATAAAAATAAGGAGATACAGAACAGGAACCAGAGTTATTCTGTAACTGATACAATGCAATACAATACTTTATTGACACTCGCCTGGCGGGGCTTTTCAGTGACAATCTAAGATAAAAGAAATCTAATTTAAAAACAGTTAACAATTCATTTAAAAATGTGAAAATGATGAAACCGTTAATTTACTGTAGTTTCAAGATTGGCCACCATAAAGAGATTGAAAGCTAACATTCCGAGCGTTAGCCCTTCGTCAGAGCGAATCGATTCACTCTGACGAAGGGCTAACGCTTGAAACGTCAGCTTTCAATCTCTGTAAGGTGACCAATCTACCTTATCAACTTCAGTTGATAAATCCAAAATTTTGTGTTTCACGTCCCCACCGACGCAGCACCACAGGTTCTTTAGAAACTAACCCCCTTGTTTGTTTGTCTTTTTAGAAAGCCTGTACCCTTGCAGCAATGTTCTGAATCAATCAATGAGGAATCTTTCTTAAGGGACAGTAACTGTTGCTTCATGATTATTAAAATCCTAAAAGTAGGTAAGTTTGCATTGAGTCAATCAAATTTCCAAAGAGTTGAATCATATCCATAAATGCCTTTTTTCTTGTTGCACTTATTCATGGACTGTTTGGTTCTACAATAATGTGAAATTGACTGAGGGGCAGAGAAACTTTTAAGATTTCAATATTTATTGTTTCGTGTGAATTATAGGGGTTTGGGGGGGGGAAACTTGTTAATAATTTATTCACCAAATTCTGCCTGGTATTTTCACCTGGGTTACAGTATGTTAAACTTCAGTTTCAAAAACTTTATGACAGGGCAGTTGGAGAGGGAAAAATAAAAATGATGTGAAAAACCACATATGGAATACAATGTTAGTTCATTTAGGCCATTTTATATTTCAATTTGTCTCAAGACTGGGTTTAACATGTGCTTTAAGTGACCAATTAAAGATCCATGTAAACCTACAGATGTAATTTCTTTGCTATGGCACGACACTTACACATCACCCATCACACTGCGCACTTGGGCTTCCTATGGTATGCATTTTGCGATTGTACTTCATTACTCCTGGTTCATACAACACTTAAAGCAAAAAGACCCAAAGACCTGTGAAAACCAACATTATTCAGCCTTGCTCTGGTCAAAACCTTAATGGAACCCATGCATACTACAACTTTGCATAATAAAGACTTGGTGGTAACTGGATATCTGACTAAAATTTTGTGGTTAACATTAAGTCCTGTGGTGCGGCTGAGTCATACTGGTGTGATTGACTTACATACCAATCTGTCACAGGTTTGACTCATAAAGGTCTCATGCAGTTGACTGTTACATGGGTTAATGTCTGTAAAGGAATACATTGCCCAAGAACACTGCAAGAGGCAAGAGTTTATTTACTACTGTCCTTTAATTCAATTCAACAGATTATGCACATCTCTGTGTTATCTTGAGTGGAAGTACAAACAAGTTCAATCCCCATCCAAGAGAGGCTTAAAGGACATCTCATCACAGACCAGAAACTCTACAGCCACCTCGTTTGTTTTTTTTGCTTATGAATCATATATTTCTCCCTGAAGGAAACATGAAGATGACAGTGCTGGAGCTACAGGGAGCCACTGTGACTTTAGTGACTTGTAGTAAAATTAATTTTAGTTTGATAATCATTGTATACATGCACAATTGAATTCTCTTACAATTAGTTTGTACCTTTTCAAGAATTCATACTTTAATTTTTTCTGTGTCACTATATACAGTGTAGTGCAAAGATTGTTCTTAATGATAAAAAAATGTATACATGTTACCTGTATATGCCCTGAAAGAGCTTCGCAAGTTACTGAGTAACAGGTGTAAATAAACAACCATTTGCCAAAAAAATCTGCTATTCTACGTAATATTCTGTAAGCCACCACTTTCATACAGTATTCATGTTACAACGTATACTGGTACGTAACCCAAAATTTTTATGGAAAATCCTGCCATTGATGTAAGAATCAGTATACCTGCCCTTCACACAATATCAGTACACTTCATACTTCGTGCAGTATACATAATAAATACGGACAAGTGTACTGACGAATAACGATGAATAACCATTAACGAGTGTAAGAATCCATATACCTGGCTTCCGCACCATATCCCTACACTTCATGCTTCATGCAGTACACATGAAAAATACGGACAAATATAATGACGAATAAGAAATCCCACCACAAGTGTAAGAGTCCGTATACCTACCTTCCATGCAACACCAGTATACCTCATGTTACCAGCAGTATACATGATGTATACTGACACGTGTACTGACGTATAAGGAATCCTGATACAAGTGTATAAGATCCTGCTATTTTCTGGGCATAGCCTGACGTATACTGATCCTTATACGGTACCTTATACATCATGCCACGTCCTTTTTTCCCCCGTATACATCTATGTATACTGACCGTATAACAGCTAAATAAGGGACCGTATTTGGATTATTTCATGCAGTGTAAAGCGCGTCGCTTTAGTGCCCGTAAGCCCAACGCTCGGTCAACTCGTCCAATTACTTGCTCTAAAGCATATATTCATTTTGAAACGTGCACAACTCGGCTTAATAGTCTCAATGTAATTTATTTTTTTTTTAAAGACAAAATTAATGAAAACATAGATAGAAAAATGAAAACGTACCGTGTGAAGATAACCAGTATGCTTAAAGCCACTTACCTTTGTATATGAGCGTGTCACTTGAGTTAGAGAGAAGTGTGCGTATTAACCGGCAAATACTGTATTTCAAGTTAAGTCACTCAATATTTTGCACAGAAGTCTTACAAATTCTGTCTCAAAAGCTTGCATTAAAAAGAACTGAATTCGTTGGCTACAGGAAAGAGAAAAAGAAAGACCAAACGAAATGGAAAAAAGACAGTAAAACATGTCAGAGTCAGCGAGAGTAGCGAGACGTCTCATGACGTCTCATGGCCTGCGTGGCCTGTTTAGGAAAGAGAAAATTGTTCGGGAGGTAGCCATGAGAAGTGACATGTGGTCTTATTTGGATGATGATTTTCACGTTTAAGCGATCAATTATATCATCATTGCCTGGCTCTGGTTTGCGACAAAGGTACCGCAAACACCGAAAAGTTTGCATGGTTCCCACAAGGAAAACTGATAAAGGCCGCACTCTTCGACTCCCTCACAGATTCCGGAAGTAAAACAATGAACATTTGCAACTTTTTACCCGTTCTAGTGACATAAGACTATTTAATCAAGAGGGATAACGCTCTGGTAATGAATTTAAAGGGGCATAGTCACGAGGATTTCGCAGATTTCTGGTCAAAACTGCACTAAAATTATCGGTAGCTAACTTTATCCATGCCCAATTGTGTTTGAACATTTAAAGGAACATATTAACTTAATTTCATTAAGAGAAAACAAACCATGACCATTTAATATTGATTTAATGTCAACATGCTGAAAGAATTTGAAAAGTTTAGCCTAATTTTTTCAAATTGCAATCCATTTCCATCCGTGCCATCCGTAGCAGCAGACGACAGAAAATACTTTCAGTGAAGTAATATAGTCTTTGGTAACAAAACTAGACCATTATTTGTGCTGTGCCCCTTTAAAATACCTTCAACGCACATAACCTACGGTCAGCGTCGGTACCGTACAGCGGACCTATGAGGAAATAGGTCCTCACAGTAAAACGATTCCGTAATCGCAACCAGGTAACGCGTGCTATATGTAGTCACACATTTCTCAACAGTCGACTAGCTATACAGACTAAGCAGTCACCTTCGTGACTACATCTCGCGAGACAAACGATATACAGCCAAAGTGGAACAAAGTGTGTTATCTAAGGCTGTAAAACAAAAGGGGGGACTGCAGCTGCAGGTGCCTGTACTGTTACTGGAAGGATGGCAGCCGAGGCCATCCTTGATTAAATCTTTCTCTAAAAATTCGTTGGTACAAAATGTACACTTGGGTGGAGAGACAACAAGGAGCATGGTTTCTTAGCTAAGGTCAAGAGGCAGCGGCAGGGGAGGGATAGGTGATCACCAATCAAAACTCAGTGGAAAAGGGCAGAGGTGGTGAAATTTACTAACAAAGTCAGAACGGTATGTAACTATTTTGTTGGTCTTTAACAACGTGAGATAGCTTGGTTTGTGCTAACTTCGGTAGAGCTCAAAGATTCAAAGCAGCTGAGCCCGGAGAAAACTGTTTGTGGATAAAAGTTCAGCTAATTTTCCCAACTTGTGTTTAATTTATCTATTACCAGTTATCTTGTATTTAATTGTACAAAAATACATCAAAGGAAACGTCAGTTGTTTACTGAAAGGCAGAATATGAATCGCTCAGTTACAAGCGTGTTTAGCACGATGTTTAAAACAAATGGGACACACCAGTGTTTAGCGCCGAAGGACTGAACGATAATGGATAGTCTGCAACGTTGTCAGCAAAGCCGTGAACTAAGTAAATAATAAAAAGGGCAATGTAGATCTTCCTAATAATGATTTAGCTTAAATATGTACGGATGTTCTCATTCATTACGTGTTGGTTATGTGTCGCTGCAAACAGAAATAGACTTAGCACTTGCTTTGCTTGCTCGTTGAACTGTGAACTCCGTGCTAATATAGCTTAATATCGGGTGCATTTTTCGAGATTCTGAGATCCAAATTATAAAAATTCGAGACTTCGAGACGGTTCAACGTGTAGCGAGCCCGAGATTCCGAGACTCTTATTTTGAATGCCGAGATTTCGAGACTCGGCTGATATTTTCCGAGACGCATCATTTTGGATAGACCATTCTATACCCCTAAATCTTAAAATTAAGTAAGACAAAAATTAACTGCTAAAGACATGTTCAGGCCTAATCCTTAGTCTAACGTTTCTAATCTATGTAGTATAATTTAACTCTCTAATCCCTCTAACGTTTTATCTGAACAAACCCATTTACTTCTCTCTCGCACTTTGCAAACAACGCAAGAAAATTGGTACCCTTTTCTTAATTCGGGATTTCAGAAATGTCCCTGGTTTTAATCTCTCTGCCATGCTGATGCTTAACTCGGTAAAAGTCAAAATTTTGAATATTTACAAGAGTATATTTTAGTCATCAAATATCTACAAGATGATATTGACAAGAGAGCGTGATGAACTACAACCATCGACTAAAAGTAGAGACCATTTATTACGTTACATTACAAGCAATTTATTGAGTTTTATTACGTACAGATATTGAAGATGGGTTGTAAACGTATCGTTGGATATGAAGTTTATCATGTTATTCTGCAGAAATCTAGAAAAGGATAAAAACGCTTAAACGCACGCTTTAAAGAGTATGGTACACGTGTACAGCAAATTGATAACGTACAAAGAAAGCAGTGTCACTGGGGATTGCTTTTCGATGTATTCTGTTTCTGCAAGTAATAAAAGGATTGCATTTAATCCTATTTAACCTGGACTCTGGACCTGGTGGGAGGAGGGGGGGGGGGCTTCTTTATCTTCCACTTCTTGATCAACTTCAACCTCGTCCCCAGGGCCTTTTCCTCGTTCAACATGGTGGATCGGAGAAACCCCTGGCCAAGGCGGTTACAGCGAGGGTGCTTTGCTGAGGGTAAAGGACTGAAATAAAATTTTCCCGCGGTAGAGGTCTTGGTGAAGGAATAAGCAAAAACCACCCTGAATGACTAAAAATGCCACAAAAATATATTTTCCGCTTCTACCTACCACTATGAATAACTTAAAAATAACCTAAAAATTCTTTTCTTTAAGCATTTGATAGAAAATAATTTTTGAAACGAAACTAACACGACAGAAATAACTGCGACCAAGTTCAAACAAAAGCAGAAATTCAAATTTATTTTTTTAATTTCACTTCTTCGCTAAACCTTCATCTAAAATTAATTGGTGCACCATCAAGTCCTATAATTTATTTGAGGAATGCGTCATTACCCCGGTAATGTCATAGAAAACAAGGTCTAAACAAATGGGATTTACAGAATAAAATACCATTCTGAGTTCACAATTTTTTACTTTCCATTGTAATTTCAGTTCTCGTTGGACTTCTTTATGGTCGGCACCTTTTCCATAATTTTACAGACCCCACATTTACCCTGAGTAACAACCCGAACTTAGCAGACCTTAGCTGTTTACAATTTGTCTCCGTCAATGCAATAATGACCTTCGTAACTGTCGTCCCCGGATACTCACAAAAATTTCATTTTCTTTGTACAGCAGCCCCCAGGTAGGTGCTGAATTTTGTTGTGAGAAAGATCTCTGCAGGACGAAAAGTAAGTATGCAGTCTTTTTTTGCTCAAGTGGCATGAAATAGGTATTCATTATCCATTTGAACACATACTTTTTTATTTTTTTTACCTTTTATCTTTTAATAAAAACAAATGGCAATGTTCTCATCTGTAGATTCCTGTCCCTGAAAACTATCGAATTTGGTAAGAGGGGAATAGTAATGTACTATGCTCGTGATACAACCTGTCGTACTTTGATTTATGCAAACCGTATAACTTCCTGAAACGCTGTCTGTAGGTGCTGGTTAGAACGTTGATACGAATGTCACACCTGCCGCGTACTGTTTTTATTACAAGTAAGCACAGATAATGTATCCAATCCGTAGGCTGTGAGGTATGCAGCAAACTTCTACCCACGAAGTGTTCTGTCTCAACGTGGCAGATCGCGAAGACGAATCTACGTGACCTTACGTGGGCTCCCAATACTTCTCGGAAGTAATCCGAAAAGGAGCGGATTGGTCTCGTTCGGAGTTGTTTAGGAGCACTCGTTATTAGTATCGGCAACGAGAAACCTTCACCCTTATGATATGATCTAACAAAAAAAGCAAGCATGCTTCCATTGGACGCAAAAAGAGTGGACTATGACGTGATCGTGCTTGACGATTAGACATTGACTGAGGTGTTTTCGGTGATACTGATGGCGTCTATTATGGTGGTGAAGATGGTGAAGATTACAGTGGTTGGGAATGTATTATATCAGTTATATTTATGTGGAACAGTTTTCTCTCTGAGATGGGCCTGTCCTTTCTTCTTGGCAGTTTTCAGAATCATCTTTAACATACCATTTTGAAGCCTATTTTCTTGCAATTATTAATTTTAGGCTGGGGATCGTTCAGCGTCAATTTTTTGCACTCGCTGTGGGCTTAATATTATTACTGTTACTTCTTCACCTGCATGTACTGCTGTACTGTTATTTTTTGTATTGTCCATGTTTTGCTGTTCTACGCCAGGGTGATATTTTGTTTGCCTCTACCAGTATGCATGAGGGTCAGTGTTGTTGCGGACCACAAATGCCCTGGCCCTGAGTTTCCTCTGAAGAACAAAGAGTTGCGGGCTAGTCCTCCAGTGAGGTCCGTTGAGGTCACCTGCGATGATTCAGATCCTTGCCTTGAGGTGAAGGAGGATAACTCTAACAGATGCAAGAAAGGGTGACGCCAGGAAGGCTGTTAAATCCTGAATGAATCATTTCATTAGAAAGGGTCAGTAGTCTACAAAGAACTAATACCAGTTACCGCATTTGTTTGCGGTTCCAGGCGAAGTGAAGCAAAAAACGACTTGGTTGTTGAAGAAGTAAAACGAGAAGAGTTCACCAAGAGAACTTTGGGTCAAGGAGGTGCAAAAATCTATTTTTGAAGACCAGGTCAAGTTCCCACTGTCTCTGTTTACAGACGACAAGGGAATTTTGCGGTGTGGACGCTGCCCTGAAGACGCGCCAATCCCATTTGACGATCGCTTTCCGATACTTCTACCAAAATTGACAAGCTTCACAGGCTTGGTCATTCATGCATGTCATCTCAACGCTCTTCACATCAGCTTAAAAGATACACTTACAGTGCTAAGTTCAAGATTCAGGGTGACGAAAGCGAGAGAAGCTGTGAAGACTGCGATAGGAAACTTTGCAAACAGATAAAAGGCAGAAGCTACGCTGTTCCTCCTTCCTCTCCTCTTCCTGAATTTTGGTTAAGTGGTGAGTTTGCGTTTAATTTAAGCGTGGTGGAGTGGACTTAGCTGGTTCCAGATATTTTGAGGATGTATTCTCGAAAAAGGGAGAGATAAACATGCGAAGTGTAAATTGAAGAACTACTGACACCTTCTTACCTGGTTGTTGGCAGTAAAATGCTATCAGTGCTACGAAGGAACTCTTCCAGTAAAGTTGGCTAAACTAAGGAAACCACGCACCAGGAGAGCAAGGTTTTTACAGCGAATCCCAGATCACTTCTGGAACCGATAAGGATGCGATTCGCTGGCCAAATGTAGGGAACATTATCGCTATTAGAAGACAATAACTCTATCGGTAAAGTACAACTGGGAGATATCGTGTGCATGAATGACAACAAGAATCCAGGACAGCTGTGGCTCTTTGGAAGGATCCAACGTTTACTTGTTTGTCGAGATGGCCAAACTAGAAGTGCGGTAGTGAGATTAAAATCTGGCAACTTACCTAGTGCAGAATGGAGACGTCCATTGCAGAGGTTCTAACCATTAAAATGAAACTGGACACTGAGCCAGTCAACCCTGTTCCCATGAGGGCAAACACTGTGAGAGTAGTGAGCGATAAGGATGTCTCTGTTTTCGGCCGGTGTACTCTAAGACACACTTCTTAAGCAAACTCTATTCTGCAATGAGTTTTATTTGTGAGAGTCTTTGAAACTTCGACATTGATTGATGATATCAATCAACGGGGGAAGGAGAGTGTTGAATTCTGGGTCTATATGTATCACTTGGACTGGACATTGAACCCTTTTTGAAAACCAGAAATGTCTTCTTGTATGGATGTTTCTCAATTGTCTCAAACAAAAAAGTCCTTTTGGATGCGTTTTATACTCTCCTAAAGCAAACATTGTACAAAAATGTCGTTAAAACCACAACAGAACCGGTGATAATTACTGAAAGCAATTTAACCAACTGTATTATACATACATATCTCTTAGTGTAATGGGAAGGACATGCCAGGAAAGGTTTCTAATATTATTTGACCTCAGTTTCCTGCCAAAAAGAATAATTAGACAAATCTTGATTCACTAATCTCTGACGTGCAAGGGGTGAAGGGGAAGAGTAACTGCTACTCCCTCTTAACCATTTTTGTTCCATCAGTAACAAGGCTTTTTTTAAATTAAGATTAGTTTGTTTGTCTGTCCGTCCTTTAAAAAGTTTAGTCCTTTAAAAAGTTTCCTAGATATAGTACATATGATAAGTACGTGAAGTCAAGTAACTTTTTTAAATGCATGCACGTAGAAAACCTGAAAGACTAACAAAAAGGCTAACAAAAACCAGCAAGGTTTTTAATCCAGTTATATTTGTTAATGCCTGATGTCCAAGACTTTCTGAACAAATGGACATCTTTTATGTGAAAAAGATCACCTAAGCCCTGTCGTTATAGACCATTTTCATTATGACGTCACACGCGCTAAGGTTTCTGGTAGTTGTAGTAAAGATCGCGCCCAGTGTCGCGCGATCGCGGGAAAGTGTCAAAAAATCAGCAGAAGCGCCATGTCGGCCAAGGCAAGCTACCAGCAGGTGTTTTACAAAGTTATGTGCTCGATTGCTATACAAATTCAAAGAAATTCAGCGTGGAGTTTTTTTAGGTTTTTTTTTTCGATAAACGAGGAATTGCGAAGTGTTGTTAGCTAACATTTCAATGAAAAACTTTTTTCCCAAATTCTGGATACCGAGTGTGTAGCAGGAAAACGTGTTCTTAATAATGTGCCAATACAATTTCCCTCATGAGAAAAAGAATCGAAGGGGAGGAGGGAGTATCTGAGATAAGAGATATAGAACAATTAGAACAGTTTTTAAATAACAGAACCAAATGGAGATGGAGGCAATAAAATTTTTCTACCTAGCATAGTGCAAAACAAAATGAGGAACCCATTAAAATGCTTTGAGCGACTCGCTCTGAGATTTAATAAAATTAAAACAAAGCATTAAATACTTCGCTTTGAGTGAATCGGCAGTTCTAAGTTAAATCATTAAAATGGAAGAGAAATACCATTCACCACTACAAGTTAACGCAAAACATGTAAAGGTGATTGAAATATTCCGTCAACTAAAAAGGCAAGCAATGTTATTCGCACTAAGACGGCCGAACGATTTTTTGCGTTCAAAACAACCCAATGTGCAGTACCAAAGGAGAGCAAACTGGCTTGAGAAACAACACTAACTCAGTCTAGAATAGTTTCTATGACTATTTTTTGAATTATTTTCACCATTTTGCAAAATGAGACATAAGCTTAACAAAGAAAACCTACAAAGACAAAATCTTGAAAGTTTATACGCTCAACATTTTCTCGCCAAGATTAACTGTAATAAATGCAACTGCAATATCAGATCGCTTATTTTCATTTTAATGCGAAATTCTATGAAAACACAAACAGAGAAAAAGGGAAAACAAACCTTCAGGTATGAAAAAAAATATTCAGAATAGCACTTGCTGTCGGCCTGGGAAAGCAAAATGTCTCTCTCGAGTACAATTCCGCTTTACTTGACACTGTTTTGTACCACATTTCTGCAAGTTTTCTAAACATTTCAAGAAAGCTATTGTAAATGTGGATTCACTCAGTTAAAAAATTCTTACGAAGTCAATCCACAGTCAAATATGTAATTTAGCAATGGTTGAAGTGGAAGAAATACTTAAAATCGATCGTTGTCCTTGCAAATAAAAACGACACTGACTATACAGTCTGTTCTCGAACAAGGATTTCTTTGCTCCAACTCTCCAATTTCTTCTATAACCGCCGTCGAGTATTTCAAGTCTTTTCCTTGTAGCAAAAAGCTTTTAAAAGAATTGTCTTCAAAAGACTTCATCCTAAGGATGCATGTAAAATTACCGGCCTGAAAATCGAGCGTACATCCGCTAAAAAGTTTTTGTAACGCACCGAGTGCGAAACGATTAAAAAAAAATCGAAAATCTTGCAAAATAAAGCTTCCTTACTTTTACATTGTTGTCTCTTGGTGTGTCCTGGTGGGGTAAAAAGCAGGTTTGTCGCTTATGTCACTCGAGTTCCTCTCAATTATGCACATTATAGACATGATGTGATCGACCAACTTGACCACCATTGCATTGCATGTGTTTTTGTGGATTATTTTGAATTTTCCCGCGATTGAACGACCCTGGGTGCGATCTTTACTACAACTACCAGAAACCTTTGCGTGTGTGACGTCATAATGAAAATGGTCTATTGCTTTGACACAAACAAATTAATTTATCTCTTTTATTGTTCACACGTTCTTTTCATTTTCATGAAATGTGCATCAGATAACGACGATTTCAAATGATTGCCGGTGAATAGTTGAATCGTCACTTGCTGACAATCTTTGAAATTAATTAAGAAGTATCGTGATATTTTGGTAGCTGTAGCCATATTTTGCCGACTACTACCCGTCCTCTTAATTGGCAACGGGGATACAAGTAGTGTGTTTAAATGTGGAATAGCTGTAGTGTGTAGGTTGCAATATGTTTGTCCTAAACAACCCAGAACTTGCTTAATATGTAAACGTGTTGTCAAGAATGCATTCGGCAGGTTTGACTAGAAAAACAGAGAACAAAGTGCTATGACTTTTTTTACTTACAAGGAAAGAAGACTTTCCAGAGTATCAAAAACTCCGTCAGGTAAAAAAGTAATGGCATTTGAAGACAAATCACTGCAAAATATACTTTCATCAAAAAGCAAAACTATGACATTTATTAGACTACAGGTTACATTTTATCAATATAAGAGTACACACACACACACACACACAAATTACGTATGTGCTGCTGGAAAGACAGGTTACCGTCCAACCTCGTTCCCAGGGTCCTCTCTCTTCCTCCCTCGAGAAAGTACCCTGGTTTCGGCTGGTCACGTGGCACCCAAAATCTGGGTGCTAACAAGAATGTGCTACAGGGGAGGGGTAGCAAAGTGTAAGATTGTCACTAGTGTCAGAGTGGTGGAAAGTACCGGAGGCGATGTAAGCTTTTTCAGAAATATTTCTGGTGACAAGAACTCCTTTTATAGACAAGTATTTCTTCATTACATACGAAAGTTCGACATCGAAGCGGTCCATGTTATTTTCGACTCAGAAAAACACGTTTACAAGTCTCTGAATTTCAAAACACTGTCGCGCCATAGTCAACGGAAGCCAGCACGAGTCACAACATAACAAATTTACAACAAGGAGAGCCGTCGGCTTTATGCTTTACGGAGCTCGAAATGAAATGGAGTGTCAAGGATTAGGAAGGACTAATTTATTTTTGGCAGCTCCAAGGAGCAGCAGACTTTTCGGCAACCGTACACAAGACAGACAAACGGCGCGATGGTAAAATCAGGTTAAATACGCCACGCCAACCGACTGAAACCACCCTTCTTGAAAGATTTTGAAGGTAATTTGTTTTATTCCTGTCGAGTAGGGGAAATTGCTCTCACGCCGCCGATTGACCGAAAAAAAACCTAACTTTTTCACCACAAAACAGCGACATGACAAAATGGAAAATGTGCTAAACTAAACTAGAAATACGTGACTCGCAGAACCTCGCGAAGCTCAGGCACGGGTGCACCACAAAATTGAGCGATGGGGGTGGGGAGAGGATAGAATTTTGCTTTAACTGGAGGGGTGGATGGGTGGCCACAATGGTCCCCAATTGGGAGTTAAGATCGACATTCTGGTTCCCATTCGCTTCCATGTAACTTGCATCCAATCCTATGTCATGTATACGAGAGATACTGTAGCAGGAGTCTCTCACTGCTGAAGAGTGATGTGGTGCATTAAAAAAATTATCCATTTTTACCCAAAAGTTGAAATGAGAATAATACAGAATAATGGCAAGCAGAGCACAGAGTTTCATATTGATGTTGTAACATGTTTATTCATTCCCCCAACATACTATAGAAATTGGATTAGATAACTGTCACATTAATATACATGTAATACATTAACCCTTGAAGCCCCAGTGACCAGCATCTCCCTACAATAACAATGCTTTAATTAGGTCATCAGAATTAAGGAATTGATCACCAAACATGAATAGTGTTAATGTCAGTAGAAAGAAGTTCTCTGCACTAGTACTACAAGAAATGTATGAAGACCAGTAAGGAGAATTTGCAGGTTTACATTGGGGTTTAGGGAGGTCAATTGGTGTGAAAAGCAAGAGTAGCTAATTAAGGGAAAGGGTGAATGTAGATTATAGCATGTGAAATCTTCAGAAGTAAGACAAACTTTCACATAGACAAATCACGTTGAAGGTGATCAGGATCTCAATTCCCATGAATTTGGTGCTTGTTTGTGCACTGGGAGGAGAGCTGTGATGCTGGTCACTGTATGTAGCATGAAATTATTATCAATAATTAATTTTAAGCAGTAATGTTTGTTTCACATCAAATACATGCAGGTAGTACGTACCTATCCCCGTTACACATTTTAAAGTGGTAATTGTCAGGCAGAGCAATACTTGTAAGTGCATTTCCAAACCAAATTGTGAACAGAAATTGTCCTCTCTGATCCATCTGAAAAATTATTTTTTTTACTATTAACAGGGTCAAATTATATCCATAACGGAAAACATAAAATTTTATAAATTCCTACTGATCCAATATGAATTGTTTCTTTCAAATATTTTTTCGGGAACGTCCTAAACTTAAGATTTAAATTCTTTTTACTGCTTATACACAAATATGCTAGTTGTTTGGGGAACTGAAACCTATTTTGTGAATAATTTCATTTCTCTTGTGTAATCTGTAATTTTGATCATCCTTGGAAAAGTAATTATACGTTAATAATAATTACTGGTATATCAAGAGTAAAGATACCTGTTCAGTCACCGTCCGTTGGAAAGGTACTGATATTTCTAGCAAAAGTATTTTGATGATCGTGTGTTTTTTCCCGCCTCTTGTTGCTTCTATAACAAAATCATTTTGTCGAAGCACTTCTTGTCGGTGTCACCGGTCCTGATCGGTTTCAGCACACATTTTCTCGAAGAGTTTGTAGCCACTGGGTTCATTCTTACCGGTATTATTCAATTGGTGTGACTGAGTTATAATATTCGAAGACCTTGTATCGATTCTCGCGTTGTTGGCGAATTTCGTTTTATCGCAGCGCTGTGCTATCAAGGTAAATTTAAGCTACGTTATGTATGTTTCAAGATTTCTCGCCTGTGATATTCCAGTCTCCTGTTTGTGTCCTGCTGATGGCTTTAGTCTTCGCTAGGCTATTATCGGAAAACGATGTTCTGTACCCGTGCTTTCTTGTCGTCGACTCTTTCGCCTTCGTTGTTCGCGCTGAATTTCAAGTCGGCGTTCACGCCGAGTTTCAGTTGTAAATCTCCCCCGGAATGGATTTTCAGCCACTTGTTTAATCAGGCGTTGCTTGCTTGTTCACAGACGATGAATAAACATATCAGCACCCAAATAAACGCAGCGAAGCAAGCAAGAAATGAAGAAACACGCCGAAGAAACATGAGAGTGCACAACTGTCAGCGGTCGCGATTTGGTTTTGTTGCTAGGCAACTGTGCGGACACCATCGAAATATATACGGGCCGATCGAGATTTGACCGCCCTTAGCGATCCTCGCGCGAACCCCACGCGACAAATTTATAAACCTCGCTACGCTCGGAGGGCCTTCGGCCCTCCTCGCTTCGCGAGGAAAATAACATTTATAATTAAGAGCTTTGTTGATAAGAAGGTTGTACTCTGGTCTGCAGGGTTATACCATTACATTGAAGCTTGCAGATAAAAATACACAAGTGCACGTGGGCTTTTATTATCAGAATTTTACTTGCATTATTAGGCTAATAAATAAAATATATAGCAAACAAATGAGTGTGTGACATTTTGTTCGGGCAAAACGAGCAGCTTCTTATCAAACGCCTTCGGCAAATTCAAAACAGATCGAGCCTACCGTAAAATATTTTGTTGATGGGAAATCTGCATTATTTGTGCTTCTGAAACGCCGCAGATAGTAGACTGTAGATTTTTTCAGCGTCCCTGTCTTTGAAAAAAGTGAACTAATGACTTCCATTCCTCTGTCTTCGTGCCAGTTTGAAAAGATTTGCATTCGCTTTTCCCTTCGCTTCTTGAAGAATAGCGAGTCCACCCTGGTGGGGAGCTGTTTGCTTAAGGGAGACATGTGACCAGCCGAAACCAGGGTACTTTCTCGAGGGAGGAAGAGAGAGAACCCTGGGTACGAGGTTGGTTACCTTCCTTTTTAAACCATGTACTACAACGTCCATCTGCTATCTATTAACTTTGAATTCGCCACTTCAGAATCAACTAGGGGTCTGAGACCAAATACAAAATATGGCGGAAATCAATAAATTACAAAGAGATGGTCCATCACGTAAAAGAGCATGCCAGAATCACTAGCCTCCAAATATTGCGAAAATCCCATACAAAGGTCTCTATTTTGAAAAGCTTGTCCCTCCTAACCATATACAAAAGAAAGCTAATTATTCCGTTTTTAATCAGCTGACTGTTTGCAACTGGGTAGGATTGCTATTTTTGAGTCGCTATGTCAGAAAAGAAACTTAATTTTAATCAATCAATTAATTTTAAAAACTCGTTCCCAGTCCTTTTTTATCATTTCTAAAGGAGTCAATTCCAATTTTATAACGTAATTAAATCTGTACTATTTCGTATTACCTGTACAAAACGCCCTCTGTTTTTCTTCTCAGAATCTTCCATTATCGTGAACGAGGAAATGAAGCTCGGTAAGACTTTAGAAATATGCTATTTTTAATATTCTTGGAATGTGCAAGTCTAGTCTTTTAGCGCTTGGGTATTTATAAACTCTAATAAATGCACTTCCCTTATAACTCATGATTATCGGAAAATTTTGATTTATCAACTGAGTTGATAAGGCGCTTTGTTCACCGTCTAAAGAAATTCAAATTCTGATATTTGCAGTTTTCAGCTCTTCGTTAGAGCGAAGCGATTTCTTTCGCTCTGATAAAGGGCTAGCGCTCAAAATCTCAGCTCTTGAATTTCTTTACGGTGGACGATTCACCTTATAACCTTAGTCGACAAATTTATTTTTTTTCCCATTCACTTCCTCACCAACGTAGTACCACAGTTTCTTAAACCTATTCAGATCGGCAGGAGGCCGAATCTTCCCGCAGGGTCTTTGAACTTTATAATTTCCTAAAATTTGAGAGCAATTTGGTGTACGACTCGACAAGCATTTTTTCAGAATTTTAAATTTGCCTCTTTTTAATGAAACATAGTAACTTCCTCAAGGTAAATTTTACATTTTTCTATCATTTGAGTGTTCTTTTATTGATTTTGGTTACTTTTTGGTTTTGTTGGCGCTTTTCGGAGTTTTTGGAAAATAGCTTGAAATCCAAGAAGGCCACCGTTTGAGAACATGACGTTATGTTTACGCCATATGAAGTAATTAGCCCATGTTGTGGACCTCAAAGGAAACATTATTGAATATACTATCAGCGTTCAACGTTTCGTTGTCATAGCTTTAATATTCTCGGAGTTAAGGCGAGAGATCCGTACCAGAGGGCAAAAAAGAGAGGAAAACTACCTCATTTATTCCTTTCCTCATGATTATTCCCGAACAAAACTAGTGAAAGCTGCATGCAATTTGCGACTTCAGTCATCCATGGAGAACGCGCAAGCTTTCAAGCCACACAAAAACAAATTAAAGTGAAAGTAAGAATACCCTAGAATTAATTCTGTAATGTTTATTGTGCTGGGAAAGTATAAGCAATCGGTCACTATTTGAATAAAATGCAAGCTTTAACGGTGATTACCTTTGTGGTTTGCGTTTTTTTCTTGTGGTTTGATCTCACGTCTGATTGGCCACACCACAATGAACATTCCAAAATAATTCCTTATTGTTAATGGTTTTTTGTTGTCTCAGTCGCACGGTAACAAGAAAACAACAAAACCCTAGATTAGAATTTGGTTTGCTGAAGTCACCAAAGAGGGAAGTCGTCACTTTGCTAACAGCATTTTCATTTGACCCTTGTTAGTTTCTATTAATGACCGTTTGGTTTTCAGGATTTCCTTTTGTATGAAGAGTGTTACAACATATGACTGCAGTAATTTTCAAGCGTCTCAATGCGCTTTGAATTACTTACAGTTCCCCTAGAACTGTGAGATTAGCAAACACCCCATGTGGTAGATATTTAATAGCATTTCAAGCCAGATACCTGTGAAACATATCAGAGAGTTTTTAAAAGTATTCAAAAGTTGTCCAGGTTTTGAGCTGGACCAGGCTTTTTTCTATCTGAAGTTAATGTGCTATTTTCAATTTTGAATTGTTTTGTTAATAACACACCAAACGATTATCGAGGCATAACACCTTTTCCCTTTATTACAGCAAAATTTTTTAGCAGTTACTGAGCTTATCAGTATTATGCGTCACTATTATCTAGAGACGCGTTAAACGTCAAATTAAAAATGCGATCGTTTTATCTCGTACATTAGGAGGATACCTACCCTTCGAGACAGGATTTCGAGTTAAGATTTCGAGTCACGATTTCGAGTCAGGATCTCCAGTCTCGAGTCACTTTCCTTTCGATTTTTCAAAACATCTTGAAATGCAAAATTGTGTACTTTTGAGTGTGGAGGAGTGTTGCGTAACGACCCAAACACGGCTGCATAGGAGACTGAAAAGGTCAAAATGCAACCGGTTAGTAAACAAAAAGTTCTCTGACCTTAGGAGCATTAGTATATGTTTGTGACCACCTCAAACAATCAAAGTGAAACCGAAGAGGAAGAACAACGATATTTGATTGCTGTGAACAGCTGACATGCACATTTTCAGTGGTAAAAAGAAACTTTAAAGTTCCGAGAAATTGTGTCAAATTCCTTTGCTTTGCTTTTAGAAAGTACCGATTTCGAACTGTTTCCGTTAATTGTGAAATGTATATTTTTATGGTTCGCTCGAAATCCGAAAATTTCAACTACAAAACAACATACTTTCTTTCGAAGCGCTTGGCCATTCCAAACAAATATCGAAAACGACCCGGGAGGTTTGAAGCCTTCCCGTCGAAATTCTTCAAGAATTTCAGACTGCAGGGCCTCTCCAGCTGCTGTCAATATACAGACCACACAGCGTTGTAGGATTTTTTTCTTCGAAAGTTAAATGAAATCGCTGTTTCAATCTTCGGATTTGAGTACCGGCCTCTAATGTCAAATATCTCAGTCTCAGCAATGAGACAGTGATATCGAATGGACTTGTTGACCAACATAAACAGTTTTAAGATAGAACCATCTTGAGATATAGAAATATAAAATTAAACTGTTCAACTAAAAGTAACTTGAAATGGTATGGACTTTCCAAGTCAAAGTGTCCACTGTATAGCCCAATCCTGACTCGAGATCCTGACTCGAAATCCTGACTTGAAATCCCGACTCGAAAATCCGACTTGAGTTCCTGACTCGAAATCTGACTCGAAATCCTGACTTGAAAGTTAGTTTATCTCGTACATTAGTTGCAATACGATATATAATGCTAGTGTTTAACGTAACGTTAAACACTAGCGGACCATTTCTATTATGACGCCATACACTAAAGTCTTGTGGTAGTTTTAGTAAAGATCTTGCCAAGTTCGCTCAATCTCGGAAAACGGGCTAGTGCTGGTATCAGTTGTAGTGTTGCACTAGAGTGACAAAAGCGATAAAACTGCTTTTAAAAGCTGCCAGGACACACTTAGAGATAAAATAGTAATAAAAGCGAGAAAGCCTTTCAGTTTTCACTTGAAATTTTTCTTAATCAACTTCCCTTTGAATTCTTTGAAGTGATAGAGCAATCCAGCACATGACAAGTAAAGCAAATGAGGTCTGTTTTCCCAACCGACTTGGCCAACGCCTTCTAAGACTACAAGAAACCTTTACGCATGTGACATCAAAATTAAAATGTTCCATGAACTCTTTTCAGATCAGCGAATGCTTGGATGGCAACCCACATATTTTGACAGTCATGCAGCTTTCTGCAAAGTTTGAACTGTCCTGTTATCGGTTAAAAACATTCTTGTGGTAGCTATAACATTCTTTATCATTTGTCCTTGTACTATTAACCCTATTTAGCCTGGGGGGCGAGGGGGGCAGATTGTGCTCGCGCTGACTTTAACGAGTTATAATTTTTAAACAGCTGGACGAATAATCACCAAAACTCGTGGCTCTTCCTGAAATTTATTAGAGAAACTTTTCCTGTGTCAATGGCGTGTCTATGATGAATGACGTTTCCATAGTAACCGTTTACTCAGGAGGTGTTTTTACTATTTTTTGGTCTTTTTTCAGTCCTTTTTTCAGTTTTCTCCTTCGTTTAAAAAAGAAGCTAGTCCTTTACTTTTCATGCTTGTTTTGATTAAGTATGTTTCTTGGAACAAATTCAAATCTTTTTCGATGACGTCCTTGTTAACTGTATGACTGCATGCTGGGGATTCAAAATGGCGGCTCAAAATTCAAAATGGTTGCTTTGTGACGTCATTGTGACGTCATTAAACGTCATAATCGACACGTCATAAACCCAACCTGTTAAGCTAACGACGTACTATAAACGTGCCAAGTTTCATCACAAGAGTGAGAATACTTTTCGAGATCTATGGGGGGGGCACTTTGTGCCCCACCCCCCAGGCTCAGAAACTCCAAAAAAGCCCAGGCGAAATAGGGTTAAATTTGAGACAGCTCTGAAGGCTGCGTAAGTTTGAAAAAATGAAGGAACCTAGGATGGAGGGTTTAGGATGGCAGCTGTCTGTAACTCAAGACGTAATCTGCACGTCACATAACCTATTAATGTGATTCTGTAAATCTCTAAGGAGACAGGTTTGGGTGTACAATTAACCCTGAAACCATCTGAATCGTCCCAGTACTTTTCAGTGCTCAAGAAAATCCTTTCACTAAGTTTGCTTTTTGAGTGACCGTATTCGTTGGCTTTGTTTTTCTACCCTGCTTCCATAACGTTAAAATTGAATGTCTTCCAGCACGCATTTGTAGAATAATAAACTTTGTAATGCTTATAAGATAAACCAAGTTATAAACAAACTACGTTACAGATACTGCGTTACGTTACTTTACTTTGCGTCACTTACAGATACTCAAGCTTTGGCGCGTTCGCAAAGATTCTTTCAGGGAGAGATGTTATGGCGTTCCAAGATAAATCCCTGCAAAATTTTAACATTTAAAAAGCTCAGTAAAGAGGATTCCGCTAAGCATTTTTTTTGTATTTGCCTATGCGCTATCATCAAGATGGATATAAATAGGCCGAATTGTCTTTACCCTCGTTGTCAAAGGGAAGCGTGGTGCACAGCCTTTCATATGAAAATAGGTTTTCACTGACATGCAAATAATTACGATACTCGTTTTTTATAACAAAAGTTGTGCAACTGGCCTTCCTTTGAAAGTGAGGCTGGAGGCAATTCGGAAATGGCCTATTCAGTTTTGAACTTAGCAATGTAGACAAGTTGGATTCGAGCCAGCAAAAACGTTCAGATCTGAAAGTAATACAAGCAACCATAAATAGTACTAGGGTACCATCAACGGACCAGTGTGGACACATAGTTGGCTAAATGTTACCCCCACCCTTGTACAGGTGGGGGGTGGGAGGAAAGAATGGAACCCTTCTGGGCTTTTGTTGTAACCTATGATGTGATCTACAAGACAAAGTAATATTATGCGTTGTGGCGCTGCTGAAGGCCTGTGATGTCATTCAAAATGGCTGCCAAGAAAGAGGTCTCACCATCTTGGATTTTATCCAAACGACGGCAATCGAAAAATATTCAAGTTTGACATTAGAATATAATATAATTGAACACTTTGTACCTTTTTGTCGGCATTTTATAATTTTTTCACCAAAAAGGTGGAAACATGCATTTTTATTTAAAAATGACCCTTCCTTATGTTTCTATTGGCGGCATTTCTCGTATCCATAGCAACTGATTCTCACCAAATATTCCAAACATTTGCAAAAGGGATAAGCCTGCAACTACTGAAAACGGCAGGTGCTGAAAAAAGAATACTCTTGGAAAAATTAAAGAAAAACGTTATGCGGGAAGTGGCATCCAACCCCCTTTGGACGTCCTGCTCTGTCCTGGAGGGACTAAGATTAAACATTTCATTCTCTGTGGGACTGGTATAAGGATTTAGCCAGTCCTGCACCTAATGAGGAAAGAGTGTGGGTGGCAACCCAGGCACTCACGTGTATAAGAATTAACAATTGGTTCATGCTTTAGCGTGCGCACGTCAAGTTCTGGGTGAACGCCGGAAGTTTGGAGAGCACGAGAGAAGTGTAAGAGTTGAAAGAAGCGTAGCAGAGAGCAACTCTTAAACGGTTACCTTCAATTTTACTGTTTAATTTTGTGTCATGTCTTGATATTGTGGCGTTTTCTGTATAAAACCTACCTTTTGTGAACATTTGTTGAGAGTGCGACAGTGAAAGAAATGGTAAACACAACGCCAAAGACTAATTAAGTTCGAGTTTATTTTTCAAAAAAGTTCCTTGTTCGCCCTAAGAAATCAAACACCTTGCGGCAATTTCGCTATCGTAATTTCTCCCTAGTTTAACTCTGCTGTGGAGTGATTTTTGTTGGTCATTACTCGTCGATCGCGAAGAAGACACTTTCGCTCGCGAAGAAGACACTTTTGGCCGCTACAGACAGAAAAAAACGGGTTAAGTTTGCTCATGCCATCAGCTTGCAGTCAACAGGATTATGGAGCACGCTTACGTAAGGTGAATTTGATTGGCCGGATTTGCTAGCTATGTTATAATAATGGTTTAAGGCAACGGACTAAACTTGAATTTAAAAACTCAAAAAACAGCTCTGCTTCTTTCCTGTTATTCTGGCTTTTCTGTTGTCACTTACAGATATACCAGCCACGGTGCGGCGAAAACTCTCTCAGGTAGAACTTTAATAGCGTTTGAAGACAGGTACCTTTAAAGTAATTTTGTTTCATAAGTCGGTGGAGTATGATCTTCCGGTTGAGTGTAGTCCTGAGAAGGACTGTTTGTGATGACATTGACTGACGTTTCGTCAACCTGAACGGAACTCATATCATAATATGAGTCAAGTGAATCGTGAATCTTTTGTAGATAATACATATATATATTTATTATATGAACATCTGTGTTTTACCGGACCTTAAACACTCGTATTTTCCATATTTTCACTCCATGAAATAAGGAAAACGTTATGCCCCAAAGGTTCCGGGTGTGCGCGCGCGCTTTGGTTCCCGCCTTTTGACGTTTTGCTACTTCTTGTCTGTTCTTCACAATGACGGCTTCTCGGCAGTTTGTTGACATTTCAGATGACGATTTAGTTAAGTTTTCTAAATAAAATGAAAATGAAAATACCGCAAAGAAAACAGAATACGATGTTAGAATCTTCAGAAAATATCTGGATACCATTCAAGAGAGACGAAAAATCACACAAATGCCGTTCCCTGACCAACAAAAATTTATTTTGGAATCTTCAAGTGAAGAAAGTCAGAGCCAGAAGGTCCAGTAACAGTAGATATGTCTTGTTCAAGCAATCATTTTTATATTAAAAGCATTATTGTTTCATTTTATGATGCTAGTGTGCTCGATTTTGCAGTCTTATATTTGTCAAGGCGTAACGCACCGCTGAAAACAAAGTCATGCTAATTTAATTTTAGTTTCTTTGTTTTTGTCTATATAATAAAATTTTCACCACTCGAGAATAAAATTCATATCTTCGCGCCACCGTGTAATATCCTCTATACATATGTCGACGAACTCACGATGTTATTGGTCGTCTGTCAGTTAAGCTGTGATGTTATTGTCGTTAATGGCTGTGAAGACTGTAAACGTTATATACTGGTGCTTGTCGATCCGTCTTTTGTTAGTCAAAAGTCCGTTGGTCTATTGTTAATAAGATTAGTCGCTTTGTCTATTGTTTTTCTGTCTTGTTGGTCACGTAAATAAGTCGTTGGACGGGTAGTTGTCGTCAGCAGTTCAGTGGTGTTTGTTCCAACTGATTTGTTGATAGCAGTCCGTACTATAAGTAACACATTTAGCAGAGTCCCAGTCGATTCTGTGGTTTGTAAATGGTGTACAGCAAATTGTCCATTAATTTGTCCATTCATCTAGAAAGATTGCAGCCTACTTACACCTGGATACTTGAGCGAAACATGCCTTCAGAAAGATTAGTTATAACGTTCGAAGACAATTCCCTGGAAAAAGGAACCAAGTGATATTTTTATTACAAAATAACCTGAGTACTAGTCAGTAGGTGTCAAAAGTTATCGATCGCTCGGGTAGCATCTCTCATTTTCTGGCGAAAAAGAGTTAACAAATTCCTAGGTGGGAAATAGCTAAAATGGTTCTTTTTGCCTTTCGTCACAATGAAACGCTTCAGGTGGAAACAAAGTGCGTCAGATTTCTATTCCAGCTAATAACCCGCCGACGTTTTTTTTTTCTCAACTCGCGTTGCAAAATCAAGAGTTTGCTAGATAGTTCCTTAGGGCACTAATATTTAAAACTATTCTACGAAATTGATCGTGAGAGGTAGATCATCTTGTTACTGCGACAACTGTTTTATAACCCAAAGAGAGCTCAGTGGTAATTTTTTCTCAGACCCTCTTGAAAACCAACCCTCAAAGACAACCTTTACCTTTCCAGAAATTTATTTCGTTAACACAGTCACTCTGGAAATGCATCATGGTGGCTTATCTCTTCGGAGGCGAACAATGATGGAGGGGAGAGAGGCAGGGTGGATGCCACCGCCTTTTAACCCTTTTCAGACCAGGCTTTTTTCGACCTTCTGGGACCAGGGGGTGGGGGACTTCAGAAGCCCCCCGTCCCTATGTAACTTTAAAACCACTTACGCTATGGCCACCAAGTTTGCACAGGATAGTGTACGCGCTAATTCTAACCACTACAGGTACTGTGATGTCACTGTGACGTGATATGACGTCATTATGACATCATTTGTTTCTCAATGTTTCACTTAGAAGCTCTAAAGCAATAAATTTACTGAATCCTGTGCCTGAAGGAGTAAAAATACTTCTTTTTGGTATAAAGGGGATCTATAATACTTTTTCTGAATTCCATATTTTTGGAACACATGAAATTTTGCAGATAAAGTTCATGTTAGAGATAAAATGGTCATTTTGGTGTCCGCCATCTTGGATCTGCCATCTTGAATTTCTTTAAATTCATCTGCTCCATTTAACAAACAAGAAAATGAAGCCAGTTGATTGTAAAACGTTTATTTAATTAGTTAACAATGTCATACACTAATTTTGGGGGAATAGTGAATTTATAGCGAGAAATCCCTTTTCTGCCAGTCCGCCATCTTGGATTTTCACGTTTTAAATTTCACGTTTTCCTTAAAATACCACTTAATTATTTTTTTCAGTAAGCGGTTATTCCTAAATGATTAACTGTTGCTACAGTTAATGTAAAAGTACAAATTCGATTAGAAAACATTAAAATAGCAGCGATTAAACCGAGAATCGTGATTTTTTTAAAATATGGCTGTCACAAAGTGGTTGCCATGGCAACGTCAAGTTTGTTGGACACAAGACACTCATGCCAAACTGTTCCCAGTTAAATTTTAGGAAAAGTCACAAAGTTTAGTGGTACTAACATAAACGGATACGAAATTACGTAGCTTCAAAGTTGAGGCGAGCCTCAAAAGCCCCCACCTCCGGTCTGAATAGGGTTAAAGACGGTGCCTCCTTTTGTTACTGGGTATCACGTGATGGTCCGAGAAGTTCGGGTTCTGTAAGGGACGGTGTTTTCTAATACACAGATATTTTTCTGCAGATTATGACTACGTGAGAAAACCAGATATAAGCTATGGCTATGAGAATCTATAAAAAACTGAGGGTGATCGCACATTTTTTAGATATAATAAAGCTTCGATCAGGAAAACATAATGCTTCGATAAGGAAAAATGTCTCTTTATAATATTGTTATTCGTAATTATCTATTAAAAATGAGCGGTTATTTCAAAAATATTTCTGGATTCCAATAATTGGCTACGCAACTGCGATGGACAAGTTTAAAACGGATCAGGTGCTACCAAAGCAGTCGTTTAAGAGACTTGAAAGTGGTATATTTTGCAAGGCCAGGTTATTTCGCTTGAAATGTTTCCTTATTGATCTTCCTGGCTGAATTGACATGGACACTACAAATGGATCAATAAGGTTACCATTACACCAATAAGCTAATAATTATTAATAATGACACAAGTATTAAGTTTATCTCACATGACTTGTATCTTTTTAGCAAACATCCCACCAGACAAAACTGTAATGGCATTGTTTCTTAAATCCCTGCGTCAAAGAGAAATTTAAAGGTTAGCATGGTAACCCTGTGAACGAAGTTTCTAGAGAACTTAAAAGAACGATGCCTTGCGGTTTAAATTAAATTAAATTTAAATTAAACGCCTTTTACATGCGCAGAATACTCTTTGAAAGTCAAGAAAAGGAATTCCATTGATTTTCGCAAAAAAAGAACAAACCATAGTCAATTACTGGCGATTTTTCCACTAAACAAAGGAAAAACTTGCAAACATCAGCCCGATGGATCAAGTTGCAACCATTCGCATCCTAGCGATCCGCAGCCAAACAAACTTAATTATAGTCTCAGAGAACTGGTAGAGTAGTTTTAAAGGAAACTCAACCAGTATTTTTGGAATTCCTCTGATTAGAATACTTCTTTTAGCTTTTCAAAGTTATCCTAAAAATTGGTGACAGTGTCAACTTAAAGATCAACTTTAACTTATTTTTTAAATGTTTCACAAAGCGCGTAAAAATATGTATATATCCTCCACAGAAGTCGGCTCCGTGCTATATTTCATACTGAAAATGCATTAAGTGAGCTTAGCCTTGGGCCCGGTCTTTGGAACGTTTCTGCAAGTTTTGAACAACAGGAATTGATAAAAGAACGGATAACTTGGAACAGCTGCAAAATTCTTATCCAATCTACAAATATGTGTTTTTTTTCCATAGTCACCCTAATCTCATCCTGCAAGCATCTAATCTTGCACCCAGATCTCCAACGGTCAGGCGGAAGGATGATGATCTGGTAAAGTTCGATCTCAGGCCCGGGATACGGGACTGCCCATTGTCCTTTGTCCACCGTGCTGCATGGCCGCCTGCTCGAGATTGTCGTCATTTGTGGTAAAATTTTCGGCGATTTATGGATTTCGCCGAAACTTGAAACTTAAACCAAAACAGAAAGAGACGCGAGAGGTGATTGCAGCCAACAAGCGGGATTGTTTGTTCTCCCTTCCAGCTACGGTAAATCGTTCATTTATCAATTACTTTCTTCAATTTGTGACCATCTGGCTAAAATTTTCTGGGAGTGTCCATTTTACCATGTTTCTTCTCCGAACTGTGAGAAAAAATCTCGACACGTAAAGGGGCGAAAGGCCAGAACCGAACAGTAAAGGAGAGAGAGCCAATAACAGAATTAAACAGATTAGAATGAGGCATTCTTTTTTCTGGTGACCAACTAGGAGTGGCCTTTTATCGAACTTTACCAGATCTCACATTTCATCCAGACGCCAGTATGATCAAGGTAGGAGAATAACAAGCTTCAGTCCTTTCCTTAGAAATATCTTCGAAGCCACTGTCATTTAACACCTAACAGTAATGAAATTAACGTCTAAAGAAGGAACAAGTTGGCAGGAAGTAGAGGACGGTGATTTAACCAAAGTTATGCCAACTATTTATGTTTAGTAACGTTATGTAAGCCTTCTTTCTTACAATATAGGTAACCACTTTTTAGTAGCGGCAAACACTCTTTCAGGCAGCACTTTAATCGCGTTGAAAGACAAAAACCTTCAATGAAACGTAACATTTAGAAATGGTCACAAATAACATACTAAGATAACAGAGATAACAAAATGAATGTGTGATGACTACTTATAATGTAAAGTAAAGTAGAGTATTTTTTGGTATCCCTTGGCTGAAAATGGTTAAAAGGAACATTTTTAACTTTACTGCGCCACATTTTACATTTTTAGATCATTTTTTTCATTTATTGGTTTTATTAGCTTTCGACCAATTTTGGTGGTTTTCAAAGGTTTTGAAAAAGAGGAAGACATCTAAGATGGCTGATTCAAAATGGCCGCCATTTTGGAAACCATGACAAGATTCGTACGTCATCTGACGTCATCAGGTTATGTTGCGGACCTTAAAGCAAGCATCTTGGATGTACTATCTACCCTCGAAGTTCCGTTGTCATAGCTTTAATGCTGTTGGAGTTAAGGAGGTGGGGAGAAGTTGCTCCTCCCCTTCCCAGGCTTAGGAACGAAAAGAAAAAGCCCAGACTGAATAGGGTTAATGCCTGGGCCTTAATTTGTGCCATGAAAAAAGGAGTTGGTGGGCTAACTTTTAAAGCATTTAACACAGGACAAAATAACTTTTGGATCTCCTTTTTTAATCTTGTTTGCTTGTTTTTTAAGGACTTCCTGTTATGTTTTGCTCTCTAAATTTTTCATTATATGACTACATCTCAAGAGAGGATGAAAGGGTAAGAGAGTTAATCCCCCATATAGGCCCTATTCCCATCCTAGTCCCTCTAAAGTTATTTTTAGTAACAAAATTCAAATTTCAGTAATTTTTTTCAGTTTAGACATCTGCGTAACAAGGTCGTTCAGAAATTGACATAAGATTTCCCATAATACTAAAAGCAAAATTTGTCGCCAACTTTGAGACGTCATTTTACCTACGAAAAATGTCAAAATTAGAAAAATTAAAATCCGTAAATTTTACAAAATGACGAGTTCTATATTGCTGCGAAAATTCAGGCTAATTGCTTTAAAACTCACTAAGTGAATTTCCCACCATTTGTTACTAAAAATAACTTAAGAGGATAAGGATGAGAATAGGGCTAGGGCCTATATGGGGGAGTAGCTCTCTAACCCCTTTATTCTCTCTTGTACATATCTAACAGCATATCATGTGGGCATGAAAAAGTTAAGTGCAAATTAAACATTTCCAACGCGATACCTGAAGACGTGTCTGGAAACTTGCAGAGCAGAAACAATGGCAAGTTAAAGCACCCACGCAACACAAATATTATAAAGCAGATGACAAAAATAATACAAATCAGTATATTCACAATTAACGAGCGATCTATCTTAATAGTTCCTTCAGAAAATTTTCGACCCCTATGGAAACCGAGCAGAATGCTTCTTTTTATAATGTACCAGTTTACTGCTAAAAAAGTCTCACTTACAGGTTGTTCAGCTTTGTCAGAGTAAAAAACACTTTTTCAGGTAGAGCAGTTAAAGCGTTGAAAGACAAGTCCCTGTAAATTGTATAAGGCAAATGAATTACGTTTCGCAGGTAATTCACGTTGTGTGTCTGGTTTGGTTGACTGCACAATCCTGTGATATTTTCATGAGCTCTTGTGAACTGATTCGTTGATGTTCGCGAGCTCTTCTGTCAGTTCCCGAGAGAGGAAGTTCGCTGTATCATCGGGCTTTGCCCGTGACGGTTTCGTTAGTTTTTTAGCGGCTGATGTATCAGATAACTAGGGTGTCTGGGGATCCTGCTGTTTAGAGTAATAAATTGTGTTGTTTCTCAATGAATTCACGCATGACTAATCTTGTATGGTGCAATGTTTGATTTTGCTGCTGTGACAGTGAAAGTGGAATTCTGTATTGGAGCATTCAATTCACTTTTGCGTCTTCTGTCCATTGGCGATTGTTATTCAAGAGATACGTAGAAAGAATTGTGTTTAAACAGGAAAGAGAGAGAAAACAGGAAAAACAAATGGAGGACTTGATGTAAAACGAAGACGCCTCTTGGGGTGCTAATCAAAGATTAGCGGATTTGAAATCTAACAGCCGGCTGAAGTGCGACGGAAAGGCTTTCGGACGGTCAAGAAGGAACACAAGGACTGCGCTACTCAGCACTGCTCGGTTAGCGAATATACATGTGATAAACGAGACCAAGATAATAAAAATGATGTGAAGTTTCTTGTGAAAACACATTTAGTAGGAATAGAGGAAAACTTCAACAACCTCCTTCGCGGTCAAGTCCATTTAGCGACGTCTTCCACGGCAAAAAAAAAAATTCAATCGATTTTGGGTGCTTATCCAGTCCTTTTAATTGCAAACAGTTGTGCCTTTTAATAAATTGAAGTAAGGCAAAACAGTTAGTGTTAAGAAAACGCTGGAATAAAACCACATGTCGGCAGTATAAACTTCGCTGGTCACGCAGAAATCGAAGCGGAGAGCGCAAAATCTGCGTGACGTCAGGACACCATAGTTTTTCCCCCCTACTGAATGCTGATTGGTAAATTCACCGTATGCAAGGAGATTCTTGTATCATGGCCTGATTGGTCAGATCACAAGTTTTGACACGTCTGCGGTTAATATTACTGGCACGATAATTGCATGCAATGCTTTTAACAATTTATGTTATTAAATGAGGAATATATTACATTTTTCTTTGCTTCTCACCAAGCAGCCTGACCTCTTTTTGCAGCGACATATTTTACGTTTCTTCTGAACCTTACAGCTTGATCTAAAAGTTTGGTGCAGTCCAGCCCGGTCCAGTCCAGTGCAGTTTATCGCCATTTTCAAGATGCAGTTTATTAGACCTCTCACCTACTTTTATTTTATAAATTTGACAACTGATTTCAGACATTTCGAAACTTACAAACTGCATTCTAAAGCTCGTGAGTGAATATAAGTTTTTTTGTTTCATTTCAGGTCTTCCTTTTATATTTTGCTTCGTTTTCTTTTGTTCTCTTAAATGTACTAATACATGGACGGTATACCTAAAGGCGTGTCATCTGTAGAACAGAAATGATATCAAAAGAACTCACGTAATACAGATATCTGAAAGCAGATGACACAAATAATACAAATCAGTGTAACAGCAATTAACGAGCGGTCTCCATTAATGGCTCGTATAGAAAAATTTCTACCCCTCTCTGGAGGAAACAGAGCAGAATGCTTCTTTTCGTTATGTGCCAGTTACCTCATATAATAATCTTACTTACAACTCCTTCAACTTTGTTAAAGTAACAAACACTTTTTCATGTAGGGAATTTATGGCGTTGAAAGACAAGTCCCTGTAAATTGTAAAGGGCAAATGAAAACTAGTTTTGCAGATAATTTTACATTTAAGTGCAGCTTGGTTTTTCATTCCAACCTTTAAAGTGATTGTTAGCTGTAGAAAATCACAAGTGCGAATTGAAGGAATATTCAACCATGCCAGCAGTAAGCATACCGTCGGCTGTAAGCACATAGCCAGTAAACAGGCTTCTTATAGTACTGCATAGAGATACCGCCATTTAACAACTATTCTGCGAGGGCGCGCTAGATATAAAATGACAAATAACCAACGAGGCGCGTAGCGCGTAGTGTAATTATAGATTCTTCCTCCTTTTCTAAGAGCAATGGTCAACTCGAGGACGTCTAGTTGCCTGTGTATAGAAAACTCAGGTTTGTGGTCTGCTTGTTAGCCTCCTTCCCGAACCGAGCAGTTTCACGAGTGTAGCCCAGTCAAGTCCATCACCATTTTCAAGACGTGGTTAGTTAGACCTCACGCCTAATTTTATGATATAACTTGATATAAATTTCATAGCTGAATTTCTGAACTTACAGTACATCTAAATTCGCCAAGTTGTGAAAGCATTTAGCAGGTAAGTTTTGAATATTATTTGATGACAGGTATCTGTAAAAATGAAGGAGGTAATAGTAAAATACCGTGTTTCATGTTGCAGTGCAATCCAAAATATTTTTGGTACATAACTGGTGAATAGAACTTCTCCTTTCAGCCCTCTTGTGTTTTTATTTTTATTTTATTTTTTATTTTATTTTATTAGCTTCGTCAAAGAAACCAAAACATTCAACGTAACTAAACTAAAGAAGGGGGTAGGCAGGGACACCGCAACAGCTGAGGCCAATTACAGCGGGCCCGGGTAAAGTAAAAAGAGTATGAAAAGTTAAGAATGACAATAATACAAAAAAAGAGACTAACTACATACAACAAAAGATCGGTCGAGATAGCAGACGGACACTACTACATTTTAAACAAACAGTCTTAAACGTACGCGGGTCTTCGCAGTCAAAAGACGTGACCAATAAGGTCTTATAGTAATTAAACAAAACCGATTTAAGTGAAGTTAAGGTCACTAAACTAAAATCAAGTTCGTCAACTAAAATCAAGTTCGTCTACATGCTCTAACGAGAAAAGACTTCTGGAAAGTAGTGGTCTTGCATTCCTTAGGTACGTATTTTTTTAATATTGGTAGTAGTGGATCTAGTCCGTCTGTACTTGCGAACATCAGGTAGGACAGAGGGCTCCACGTTGACCAAGCCATGTGTTATTTTGAAAAAGAAGACAAGGTCTAATAGTTCGTGCCAGTAGCAAATAGGTAAAAGATTTAAAGTTTGTGTACCATAGAAGCCGATATCTTCAAAACTTTTATCTCTTTTGAAATTTGGATCAACAGGGTGTATCCTTTTAGGGTTTTGAGGTTCACGATTCCTTCTTTAAGAACAGCAACAACATTTTGAGACATCCTGCAGTTGAAGGGTTTATGTGTAAATTTATCTTTAAGTAGAAAACACGTACAGGAAAAATATACATCAGAATCAGTTGGCCTTATTAATGTGCTTCTATGAAAATTTGCTGCATCAAAGGAAAAGCTGCTTTAAAAAGCTGCTTTTGATATTGTAAAATTTCAAAACATAACGTCTAAACATTTAGGAATTGCCTGGTGTAACAGCTTTTAAATTAAGCTTCCTCAATTCAAGCGCTTTTGTTAAGTGCTAAATAATTTGACTCTTGACTAGGTAGTAACCATTCGTTCATTCCTTGAAAACCACATACACAAAAAATCTCCTCTCGTCTCTGTTGAAACGTATATTGATGGGTTTTTTTTCTCGTGCTAAAGTTTGATCGGTTTCAGTAGAATTTTTGTCCCCATGAGTAAACTCAATCCCGTTTCAATATTGGGCTTGAAAACTTACAGCCGTTGCAAGTTTCTCAAGTTGGCAAATAATCCATCAGTCGATCAGCAGTTAACCTAGTTCTCACAAAATGCTGTTAAATATTTAACCAGTGAGTACATAGGGAAAAAATGTCAATAGATAGAGTTGAAGTTGACGAGTATCGCAGCAGCCTGACAAAACCTTCAACCGTCGACGCCCCCAAAAATTAACCACTAACAGCGAAAAAAACAATAATAATTTTCTTTTCACGGGTAACCCGTCAAGCTCACTACCCCACTGAGATCCTCTAATTACTGACTCAATCCCGTTTCAATATTGGGCTTGAAAACTTACAGCCGTTGCAAGTCTCTCAAGTTGGCAAATAATCCATCAGGTAGGTTTTGGATGTTGCTTGTCCTTAGGTACCTGCATGATATAAGTAGTTAAAAGTTAAAATCTAAGGTCTTAAGACGGAATCCATCAGGAAATTGAGTAATTTTAATTTTCAGTGTAGAAAAATCTGGTATCAGAATAATTTAAAGCATATCGCATTCTTTTTTTCATTTTTTGAGAGCTATGGATGTAATTTGTTATCTGTAATAACCCCAAAGACAATTTCTTATGGGAGCCGGAGAAAATAAATTTCAAATTTCACGAAATGAAATCTTACGCACAAAAAATTTACCTATTTTACCCCTGTTTACACAATCCCTGTGAAATTTGAAATTTAATTTCACGGGCTCCCATAAGAAATTGTCTTTGGTGTTATTACAGATAACTAATTACGTCTATACCTCTTAAAAAGTGTAAAAAAGAATGCGATAAACTTTAAGAGCGGATGTCTGTAAATATCGACCAAGGGTGGGAAATATAAAAATTTTGAAAAATCCCCCAAAAATTCTGTAGACTACCCTATGTATTCTATTAACGAAAATATAAATTTGAGTTTCATCAGATAAATATTTTGCGGATACGGCGGGTGTCAAGTTTGGGCGCTTCACGGCCTCCGCCAGACCACTTTTTCGGGGCCCGCTACGAAAAGAGCTCGATTTGAATCTAATTCAAACATCATTCAACCCAAAAAGCTTCTTATCGTATTAAAGGGAATTTAACACACATTTTGAGTGGTCAAGTGCTTGAATTGATTGCGACTAGAATATTTTACAGATTTTTAAATATTTACACAATTTCGAGGATTTCACGCGAGCAAAATTGTGTCCAAATTCGAAGGCCCAAAATCACACCCGGTACATAGTTTCAAACAGCAAAAGACATTCCACATTAAAAAGCAATCTCTAAACTTTCAAAATATGGTTTTAAAACTTTGGGCAACACATGAAATGAATTTATGGGAACGCGAAATTCAGGGAGCAGTTGAGTGAAATTTGATCTTTCTGACTTGACAGTTTTGAGGTTCGGCGCGACACACAAATCAATACTGAAACAAATGTTTCAGCCAAAATACATTTAATTTAGGCAATCTCAAGTCCCACAGTGATACAAACATGCTTCATAGACATTAGGTGGAAAATTGTACACCAATTTTCAGCCGAAAAGAACTCATATCCCGGCTTTCAGGTATTTGAACTTGCCTCGCTAATGTAAACATGTGGGTCAAGTTCTTATCACGACACAGCGAAGTGCTCAAAATCTACACCAAATATCTATCCTGTCTAGTATATAATCAGGTCTACAATATGTTTGTTTGTACCTTGTGTCCTTGTTTGTCTTCATTTCCGCAAAAACTGAGGCAAACTACAGCGAAATCCCCGCGCGCTCGACGTGTCACGAGTCTCGTGGAAGTGCTATTATGTGAGTCGAGATTGCGTTACATAACATGACACGCAGGGACTGACCGGTTACTTCAGGATTATTTTTGAGCTGTGAAAAAAATGCCATCTCTAATCTAGCATGTTGTAGGTATGACATTGGAATGAGCTGGCAATCTCAAATTTTCATCCTTTGCAGTTTTTACCATCGCAGACTTGTGATCCCCGAACGTGCCAAACAGTATTCATTAACGCTACGTAAATACACGTGTTCCTTTTTGTTTGTTTTTGTTACCCATATTTGTCCTGATTTCTATCAGATTGGGAAATACCGTAATGCGTTGTGCAATACTTTTGCAATACGCTCTCATGCAAAGCACAAGTAACAGCGTCCCGGTACAGTCTGATCTTGCACTTGCGGCATCAATCTTGATAGCCCGGTCTCGTTCTAAAAACTAGCGCTGAAAATAAGTAAGCATCATTGCCAGGTTGTACAAGTCTGCTCGCTAATGTGCGACGATACAGCGATACAGTGCGAATATGGAGCGCTGGTTGGGGGCGAGTGTGGCTCAAGTACCAAATACCCGAGCACAGAGTACGTACGCATCGGAGAGTGCAACCGATCAATTGAGCGCCACTTTACAGACACCCTGCAAGCCAGTGTTGCTAACTGTGGTTTGAACACTGAAGCAGAGCTGATATTAGCCAGGGCAGGTAAGTTTGATACATGTTTTATTTTTAATCCCACGTTAAGCTGTACTGTAGTGTTGTGTACGTGCGCGCGCCGAGTTGCACTATTGTAGTCATATGGCAGGTAAAAATAAAAGATCTCCCTATTTTCTCATAAGATGATTATCAATGAACAGGTGTCAAAAGCGTGGAACGCTTTTTTGCAAGCTAGAGCTAATGTATTACACTCTGCACGCGATTTTCTTCCTCTCGGTCTGATATATATATATATATATTTGGTATTTTATCACGTGATAAGGCAATCAGCGGTTATAAAGCGCGCGCTGATTGGCTACGATGTGGAGATATATTATCGAACGTCCATTCGCGAGTCAAAGCACTAAGGTGTGAAAAGAGGGTTTTTTGTGTCCTCTAGGTGGTTTTAATAAGCGCGACGCGCTGCTGCGAGAGGACCGTTTCAAAACTTAATACCCAAAACTTACTCTTCTCAAAACTTACAATTCTCTGTGTATAAGTCTTACAATTCTTTTCTATATTTATAGTCGTTCTTAATATTAATTGCCTGTAACTGGTTGACAATAATCTTGACAAGGTAGAAACTAATTATCATATGATTAAAATGAAAAGCTCAGTTTGCTTGAAAAGATTTTGCACAACTAAAGAAGAAACTTATTAACAAATAAATATCCCGGAAGTACATTATTATTTGCACAGTTCTTTTTGCCGGTATAATTTTAATTTAAGGGTTACGCTGTTATAACTAAAAAGTAACATTTAAACTTAAACTAATTGCAAAACATGGACAGCGCCCTATTCATATTCGTGAGATGGTATCTAAACTTAAACGTCAAAGTTTTATTCTAACTAATTAATGAGAGGTTGCAAAAACACTTTTAAAACTCTTTAGAAAGGAAACTTATCTCTATTTAAGGAAAGTCGTGTCAAACTTGTAGTCAGGGTGTCTTGACCATTAAAAAGCAATTAGAAAGATATATCATTTCAGAACTCACGCAAGTGAGAACCTTTTCACAAGGTGATCTTTTTACGAATTTTCTTCAATTCGAAATATGTAAAATAAAATAGCATTTGGTATAGAATTGAGCGCTGCCGTTGACTAAACGTAAAGGTTGTTACGTGATAAGTATGTCTTAAAATTAGCTATAAGCTTATCTTACACTGTCATTGATTAGCATAACTTTCTAGAACCCCAAAAAACTGTTTACTTTCTACTAAACCTAAAATAACTTGCAATTCATCCTGTGACAAAGGGACGGACGAGGGAGGAAGGTGCAGTTTTTTTTATTTTGTGTGACTTTTTTATCACTTTTTGTTCTTTTTGTCCTTGCACGAGCTGTTTTCCTTGGAATTTAGGCTTGAACGGTTTTTATTTTGGGATTTCTGTACTCCTCCCCTAAAATATCTAATGGCCAGTCCCCAACAAAACTCGGCAAAATGAGACTGAAAATATCCGCCGTAGGATTCAAGGAAAATCTGTTACCCGACCGGTTTTTTACGTTGTTCTAAAATGCAAGTACTGCACTATATACAACAGGAACTCTATGACAAAAAATTGAAAGTTAAATTCCACTTTTTAGGCTCAAGGGCTTTTTATGGAGAGTATTTTACGTTTCAAGAATAATGGACCTATATTTGAGGGCAGGGGCTTATAAAATGGGGGGTGCCTTATTTTTGAATTTTACGGTACTCCCAGTAAGGCAAGGAAGCCCGCGTATAAGAACAGTTTTGATAATATGCTCGGAGACCCAGCGCTCTTTACGGTCTTTCCCAGAGGAGCCGGAAATAAAACAACGCTGGATCCTCGAGCATGTTTCGAAAAATATCTCGTGTGATATAACGTTTTTCGCGTAAAATTAACCTTTCAGTATTTCCTTTGCCGGGCAAAAGTCAGATCTACATATAGAATTTCATAACATCAAATCTAACGCGCGTGCGCGCTTTGGACGATTCTCTACCAAAGCAATAATGCCTGCTCCCCTCTATGATAAAAACTGTGAGAAAAATGTGATAAAAACTATGTGATAAAACTGCGACAAAAATTTGATGAAACTGTGATAACTGTGATAAAAACTATGGTAAAAATTTACCTTTATTTCCTTTGTGGGGCAAAGTCAGATCTACATATAGAATTTCATAACAACAAATCCAACGCGCGCGTGCAGGCGCGCTAGGGACGATTCTCTAGCAAAGCAACAATGCCTGCTCCCCTCTATGATAAAAACTGTCCCCTAGCTCACGAGGGAAGCGCTAAAAATGGATTTTACTATTGTCTGTAACGCCCCAGAATGCGCCCGCGGACATCAACTGCTCGGGAGGCAAGATCAGTATCACCCTTGCCACTACGCAACTCGTGCGATTTTTTCCTTCGTCGGGCAATGAATATACTTAGGGGATTGCCATTTATTATTGTTAGAATTATTGTTCCTGTTATTATCGTCCGTCCCAGGTGTATTTGAATTTGATGACTCGAGCTTTCAAATGTCGATCTGCCCGAAGCACCGCGACGATTTTGGTATCGGATGGCGCTGCCAGCAAAAGTTATGTAAAGTTCCCCTGGCTCTCGCACCCCATCATGTCACCAAGAGAAGAAGGAAAGAAAGGACGCTTTCTTTTGCACAGTCCAAGTTGATCTACAAGCTTACGTCGATACTTGTGCCAGTTGGATCTCGTAAGTATAGTACTCTGAGTGATGATGGGATTTTTGCATGAAATTGTGATATTTAGTATACCTTGATTGCCTACCGTGGGGCACTAAATTTTTGCGAGAGTTTAATTTGCGGATTGCCGTTTTTTTGTGTTTTGCGGGAACTAATTTTTGCGATTGGAAGAGACTGGTTTTTCTTGCTGGGAATTAACTTTTGCGATTTTCTGACCAGTATCTTCAGACCAGTATTTTTGTATATAATTTCTACAGTGGAGTATATTTTTTGCGAGAAAAAAAATTTGCGGCAGTTTTATTTTGTGGGAACTTATTTTTGCGGATCGCGAAAAAACCCCGCAAAATCGCAAAAATTAGAACCCGCAAAAATTTAAAGCCACACGTAAATGTCTAATACTTGGTGCCTAGTCTTATTATCATACTTTCTCGGCGTGTAGATTTGTCATTGGCAAACCACAAAGTATGAAGGACCAGTATAAGTATACTCTCCGCGCCGAAAGAAGAAATCCAGCGTTCTAAAATCAAGGCTTTCCATTCCCCGGTATCATAGCTTTGTTATTTTCTTTGTCAGCAATCTGTAGGGCGTGTCGTGGCTCCCTTACTGAAGAGGCAAAGCCTCATCCGCCAGAGGACAGTGCAACCGCCAGCTCCAGAGAAACTCGGCACACACTCCCACGTAAGGTCTATGTTCAGGAAGAATCGGCGTCCCCTTCGAGTGACGAGAGTAATGGAACGGTAAGTAATTATATTGTCAATAAAAACTCTCTGGCTGTGCTTCGTTGTTTTTGTTTCAAAACTATTGGTTACCCGGCTATTAGTTTCAGTATAGAAATTGTTTTGTTATTGTTAGTACGCCTTCGCATACGAAACACCGGAATCATGAAACGCCAGTCTCATCGCGCGTCTTTCACAGCAACTCGTGTGAGTAACGAGCTACAAGCTAATAGGTTATGGCCAACACACTGAGACTGTGCAGCCCAAAGGGTTCGACTTTGATATTATAGAGAAAATAACGTTTCATCTTTTTGTTTGCAAAATAGAAACCTGGAAGCGCTGTGAGTGGTCTGTGCCAGGCTATGTCGAATGTGTCCATTACCAGTCTGTATGTACCGGAGGCAACGGACCCAAGCAGCAGTGAACTGTCCTCCAGTGACGACAGGGGCAAAAGTGTCAGTTTGGCAATACGTCGCGCGAAGCTCAATGAGTTCCTTACTGTTTGCGACAAACCAATCCTCACCGTCCAGAAAAAGCCCTGGAATCAACTGACCTCCTCCAAAGCCAAGCGTCAGTATATTGGAACAGCGACAGATGCCATAGTCTCGACGTTGGGAATCATAAGTCCTGAGGACAGTGGCAGTTTATGGGAGGCTCTCCTCAAGTCTGGCGAAGTTGAGAAATCCATCGGGTTGCCGTCTCCAATCTCTGCGGGGGAGGATAAATATCTGACGTCACTCGTGGAGGCGTATAGGTACGCTTCAACATGGGACACCCAGAGGCAGATCCTGTCGATAATGGCTGACTTGGTGCCCTACACTGTCATACAACGGTACCTTTCAAACATCACAGAGTACCGGGTGAAGACGGCCAGGCAGCACGCATTTAGGTTTGGTCGGGGGACGCCTGTAACCATCTCAAAGAGTCCTCGAATGAGAGTCAATGAGGAGCAGCTCGACCATTTCTTAACATTCATCACGAGTCCCCACGTCATACAGGACCTTCCTTTTGGTCAGAAAACGTTAGCTCTTGCGGACGGAACGGTTGTTGAGACGCCAAACATTATACGGACACTCATTCCTGAGCGCATTGTGGCGCAATACAAGCAATACTGCGAGGAGGTAGAGTTTACCCCATTCAGTAGGTCTACGATGCTGCGCATACTTTCGTCGTGCTCTGCGACTGTCAGACGATCACTTCATGGTCTGGACTATATTGCGGCAGACGGCGGAAAAGCTTTCGACGAGCTCATTGCCATGCTTCCCAAACTGAGCAGTGACCGTACCTGGCTCGACCGTTGGCAGAAAGCACTCATGGAGGCAAAGCAGTATATCAAGTCTGATTACAAGGTAAAGTGACTATGAGTTACTTACGCACTCAGCCCTGGTACAAACGTCTTATAGTGAGCCGTTTCTAAAGCGAATGAGCAAACTCTGCTGTTTAAGCTCATTTGCATCAGGAACGGTTTATGATAAGAGCGGCGTTTGTACTAGGCCTTAGTTTTTTTGGGCACTGCTGAGCTTCAAATATGCTACGAGCAGATGTTAGAATATATCGACAAAACATAGGCAATGAATACCTGCTTATATTGTTGACAGCTTGTCAGGGGTGTTTTATTTTAAAGGGCCTTAGGAATTCTATGGTCATGTGATCCCCGCTTCTAGAGTTTCCTGTGGCGATGAGTTTTGATTTCTTTTTCAAAAACAGGTGCACCTGACAGCTGAAGCAAACGTGCCCGACCACTGTACCGCTTATGCACTTATTGACCCAAAGGAGAAATCTCTCTGCGTTGAGTGTCAACATGATCATGAAAGTAGCTGTCCCCAGTGCGAGGAGCTGAAATCTGCATTGAAGGAAGTAGAAGCAGCCCTTTCTAAGAATTCCACCATCCCCGAGGATGTGCGTGATGACCTTCTCTATACTTACCAAAGTGCAGTACAAGCGATACAGGCTTGGAAGGCTCATCAGCTGAGGTCACTACAGCAAGACAAAGCCCGCACTACAGTCCTTGATCAACTCGACGAGACCAAGGTACTCATAACCCAAGACTGGGCTATGAAGTGGCTGCCACAGAGGTACCGAGAAACCCAAGCCGAGTGGTTTGGGAAACGAGGTATCTCTTGTCATATTAGTGTGATCGTACGAAGAGTTAACGAGGAGCTACAGCACCAGACATTTGTTCACATCGTGGAAGATTGTAGCCAAGATGCCAACAGCGTGATTCAGCTCCTACGGCACACCCTGAAGACCCTCAAACACGAGCACCCAGAGATCGAGGCAGCATCGCTGAGGCAAGATAACGCCGGCTGTTATCACAGCGTCGCCATGGTATCAGCATGCCGACTGATGGCGGAGGACGCCGACATCCGCGTAGAGAGAGTAGACTTCAGCGATCCCCAGGGAGGGAAGGGTGCGTGCGATCGTAAAGCTGCAACTGTCAAGGCACACGTTCGCCGCTTTATCAACGAAGGCCATAATGTGGCTACCGCGCGGGAGTTCCATGACGCTATGCTGTCTTACAGAGGCATAAATGGAGTGCGAGTGGCTCTTGCCACCAGTTCCACAGATCAAAGCCAGCAGGTAATTACGTCTGACTAGACAGGATTATACCTAGAAGGATACTATAATTGTTGCAAGAATCGACTATCTAAAGCATCGCCATAATCAGTACTATTGCTATTACAGGTGGAGGCACCAGGGCGCTGGGAAGGAATCAGCACCATAAATAACTTTGTTTACACAGACAAGAATCAGGTGACCGTGTGGAAGGCCTTCGACACTGGACCAGGAAAATCTGTTCTTTGGTCTCGACTACAAGGTTAGCGAGACATTCAGTACCTCGCCGTTGATAGGGGCGATTGCAAAGTAATGATGTCTACTAATGGCCTGGCACTATTCACTTATTTCTCTTTTCAGTACCAAGCAAGCTACCATGTCAGCCATACAGATTCGAATTGTCACCTGGAGACTTTGTCCCATGCTGGGCAAAGAAACCGTCAAAAGCACCCACCCAAGCCAAGAGCAGCGACGACAAGGCCGATGAAGAAAGTTCTGAAGAAAGCGGCCTTTTCTGTTGCCCAGTAGATGGTTGCATAAAGAGCTACCAGCGGCACTCGAACCTTGAGAACCATATCATGTTTGGTCAGTGCTGCTTGCGACCTCACAGAAAGTACAGCTTGCCAGACCAGACAGTCCTTCTCTATGCAAAGAAGCTAGTGGAAGGAGACAGCGCCCAGCCCACTTTCGCCGTCCAGGCTGAACAATGTGAGGCCGTCGAGTCACTACAGAAAGGCTGGGCCCTAAAAGGATCCAAGAAGGCAGCCAGATTTACGGCAGACCAGAGGAAGTACCTGGAGGACAAGTTTAGAATTGGCCAAGAGACGGGCCATAAAGCTGATCCCGAACAAGTTACACGGGAAATGCGGTATGCGCGCAACGAAAGAGGCGAGCGCCGTTTCAAGGTGGATGAGTTCCTGACCGCGGGGCAGATCCAGAGCTTCTTCTCCAGAACAGCCGCCAGACTTCGCCATGCTGTCGCCCCAGAAGACGACGACGAAGAAACGGATGACAACAGCCGAGCGGCCGAAGAGGAAGAGGCTTTCTCAGATGCGCGCAACACCATCCTGGTGCAATGCGCACCAGTGCACCCCATAGTCTACGACACGTGGAACCTCTGTGCAATGAGCTCGTCCAAAAAACTAAGTAAGCTGACGGTAGCCCAGCTACGGGAGATTTGCTCCCACTTCAACATGGAGGATGAACCTTCTGGGCACAGGAAGAAGCCCTATCTGGATTTTATTTTAGAACTTGTAGGCGCCTGCTCTTGCGCATCCTCGAACCAGTAGAACCAGTAGAACCAGTGTAACACGAACACTTGACGGGAGCAAAAGCAGTTCGAGTTAGCGCTTTGAGTAAGGCTTACTTGGCTTAACTTTCCTATAAGGACTACCTTGTAGCACTAAATTTTTGTAGGAGTTTAATTCTGCGAATGGGCGATTTTTTTTTGCGGGAACTATTTTTTGCGATTGGGAAATACTGGTTTTTCTTGCTGGGAATTATTTGTTTGCGACTTTGAGGAAGTCGCCTTCTATTTGGAATTATAACATTCTCTTTTTTGAGTACAAACCATCGAATGCAGGCCAGGTGAACAGCATGTAGATGTTGCAATTCAGTCAGTCAATCAATGGAGTACCTTCAGACGATCCATTTTTTAAGGCTTTTAACATCCAAATATCTGTAGTGTACCTACTGCAATTTCATCGTTTTATTTCTGAATGCTCTCTTTCTAATTTCATTTTGGTTCAGTAAAAAGCACCAACATGATATTTAATACATGTTAAAGGCGATGTTTGTATATAATTTTGACAGTGGAGTCAATTTTTGCGGAGAAAATATTTTTGCAGGAACTTTTTTCCGAGGGAACTTTTTTTGCGGATCGTCAAAAAACCCTTAAAAATCGCAAAAATTAGAACCCGCAATTCGCAAAAATTAAGTACCACACGGTATCACAAGAAAAAAAAAGAGGAATCGGCGCGAGTAAACGAGGAAATTTGAGTTTGCCGAGTTCAAGTTATCAGGGTTCTACTGTGATTTGCATTTTTAAAATCTAGAATTCATTTTTTCCTAAGAATCTCATGTAGACGAAGTGCCCGTGTTGTCGGTCCTCCCTGTGTGTCATGTTATGTAACGCAATCTCGATTCACGTAACAGCGTCCACGATGACACGTCGAGCGCACGGGGATTTCGCTGTAGTCTGCCTCAGTTTTGCGGAAATGAAGACAAACAAGGACACAAGGTACAAACAAACATATTGTAGACCTGATTATATACTAGACAGGATAGATATTTGGTGCAGATTTTGAACACTTCGCTGTGTCGTGATAAGAACTTGACCCACATGTTTACATTAGCGAGGCAAGTTCAAATACCTGAAAGCCGGGATATGAGTTCTTTTTGGATGAAAACTGGTGTTAAATGTTCCACCCAATGTCTATAAAGTATGTATGTATCACTGTGGGACTTGACATTGTCTAAATTAAATGTAGTTTGGCTGAAACATTTGTTTGAGTATTGATTTGTGTAACGCGCCGAACCTCAAAACTGTCAAGTCAGAAAGATCAAATTTCACTCAAGTGCTCCCTGAATTTCGCGTTCCCATAAATTCATTTCATGTGTTGCCCAAAGTTTTAAAACCATATTTGGAAAGCTTAGAGATTGCTTTTTAATGTGGAATGTCTTTTGCTGTTTGAAACTATGTACCGGGTGTGATTTTGGGCCTTCGAATTTGGACATAATTTTGCTCGCGTGAAATCCTCGAAATTGTGTCAATATTTAAAAATCTGTAAAACATTCTAGTCGCAATCAACTCAAGCACTTGACCACTCAAAATGTGTGTTAAATTCCCGTTAATACGATAAGAAACTTTTTTGGTTGAATGATGTTTGAATTAGATTCAAATCGAGCTCTTTTCGTAACCCGGTATCGGGCCCCGAAAAAGTGGTCTGGCGGAGGCCGTGAAGCGCCCAAACTTGACACCCGCCGTATCGCCAAAATATTTATCCGATGAAACTCAAATTTATATTTTCGTTAATAGAATACCTAGGGTAGGCTACAGAATTTTTTTGGGATTTTTCAAAATTTTTATATTTCCCACCCTTGGTCGATATTTACAGACATCCGCTCTTAAATTATTCTGGTACAAGGTTTTGTCCACTGATTACTCAATTTCCTGATGAATTCCGTCTTAAACCTTTTTGTAGCTAATCAAGCATGCCATAAAATTCGTTTTCGCTCATGAGATAAATAATGCGGATAATTTCTCTAATTTCTAACTTTAGAACACTACAGTGTATTCCTTTAACTTCGGTTATTTTCGTTTCTAACATGAATATACTCGATCAAGATGCAATTTGTTTCGCAAGTTCTTTGTTCGTTGCACATTGTTATGAACGTTGCACAAAGTGATCGCAGACGAATGTTGCAAGCACGGTCCATGAAGGACAAATAACTATCGACTTGTTAGTGATAAGAAAGCTAAAACTACAGAATTAATAAGCAGAACTTTTACCAATTTTTTTATAATTACTTGTTAATATTGCAGACACTACTACTCGTCAGTTTTGTCACACGTTTACAGTTTTCTCTTTCGTGTACTATGTAAAATCTTCCCCACAATATTCGAGAATAGCGAGCAAAACAATACCTTGTCCCTCCATGTCAAGAAAATGGAATAACCTGGTGAACCCTTATACCAGGAAAAAGGAGGACGAAACATCCCCCTCTCCTCTCTCCCCTTCGCCATAGGCTATCGTTTCCTCGTAAGCAGAGCCTGAACCCAGCTTAAAAGAAATGTTAGCGACACCCAAGACACGATCATAAGCGACGTAAATCGGAAGTTTGAACGAAACTTTGCTTAGCCTATCCTCGTAAGCAGAGCCTGAACCCAGCTTAAAAGAAATGTTAGCGACACCCAAGACACGATCATAAGCGACGTAAATCGGAAGTTTGAACGAAACTTTGCTTAGCCTAAGGGGAAAGTCAGAATTCAGGGGCGAGTAATGTAAGTAAAACAATGGTTACTGCTATATCCAGTGGACACTATATCGGAGACGGTCGGCTAAAAAAAATGTTTTTGGTCTGTAGTATCTTCCGGTACTCGGCACAAAATAAGCTAGGTTCATTAGGAAATTTTATGATCCAAGGCAACATTTGCCCGAATACGTTTTCCTGCTTTTGTGATCAATTTTCCACATGCTTGATTTTCTCCAGGCAACAAACGTGTGCAAATATTTTACCCTTTTTGCCCCAAAGAACCACTTACAGCCTTTTGAGATTTTTCAATTTGGAGAACATTTCAACAGGAGGATATGGCAAGTTGCTTGAGGAGACGTTTCTGTAATCAAAAGGCAACTTTGAATCAAAGACACTATTGTTTTGTCTGGTGTAATGGACTTGCTATCTGTATTTCTTCTAGTAGAGTGTCTTCCTTCCGAGATGCGTACGAAGACATTTTGTTTGAATCGGGGGAGCTCGTTACGTTGAATGTAAGAAATTACATCAGCACTAAACCCACAGATAATGAAAGCTTCCTTAGTCCTTAGTTCGATTTATTGCGATACCCGTTGAACTGCCAAATATACCACAGATAAACTTAATCTCTTTCTTTACGATTCCAAAATCTATTCAGTGGCAAGATAAGAACTGACGAGCGTCAAAACTAACTAATTTCTTTAACCTTGACCATTCAATCCAGCCAACATACCTAGTGTCCTTCCCAATCGTTCATACTGTAACGCAGTCTGGCAAAGGTGCTGGTACACACCCTCCTCACGGCTCCTTAGCTCAGACTGACCGCCATTAATAGTGTGAATGTACCGGTCTGCGCATACAAATGGCTTGCCAATCACAACGGAGACATTACACATACTTTCATTATTTTTAAGAAATCATTAGGGGGTAACATGCGTACGGAAAATCGGGTAAAATTTGACTTGGCTAACCCCAGTGAGGAACTTCTAAATCAGATTTTATTTTTCCAGCCAATATTACTCTTTTCCAAAACTTCTCTTGATGTTACACGTTGTTTCGTAATTTTTTTTTTATCGAGTGGGAGTGTTAAATGAATGAAAAAGGCACTGGCAGCTTTGTGCCTATAAACCAATCAATCTTTCCTTTTTGAAGGTTTGATTTGCAAGCTGAGACGCTTAGCCTCAACTTACAAGAACGTTTCACGTTGGAACATCTGCATTTGAACAGAAAAAAAAAATAATAATAATAACTGCCTCATCAGACATTCTTACATATGTTCAGTTGTCGTTGGAGCACATTCCATGAGGTGGAATGGTGACGATAAATTCCTGCATGTAAGAGTATTTAAAGGCAAATACTCGTTTTCTTGAGGACATTGATTCCCGCAATCTGAAGTAAGACAAATATCGAAATAAGCTCTATTATCAGTTTTTAGGTAAAAATATCTGGTAATTTCCGTTTTGATGGCGTACGAATGTGTCAGGAATATCACAAATTGCACTGCGGCGCATACGAACATTTAAGTGGAGGTTCAAAGCCCATTGTGTGGCTGGTCAGATCGGAATATTTCACCTATGCAAAAGACGTTCTATGAGTTATCCTTATTTGATAAGAGGCTGAGAAAAAAGGAAAAGGCTTATTGTGCGCGAATTAGAGTAAATTGTTCTTGTAACGGTTTATGTTAACAACGAATAGTTAAAACTTAGCTTTTGTGAATATTCTTCTTGACAAGGATATGACACAATAGTATATCAAAACTCGTCCTGCTCACTAGTCCTGCTTCTAGGAAAAACTCGTCTTAAGTTATTTTAAATCTTCCAAAGGCAGTACTAGTTAAGAATGAGCGCTAGTGTTTAAAATGACCTCCTGATAAACAGAGTTTACAATGGGTAAATTTCATTAAATATTCATCCTTCGCAGGATGAGCAATGAGAGTCCCCAAAACGATAAAACAGCTAAAAAAACACAACATAATCGACAGACTAAACATATAGTGAATCAAAATTTTACACCTAAAAGACGGACAACGGGTTACAATTGAATCCCATTTGACTCACAGAAGCTACGTTTATTTCATGATGAAAGGGCAATTAAAAGCTGCTTTCCATTTTATTACATTGAAGCTGACAGCATGCATTTCTTATCGCGATTGTAATAAACATTCCCGCTACTGATAGCTCTGGAAAGATAATTGTTAAAACGATCCATATGCATCATACTATAGGTATCGTGTGCATTGAACTCTTACCATTGAAAATGACTGAGAAATATCTCACGTTTGTTCCATAAAGGTTTTTGGCTACGCAAGAGTAGTTTCCGTCCTTGTTTAACGGAATTCTGCCAAGTGCACCCCTTGTTGTATTTAGCAACACCGTAGAATTCTTTATCAGTGCTACGCGAATAGGAAGACTTCCTTCTGCTGAACACGATAACTAGTAACCTGGCAATGCTTCCACGGTTGCTGTTGGTGACATTATCTTAGGTGGAACTGGTATAAAAAAAAGACTTTCAAATAAAGCATTTTATCTATTTTATTTATGAAACAGTGAATGCTTTCGTATTTTTTCTCGAGACGGCTGGCGGTGGCAACTAGTTGTGTGGTCTTTGAGGTACACCTCATAAGGCAAAAGAAGCCTGGACTTAAAAAAACGTCCATTTGAAAGGATCAATCAATAAAACAACCAATCAATGAATCCACTAACCAAACAACCAGTATGCGCAACCATCCATCCATCCATCCATCCATCCATCCATCCAATGCATCCATCATTCCGTCAGCCAGCCAGCCAGCCAGTCAGTCATGATCAACCAGTCATCCAGTCAGTCAGTCAGCCAGTCAGTCAGTCAGTCAGTCAGTCAGTCAGTTAGTAAGTGTGTGCTAATGATTTCAAAGATGTACGAAACTGAGCTCAAAAAATGAAACTAGCAAACGACGTCTCTACACCTCTTCGTCTTTGTAAATAGTAATTAAGCTTATAAAAGGTGCAACAACTAATACCCGTTTATTCCGTTTATTAAGAAACGCGTGATACAGTAAAAAAAATGCTTGTTCTGAGTGTACTTACCAAGTGGAATGTGAGTAAAGGTTATTTTGAACCCTCTTTTCTGGGTAATGTAGTCTGAATGAATTGTTATCATGACGTATTCTTTTTCATTTAGAAGAACGTTCTCCCCACTTTTTTGACCACAATGCACGCCAAGTGTGAGATTGTTTCCATTGGTTATCCTCAAATAGTCCCATCTACAAAAAAATACATCCTCCGTCTAAAAGTGCTTCATACAATGTAATCAGTTTGTTTGAAGAAGTTTGTAGCTGTTTAATGTTCACGAATAGCAGAAGAGGTAGATCTCTATTAGCTGACAGCCGTTCTCAAACGACGAAATAAACGAGGCTACCATTATCCTTAAGAGAAATTTTAGACCTTCATCTTTTTTATTCCATGTATAGACATTATTAACCGTATAAAAACTTAGTTCGGCCTCCAAGAAAATTATTTGGAAAGAATTATAATTTTAATTCATTTCAAACAACAGCATTTAAGGAAAAGTTGCTTTGCTTGGTTACCGTTTTCTGTCAAACGCTGGAGATATCAATTAGCTGTGAAGTCGAATTATGCTAATAGCTAATAAATGCTTACTTGCATGAATGATGATACTCCACGTCGAATTCTTCAAAGTTAATTCTTAAGGCTTTACCATTTGGAATGGGAACCGTATAGTTACAGTCCATATCCCTTGGGTACTTGTTTGGATATCCAGGACTTGTAAGGGTATTGTTGACTACTGAACCACATTCTGTTAGTAGAAAGAGGTGTATAGTACAAAGAAGTGTCGGTATGTTGAGAATACTCGATAGGGATCGATTGACTAACATTTACTGAATCATTTCGAAATTTATTTTGTCCTGATGCACTGCAGACTGAACTTCACAAAATGTTGAAATCTGAGATCTTCTAAACGTGCGGTATTATGTTACAATTCTAACTTTGAATTTCGTAGTAACAAACTCATGTGTTCCAAGTAATTTAAAAAATAGCGTTAGTGCAGGTACCTGGCAAAATAATTACATTCTATTTAGCTGCACAACTACCTTAAAGCACTTTTAATTTCAACTCCGGGTGGGTCATTTACATGTGCGTAGTGTCCGGGTGGACTAATTTAACCAGTACATAATGTTCTGTTGAAGACAATTTTCTAAAAAATACGATATGGATGCACTTACTTTACCAAGGCCGTATTTTGCTGTGCGGACCGCAAAATTAGAAAGTCCAAGAATCTGCTTACGGAAATTGCTTTGTACTTTGGAAAAAAGCAGATTGATCTCTTAGACGTGAGAGAAAACGAGCGAAAGCCTGATTAAAACTTTTCAGTTTCGACACTCTCTGAAAAGCTTTCACCTGGCCTAAATGAAAACAAACTAAATTAGCGCCGACTGCGCAGCTAAAAGCATTTCTAATTTCAACTGGAGAGCCTGTATCATAAGGGATGAGTCAAAACATGCTGAAAATGGAGCTTAAAAGAGAATCCTAACTTGAAATGACAGTGAAAATTAGCAATAAAATGGATGAAGTGGCCAAAAGAGTTTCCAGTAATTGCTGCACAGTAATTTTCAAAGAGTTATTTTAACTCCAAAACTGGAATTAAAATTTTAGGTTAAAAATAACCCCTTTTTGGGGGTTATTTTAACTCCTTAATTTAACTCCAATTTCGGGGTTGTAATAACTCCAGTGGGGGAGTCACTTTAACTCTATAAAAGGAGTTATTTAAACTCCACATGGGAGTTACTATAACTCCAAAAGTGGAGTAAAAACTTTAGGTTAAAAATAACTCCTTTTTTGGGGTCATTTTAACTCCCAAATTTAACTCCAATTTCGGAGTTATAATAGCTCCAACGATGGAGTCACTTTAACTCTACTCCATGAAAGACTAGGGTTATTTTAACTCTGCTCCATCAAAGACTAGAGTTATTTTAACTCCATTATCAGAGTTGTAGTTACTCTGAAATCAGAGTAAAATTAACTCCGGTACATTCACCCTATTAGTTTCTTAGATAAAAAGCAACATCACACAAATTGACTGTCACTATAAAAGGTACAACATTTTTAATTCAATCCTATTTCATTTTCTTATATGAACAATTGTTCCTTACAGAATTTGAATTAACAGTAACAATGTAAATTTCTAGGACACTACAATAATAGAGTGGCTTTACTTAACCCGTGAAATAGATACTAAACTGTTACACACTATTACACACTAATTCCATTGTTTTCTTTTGTTTAACTTTGACTATTAGACACTAATTGTTAGATATTGTTTCATGGGTTAAGTAAAATCACTCTATAGGTATATAATTATATAAAATGAAAATAAAGGATGTACAAGTATGTATAAATAAAACATGATTTCAATATATATATATATATATATATTAAGAGCGCCTGTCTGTAAAAATCAGACAAAATCAAAATTCCGATCCGCGGCAAGGGTGGAAAATTCGATTTCTTTCATATTTTAATGTTAGATAGGTTAGGGTATAACTAAAATCACTGGATACTTTTTTTGGCAAAATATCCTTTTATTTCAAAGAAAAATGCAAATAACGAACTTCCGTTAAAATCGCCATTTGAAGCAGTAAATTATGACATCAATTTGAGGCGTTCGCGTGCAAAAACAAATGCCTCTGTCGTCTTTTAAACACTCAATTTTACTTTTGCAATCTCTCAAGAGCTTCAAAACTGATTTTGGTAGAAACTGCGTTGTTCTTTGTGTTTGAAATAATTTAATTTTGAAAGTATACATTTCTCATCAGGAAAAGTACTTCGTGAATTAAATTATTTTTCACCATGTGCTAAACCTTCAAATCGATTCAGCTTCTGGCTGTTGAATTACGAAAAGATGTTCTCAGGATTACTGCAAAAATTTCTTTGGGCAAATGATTGAGAGCGACGCGAGAGCTTTTCAAAGTTCGTTAAAATGCAGGTTGTTTGACCCTTCTTGGCAACATTCCATTCGCGAGTCACGCACATATTTTAATGTGTTTTGACCCATATGAGACCGAAAACGTCAAACAGAAGAACAGTTCGAAATGCTCTTACCTCATTTGCTGTAGAGGACAGGTCCAGAGACCATTTCCGAGTGATTCTCTTGCCGTTCGACGTATTTTGGTCCTGTTGATGCCATCCAATGAACACCGCCAACTGGGTCAGTGTATTGTAAACGGTCGAACAGCTCAACAACAACCTTTCTTCCAAAACGTTCGACATCTTTCTACACTGTGACATCTTACTCAACGGTTCAGTTGATTTAATACGAGTGTTGCTCAGTTTTCAGTGCACAAAAGCATTATCAGATTTGACTGCTAAATTGGGACCAAACGTGCATGGCGCCGCGTCCGTATTTGGTTTGTCACGCAATGCGTATCAAAGGCTTTTAGGGGGTATCGGAAGGGCAAAACCTTTGAGGTGAAGTAAAATAACATACAGTGTTGCAGGGATTATTCGTGGTTTTAATGGCCTTGTGTGTCTTTCTGACTTATTACCAGTGTTGTTACAACCATTAAAAATTGTATTTGCTACCCTAGCCTAGTAGTCTGAAACGCAATTCCAACCGTTGTACAAGCTTATAGACATGGTTACAGGTGAGTGGTGCAACAGAAGTGGCACTAATATTAACTAGACCCAACTTTAATACGGGGAACCTATAACTACAGGGGGCTCCCTTTTGTTAATTGACGAGCGGGTATTCTACCTATGATCATTGGTGTCAGTCTGCTGGTTCTCAGCTGGAACAGGACCGGTACAAGGCACAGTTATATCAGGAGTGAAAGTCAGCTCGCTGTTAAAGGGTTGGATGGAGTTTTGGACAGGAAGATTTCTCTCTTCATAACAAATGGGTGCAATCGAAGTTTTTAACTGTGCTCTCTTGTCAGCTGTTTGACTTAGTCTACATTAGTGTGTCCTGACTAATGAGTGGGGCTTCTAACAGCACGCCAGTGCTGTTTGAAGACTGTGAAATATGGCACGTAACCATGGTAACAAAAATGAGGTTCTGTTCCTGAATTTTTGTTTACGAATCTTACTGAGACAGGTTCCCAGTGAGCGAGATCTCTCACAGCAGCCAGCATACTTATCCTAATGGATATGAGGATATCATAACAGAAATACGTCAAACATCTTGCCCTTAAACGTCTGTTACCTCTTTCACGTTCTACATACACCTTAATGAGGACGAAGAGAAGAGTGAGGCTTCCATCGATAAACCTGGCTAATATTCGGATAGACCACAAGCGAATATATAACTCACCTGATCCAACTTTTACAAGCGAACCAGTCCCGTGTAAGATAATTTCAGATCCCTTTTTCCCCAGTCCTCTTTCACTTTTTGGCCACTCCCCTCTTCCTTACCGTGACCCGGCCTATTGTGCTGCAGCTTCTGCTAGACACTATTCCAAGTTTTGCACGATGGCTGGGACAAATCGTCATTGTATTCAAGCGTTCGTTGTAAAAACTGACTTGTAACTTGTGGTATCAGGCCCGCACCAAGGCTGAAATAAATGCTGCGAGCAAATTGGCCTAGTCAAGGCCTTCCCCCCCCCCCCTTCAAAATACACACGCATGCACATAGATACTAACTCTGTTCACAATGCCACAGTTTGTGTCGATTTCGTCCAACACGACACCTTTTTGGGGACATCATTCGTTGACAATTTGCCAAAAAGCTGCTTCCTGTTTGCTTTTCCGCCGACAAAGTTGTTGGCAACATCCACCAGATTTATAGCATCAGTTTTAAAAAAGTACCCTTAAAGTTACAAGGTTTGTTAAAATTGAAACATTTCGACAAGCAAGCTACGAATCTCGGACCTGTTTTACCTAACCCTTGTAAACGTTAACGTAACTTTTATCACTCGATTGGTGAGATAAAAATAGTTTTGTTCCTTAGACTTGTTTTAAAACAACATGATGAGCTTAAAGCTTGCAGCAAATACATTGTACACAGCAGTTGCTTAGCTATTAAAGGCATTAAGGTCCTTCACAGTAAAGCTATACTGCCAGGGTCAAGGTGATATGGGTGAAGAAAGACATTGGTAAGGAACCTGGGCGACTGAAATGTGCGGTGGGCTAGTAGATTTTTGAAGCCCACTTGCCCGGTGGCTAGTGACTCAACAGATGTCAAACCCTGTTAAAGGTTGTAAAATAATTAAAGGAACTTTTAGCATCAGCATTTAAGACTATTCGCTGCACATTAATTCGTTTTAATTATATATTTTTTGGCTCATTTATTGTAATGTTTTTTCAACTTCCAAAACTTCTGGGGACTCGAGCCCCCCCCCCCCCCCCCTCCCCCTTCTACGGGCCTGGGTATTCTTGGTGCATGAAAGTAAGGGAACAATTGTTTTCAAGCTTTTGATTCGTCTGGTGTTGTAACCACAAACTCCGACAACAAGAAAATGGAACCAACAACAACTGTCTTCTGTGTAACGAAGCAATTCATATATGTAAATATGTATGATTTGTGAAAAAACAAAAGTCCGAGGTCCCCCCTCTAAGCCAAAACAATAAGCACAAACTAGTTAGTCACATCGCAATTTCCCTGATAAAAACGATTTTAATGTTCTGGACTCGACGTTTTGAAGAGGTTTTTAACTTAAGCTAGTACACGTACCCTTTTTGGCTAATTTTCGTGTTCGAACATTGTTATTTGCATCCCTACAACTCACGCCGAGGGGTGACTACTTTTTCTGCATTCTGGCACGGGAGGCTGAGGTGCCTAAATGTAGCACTAATTTTGTTTCATATTTTTGGTCCATTACTAGTTCCTCCCATTTCTCGAACCCTGAGCCGTTTAAAAAGAATCAGAGCAGATTTTGCCCTTCCCCTACCCCCTAGTAAAATGCCCATTCCGATGATTTGCATTGCGTGACGCGGCTCTAGATAGAACTCTGGCCACGCTAGCGGCGACATGTGGTGATAACAACCTTTTTATGTATTGCCAACTAAGCAACACTGACCAGCAACTGAACCGTTGAGTAAGATGTCACAGTGTAGAAAGATGTCGAACGTTTTGGAAGAAAGGTTGTTGTTGAGCTGTTCGACCGTTTACAATACACTGACCCAGTTGGCGGTGTTCATTGGATGGCATCAACAGGACCAAAATACGTCGAACGGCAAGAGAATCACTCGGAAATGGTCTCTGGACCTGTCCTCTACAGCAAATGAGGTAAGAGCATTTCGAACTGTTCTTCTGTTTGACGTTTTCGGTCTCATATGGGTCAAAACACATTAAAATATGTGCGTGACTCGCGAATGGAATGTTGCCAAGAAGGGTCAAACAACCTGCATTTTAACGAACTTTGAAAAGCTCTCGCGTCGCTCTCAATCATTTGCCCAAAGAAATTTTTGCAGTAATCCTGAGAACATCTTTTCTTAATTCAACAGCCAGAAGCTGAATCGATTTGAAGGTTTAGCACATGGTGAAAAATAATTTAATTCACGAAGTACTTTTCCTGATGAGAAATGTATACTTTCAAAATTAAATTATTTCAAACACAAAGAACAACGCAGTTTCTACCAAAATCAGTTTGAAGCTCTTGAGAGATTGCAAAAGTAAAATTGAGTGTTTAAAAGACGACAGAGGCATTTGTTTTTGCACGCGAACGCCTCAAATTGATGTCATAATTTACTGCTTCAAATGGCGATTTTAGCGGAAGTTCGTTATTTGCATTTTTCTTTGAAATAAAAGGATATTTTGCCAAAAAAAGTATCCAGTGATTTTAGTTATACCCTAACCTATCTAACATTAAAATATGAAAGAAATCGAATTTTCCACCCTTGCTGCGTTATGTTTGATTTTTACAGACAAGCGCTCTTAAATTCTCTTAAGATTTTTCTGTATTTTATATTTCCAAAAAATGTCATAAATGTAGTTGTCCTTCAATATTACTACCTCCATCTGCATGCATCCATGGAGCATAAAAAGAAGAACTTTATAATTAAGGCTGGATAGTTTGTGAAATATCCTTTAGAAAGACTGATGTCCTTTAGAACCTCTCATCGTTCAATCTACAGAAAATACATGGTTAATTAAAACCTTTTCAAATTGTTTCAAATTTTGACTGAAAAACCGGAAGAACTCTGGTGAAGCCCTAATGAACAATCTTCCCAGGTAAGAAAGCCAAAACTTTATGAATTCGAATTTGAAGAAAGTTGGAATTCAAATGACAATATAGGAAAATTCAACAACACTATCTTTTGTTTAAAATTATAACTGGCTCAAAATTCAACGGTCTTAAATTAATTATTAACTGGAACAGGAACAAAAAAATTTTTTTTGTGTGCTTTAAAACCATTTTAAACTTTTTCCCCCTTAAGGAGCATTGAGGGTTTTAAGTCACTATAAATACTGGTATACACCTAATTGCAATAATGTTGTCATAGAACAATGAAAAAAAGAACAGAACAAAGCCAAACAGGAATTCATTAGCCATGGAAATTACATTGTCAGATACATGTATGTATCAATTGAGTTTATAAGACAACAGTATTGCAATTAGATTACATACAGCTAAAATGAAAATAAAGAAAGTACAAGTGATTTACAATTAAAACATGATTTTAAAATATATATTAACAATTCTCTTAGAGTGATTTGAATTAACCGGTGAAATAGATACTAACCTATTACACATTATTACACACTAATTCCATTGTTTTCTTTTGTTCAGCTTTGACTATTAGACACTAATTGTTAGATATTGTTTCACGGGTTAAGTAAAGTCACTCAGTCATTTTGACTTAAAAACACTGGTCGGGAGCCAAATGATGAATAATCTTCCCAGGTAAGAAAGTCAAAATTTTATGAATTCAAATTTGAAGAAAGCTGGAATTGAAATGAGAATAAAGCAAAATTCAGTGTATCTTTGTTCAAACACAACTCCATCTTTTCTTTAAAATTATAACCATAAGTCTGTGAAGTATGATCATCTGGGGGAGTGTACTCCTGAGAAGGACTGTTTGTGGTGACACTGACTGACACTGAGACGCTCAGGTTGTCGAAATGTCAGTCAATGTCGCCAGAAACATTCCTTCTCCGGACTACACTCACTCGGACAATCATACTTCACCAACTTATGATATGACTCATGGGTCCAAACCTTTTACAAAATTACAACCGGCTTAAATTTTCATTTTCATTTAAGGCCCACCTTCACCCAAAAGGCCTTGCACACCGTAGCCTGCATAGCAGGTGAAATGGGGAAGGGGGGAAGGGGAGCGAGCGCGGGAGAAAAATGGGGGTCTAGCCCCCAGACACCCGTTTTTCTCCTGCGCTTGCTCCCCTTCCCTCTTCCCCACTTCACCTGCTACGCAGGCTATGCGCACCGCAGTTGCTGTTTATGAATTTCATGTAACGCGAAATTGTTTCTGAGCAGGTTTTCTTTGAAAATCCATTTCCTTCAGAGTCATCTCGTTGAAAATCGTCCATAAGCATGCTGGAATTTATTCTTCAATTATCAACCTGTTGTTTCCAGGAATTATTTTGTGACTGTGCCGGCCAAACGTATTTTTTTCACTCCTACATTGTCCAATATGTTGCTGCCAAAGATACCTCGCAGTTGAAGATGCTGCATGGTTATCCCGAAGGAAAATATTGTCAGTATTTGTCTCAGAGGATTGAATTCAATAATAGTTTTCTTAGTTAGCCATAGGTTCAGGTAGATTTGATCGAAGATTAGTACATATGCGAGTGGCTGGCTTTCAAAGGTTTTAATTGTAATGCAGGAGTCACCGGACAAGTGCTATTTTGCAAGCGATAATCAATGAGTTGCTATCCAGTTGTATACGCTGTTTACATGTATTCCCCGTTCTCGCTTTCTATTTCATTGAAACTTTCATGTGGCGAACTACACATAATTCCAATGTTTTGGGGAGTAAATGCATTTCATGGAAGCCAAAAGACTTGTATATTGAGGTCTTTAATGTAGATTGGTGCAAATCGCTACGAGTTCGCTTTTTGGATTTGTTTTAAATATATGTGACGATTTTCTCGGTCGCAGAAATATTCTGGCAACCAATCAGATCACGAGAAGGACAATAAAGCCATTTGAAAACAATAACAAATGGTCGCAAGGCCATTTGGGTGAAGGTGGGCCTTAAAGTATAAGGACGGGGAAAATTGTTCATCATATTATCAACACAGCTTTCATTGTTACAAAAACATAATGATATCATTCCATTTTCTTGCAATGTAAATTAGTTTTCATCGAGTGAAAAAAGGCTAAAACATGAAGGTCATTTAAGATTGTTTACCTTCCAATAATATCTTTCAAACAAGAATATTTTCACTAAAGAATTGTTGAACTCTTTACATTTAAAGATGAAATTACGAATATATGAAACTCATATATATGAACTGCGGAATGAAGAAAACAATGTTTTTCTTTTTTTTTCTTTACATTTAAATGCTACAGTTTTCAATGGCAATCCCCAGACTTTATATTGCTAACAATTATTGCAACTAAACAGTGTCAAAAGAACTGAACACGAAGATGCAGGTATACAGCTTTACAGCTACCCGTTTGTATTCACCTTAAGCTTCCTAGCTAGTAACATCTCCTTTGAATGACAAACTGGAAGGGAAGCCTTTAGGCTGAGAGTAAATTGAAGTTCCAAGCTTAAGCTTACCGGCAAAACGTCCATATTTCCTACGTTTGGCCTTTTGCGAATTCTACAACCCGCCAAAACAGTCGTTGATCCACTGTTGTTGATAAGAACTTACGTTCACAACGTCGATTTCATTTGTTCACTTCGATCCAAAAATCCACATGCAAGGCTCCAGAACATTTCTTGGCACGTAATCCAATGCAAAAGATGCAATCGTCTACCTTTGCTTTAACTTGAGAGATGCTTTTTTGTCCTCAAACTACGAACAAATGCTAGCTAAATGAATCTTGCTTCCGTCGAGCAACCGTCACTTTCAAAATAGCGCCTGCTCTCGCCTGCTCTAGTGTTACAAAGATCACATGACTCAATATTGACAACTGCTGACCAGTGAATGCAGGCGCATTGATTTTGGGCCCTTGAATTGAAATATTAGAATTGATTTCACGCCATTTTAGACAGGAACTTGCCAAACTTTTGATTTCAGTGGAGGAATTACCACAATATCTTTTATTTTATTTGCTTTATTTCCAAAAAATGCATTCATAATTAAATTGAGATGGAAGTTTATCATAGAAATGATACGCGAGTCCCTGCACTCCGCCTTCAACCCTAACCCCCCAAAATAAGATGTACCTAATGTAGCAGAGTAAAAAATACAACAATAAAGTAATGGCTCTGATAGGGAGTTATCCCAACTCCTCCAAAACGACTCCATCAAAGTCACTCCAGAGCTACTCTCTAAAAGGAGTTAAATAAGTCCACGAAAATAACTCCCAAAAGATAGTTATTTTAACCCTTGTTAGAGAGTTAAAATCACTCCCTAATTACTCCCTAAGGGGAGTTGAACTAACTCCTCCAAAATGACCCCGAAAAAGGAGCTATTTTAACTCTCCTTGCAGAGTTAAACTGAAATTTAACTCCAAAAAAAGAGTTAAATTTAACTCCAGAGGAGTACAATTTAACTCCAAATTGGAGTTATAATAACTCCCACCAGCGTAACTCCAATTTAGGGGTTAACTTAACTCCCCTAAAGAATACAGTAACTCCTTTTCGGAGTTAAGATAACTCCTTTTAGAGTTAAAATAACTCCCAAAAAAATAACTCCACCTTAAGGAGTTAGTTTAACTCCACTACAGGAGTTAAAATAACTCTTTGAAAATTACTGTGTGCTTAAGTAAAAGTACTCGTTGTCTTAGTGAAAAATGTAGCTGGGTGGGCTAAATTTACTCTTAACTTAGTAAATATTGTCCAGTTGGAGTAAATTTACTAATAATAGTGTATGAGTGAATCAAACTAACTGGTAGATAGTGTTCGGGTGAACTAAATTTACAAGTAATTAGTGACCTGATGGTTTAACTCTAATGTCCACGTTAACCAAAATTAAGCAAATATTCTCCGAATAGGCTGAATATACTAGTGAATAGTGTCCTGGTGGGCTAGATTTACTAGTAACCTGGTAAATATTGTCTGGTTGGAGTCAATGTAATAATAATAGTGCCCAGGTGAACAAAATCAACTGGCAAAAGGTGAGCGAGTGAATTAAATTCACTAGCTAGTAGTGTCCGGGCAGACTGAATTCGAGCAGACTTAATGTACTACTAAATATTGTCCGGTCGGACTAATTTAACTAGTAAATAGTACCCGTTTGCACTAAACGCACTAGCAATTAGTGTCTGGGTACGGGGCGAAATTACTAGTAAATAGTGTCCGAAAGTGTGCAAAATCTTACCGGTTAAAATGACTAAAATCTCCTTTGCATCAGTTCCATAAATGCTGGTGGCTACACAATTAAAGTTTCCTTCCTCGTACACTCGGATACTCGCAGCGTTTGTTGTATTTACCAGTACTGTAGAGTTCCTTATTAGTGCTGTGTGTATGGGAGGAGTTCCAGTCGCTGAACATGTCACCTTGTAGCCACGCAATACTCGCAGTACAGAAGCTTGTAACAGAACCCTGGGAGAGTCTAATAAACTAATCATAATGAGAAAACACATGAAATACTTACTTTATTTGAAGACTTGTAAAGCTAGGCTAATGCTATTTTGAATGCGGCAAAAGCTACTTAGCTTTTATGGTTATTTTTTAAGTTTTTAATACAATATGGTTAAATTTATAGAATTTGTATTTTATTGTTTGTCGCCCATGAAATGCTTGTTTGATTATTCAGCCATGTAATTTGCGCATTATAAGTCGACCCTATCTATTCCTGCCCGTACAAAATTTAATAATGATGCTGAAAACTTTCTTTAGCAGGCAAGCAAAAGCCATCAAGAATCTGTGCGCTATATTTTTCCTGAATTTTATCTTGCAGCAATTTGGTATGGCCTATCACTGTGGCAATCAAATTTTAAAACGCATTTTTCAGAATTTTTATTTTCCTGTTTTTATTTCAACTCTAACGTTTAGACAATTTGTGTTTTGACTACTTTTGCTTCAATTTTTGGGGTCTTCTGAGGTTTGCAAAAACACGAATTTCACGATGGCGGATTTGATGCTGACATTACACATTCTAATTGACTGGACTTACCGCGAGGAACGAAGCTAAATAACATGAGAAATCCTCCATTATTAGTGGGAATATCGTCAGAGTGAAATGTTATGACTGCGTAGTTTCCTGTAACATGAACTCTTCTGCCAGTCTGCTGACTACAGTACGTGCCAAATAACTCGTCGTTCTCATTGGTAATCTTCAAGTAATCTAAGCTACAAGCATTGGTAATGGAGAAAGGATGAAGTATATGTTGATTTTCAAGGTAAAAAACATACATTTTAAATTAATTTTAAAGGTTAAAAACATACATTTTAATTCAAAAATGGCTTCGCCACCTACTAGTTATGATGTAACCATAGTAACCTATTCTTATCAAACTTGTGTCAAAATGTGTTTTAAGGGATATGCCTACAGCTACGGAAAACGGCAGGTGCAGATAAAAAATCGCCTTGAACAAATTCAATCATTGGCGTATTATTTTCCATAGCTGAGGGAGCGAACTGACAAGATTTATGAAAATAGCCTGTGTAGCAAGCGTTTCCGTAAGGTTTTCCGCACGTTCGAGACATTTTTCGCTTTTTGGCCGCGCGAAAATTGGGGCGAGCGCAAAAAAGTGCGCCTCCCCCCCCCTCCCCTCCTTCTATTTTTCTCGCTCGCCCCAGTTTTCGTGCGGCCAAAAAGCGAAAAATGTCTCTAACATGCGGAAAACCTTACGGAAACGCTTGCTGCTTTAAATTCTATTTCATTTTGAAAACGAATTAAGTCATTTTAGATACGATTTGTTAGCGGTTGGTTATAACCGACTCAGAATCATGAACGTTAAATATGCTTCCTTGGTATTTCTTTTTACCTCTTACCAAATTTTGCTCATAGAGTTGACTCGTTATTCCAATCATTTCAGTTTTAAGAGTGACCTAACATGTACAATTACGACGTCATATTTAATAGTGTCAGAGATTTTTTTTTTTATAATTTCATACAACATATACATGAAACGTTCTCTTAACGCCATTGGCTTAGCGAGTTAGGGATGTGGTTGGCTCTTTCCAGCACTTTAACTTACACTACAAAGCCATTTCTCTGATTTCTCAGTTACGTAACCAGTGCTGGGCGGCAAAACATTCCTTATACCCTTCATGTCTTCATTGCTGCGAAATACCCTCGAGTTAACCCACGACTTTCCCTAGCCTGCTTGTAGCTCAGTCGCTAAAGCATCGGTGAAGAAAAGCTGGAGATTGTGAGTTCGCATCCTACCGATGTGAAAGGCACTTTCCTTGCAACATGTGTTCTACTCTTAAAAGGAAATTAACGGCACTTAGACTTACACGACAGGATTCCGCACGAGGTGGCTGAGAACAGTGGTAAGTGGCAATGTCTGTAAGAGCGGTCCACTGCATTTCGGGTCAGAAAAAAGTTTTCCCTCAAACTTTGTCCTGTAAACCATCTTGGGTCACAAGTAATTGAAACGGGTTTCGTTTTGGGAAATACGTTAAAATGTTTTTTTTAGAGCTCACAACAGTGAGAGCGGCAAAAGGCGTAAATTAACGCCAGGACAGACACGAAAATTGCATAAGTTGGCGACCTCACTGCTTAAAAACCAAAACAGGCAGTCCTTCAAGGGTGTAAAGCGCATCTTAAATTTCATTTGTTTTAAACTGGAAGCTCGTGATAATTAACATATTAACTCACGTCTGAGCGCTTTCTGAAAACCCGCAAAAGTACCCTGTCTTTCCCGGCATTTATTTCACAAGTCCAGATCGAGTCGCTCTAAATTCCTATTAAAACCTGTTAATAAGATGTCAGAGAGCACACAAATATAAAAATACCTTACGCTTTTAATCTTCCTTTATGCAGGGTTCAATTCTACCTGTTACCATCCCCCCCGGGCACACCCCCGGGGATTTGCAATTTTTTTCTTACTTGGCGGTCTATTCCCCACCCCCGGGCACGCAGAAAGAGACAATTCCCCACCCCCGGGACTCCTCATCGACCAAAATTGATTTCCGTGCAATAGCACAACCTGCAACCAGACGTTTTGACAAGAACTTAAACGCTTTTCTAGAGTTTACTGAACGAACGATATTACATAGTATTAAAAAACATGGACACTACATTGAAGAAGAAAACTGAAGAAAAAAGTCTAACCGCACTGGCATTCTGCTGGCGAGTAAAGAAAGGTTCTTCACCGCGTGTTTTATTAGCACATGGGCAAAAGAGGTCCGGTGAGCAAATTAATGACAGCATTTTAAAGGAGTTTTTCTTAGCTTGTTTCACCAGAACACTGGACAGAGATCTCTGTTTAATATAAAGCCGTGCATCTATTTCATACAAATACGCTGAAGAAATATTTCTATGTTTGTGATGAACGCCATCCATTCGAGTACGCATCAAACGCACTTTCGTTTAACAATTTATAAAAAACGTGCCTTTGAATACAGATTTTAATTTCGAGAGATTATTCTTCTCCAACCAGTCTGCTACAAATTCTAGAGATTTTCCCTGGAAATAGGCAGTCTTCTCTACGCGGTCCGGCGCCATTGTGTCAAATGAGAAGTGATAAGCTGGTGACGTGCTTCACAAGAAAAACGAGAAGTTGTTTTCGGTTTGCCCCGCCCCCTACCCCCGGGACAAAACCGTTTCAAACAATTCCCCACCCCGGGCCCGAAGGGCTGAACTTGTCCCGGGGGTTGCCCGGGGGGGGTGGTAACAGGTAAAATTGAACCATGCATTATCACAGTAGTTTTTTTGTTTTTGACGCATGCATTATGCATATTAAGTTGTTGAGCAAATTTAGATTGTGTGAAATAAATAGGTTCTAGATTTTAAGATTTCTCCATTTCAAGTCATAAATACAGAAAAGCATACGTGAATAGAAGTTACGAACTGTTCAAATTGATAAAATAAGCCAATTACCGCGTCCTGATCTTTGGATGCTTCCGGAGAATTGCGTGACTCGCATTATGCAAATTAGGTTGTCTGCTAAACTTGGTCCGTTCCTGTAACCGTCGCAAAAAACCTTTCTAACTTTTTGGATCCCACTGTTGTTTTAATTAAATATTAAAGAAATATAAAGACTACATGAACTGTAGGTAGAAATTCAGCTGTTTACAGTATTGACTTGTATTCATGTGTCCTTTGTATACTGACTCTGTTTGCAATGAAATGGACAATTTGTAACAATGGGCTTCCACGTGGGGGCAAGGGTCACCGGGCTGATATGGGACTTTGCTAATTGTCCATTTCAAAGTTCTTGTATTTCCCCACCGGTGGGGGATTTTTTCCTAGCAAAGTCTCCAGTATTTTAGGGGGAAGACAAACACCCAACAAGACTTGAAGACGCCCTTCACTTTGGCCTTTGAACAGTTAGCCAACGCTCGAGACCATAAACTATCTGTTGAAAAAAACCATGCTTTTTTTTTGGTCCCAAATAGTCCACAAGTTTTTCAAATCCTGTCCCATTACAACTGCACATGCATAGGAAAATGATAACAAAGAACATACTATGATCATGGCTCATTTACTGCATGCCTTTAAACACAACGCACTTAACTTCACGAAAGATTAGTCCTGCTTAACTTACGCGCCTCATTTAAGTTCTTTGAACAGTTCTTTTTTCTCTCCTGAATTCTCCGCAAGTTGTTCTACTGTCCTGTTCATAGAATTATTTAACGGATGGTCTATTTCATGCACACACCAAAAATAAATAATAATCGATGGATTTTAACACACACATTCTCGTTCTTCCCCGGAATCTTTTCTTCAATTGAGCAAAAACACAAATTGCTCCCAAGCTCCTTTCGCCTTGCTAGAAGCAAAGTCCCCACATTTTCCCCGCGAGTTGGGGCGTCATTTGAATTTGTTGCAGAGTTCCCACAAAGTCCCTGATTCCCCCACATATGCCCGGGGTTCCCCCCCCCCCCCCATCGCCCAGAATGCCGCGACACATCCGGGACTTTTATGCCCTTTCTCGCGCGAACATTTGAAAGCTCATTAGCGAAAGTACACAAAATAACAAAGAATGTTGGGCAAAACCGGTCAGCACCACTCGGAAGTTCTAATTTTACGGGAAAACGGTTAAGTTTACTAGTTAGCATTCATATGGCTTTTGTAGAAGGGATGTTAATAAAGCAAATGCGACTGTTTTTACGTGTGTAGCTGTTTGGGAAGCATTATCGTTTTCCGCCTCAAATGTAGCTATTTTTTCGCTCCGTCTGTATGGGACCGACACTTTTAGATTGAAAATCTCGGAAAATAAGATGTAAGCAAGTTAGCATTCATATGGTTATTTATGCTTGACATTTAAAGAATCACTTGCCAAGTTTTCGCGCAAATCTGACGGTTAGAAGTATTATCGATTTCAGTTTTTCTGAAACCAACTCCCGCAAAACTGAGCTTACATGCAAATACGTCACACAGAGCCCCCCACGGGAGTTGATTTGACCGCTTTTAAACTTCCCGCGAGTGATCTAATGAATTCATAACTCCGCCTCCATAAACAATAGAGCGCAAGCCACGGCAATTAAGCATTGTGTTGCGGTGTGAGTCAGTAAAGTGTGACAAACTGATAACACCAGAATTCCGGAAAAAAAGTAAAGCTTGTTTATTTCACTTTTCTCTTTGTCTCCCTACTTTGATAAGATTATTTTGGTAAACTGAAGTCCTGAGGCCTTAGCGGTGCTAAGGGAGCGAGCGTAATATACAATAACCGCGATCTGCTAGTAAGTCATAAAATGACGCGCGTCATAATTTTTCGCGCCCCGGTCTAGTCGCCCGTTGCTAATTCTTCGCGCTTAAGTGATTCGCAATGCGCGATGAAGCTCGCTAAACACAAACAGGCCTGTAGACAAACAGGCCAAATTTATTTTTGCAAAGCACGAGTCAAATTTTTTTTAGCGCCCTTTTAAGTCGCGCGTGGCTAACCTTTCGCGCTTCAAGCTAGCTAGTCAACACACATACCGACAGCCCGATATTTTTGCGAATACAATTCTTGCAAAGCGCGATAAATAATTTTTGGCGCTTCTCTTGTGGCGGGCAAGTAATACTTCGCGCTCGTCTCAACCGCTTTAAAACCGCTTGGTTTGCATAAACTATTTCCGATAACGTTTAGACAGTCCATGGAGTCAGATAAAATTTGCTCGCGAACTCTTTGACGATTCTCTCTATTCAAAAGGTTTGAACTAGAGAGCGCGGCTTAATTAGGGCCCAACTGTTCACTTTATCGCACGTTTAAATTTGTTTCACACTTTCAACCGTTTGATTGACAGCAGTGGAACTGCAAAGAAACCTGAGGTATTCCCAAAGCCAAGGTCTTCTGACCAATCACAGCCGACTAGTCTGAACATGCAAATTATTATGCCGCGCGCTCTGAAATCGGGCGCTGTAAGTACATGTCGCAAAAGACAATAGCATTCTGGGCGATGCACCCTACCTCGGGAGAAGCCGATGACAAGAGCATCATTCTCTTCTGGTGGATAAAATTGAATCTTTACTTTTTTGTAGTCTGGTTTTGATATTTTTATACCTACTTTTTGCTCTTTTGATCTTCCTTTGTCAAGGGGCTTTCCAAGCACGTTATTTTGTTTATACAAACGCTTGAGCAAACTTTCCGCGAATTATATAAAATGCCAATGTTTGAATGCTTTGGGGCAAAATTTGACGAAAAGTATGCAAATTGCATTTTTTGTCAAACGTTGAACGAGATTATTATTATACGAGAGACCTGTAACTTTTTGGATCTCTCTTTCGTCGATGTATGATTTGAAACGGCTAAAGTCGTGTCTTGATCGGTCCTTTTTCATTGATAGTTAGATGGCCTTTCTTTATAAAAACAGTTTTCTGGTTCCTTTTTTTTTCCTTTTAATCAAAAGAATTGAATATCATTGTATATTTTGATATAAACAAGCTTCAACAACGAAAACAAAAAAGCCTAATTCAGCATCATTCTGCGTCACATGTTTTGATTTCTTGACCAAAATTAAATAAGGTCACTACTCTTCTCATTAACCACCTAGCTCTTAATGGAACCGTGCTAACTTCGAGTGGAGGCACATCCCAGACGACGATGCAATCGCTCAACTTTCGAGCTATTTAATTGCACTCAAGTGAAGGTGTTTATTAAATTCTCGACTTAAACAAAGAACTACTTTCCTTTGAACAGCTCACTTGAACTCATTTCTTTTGAATTCTTTGAATTATAAGGCATCATCGCTTAGTTAATCATCATGTTCTGGGTGCGGGAAAAGCCTAGATGTGACCTTTGTACTCCCAGGGCTTTTACCGCCCTTAGGACATCACCGAGCGAAGAATGGTACTAGCTTATGTACAAACCCTTTTTCTTGTGTTGAGTACTGTTGACGTACCCAGATGGAAAATTGTCTGACAAGCATTTATTAATAATGTTGGAGGTTACTATTTAACTGGAAAACGATAATTTTAGTAATTTTGGCCACTTCAGGCCTGAGCCTGAAAATACCATAAAAGCTTCTAACAACCTGCTAAGGCTTCGTGGTTGTTCCTGTGATTCTGATATTGTATATTCTCTTATAATCCTCATTGTACAATAAATGCAATAAAACAAATTGAAAGAACAAAAGGAATCAGAGCACTGTTTTTATATTTAAAAAAGGCTATCTGACTATCCCTGAAAGAGGAACCCACCAAGACGTAGTTACAAGTTCCTTTTATATAACCTGATTTTACGTTTGGCAGAAAATATAGTTTGCATAATTTTTGTCACATTTTTTTTAATTTTGCCCCAAAGCATCCGAATATTGGCACTGTATAATTCACGGTCTTTTCACTTCGTTTGCTCAACGCTGTCTCAAGCGTTTGTATAAACAAAACAAAGCGCTTGACAAAATCCCCGGGACAAAAGCACCAAAAGTTCGTAGGCGCTGTAGAAAAGGAAGATCAAAAGAGCAAAATGTGGGCATAAAAAAATCAATACCAGACAACAAAAAAGTAGAGATTCATTTTTACCCACCAGAACAGAATAATTGTTACAAGTTGTCCATTTCATTCCAAACAGAGTTATACAAGTCAGTACTGTAACTAGCTGAATCCATCATCAAGGTTTTCTACCTAAAGTGCATGTAGTCTTAACATTTCTTAAATGTTCAATTAAAAAAACAGAGGGATCCAAAAAATTAGAAAGGTTTTTTGCGACGGTTACAAGAACGGACCAAGTTTAGCAGACAGCCTAAATTGCATAATGCGAGTCACGCAAATCTTCGGAAGTATCCAAAGATCAGGACTCGGTAATTGGCTTATTTTATCAATTTGAACAGTTCGAAACCTAGCCTGCGTAGCAAGCGTTTCCGTAAGGTTTTCCGCACGTTCGAGGCATTTTTCGTTTTTCAGCCGCGCGAAAATTGGGGCGAGCGCAAAAAAGTGCGTGACGGGGGAGGGGAAGGGTTTCCTTCTCTCCCTTCCCCTCCCCCGTCACGCACTTTTTTGCGCTCGCCCCAATTTTCGCGCGGCTAAAAAACGAAAAATACCTCGAACGTGCGGAAAACCTTACGGAAACGCTTGCTACGCAGGCTATTCGAAACCTGTATTTGTGTATGCTTTCCTGTATTTATGACATGAAATGGAGAAATCTTAAAATCTGGAACCTGTTTATTTCACACAATCTGAATTTGCTCAACAAGCTAATTTGTATAATGCGTCATATTCGACAAAAATCACCATGCCAGAAGTTCGAAGTCCCTGTGATAAAGGAAGTTAAAAAGCGCAAAGTATTTTTATATTTCTGTGCTCTCTGACATGTCATTAATAGGATTCGATAGGAATTTAGAGCGACTCGATCTGGACTTGTGAAATAAATGCCGGAGAAGACAGGGTACTTTTGCGAGTTTTCAGAGAGCGCTCAGACGTGAGTTAATATGCTAATTATCACGAGCTTCCAGTTTAAAACAAATGAAATTTAACATGCGCCTTACACCCTTGAAGGATCTCTTAACTTAAAAACAATAACACTTTTTCCCTGCCTGTTTTGGTTTTTAAGCAGTGAGGTCGCCGCCAACTTACGCAATTTGCGTGTCTGGCCTTGCGTTAACTTACGCCTTGTGCCGCTCTCACTGTTGTGGGCTCTACAAAAAACGTTTTAACGTATTTCCCAAAACGAAACCCGTTTCAATTGCTTGTGACCCAAGATGGTTTACAGGGCAAAGTTTGAGGGAAAACTTTTTTCTGACCCGAAATGCAGTGGACCGCTCTTACAGACATTGCCACTTAAGTATCATATGAATCGAAAGAAAATCAGAAACTAAACAGTCCGTAAGTTAAGGAAACGAGCCGATTAGATCTCAGGGTTTTGAAAGAAGGCGAATCATCCCTTATATATATATTAATACAGCTTAATATACAGTTGAAGTCATCTAAAAGTACGGTTAACTCTAATTCCTTTAACACCTTCTTCATCCTTGGCTCCTGTCAAGTTCAGTACCATTCTCCAATCCATAGTTTAAGGATGAAAACCACAAATTAACTTGCCATTAAATTAAATACCGATTAAGGACAATACAAGTTATTGGTTATGTCACTGATATGGAAATATTAACCATAGCTGCAGCTGATCCATTTGCTTATTACTAGTTTTATCACTACTTACCGGCACTGTGGGTAATCAGCGAATAGTTTAAAATAGTGAAAAGAAATGTTTATCACCATGCTGTGATCAATAGGGACCACATATTTGCAGTCCATGTTCCTTGGGTATTCCTTTGGATACCTTGGGCTTCTCAGAGAATTATTTACTGCTAAGCCACACCCTAAAAGCGAATAAATGAAACAACAATATCCATTGAAATATAAAAGTACTTCTACTTGAAAAAGTGGTTTTAGACTAAAAGCGTTAGTAAAGAGGTGCTCTACCAATTTCTTTTGCCTGCTAACTTTTTTACCAGTTTGTGTACACTTGAGTTTTTTACGTGAGGTACGGTGCGACTTCATCCTCGTAGGACGGTCATAACCAACCATCAAAATCGACCGAATGAATATATATATATTCATTTCATGACTATGGAGCCCCGTTCTAAATTCCTCTGAATTGAAAGTAGTGTTCAAGTTTTACTAAGTTTTAAACTTCCAATTGGTTTAAAACATAAATGGAACCGAATTGAAATACAATGAGTTGCGTTTTATTTCACTTTTAGGTTGCCAACCCAAAGCAGTCGATAAACGAAATATCTTGATACCCTTTTTCATAATTATGTCCCTTTTTATCAATTCATACGGTCTGCATTATATGCGTCATGCATACGGTACTGTTATATTATTTATTTATTCATTTATTTATTTATTTTTGCAAGACGGATTTGGTAGAATCAGCGTGTATGAATTGCACGTGCACTCGACAGACAGCTGTTGATTCACCCAACTAGAAAGTTCATTTTGCAGTACTCGTACTGGTTTGCTTTAAAAAAAGAACGCCATGAAGGTTGCCATTTTACAGCTAAGAAATCTTTTCCATCGCCATCCAGTTTGTAAATTACAAATACTTGCAAAATATCTATAAAGTGACAGTAACTTTGTGTTCTTACCTTCTGTAGCAAGGGCGCCGTCCTTTTCGTTGGACGAGAGCATGCATATGAAAAGCACGAAAAGAATCCTCGTGATGCAATACCATTTTTGCCCCATAATGACTTGGCTCAAATTTTATTTGAATCTACCAGTTCCTCTATAAAGCAAATAATAACAGCTAAATGGCTTAACCTAAAATCATGCAAAACTGAAGAAAATCTTTCGGATAAAGTTTCGATTTAAATAGTAACAGAACGAGGGCACTTAATTTGCTGTACAGTAGCCTGTTCTAGCTATGGCCGGGAAGAACGATCATCTATGTCATTTATATTTACATTTTACATTTACCAGGAAAAGCCTGACCCTCAACTTTGAGGATTATTGGCTTGGGTCAGCAAAACTAGGCTACAGGTTTGTGATCGGTGAAGATTGATTGATGTGTTATAACAGGTGTTCGTCCAACATCGTGTTGGAAGAACACATGTTAAGAGCGCCTGTCTGTAAAAATCAGACAAAATCAAAATTCCGCGGCGAGGGTGGAAAATTCGATTTCTTTCTTATTTTAATGTTAGATAGGTTAGGGTATAACTAAAATCACTGGATACTTTTTTTGGCAAAATATCCTTTTATTTCAAAGAAAAATGCAAATAACGAACTTCCGTTAAAATCGCCATTTGAAGCAGTAAATTATGACATCAATTTGAGGCGTTCGCGTGCAAAAACAAATCCCTCTGTCGTCTTTTAAACACTCAATTTTACTTTTGCAATCTCTCAAGAGCTTCAAAACTGATTTTGGTAGAAACTGCGTCGTTCTTTGTGTTTGAAATAATTTAATTTTGAAAGTATACATTTCTCGTCAGGAAAAGTACTTCGTGAATTAAATTATTTTTCACCATGTGCTAAACCTTCAAATCGATTCAGCTTCTGGCTGTTGAATTAAGAAAAGATGTTCTCAGGATTGCTGCAAAAATTTCTTTGGGCAAGTGATTGAGAGCGACGCGAGAGCTTTTCAAAGTTCGTTAAAATGCAGGTTGCTTGACCCTTCTTGGCAACATTCCATTCGCGAGTCACGCACATATTTTAATGTGTTTCGACCCATATGAGATCAAAAACGTCAAACAGAAAAACAGTTCGAAATGCTCTTACCTCATTTGCTGTAGAGGACAGGTCCAGAGGCCATTTCCGAGTGATTCTCTTGCCGTTCGACATATTTTGGTCCTGTTGATGCCATCCAATGAACACCGCCAACTGGGTCAGTGTATTGTAAACGGTCGAACAGCTCGACAACAACCTTTCTTCCAAAACGTTCGACATCTTTCTACACTGTGACATCTCACTCAACGGTTCAGTTGATTTAATACGAGTGTTGCTCAATTTTCAGTGCACAAAAGCATTATCAGATTTGACTGCTAAATTGGGACCAAACGTGGATGGCGCCGCGTGCGTATTTGGTTTGTCACGCAATGCGTATCAAAGGCATTTTAGTGGGTATTGGAAGGGCAAAACCTTTGAGGTGAAGTAAAATAACACAGTGTTAATGCACCTATCAATTTAAAGCCGGCGGGGGGGGGAGGCAGGGCATGGGGTGGGGATTTGATTGTTATTGTTGGCCCTGGGGTGGGTCTTTTGACTGGTCTTGCCTTCCCGGGGGAGGGGATATTTGAATCTGTCTTCGCCCAAAGCTGGGATAGTGAACATCGACTTGAATGAAGAGACTGAGACCGAAATTACTTTTCCCGCGTCACACATGCGCTATATGTCCTTGAAATCATAATGGATGTCCACGAGATCGAGAATCAGAGAAAGATGAGTGAATTTGACTGTTTTACCTCCATATTTTCTTTTAATTTAGATTTTTTTTGTTGATTTGCATGTTTTTAGATATTGCGGTATTGAAGTAAACGGGGATAAAGAGAAACGAAGTCGATTTTTTTGCCAATGCGAACGATCAGTGTACGGGCAATGCGCCGCCCAGGGTGGGGAAATTTTTGTGCATTTGACTGGAATAGTTTGCCCGTGGGCAGGGAATTTGACGGCAAATTTTTGAAAAATGTCAAATCCCCACCCCATGCCCTGCCTCCCCCCCCGCCGGCTTTAAATTGATATGTGCATAATTGCAGGGATTATTCGTGGTTTTAATGGCGTTGTGTGTCTTTCTGACTTATTACCAGTGTTGTTACAACCATTAAAATTTGTATTTGCTACCCTAGGCTAGTAGTCTGAAACGCAATTCCAACCGTTGTACAAGCTTACAGACATGGTTACAGGTGAGTGGTGCAACAGAAATGGCGCTATTATTAACTAGACCCAACTTTAATACGGGGAAACCTATAACTACAAGGGGCTCCCTTTTGTTAATTGACGAGCGGCTATTCTACCTATGATCATTGGTGTCAGTCTGCTGGTTCTCAGCTGGCACAGGACCGGTACAAGGCACAGTTATATCAGGAGTGAAAGTCAGCTCGCTGTTGAAGGGATGGATGGAGTTTTGGACAGGAAGGGTTCTCTCTTCATAACAAATGGGTGCAATCGAAGTTTTTAACTGTGCTCTCTTGTCAGCTGTTTGACTTAGTCTACATTAGTGTGTCCTGACTAATGAGTGGGGCTTCTAACAGCACGCCAGTGCTGTTTGAAGATTGTGAAATATGGCACGTAACCATGGTAACAAAAAATGAGGTTCTGTTCCTGAATTTCTGTTTACGAATCTTACTGAGACAGGTTCCCAGTGAGCGAGATTTCTCACAGCAGCCAGCATACTTATCATAATGGATATGAGGACATCATAACAGAAATACGTCAAGCATCTTGCCCTTAAACGTCTGTTACCTCTTTCACGTTCTACATACACCTTAATGAGGACGAAGAGAAGAGTGAGACTTCCATCGATAACCTGGCTAATATTCGGATAGACCACAAGCGAATATAAAACTCACCTGATCCAACTTTTACAAGCGAACCAGTCCCGCGTAAGATAATTTCAGATCCCTTTTTCCCCAGTCCTCTTTCACTTTTTGGCCACTCCCCTTTCCCTTACCGTGATCCGGCCCCTTGTGCTGCAGCTTCTGCTAGACACTATTCCAAGTTTTGCACGATGGCTGGGACATATCGTCATTGTATTCAAGCGTTCGTTGTAAAAACTGACTTGTAACTTGTGGTATCAGGCCCGCACCAAGGCTGAAATAAATGCTGCGAGCAAATTGGCCTAGTCAAAGCCTCCCCCCCCCCCCCTTCAAAGTACACACTCATGCACATAGGTACTAACTCTGTTCACAATGCCACAGTTTGTGTCGATTTCGTCAAACACGACACCTTTTCGGGGACATCCTTCGTTGACAATTTGCCAAAAAGCTGCTTCCTGTTTGCTTTTTCGCCGACAAAGTTGTTGGCAACATCCACCAGATTTATAGCATCAGTTTTAAAAAAGTACCCTTAAAGTTACAAGGTTTGTTAAAATTGAAACATTTCGACAGCCAAGCTACGAATCTCGGACCTGTTTTACCTAACTCTCGTAAACGTTTACGTAACTTTTATCACTCGATTGGTGAGATAAAAACAGTTTTGTTCCTTAGACTTGTTTTAAAACAACATGATGAGCTTAAAGCTTGCAGCAAATACACAGCAGTCGCTTAGCTATTAAAGGCATTAAGGTCCTTCACAGTAAAGCTATACTGCCAGGGTCAAGGTGATATGGGTGAAGAAAGACATTGGTAAGGAACCTGGGCGACTGAAATGTGCGGTGGGCTAGTAGATTTTTGAAGCCCACTTGCCCGGTGGCTAGTGACTCAACAGATGCCAAACCCTGTTAAAGGTTGTAAAATAATAAAAGGAACTTTTAGCAGCAGCATTTAAGACTATTCGTTGCACATTAATTCGTTTTAATTATATATTTTTTTGGCTCATTTATTGTAATGTTTTTTCAACTTCCAAAACTTCTGGAGACTCGAGCCCCCCCCCCCCCCCTCCCCTCCCCCTTCTACGGGCCTGGGTATTCTTGGTGCATGAAAGTAAGGGAACAATTGTTTTCAAGCTTTTGATTCGTCTGGTGTTGTAACCACAAACTCCGACAATAAGAAAATGGAACCAGCAACAACCGTCTTCTGTGTAACGAAGCAATTCATGTATGTAAATATGTATGATTTGTGAAAAAAAAAAGTCCGAGGTCCCCCCTCTAAGCCAAAACAATAAGCACAAACTAGTTAGTCACATCGCAATTTCCCTGATAAAAACGATTTTAATGTTCTGGACTCGACGTTTTGAAGAGGTTTTTAACTTAAGCTAGTACACGTACCCTTTTTAGCTAATTTTCGTGTTCGAACATTGTTATTTGCATGCCTACAACTCAATCAATCAATCAATAAACTTTATTTACCCTCGAATTTACAGTGTAGCACTCAAGTGCTAATATCTTCGAGCCAATTACATTAATAAATAATTACAATAAAAAGTTAATTCTATATAACAAATAAGACAACTAACTACCTAGACAACTAACTTGCAAATTATCATGATGTAGAAAGGTTTGCAGTTCCTGCCCTTTTAAATAAATTCTCAGTATTGTTCCCCGTAGATATCAGTCGTCGAAAAGAAGTAAAATCAGAAATAGTGCGGTAATTCTGGCACGGAAGGTTGAGGTGCCTAAATGTAGCACTAATTTTGTTTCGTATTTTTGGTCCATTACTAGTTCCCTCCATTTCTCGAACCCTGAGCCGTTTAAAAAGAATCAGAGCAGATTTTGCCCTTCCCCTACCCCCTAGTAAAATGTCCATTCCGATTATTTGCATTGCGTGACGCGGCTCTAGATAGAACTCTGGCCACGTTAGCGGCGACATGTGGTGATAAAAACCTTTTTGTGTATTGCCAACTAAGCAACACTGACCAGCAACTGAACCGTTGAGTAAGATGTCACAGTGTAGAAAGATGTCGAACGTTTTGGAAGAAAGGTTGTTGTTGAGCTGTTCGACCGTTCGATACACTGACCCAGTTGGCGGTGTTCATTGGATGGCATCAACAGGACCAAAATACGTCGAACGGCAAGAGAATCACTCGGAAATGGCCTCTGGACCTGTCCTCTACAGCAAATGAGGTAAGAGCATTTCGAACTGTTTTTCTGTTTGACGTTTTTGATCTCATATGGGTCGAAACACATTAAAATATGTGCGTGACTCGCGAATGGAATGTTGCCAAGAAGGGTCAAGCAACCTGCATTTTAACGAACTTTGAAAAGCTCTCGCGTCGCTCTCAATCATTTGCCCAAAGAAATTTTTGCAGCAATCCTGAGAACATCTTTTCTTAATTCAACAGCCAGAAGCTGAATCGATTTGAAGGTTTAGCACATGGTGAAAAGTAATTTAATTCACGAAGTACTTTTCCTGATGAGAAATGTATACTTTCAAAATTAAATTATTTCAAACACAAAGAACAACGCAGTTTCTACCAAAATCAGTTTTGAAGCTCTTGAGAGATTGCAAAAGTAAAATTGAGTGTTTAAAAGACGACAGAGGGGTTTGTTTTTGCACGCGAACGCCTCAAATTGATGTCATAATTTACTGCTTCAAATGGCGATTTTAACGGAAGTTCGTTATTTGCATTTTTCTTTGAAATAAAAGGATATTTTGCCAAAAAAAGTATCCAGTGATTTTAGTTATACCCTAACCTATCTAACATTAAAATATGAAAGAAATCGAATTTTCCACCCTTGCCGTGTTATGTTTGATTTTTACAGACAAGCGCTCTTAAACTTTCATCCGTTCAGCCCGGAGCCTCTACTAACATTGCATTTAAACATTTTCCCAATGTTTTCCCATCCAGATCAAACATTTGCATCTGACAGTTTGAGTTAAGAACGAAGAAGATCTGTTTCAGCCCCAAAATGCCGAATTAGCCCTAGGGCCGCTGGAGCCCACTGTGGGGCTATTTCAGTCACAGCTAGAACAAAACTACCCCCAATTGACAGCCGATACAGCCCACAGTGGGACTCAATTTGGCCCATTGGTGCCGGCCCAGCCCCTATAAATAGGGCTATTACGGCCTTAATTAGAAAGCCAAGTTAGCCCCAAAAATGAAACTGTATTTTACTGTATTTTACTCACCGAAACGGCCCCATTTTGGGGGCTAAAAACCGTCTTCTGAATTTACAGTGTACTTTTGCCAACAAAACTTGCGCAAGCGGAAAGAAAGAAGCCAATCACAAACTTGCGTGGGCGTGGTAACTTCAGTGGTAATAGGGTAAAGTGTACTGTGGGCTCATTATGTTCGATGTCTATTCAAACTATGCCAGCTTGTTTAGCCACTAGACACTTTACAGGACAAAGACGATGTTGGATGTCATCTGTTTTTAAAGCTTCGCCAGGTCATTACATAAAAGTCAGTTGTTTGGGTTACGAATAAACATAGTTGATTTACTTTGTTTGCTAAACCAAAGAAAATGATAAAATGCAAATTTCTATAAGTGCGCATGTGTCTCCATCTTTTTCGCTGTTTTTTTTTTGGCGATTTCTTTTATAATAGAAACCAAATTGCACTTTGTCTCCTCCCTTAAATATGCTAAGAAACCATTGAGTTTAAAGTGAAAATAACAAGTTTTTACACAAAACAAAATCGTAACTGAAAAAAAAAACGCATGGAAAGTGACCTCCGACGTAAGAGTGTTCTAGAAATTGCCAAATTAGTTGATTTTGTGATGTAAAACGACAGAAAAAAACAAACGAAAACTTGAAAGCTGCGAACAGGAAGGACGGGTGCTCCAAACCGCATAACTGATATTGAAGAGAACACAAACATAAGCTACACTGTCATTTCTGACTGCCTGCAAAAATCAGGTTCAGGGCAATTTGTTGCGGAATTTTTTTACCGCCTTGTACGCTGTAAGATATCGTATGCTGCTTTACCCGCTCATTGGATTGCAAAATAAACTATACACTAAACCAAAAACTTTACGACCAATTTTTATACAGAAAAGGTCGTTGTTGTCTAAGTCTTAAACTTACTTTTTCCCAGTCAGGTTGAATGATCCTTTAGGGTATTTATCTTCAAAAAGGTCATTGAATTTTATACATCACGGGTTCACCAACCAAAATACTTACTCAGATTTATGCTATTTATCTACAAACAGGTTTTTAATTCACTCGCAGCGGCTGCTGTTTATTCCTTTTCAATTATATTTAAAGGGGGTGCCCTAACAATAGCCCAGGTTCATCATTTCACTTAAATGGCGTCTTGCTCGTGGGAGAGTTCGCTCATTATTAGATTCATTTACCTGAATGGAAACATACCTCAAACCAGGGTTTTGCTGTCACCCGAAATAGCACCATCTGTGCAGTTTTTTAAACACGAATTTAACGCACATGGATTGAGTGAGTGAGGTGTCTAAATTACGTCCTTTGGCAAGCTATTTACATTGCGACAACAAACGTTTACAGATTCGCCAACAAAAAATATTGAAGCTTTCCGCGGGAAATTAATAAAAAAAGATTTAAGTGGACGTCAAGAGCTCGGGTGGATTTCTCATCCTCCAACTTCTTGTTGACGTTCAGTGGCCCACAACAGAGAGACGTCATTCCCCCAAATAACACGCAAAAATGTGAGTGTATTCTTTTTTGCATGTTTTTTATTGCATTTGCTGCTGTAGGAGAAGAGCTTAGTATAAGAAGAAATAGAAGAGATATAGGGGCATCAGAGTACTGTTATTCATTAGGATACACTCGTGTAACGAGAAGTTATTAACTTGCAAGTGATAACTACGATTGTTCTCATTTCAATCGCATCGTAGGCATTGTCGCATGTAAAATTTACTAAGGCAGTAACACTCCAGCTGCAAAATGGTAATTGGTTTGGCTTTACTCCTTTTCTTTTACCTCGTTTAAGTAGTTCCAGCTGAAAGGTTTCATATTTGTCAGATCGAAAAGGAAGTGAAATGAATTAAAATGTAAAACACTCAACTAAACGTTAACAATATCACGTCTCTTATTTGAAGCGATAAAGCGTGAGGACGCATGTCAATACAATACAATTTCGGTCACGCTTCGTTCAAATTTGAGCAAGCTTAATTGGATGTTCCGAAGCAAGGGGAAAAGAGAAAGGATACAAGTGTCGAGGGTCATGAGTTCAGTCCATATTGTAAACATTCGCTCTGAAAAGTATAAACATTTTAAAAGTGAAATTGTAAATGGCAGGGTTTAGAGGCAAGTCATTGCGCTTAAAAATATGAACGGCGGTAAAAATAATGACCGTTATTTATACACGATAAATGTATAAAACGTAAAGCTTGCATGCGGGGTCGTGTGTAAATTAACAGGGGAAAGAAAAGAAAATGTTGGTCACTCCCAATTTGCTCATCTATCCTTTGCATTTCATTACAGCGGAATCCATACACGAGAAAATAAAATCCATATGTGTCATCATTTACTGTACTGTGTACTCTGAACATGTCTTGCTGTACTGTGTGACATGGCGCATCACGGCCGTCATGATTGCTGGGATCTTCATCTGAATGGCTGAAAACCTTTCCAGTATCTACGACTTAATTTTCCCTGCATCCGCGTAAGTCCTAGGTAGCAAAAAAAAAAGCAGTGAAACCCAGTGCAATAGCAGCTGAAAGCATTAGAGGACATTTGTTTATTATTCAGAAACACTCACCGAGGAACACATGGAAGATTCTTGTGTGTTTTTTTCGTCGATCTCGCTGACCTAAATAAAAAGACCGCTCACAAATATTGGCCGTGTTAGAAGCAAGACCATTCTCAAGACTAAATAACAGAAAATGAATACAAACGACAAGGCATTGTCAAATTTACTTACCGGCATTGCATTGCCGCTGACCAAAAGTAGTAACTCGATGTTTTAACTCGAACTCGATATTTTAACTCGAAACTTGGACTCGAAACTCGAACTCGAACTCATGAAATGGACAGTCCCAACAATTATTCACCGAAGTGGAGGAAAAGACTTCGACTTTTCCTATGAGAATGATCGTCTGACTCCCTGTTACATAGTTTTCCTGCCGTAAGGACCAAGTCAACCCTGGAAGACAAGGTATTTGCAATGCCTGCCTGAGCTTTAGTCATGGAACTCTCTTTCAACCTCACTAGGTGACTTTGTCTCTGCTGACACTTTTAAAATGATTCATGACATTACACAGTAGACAGCAACGCGGAGAACGACCGGAAAACCTTTCACTGCTTACGACCTTTATTCAAAATTAAAGTAGTCATGCCTTCAACTGATGATTGCAATACAAATGAGTACGCCTAGCGCAAAAAAAGCACTCTCAATCACATCTTTTTGTACAGTATATATTGCGAATACAGTTTTTCATTTTCTTTTCTTGAATCCACGTTGACTTATTTTTTACGTTTCCGACAGTCTATAGGTGCATTGGTGGTATAAAAACAAAAAAACTCGAATTCAGGTTTTCTCAAATATTGATCAGACGTATATTAAAGAGCCAGCATGGCTGCAAAATTGTCGGTAAAATTTTGCATGGAAAGTCTTCTGTAAAATCAAAACTCCAAAAGGATGACGATATTACTTAACTTGCCAACACATGCAAGCATACTCCTCATGGAAGCAAACGCACTAGTAGTGCCTAAAATAAATGCGTGTTTTCGCGTCATTTTTATCGCCTTATGGCATGACCGATATCATTATCAAAACAAATGATGCTTAAACATATTGCGCTCAGTGGGTTTGTGTATTGGTCATATATCAACTATAAAAACAAACGATGTTCAAAAATGTTGCATTCAGTGGAAACATAGCAGTTTTTTTGTGTTGTAGTTGTAACGTTTTAGAGAAGTGTATTAAATGTTAATAACATTTTAGCCGTGGCTATAAACACAGTGTCAAAAAAGAATTACCGCGGTAAAAAATCTACAGCTGTCCCATGTCCACAGTGCGCCTATCTCAACGATGATTCATTTAACTTTTGTCAGAGGTGTGGATTTAGAAGAGATCCAGTTGTTGTGGATAATGCTCGAGACCTGGTGAGAATCGACCTTAAAGATATTGAAGACCGTATTCCGGAACTTAAGAAGATCAGGTCCAACAAACCTTATGAGAAACAGAAGTCCTCTTCTTACCGGGAGCTGGTTAGATTTCTGGCATCTTTACCCACTCCCAAGTCCCTCTCCTCTGCCTCCCCTGGGGACATCCTGAAATTCCTCGTTTGGAAGGACAAGTCAGGTCGAACAAAAGTCCATCAGATGTCATGTCCACAAGCGGGCCAAACTCGATCCTTCTCTTGTAGTTGCCCTTCTAGGTTAGCTGCTGGCATGGTTGACAGCCTGTTGGGAGAGCTCAGAGCCATCTTTGCTGAAGCTGGACTCGGGGGAGAATGGGACGACAGGTTGGGAATTGGTAATCCCGTTTCCGATCCATCTATTAAGAACTATTTATAATTAATTAAGGAAGAACAGGCTAAAGCCCGAGTTTGCCCAAAGAAGGCAGTACCTTTGTTTCTTGAAAAGCTTCAAATGATAGCTCAGTTTATTCTCACTCAACTTCAAAGACCACGGATCTCCCCTATTTCCCTGTATATCTTTAGTCGCGATCTCTGTTTTTTCATTACCGACTTTTTCTCCGGAGACCGCTCTTCCGATTTGGGTAGGGTCTTTTATTTCGTGTTACTAAGGGTAATAATGTTACCCAGGAACCTATTTCTGGTTCTGCAGTTCATGGTAGACTAAAGTTCTATCAAGACCAATGTAGAAACTCCTCACAGCTCTCGTAGTGGCTTCTCCATAACGCTTTCTTTGCTTGGAGCCTCCAAGGAAGCAGTTGCTAACCACGTCGGTTGGGCTAGTACGAAAACGGTTGACCACTATAATGACCTGCGGAGCATATTACGCCCTGATGCTCCAGCTGCGTTACTCTCTGCGGAAGCTTCTGGCTCTTCGTGCAATGTTGCTATGGCGTACGAGTCCTATGGGGATGTTTCTTCTTTTAAGCCAGTTTTTCTATAGAGTTTTTCTTTCTCTGTAAATGCTTAAGCTTCGCTCTAGAATAAAGACTTGTTAAATTCTGCAAGTTTCTGGCCTATTTTTAGTGTCTTTTGAGTTTTGGGAGGAATATACGTTCAGAGTTTATGGGAAACATAGATTTTATATTCATATGGAGTTGCCAGGAGACTCACAGCCAAAGGGCTGAGTCTCCCATATCTTATCTAGTCTAAGGCATTGTTTGCCAATGGTCATAGTGAGAATATATTACTGTTCCAACGGGTAGCCTTGTTCCAGATAAGGAATGCTGTTTGGTTTATTATTGACATCTGGCGAATCTTCACGTGCAAGTAGCAGACTGTTGGCGGCTTCACGTGTCTGGCCTGATTTGTGTTCACTCAACAAAACTTAAATGGCAGGCGGAGGATGTAAACTGCAGGTTGCAGGTTGCAGGTTGCAGGTTGCAGGTTGTAGGTTGCAGGTTGTAGGTTGCAGGTTGCAGGTGCAGGTTGCAGGTTGCAGGTTGCGATTATATATATTTTTTCAAACAGAAGATGTATGATCTTTATATGGTACGTTTCTACTTAAATTTCTTCAAGAAAATCCGAATTGTTTCATTTGTAAAGAAACCTTGGTAATGAGAAACTTGAACTGGACTAGACTCTTGGTATGAACGTTTGCGTAACCATTTCAATGTGTTCTCGCAGATACGCCACACTCCCAATTTGGAATGGAAATATTAGGTGAAAGGTGCAGTTTAATCGTTAACTATTGGAGATGATACATCGAGGCCATAATGGAGATCAACCGCCACCCACTTTAAATTTCCCGAAGATGCTGAGATTTTTAAGTCCGTGGAGTTGACAATTCACGATAGTTGTAAGTTTCGAAAACATGTTTCGACAAACTGCTGTCATCTTCAGTTCTGCAATTACCATTACATTTTCAATTGGTGTAACACATACAAGTATTAAGACAGACGGTTTTAATAATAACAATAGAATGACTCGATCACAGGATTGTAAAGATTACAGGATCGGGCATTAATTTAACTGCTAATGTATAATGTGAACTTATTGAAATTACCAGTAAGCGTGCATCATAAATGGAAACAAAATCCAGTTATATTAACAAGCCAAAAACCAGTCACCTTGCAGAACTAAAATTAACAGTTCAACTTAATTTCAATTCGATATGTTGTGCAAAGTGCAAGTAATCAAACATGGTGCACATTATTGTGTATTCGCACATTCTTGCTCAGTAAACTATAGGAACATTAAAACTACAACCTTGAACTTGAAATGTTTCTTTTCAGAATGTTCTTCAAACACTATTGTAAAGTAGAGCTTGAGGCCAAATTTGGGGTCAAATTTTTTCTCGTTTGGCAATTTTGCAGCCCGTCAAGCTAGCTTTCGATTGCCATTGATACTTTGACACTGGTTCCGAAAACATCTGAGTGTTTTTCTTGTCTGAGGCATTTCATTCGCTTTTATACAAGCGCAACGTGTACATTTTTAACCACAACCGTGTGAACGTATTAGCACTTTCACTTTTTATCCGCCACAAATTGATGCTTATTAAAGCAAGACACAGAAGCGCTCGTGAAAAAATAAAATTCTTGAAACTCGTTGCTTTTGACGATGTTATCGGCTTATCACGTGTTAATCATGGGTTTTATTTGGTTCGGATTGGTGATGATATACAACAAAAATGCTGCTCTCGAACCTACAAAGATGCAAAATTAAACCTGCTGAACAAAACCTGGTAAAACTGTATGACCCCATCGGCATGACACCTCTGTCTTTGCCAAGTCTCTTTTGTTCAACGTTTGATATTCCTTCGTCCTAACTAAGCCACTTGGGAGACTTTTTTAATGGCATGCCTTTTCATATAAAAAGGACAATGTTTACACAATAATTGAAGCCATTCTTACTCCTTTAATTTTGTTATCCTTTAACTGCTTTTTACTTTGTAATTAACCTGCAACCCACAACTTGCAACCCGCTACCTACAACCCGCAACCTGCAACCTGCAACCTGCAACCTGCACCTGCAACCTGCAACCTGCAACCTGCAACCTGCAACCTGCACCTGCAACCTGCACCTGCAACCTGCAACCTGCAACCTGCAACCTGCAACCTGCAACCTGCAGTTTACACCCTCCGAATTGCAGTCACTTTTCCACGTAAAAAAGCAGTCTGTTGTTGTAAAACTATAAAGAATAATTTCTTAAAAACAAGTGTGCTGTAAATGCACAACAAATGTTCCGGAAAATTGAGAAAAATTCCCTGTAATGTCAAACCGACTGAAACCAATAGCCTCCAACGGTTTCGTATTTTGCGTGTGAACTTTTGGCTTTTGTTAGTAACAATAGGTGGGTTCATACTATGATAGTAAGTAGACCTTAAGTACACTTGAGTTTTACTTCAGATGTGAACGGGTTTAATTTCAGCTCAAGTAGCCTACTTTGTGGCCATGGTAACACACTTCCTTCAAAGGAGCCGAAGTACACTCTCAAGTCTAGTTCAGACCATCCTTACGAGCCTACTTATGCTCTATCAAAACACATTCCGGAAACCGACGTCAATCAAACACGCTCTCGTGTGCTGTTTTTGTAAGTTTACTCTTACAAGGTCACATAAGTATTCAAATGTTTCTCGGGTGACTCTGAAATGTTCCTTTCAGATAAAATTAAGCCCTGGACTTGCTATTAAGTATCGAAGCCAGTTCTGTGGACGAGGCCAAACCCAAGCTCTCCGTCTCCGTTGAGCGTTTTGTTGATTCATATGGGTCATAATCATCAGCAACAACATTTGCCTGTTTCTCCGCCTAATTCTAAATTCTTCCTCCATAACGTGAAAGTGATAAAGTTCGAAAAGCAAAGTTCTCTGACATTGCAGTAAAATAATTATGAGCCGTGATAAAAGGCAAGCAATTTGAAGGTTTCGAGGTCGCACGGAATACAAGTGGAATATTTGCTGCTTAACTTGATTGACAACCCGATTACCTTGAAAGCATAGTTTGAATTCTAATGTGAACGCTTATCATGGTAAGTAAACATGCAGGATCTCAAGTGTACTTGAGCTCCGGTTATACTTCAGTCTACTTATTCCGCTAGTATGAACCCACCTAATAATAATAATAATAACAAGGTGCTGAAAAACGCATTTTACAACGTATGGAATTCTCAATGCAATACAATCTACATTCCTTACTTAATCTACCGTTGGAACATTTCAATCTTCAATTCAAAAATAGAATTTTGATTCCAATAGTGCAATCCGTTCCGATTAATAAAACTCATTCCTAAATAATGAGCGGAATGCGCTGAGTATTTTGACTGTAACAAAAGAGAATTTTCAGCACCTGCGGTTTTTTTACTAACTGTCTGTTTCTTTTTGAGTCGCATTTTGGGAAAGTTTGGTAGGGAATCGGTTGATAGAGATAAATAGTATGTTTTGAGGCGTTGAAATCGAAGTGCTTTATTCAGTGATTAAATCAAACTAATCATCAATTACAGTTTTGTTACGCCTGAATAATTGAACTTGCTCTCGGTAGCTCTGCCTTCACTAAATCAAAAAAGTGATTCTTTCAGGAGATCTATGAGGTGTTCGCATACCAAATGGCGCCTGTCTGTTTGATTTGCTATGTAAACCATTTCTTGTTCCTTCACAGACTCATAATAGTAAATGTAGAGCGCTGGAAGCTATGTCGCAAAGCAGGCTAGCGGTACCTACCTATATTATCTGACCATACTGATACAACGGAACATAACATACAACCGAAATAGGCTGAAGCCCTTCAGCAAGGTATTGCTAACTACAAAACTAGGTTTTCTCTGGCGTCGTGGCACTCCAATGAGACAAAAACGCGGTGAACGAACGAAAAGCATTTCAGCCTGCTTCAAACCTTTTATTTAAAGTAAAAAAGACGTCAACCGCCAAGCGATAACAAGCGTTTGAAACACGCTTTAGAAGGTGTACAGATGCCACCCAAAACTAATTGCAAAAAACCTGAAACTAAAACAGATCAAGTAAACCTTTTACTTTCAGTTACGTGTCCTCCACAGAAATACAGAAATACTGCTTGTAGTATTTTGATAATTGCACCCGTTAGTCATTTTGTTAACTTTTCTTTACAGGATGCTATTTGAAATTACATGTTTACGTGCAGAAATATTTTCTGTACAACAGGCAATGTACCATTGCAATTTAATTCCGTTTATAACCTTGTCTAGTGTAAAATCATTCGCAATTAGCGCTTCTTTGTAACCTGTTGCAAATTAAGTTAAAAGTTTTTTTTTTTGATTGGATCCATCGTCGATATATTAACACGTTTTACGGCTTCTTACATGTCTATTTGCAGTATGCCAATCTTTATCAAAATGAATATTGACTGTCTGAAACTTGCTGCACGGATTATTTTTGTCACAGCATAGCAGCAAACGTCTTTTGTTAAAATAAAAATGCAAAAAAGTTGCCAACTAATCTTACTTTACTAGTGGAGGCATAAAAATACATTCCCAATCCAAGCTAAAGGTCATAGAAACACTAGCCGAAGACGTTTAGTGAAATGCGTGATTTTGCGCCATTTAATTTAATTGTATCACCTATGTAGTCACCGCTTGGACCATATCAGGCGAGGGACTTTGAAACTGTTAAGTAAACTCCGCTATGAAAACAAATAGTACTTTAAAGTATTCTATTATTCCCGTGGCACTCGAAAGTTAAAATTTAAAACCTGCACGTCTCGCCCCTTCACTTTGAAGAACGCAATATCAGCCATTTGCTACTTTTTCATTAATACGTGCGAAGATAATTATTAATGGCACTTTCATTATTATCAGTACTTACCAGCTATTAACTGTGAATATTTCTAAACATTCTGCACTGTACTGAAAATGACCGATATAGCATAAATGTAAAATTGTAAGGAAATGATGAGTTTTATGAACTAATTATAGCGAAGTTCACCACGATTGTTCTTTCTTTAGGTTCAGCATATAGTAATTACGAAATGCAACAGCTTGTGATTTTTATCGTAAGAAGTACATTTATTTCTTCCACAGTTTCAGTGCTGCTTAATTTACAAAAAAAGGTATTATTTAGACTTGCTGATGATTAACAAGACATTGAACAAACTCCCAGTCTAAGCTTTGAAATCGTTTGGAGAGCATCCTTTACAAATCTCGCCTCTTTTACTATGAATCGCGATTTCACCTGGTTATGAGTTTACCAGTTCAGTAACAAAACATTATTCGGTTCTAACCTTTCCTTGATGTTTGTGTGCCACGTTTCCTAAATAACCTTTTTTCGCAATAAAGTTGTAGTAAATCAAATAGAAAAGCGATGGATTACCATAACATTTTGTGCTTGCAAACCAAACAGAACGAAGTTTATAAGCCCCGGAGTTTATAGCCCCCGGGCTTGTAACCGAAATTTTACGACAGCGCAGTCTGCTTTTTGTGATATTTAAGCCTTGGCTGCCTCATAGTCTGATATCAGTGAACACGAAGCGTTTCCACGAGTTCATATCGTTGTCAAGAGAAATGCCTGCAGTAAATGGTTTTTAATACAAGGTGTGGGCCCAGAGTAAAAAGAAACGGAAAGTTCTGAGCCTAACTTGCTTAGTTTCTTTGAGCAAATGTAGGTATCCAGCTCAGTGGGATTCATCGCTGTAAGTGCTCGGATGCTTTAAAAATTATTTTCACATCACCTTGATATTACAACATCCACAAACTTTTGTTGATTGACAAACTAAAGTTCACCATAGAACAGTACAGCGTCAGGGGATGGCAAAGTAAATTTGCTGTCACTTCTATGTTGGGAAAGACAGCCTGTTGGGAAAGCTCAGAGCCATCTTAGCTGAGGCTGGACTCGGGGGAGAATGGGACGACAGGTTGGGAATTGGTAATCCCGTTTCCCATCCATCTATTAAGAACTATTTATAATTAGTTAAGGAAGAACAGGCTAAAGCCAGAGTTTGCCCAAAGAAGGCAGTACCTTTGTTTCGTGAAAAGCTTCAAATGATAGCTCAGTTTATTCTCACTCAACTTCAAAGACCACGGATCACCTTGGTATTACAACATCCACAAACTTTTGTTGATTGACAAACTAAAGTTCACCTAAAACAGTACAGCGTCAGGGGATGGCAAAGCAAATTTGCTGTCACTATCTATGTTCTTTCAAGCTCGGTTAACTGCTATCTCAAAAGAATGTTGCAAGTTATACAATAAGAAAAAGATATGAAATAAACAAATATTAAATATAATTTTAAATAACTTGAAACTGTGGATGTGAATCTGCACGTCCCGCTACTCGTATGAGGGTGCAATACCCTTTATTTTCTCCATTGTGCGATAGATGAAGCACAAATATTTCCTCGACCTACAGCTTGTTTCAAACGAATCAATAACTTGGGTCGACGATGACGTCTCTAGGATTTGAAATTCTCATTTAAAACAAAACTGGCTAATTCTACAAAATTGGTCATGACCTTCCTCTCTAGAACAAATTGACCCGAACGACCACCGGTGAATACGGAAAAAACCTGCACCAACTGTAACTTCTGATGGAGCTTGTCCGTTCCATTTTTAAATTCTTTCTCGTCCTTTAGTACCAAAGTTTTTCCTATAAGTTATTTATTTAGGTCACGCATAATTGGCTCATACTGTTGTAGATACCATTCCATATCAGTTGTTACTTTATAGATTCCGTTTGGTCGTGCGTGTGTACTCTGATAACACACGGATGACGTCAAAACGTGTTAAGAACAAAGAAGTGCGTTACCAGCCGCAGACGGGTAGCGTGACGGGTGTTCTTACCACGTTTTGTGGTCCTCTTTGCGTTATCAGAGTACACACGCACGGCCAAATAGAATCTGTTTGTTTTTTTTTTAATTGTTTTGATATCGGTTATTCCGCACAAAATTGGAAATGTTTTTAAAAGTCTTCGTAGTGATGATTTGCGCTCTCAGAAATCGGCTTATAATCATTTAGTCATTCGCGTGTCGGTACCTTTGTCACAAACTCCACTAGTTCAAACAAAACGCGCGTTTTACTCTGTCCATTGTAAAATAATTTGATGATCTGAATTCAGTATGAACTGATTGAGAAAAATAGACAGAGAGATCATCGGAAATATTTAGCAACCTACTAAGTTGGAAATAAAAACTGAAAAGAACAAAGAAAGGAACGGAACGGCATCAAAGGATTTCAAACTATTTAATTCTTCATTCCGCATTTGTAATATATGATAGTCATATATTCATTCTATTCATCTTCTTCTTCCACAGGTTTATAACGAACCGACGAAATGACCAGCTCCAAGTTGGCTTGTTAGCTCAACTGGTTAGAGCGCTGCACCGGTATCGCAGAGGCCAAGGTTCGAATCCCGTGCAAGCCTGAATTGTTTCAGGCTTTCTTTTTGCAACTACATAAGTTGTGTCATACCTTTGATGATCTTCTTTACATTTAATACTATGACTTTTGTCAGGATGGGCTCCTGTTTTTGTATTGCCGTACCCAGGACAGCTCTCTAACTCTTGAGTTAAGATATTACTGACAGCGGAAGCTGGTTATGTTCGCGTAGAGTGATGAATATATATGATAACGTGCGCACGGAATAACTTCATATGAACTGAGAAAAATACGAAAAGGAAGATAGCGTTAATTGCAGTGGCTATATCCTACATGTCTTGTAAATATTAGAACTTCAGTTTATTTCCATTTTGTCTGCGTGTACATAAGGCTTTCGGCACAGTTTTGTGGCAAAGTTCGCAGAGTTTTGCAGTCTTTTTCATTGTTTCCCAAAATATTGGTCAAATGTTTTAGTACCTGGAAGATATGTCCTTCAGAATGTCAACACTTATATGTTTGGAAATGTGAAGCAATACATTACTTGATTCCGCCAATATTCGTGCTGAAGCAAGCTATGGAAGCAGCGAGTTATATCACGCCAAAAATACGATTTAACAAAGAATGAAAAGTTTTTACATATCAGTGCAGCGGAAATGTAAGCCAATTAAAAGGCCGCACGAATCCATCCAATGTATCAAGTGACTTTTTTTGGTTTCTTTTGAGAGTATTTTTCTCCTCAAGGTTCGACTTACAATTTATTGTAAGACACCCTGCAATTGACCATGCAGACTGTTATATGCGTGCTTTGGAAGTGCTGTGTTTCCTGCAAGCGGCAAAGGCCAAATTGTACTATAATCTAAGCTCTCACCTCGGGTATCCAGGCGAAGCCTGCGTAGATTGTCTGAGAATTTAAAATATGTATTATTAAACGGATAAGGACTTTTGAAACGACTGAAAGGAGCAAAATATACATTTTCTTAAGATTACCATTTTTAAACTTTTAAAGCCATATTGCAGTCTTCACAACTGGTTCATGTCAGAAGTGTCGGGAGTTTTATCTTGTACACTATTCCCTTACTGGAAATCAGCAGTTTATATTTATCTTTGAACAAGAAGAAACCGTTACAATAATATTAAAGCTCTGTCTGCTCGTTGTTCCTATTAAAACCTAACTGAATGGATGGAAAACATGCCCAGACAATGAATGGCTTTCTTAACGGGGCGCTCTTTGAAAAGAGTCTACTGCGTGCGCTGCTTGAAAATGTTGTACTTCAAGTTCCTTGCAGGTGCTGTTGGTCGAGAAATGCCATAGAAGGCATTACATAGCCTGAAATGTATCCGCGGTAGGCGTTTTATCCAAGATGTCGTGTCTAAGATTATGGGCACGTATCTTCCCGGGGCTTTAATCAAGATTTTTTTACTAAGAGGCTCGCATGACTGACATCCCATTGCAAATGGTTTGATGTAGATCTCTTTCAACAGGTTTCAAAGGGCACGTAATATGTCCCAAGTTTCAGAAGTGCAGTTATTTTAAGCTTTTAGCCACTCGCTTATCTATGATAATTTCACCACACTCGTTACTCGTTACTAAGCTTTTAGCCACTCGCTTATCTATGATAATTTCACCACACTCGTTACTAAATGTGAAAGCGGACAGTCAATTCAAAGAAAAAAAATGAAATAAAAACTATAACTCTCCGCCTGTATCTACACATTCTGTAGCAGCAGGACATATTGCTATCAAGATAACTTTTACCGTTAGGGTGGAATAGTTTTCCCTGGTGTATTGCTTTTCTTTCCTGGTGATAGGTATTTTTAATTTTAACACGTACAGCCGACTAATACTCAAGTAGTTTTAAAATGGTCCAGTTAACGCTGAAATAACCATGCATTTTTCCACGATTCTTACGTGATAAAAAGGCGTGCTCTCGATCTAAGGGTGTACATTCGGGAGCAAGAATGGCCGGCGTTATACGGGGGGCTATTTTTCTCCTCGCTGTTGTAGCCGTTTTAAATGCGGAATACTCTGAAGAGGACATTTCCTATGATCAGGATGTACCCAACAATCTTAAAGAAGTGGCTAAACCAGAAGAACTTATTGGTGGTTATGCTGGAATTGAGCCTGAAAGAGAAAAGATCGATGATTTAGCCAACTTTGACTTTCAAACGGATACCAAAGGTATGCGAGACATATTTTTCGAAGGCTGTGGCTAAGCTTTGTCTGTTTTCACTTCTGGGCTTTTTACTGTTTTCATGTTGCGTGTGAAGTTTCTCTCGATGTCTTATTCATTAGTCTTGAGCTTTTTCAGGGATTTCAAGTTGTTTTGCTTGTTGTATGCAGACATTGGCGATAGAAAGATGGATGATACTTCTAAGGAAGACAGAGAAGATGACACTGAAGAAAATACTAGTCTTTTTCAACTTAACAAAGGTAAACACACTTTTTTTTTCTTGAAAACCACATCCTGCAGCTAATTTTTGTCTTCACTGGGACAAGTCTTTCGCTTTTCTAGTTCTCCGGATATGGTCAAAAACACTATTAATTTCGAAAATCAGAGGTATTGTAACGAAATGGAAAAAAACGTTTCTTATTCGTTAATAGCAAATCAAAGTTTGCTATATTTCAGATATTTTTTTTATACTTGTACCCACAGTAAGCAATTGAAATCCCCGCCTATTTTTAATCAATGTTATTTCTTGTCTATTTTTTTTTCTTCTTTCATTTTACACTTGTCGGCTCAATTTTGACGTTGTTTGTTGTGTGTGTGCTTTTTTGCGCTGAAAAGAGATTTTTCTCGGTATTATATTCTGAAAAAAAAATGAGGACATTTCCTTGCCGTTTACATCGTTTCCTATTGTTATAATTTTTTTTTGGAAAATTTTAGTACCTTAGTTAGTCTATCATGTTACGTTCACCGGAAGAGTTGAAAAAGTGTATTTTACTGCTCTTGTTTGTTTCTTCAAACTCTCCTTTAGCTTCTTTATACGCTAAATAATTCTTTCTTAGTTTTTGCAGATACTAAAGAGAACGAGATTTTTGAAACGTCTAACGAAGGAGGAGGAGAAGGCGCCATCGAGGAAAATATCTCTCTGGGTGGAAATGACGCAGGTAAATAAATCTTTTCCTGTCGGAGTGAGGGATGTTATGAGCTTCATTATCCCATAAAAATTACAAAGTGTTTTATTTTTCTGAAACGTTGAACCGTTAGAAATGTACCTTTTCATTAAAGCGAGTCTAGGTAACCTAGGTTATCTTTTAACCATTTGACTCCCAGAGTCAGATATGAAGACATGTAAAGTGGTTCTAACTTTTGAGTCCGTGGATAAAATCCTTTGGTGTGACCATTCAAAAGAAACCTCTCCAGCAGTATTTTCACACGGTACTATTTATGTAAGTATTATAGTTTTCAAAATGAAATTTGGGATTCGTCTTGACTTTCGATTTTAGACACTCTTTGGAGTGGAAGGGTTAATGCCTGGCGAATGACGTTATGATGGTAAATATTGATATATTAGTAACCTTGCAATAACATTAGTGAGCTAAGCAAAAGTGCAAGATAATTGCAGCTTGCTTGGGAACCAATTCTTTTCAATCGACTTGAAGTCCCTGATTGTATTCTCTATTTGCCGCTTTGTATGTCCTTCCATTATCTTTGTTTGTGGAATTTAACTGTATTAAATCAGCTATGCATCTTGCATGGATAACATACAACTAAGAACTAAGGGATTTTAAGAAAATGCACACACAAAAAGAACGTATTCATCATTTTCAGGGAATATAAGAATGCCACAAAAACTTATCAGTCTTTCTGCACTATACATGTATGTGCGTCTTTCACTAGCGATCAAGAATCGTTGGCAGAATTGCAAAATTGATCCCTTTATTCAAAAATAGCCATTGGTGAGAATAGAAACCTGACGTTGTTATTTTCCGCAACAAACGCTTTAATTACAAAAAAAGTTATCGCTCCCCATCTCGAAAATCAGTGCTATAAACTTGCTAATAAACTGAAGTGCAGAGAAAGGATTAGACACTTTGCATTAAAAAAGGTGTGTCCTTTTGCTCGACCTTTATGAAGAGCAGTAGTGAAATTTAACAAAAGTGAACAAAAAATAAAAGGACCATTTTGATGATGGGATAAACTTTGAATTGGAAGGCACTTTCTATGAAATAACTGAACATTGCCCAGCCCCAAACAGTCTCAATTGTGGCCAGTTCAAAGATTCAAGAGTTATGTTCTAGAACATACACTGGAACTGGCTTGGGTCATTTTTGTTAATCTCTTCGAGACATCTTCGGGTCATCAAATTCTTCGAAACACGCCGAAAATTCCTTGTTGAGGCAAAGAGTCGTTTGTGGAACTGTATTCTGTGTTGACATAGTATTTCATATTGTAGAAAACAAAACTGTTTGGAAAGGTCAAATATGCTTGGGGCTCTTTTCATTAAGAAATATTCTAACACAGCAAAAATCAAAGGGGAACCTACCCCTGGGCTTATACCACGATGGGGGTGTGACTTTGCTTGTACGTCCGAAGTTTTATACTTGCTATTTTGACAATCCCAAAGGCGAGAATCGATTTGTTCCTTTTCCTCCAAATATATTTGCATTCGAAATGAATTGCATCCTTTTTCTAGTTTTACCAACACCGATTTATGAACAAAAATAAGAGACTGAAGGTCCCTCTTGTATTGCTAAAATTTTTTGTCAAAGTAAAACCTAACTCTGTTTTAATCCGTTCACTGCCTCTCCCTAATTGACATTAAACTCTTATTAATAATGCACAAAAAGTCTCAGTATGATAACAATTTATAATACCTGTTTTATTTTGATCCAGTATCCAAGCAAGAGTCAGAGGAACTTTATCTTCGTGAAAACGAAGAAAACTCAGACGTATTATCGCGATGCGGTTTCTGGAACTACAACGCATCCTATCAGGGTTGTTGTGCTGGTAGATATAGGTACTACCTAGGGTTCCAGCAATGCTGCTATGGACGTGTCATCTCTAAAAATGTCCCCTGCCTACCAAGATGTGGTTTCTGGAGCTACAACGCATCGTTCCAGGGGTGTTGTGCAGGCAGATATAGGTACTCTCTTGATACTCAAAAATGCTGCTATGGTCGGGTGATTCCTCGAAATTCCACCTGCATGCCTTTTCGGAGATGCGGGTTTTGGAGTTATAACCCGCTGACCCAAGGATGTTGTGCTGGTAGATATAGGTACTCCCTCAATACTCAAAAATGCTGTTATGGTCATGTGGTCCCCAAAAATGCCACCTGTGTCCCTTTGCGAAAATGTGGCTTTTCGAGTTACAACCCGCTGATCCAAGGGTGTTGTGCTGGTAGATATAGGTACTATCTCAGATACCAACAATGCTGTTATGGCCGTGTCATCTCAAAATACACCCCATGCTTGCCAAGATGTGGCTTCTTGAGCTACAACGCCTCATTCCAAGGATGCTGTGGTGGCCGGTATAGATACTATCTAAGTACTCAGAAGTGTTGTTATGGCCGTGTCATCTCCAGAAATGCCTCCTGTGTGCCTTTCCGCAAATGTGGATTCTTGAGTTACAACCCAATCACCCATGGATGTTGTGGTGGTAGATATAGGTACTCCCTGAGTTCTCAAAAATGCTGTTATAGTCATGTGATCCCAAAAAATGCCACCTGCGTCCCTTTTCGAAAATGTGGCTTTTGGAGTTACAACCCGCTGACCCAAGGGTGCTGTGCTGGTAGATATAGGTACTATCTCAGATACCAACAATGCTGTTATGGCCGTGTCATCTCAAAATACACCCCATGCTTGCCAAGATGTGGTTTCTTGAGCTACAACGCTTCGTTCCAGGGTTGTTGTGGTGGCCGGCTTAGGTACTATTTAAGTACTCAGAAGTGTTGTTATGGTTATGTTTTCCCCAAAAATGTCTCCTGCGTGAATCCACGCAGATGTGGCTTAAAAATGTACAATCCACTGACCCATGGATGCTGCGGTGGCAGATACGTGTACAACCTTAGAACCCACAAGTGCTGTTATGGGCGTGTCATCTACAAGTGGGCATCGTGCGTATCTTATCGCAAATGTGGCTACTCGAGATACAACCCAAAGACCCATGGATGCTGCGGTGGCAGATACGTGTACAACCTTAGAACCCACAAGTGCTGTTATGGGCGTGTCATCAGCAGGTGGGCCTCGTGTGCACCCTATCGCCGATGTGGCTACTTGAAATACAACCCACAAACTCATGGATGCTGCGGTGGCAGATACGTGTACAACCTTAGAACCCACAAGTGCTGTTATGGGCGTGTCATCAGCAAGTGGCTTTCGTGTGCACTCTATCGCCGATGTGGCTACTCGAGATACAACCCAAAGACCCATGGATGTTGCGGCGGCAGATACGTGTACAACCTTAGAACCCAGAAGTGCTGTTATGGGCGTGTCATCAGCAAGTGGGCATCGTGCGTACATTATGGATGCTGCGGTGGCAGATACGTGTACAACCTTAGAACCCACAAGTGCTGTTATGGGCGTGTCATCAGCAAGTGGGCATCGTGCGTACCTTATCGCCGATGTGGCTACTTGAAATACAACCCACAGACCCATGGATGCTGTGGTGGCAGATACGTGTACAACCTTAGAACCCACAAGTGCTGTTATGGGCGTGTCATCTACAAGTGGGCATCGTGTGTACCTTATCGCCGATGTGGCTACTCGAGATACAACCCAAAGACCCATGGATGCTGCGGTGGCAGATACGTGTACAACCTTAGAACCCACAAGTGCTGTTATGGGCGTGTCATCTACAAGTGGGCATCGTGCGTACCTTATCGTCGATGTGGCAACTCGAGATACAACCCAAAGACCCATGGATGCTGCGGTGGCAGATACGTGTACAACCTTAGAACCCAGAAGTGCTGTTATGGGCGTGTCATCTACAAGTGGGCATCGTGCGTACCTTATCGTCGATGTGGCAACTCGAGATACAACCCAAAGACCCATGGATGCTGCGGTGGCAGATACGTGTACAACCTTAGAACCCAGAAGTGCTGTTATGGGCGTGTCATCTACAAGTGGGCATCGTGCGTACCTTATCGTCGATGTGGCAACTTGAGATACAACCCAAAGACCCATGGATGCTGCGGTGGCAGATACGTGTACAACCTTAGAACCCAGAAGTGCTGTTATGGGCGTGTCATCAGTAAGTGGGCCTCGTGTGCACCCTATCGCCGATGTGGCTACTTGAAATACAACCCACAGACCCATGGATGCTGCGGTGGCAGATACGTGTACGACCTTAGAACCCAGAAGTGCTGTTATGGGCGTGTCATGTACAAGTGGGCCTCGTGCAGATATCCGGGATAGTCACGTAACACAAGTTATTGAAAACTGCAACGACTTTGAGCGATAAACTTAAACTAGTCAGTTTTAATTTTTAATTGAACATAGTTTCAGTTAAGGTGATTTGGTATATAATTAATTACGATGTTCCAAATTCTTATGTTGTTTTTCGTTAGGAGAAGCTGAAATGTTTTGCAACAACAACCGTTAAACTATGCAATAACAGTAAGAGTTTCTACGTCATCATAGCTGTTTTGTCATAGATACTCGCTTACATAGTATTATATTGAATACGTAAATGAGCAGAAATGACACAAGAAACAAAACCAATGAAAGGCGAGAAAAAATTTGCCGCGTTACTTTGTTTGTTTGCTCTTTTTTCAACTGCCGAGTTATCATGAACCTGTTTTTAAAACAACTTAAAAGAGGACAAAAGAAAGTGATTTAGGTCAGTAATGTTTTGTTTGCTCGTTTTTTTTTAATAAACTGAAATAATTGATTCGCTTCGTAGAAGAGGTAGAATAGTAAATAATTCAAGATGAACCTTTCAAAGAAGTTTCAAATAGTTAAAGTTATTCAAATCCAGGATGAGGAAGGAGGCTGTACTCGGATCTTTCAAAAAGTAAAGGAAAAGTAGAAATGAAGGCATGATTAAATATCCCCCAAAATACTCACGGGCCAATACTGAAACCAAAACCTACCACACTGTGCACAACTATATCTTTATCTAAACCCTTCCCCCAAAATACAGTGAAACGTCGATATAACGACCCTTATATAACGAATACCCCGGGATAAAGAACGATATTCTTCGCCCAGTAATAGTAAAATATATGCACAACAACCGCGATATAACGAAGCCCTGTTATAACGAGTACATTTTGCCAGTTCCTTGGCACTTCGTTACGTCGGGGTTCCATAGTAGCTGTTGGAATCTCTGACTACCAAAAGGACTACTGAGAAAAGTTAACCCAGGACAAATAACAAAATTTTACGAAGCCAAAGTCATTCGCACCTACCAGCTACTCCTAATCCGAGGACCTTCCCTCCCCTGGAACAAAAATACAACCTTGGCACCATTCACTCCGCTAACCGATATACTTTGCATTTTATTCCCAAATAAGGCTCCTGACTAAATAACTCACAGAGGGTCCACTTAATTATTAATTATTGATGACAACGTCGCCCATAGATCTCAGGCACTGCTTCATTTTGTAAATTCACTTTTCCCAACTTTTGTCAACCAATTTTCTGTTCCTTTAGTTTGTCTTTTAAGGCAACTTTATCTTCCTAGAATTCCATTACAAGGAAGCAGCTTTTTGTATTAGTACAAAATAAAACGCACATACTTGTCGGTGCGACCTTTTCCATACAACCTATTGTTTCTTTACACAGATAAAAAATGATTGGTTTCACCAGGGGGTGGGGGGAAGGGGCTGTAACCGTTCTTTGGGCATAATAAGATGAGAACATTTACAGTGTTCTTTAGCGAGACTGTGCTACCTCGTCGGAAGAAGCAGGATAATAATTTGTTTATTCTGCATCGATATCACAGGAAAAGGAATTAGACACAAAATAGGTACCTCTTCATTACGAAACGTGCCCTCTACTTTGGGTCTGGTGGAAAAACGTTGGAGCCAACCATTGCGATCAAAAATTGTCTGAAGTCGCCGTCGTGAGTATGTCAGTTCTTCGTTTTGAGATGGACATGGCACCTGCTCCTTCTTAAATGATATGCATTGCAAACTTTCCGAGGGATGGGGCCAGGATTGACTTTCTCACAATCCACGGTATTGGGGAGGGGAGGGGGGAGATGAGAGGGTTGAGTCCTTGGGGGTAGTCTTAGACAACTAGAAGTCCAGATTTGCTTGCATTGAAAAAGCAAAGCTAGAGAAAAAATAGCCGCGCAAACAATAGGGGCATCTTTTCAGCACGTCTCACTCCCCAGTGTTTTCGCTTTCCGCTCGACAAACTACATTGTCCAAGAAATCTGTGGGGCGGCGATGTTTTTCCTTTAGCCCTCTTCGATTCATATTTGAGCTACAAGGAAAAGGACAGAGACTTCTCATAATGGCAACTTAGCTGAGGGGCACAGTTTCCACTTATCTGTGCATTGTCTTTTGGACAACATTGTACAGTTTTCTGTCAACGTTTATTTCAATCAACACTTACCAAATGTACATGTACAAGATTACAAAATGACAGCATCCCTCTCGCATAGGATTTCGTTTATGGGTCACGTACTGGCCCAATTGGTCACGTGACCTACCATTAATTATTGATCATTGATCAGTTAAAAAATTTGAGTACCTCGTAGGGTAGCCAATATGTTTGCCCTGCCAATCCTACGAAAGGTATATGCAAAGAATCTACGTGAAATTTAATCGTACTACCAGCTAGGATAATACTGCTTCTTGCAGCCATCATCCGAAACATGCTTTAAAACTGTCTTCGTCTTTGCTTCTCACTGATCAACAAACTGCCAAGTAGCTTTCCACTCCTCCTCGAGTATATACGAATCAAACTGAAAGATTTTTCGTTATATTTGCAGCTATTATTCTTGCAGCCATAATCTGTCTGGCGGTCTGGTGTCTTTTGAAAACTATTTCGTCGATATTGTTACTAATCACTGAACATCAAACTGTGAAGTAGGTTTTCAGTCTCACAAAACTCTGCCATGATAAAGCTGCTTCTTAAAGCCATCATCAGCAGCAGCATGATTTCAAAAAAAATTACCTTATACACCTGTTTGAAGAAACGCTGTCGGGTGAAAAGTATAAACGATGGACAATACGACTTCTGGGAAGATGACAGGGCCAAGTCTGTTACTGGGTTTCGTTTCTCGATGTTTAACATATTGTCTTTCCAAGATAAGTTAAAGAGTAAATTTAGACATGCTGTGTTATTACAATGTGCACTTGTCTAACAATAGAGGCAAGTTTTCACGCTTCCCAAGAGCACCATTGGGTCACATCTTCAATGATTTATGCTTTCTACCCGACAGCGTTTTTTCAATTTGGTGTATACCATTCAGTGCTAGTTAAGACGTCAAGTGCTGGTTTTGATTCCCACAAAATGTAAATGAAGTTCGGTAAAATTCTTTGAACCTATGTAATTCTGATAATATATTGCTTCTTGCAACCATCATTTGTAGCATGGCTTTACAACTGTTTTCATCACTACAACTCAGTGAGAACCAAGCTATCGAGTAGCTTTCTAATCCTACAAAAATATGCAAAAATGAAACTAGGTAAAAGTTTGTCACAATTCTTTCCAACGATAATAACGCTGTTTGTTACAGCCATCGTCAGTTGTATCGTTAATTTGCATAGCTATTTCGCCTATGAAACTACTACTTACTGAAGATCAAACTGTGGTCGCCAGGTTTCCAATCCTACAAAACCACTAATGAACTCAAATGAATGCATAGACTGTAATATTTTATTCTAGCGTGTTTATGGCTGGGGTGGTACTGCTTCTTGCAGCACTAAATCGATGGCCTGTTTCAAAACTATTAACAATAACATTAAGTACTAATTAAAATGTCAAGTAGGTTTTGAGTCCAACGAATAATTTACATAGTAAATGGTTTGAACCCATGAGTCATATCATAAGTGGGTGAAGTATGATCGTCTGAGTGAGTATAGTGCTGAGAAGTTCCGTTTGTAGTGACATTGAATGAAGAAAGAACGAAAACTGTCAACACTACATTTACATTATTTTGGCTGTGATAATACTGCCGCTTGTATAGCACGCTTTTAACTGCTTTTATCGTTTCCACTCAGCATCAATTTATGTCAAGTAGGTTTCGAATTCTTAGAAAAAAATATACATTATGGAAACTGAGCAAAATTTCTTAATCTTCCAAACTTTACAACAAGGATTCAATATATATTTATAGCTGTTTACAGCTATAAATAGTAATACGAGTTCAAAATGTAAAAAGGATTTAAATTCTACAAATTTTATTTTGACCATCTGACAGGTGGCAGACCATAACAACAACAGCCTTCAAAAGCTAACCAAGACACACAAAGTTGTTCCTCGGCCTCGTTGCACTGAGTGCTTCCTGTCTCGGCCATCAGTCAGGCATTCATTGGCAAGGTCCCTGCAAAGGAAAAACAGAGAATGAAAATGCATTAGCTTTGAAATGAAGGTTTTTGTTACGTTTTGTTTCTTGGTTTGTTTTTTTTCCCCTATATTTTTGAACAGAAATTTTAGATTTGAACAAGAACAAGAGAAAGGGGCTAACGATACAAGAGAGCTGAAAACAGTTCACCTTCTCGCTCTTGTTTGAACGACAGTCCAGGGTCTCATGCAGACAATTATTCGTTGTCATAAGTTCTCGTCAAATATGAGTACATTCAATAAACTATTTAGGAATAAGTGTGAGTATTAGCAGATTTTGAAGGCACGGGGCTAGCACTCTCTTCTCTGCAGAGGCTCAGAGGAAATTTGGGTGAGAGATATCCGGTGAGCGAAGTAAATGCACACATAAAAGGTCGACTGATCTCTCGACTCTTGCGCCTGCAGTTACTCTACAGAGCGAACCAACTTAACATCCCACCAAACCCTTCGGGGGAGAAGGCAATTGACAGGCGTAAAATTTAGGAGCCCAGGGCCCGCTTGTTTAAAGCTAACTTAGAATTAGCATTAATTTTGAATTTAAATTTATAGTTTAGCCGTGCCGATTCCTGTCAATTATTTTCGTCATACACTTTTACTTTTGCTGTTTTTAAAACGTCACTTAAAGGTAGCTGTAGAAACGCTTTCAAACGAGAGAAAAAGAAATGTTGCACAACTTTTAACCGGGGTTGGCGTAAAAAAAAAACCGGTTTCAGAACGAAATTGGGCCAACCCACGAACCCCGAACTACTGCCGAACGAAAACCCCTGGCAACTGAGTGATTTGCGGAACCTGAGAATCATTCAAAGAAATTTTAACATATCCTTTTCGTTTGCTAGGGGTGATACATGTTACATTTTATTACATTTTTGGATAGCCATTTTTGGATAGCCCCTAAACGTTAAAGTCATATTCTGCAAGGAACACTTTTTCAACCCTGCAATTACTTCGACCACGTTTTACCAGGCTAAAAATACTGAAGCAATCTCGTCTAGAGCTCACCCCACAACTCTTGACGATTCGGATAAGAGGGACAAGAGAGGATTTTTCTTTCACGGTGAAAGCGTATATACCCTATGCATGCAGGTATGACCTATATTATCTTATTATGCACTATTTCTCTTTTTATATTTGTGCAGTTCAAAGAACGTGATCCGAAACTGAAGCAGGTTCGGGTTACATCCTTCGTTAAAAATCCCAACACGGGCCTTAATCATCACCACTATGTTATAACTTCTACGCCCGCAAAAGAAGCTATCAATTGAGCTCAGCATTGGATGGGTAACATTTTTCGCTGCTTTTCTAGACGGCTGTATTTATTTTCTTTCTAGCTGAATTTAGTTGCCAACAATTTTTCGATTGGGTGGAAAAACGGAAAACGTCCTTATAGAACTCAAAGGCGAAGGCCCAAGTACCAACTGTTAGCTGCAAGCCGGTCACTAAAAGACAAACAAGGGGGTTAGTTTCTAAAGAAACTGTGGTGCTTCGTCGGTGGGGACGTGAAACACAAAACTTTGGATTTACCAACTAAGTTGATAAGGTAAATTGGCCACCGTAAAGAGTTGGTAAGCTGAAGTTTCGAGTGTTAGCCCGTCATCAGAACGAAAGGCTAACGCTCGAAACGTCAGTTTTCCATCTCTTTACGGTGGCCAATTTACCTTGTCAACTCGCCCACTAAAAGAACCTGTGGATTTCGTTATTCAGCTCCTTGCCTGTAACACTTACATATAAAATACCCTTTCTCGTTTTTAACAAATCAATAGAAATATCCACCAAACTTTCATCAAACGTTTCCTTCAAATATCTTAATTTAAGTAATTAAGAACTGAAACTAACCTTTAAAATCTCTAAATCAAACTTTATATCATCTCCAATCAGCATAAACGGTGCCCAGTCCCTCAAGTCAGAATGGCCGTTACCTCTCATCCACTTCATGGCTTGGTGAAGAGACTCACTGGCACTTTCCCCATGAACAAGGTGCTCGTAGAAACGACTCATCAGCTGCTCTGTTGCACTGTCCTCTAGGGCCCACAAGGCAACCAACACTGAGCGTGCACCGGATCCTAAGAACGCTCTAGCGATCCCAATAACTCCCTCGGCTCTAACCTGCCCACTTCCACTGTGACAACAACTAAGTACAACCAGTCTTGCCCGAAGCTTTACTTGTGAAATGTCAGACATTGTCAACAAGTAATCTGCTTCTTGAGGAAACTCGTCAGTGGAACGTATAGGAGAAAGAGCAATCTCTCCTCTCTCAGCATTACCGTGAGCAGCAAAATGTATCAGGCTCACTGAGTGTATCCTTTCAAGGACCGCCTGCTTAGTTGCCCGTTTTCCCAACAAAGGCGGAGTGCCGATCAAACGTCCAATCATCTCTGCTTCCTTTCTTGCACAAGGCAACGACGCCTTTCTCTCAACACGTCCCTTGTACATCACATGTCCAACCTCAGGGTCACCCACTATAAGAGCACCAGTCTGAATGTGATAATCTGATGGACTGTCCTGGATGAGTTTCAAAGTCGTCAATGAGGGTAAGATGCGAATCCTGAAAGCCTTTGATAAATATGTCCCCTTTTCATTTTTTAAAGCAGCAAATGGAACGTTATACAAGGCACGATCTGGAACGATTATGATTTCAGGTTCATCAAGTAATTCAGCAACGGGAGCGATGAGCAGTTTGTACAACGTAGAAAGGCTGGGTTCGGGCTCTAAGTTTTCGACGTCATCATCTTCTACAAGTCGCAAAGCTGCAGCTCTGTCATGCTGTGAGGATTGTCTCGAAGGCCTGCTACTGTTTTCATGAAACAGAGATCGGTCTTCGCAGTGCCCTTGGGGTAACATGTGAAACTTTCTAAATATAATTTCGCTTTCTAAAAACTTATCCACATTTCGTATTGGCGTTCCATCAATAGTAAAACCATTCAAGTCTATTTCTATGAAGTGTTTTGCTCCACTTGGTTTGTGAAGCCACAAGAAAATGTAAGAATAGAAGAAGTACGAAATGTAGAGACAAGCTGAGTTACCTTCGTTTTTGAGTATTGTTTCAGTATCAACCCTTGTCTGTGGAAAGACCAATGCTTGGTTTCCAACACCGTACTGAGCCAACATCAAGTCTGCCAGAGCTCTGGCCCGTCCGTGCTCTACAACGTCAAGGGCTACAGAAGGATTCTCAGTAACACAAAGCATCGCACTGAGCATCTGGAAAGGAAAAACGTGTTCGTCTGCAAAATGTATTAGAAATTCATCATCGTTGCCAAGTGAACATCGCATATTCTCGTACTTGTTGATGCATTCGTATAGATTGGAGATCGTTTTTTCAGTGCTTCCATCCGATAACATATCCCATGTAAGGTTTTTATGGAATTTTAATTCCATTTCAACGTCTCCGATCTCTTGACTAATTGCAACTGCCTTCTCGTGGTATTCTTTAGCTTTGTCATAATCACCAAGAAATCGAAACAAAGTACCTATGTTTCCGCAGTCTGCTGCTTCTCCATGTCTATCACCAACTTCGATTCTGATCGCAAGTGCTTTCTCATAATATTCTCTAGCCTTGTCATAGTCACCAAGAGAATGAAACACAGTCCCCAGGGTTCCATAGGAAGAGCCTACCCCTTTCCTGTCACCAGTTTTTTCACTAATCTCAAGAGCTATCTCAAGATGTTCTTTAGCCGTGCCGTAGTCCCCAAGGGAACATAACACAGCTCCAAGGTTTCTATAATCTGATGCTTCACCTTTTTTGTCTCCAATTTCGTTTCTGATCGCAAGTGCTTTTTCATGAAATTCTTTAGCCTTATCAAAGTCACCAATAGAGAAAAATACACTTCCAAGATTTCCATAGGATGAACCTTCTCCCTTTCTGTGTCCAGTTTCTTTGCTGATGGCAAGAGCTTTCTCGTGGTGTTCTTTAGCTTTGCAATACTCCCCAAGAGCTTCATAGAGAGTTCCCAGCTTTGTACTGGTTGAGCCTTCTCCTTTCCGGTCGGAAATTTCTTTTCTAATGCGGAGTGCTTTGTTGTAGTGTTCTTTAGCTTCGTCATATCGTTTAAGAGAATAGAACACATTAGCAAGGCTTTCATATTCCTCTGCTTCTTTTTTCCGATCGCCAATTTCTTTTCCTATTGAAAGTGCCTTGTTGTGAAGTTCTATAGCTTTACAATAGTTGCCAAGTGAACGATAAACAATTCCTAAATTTCCGTAGCATGTGCCTTCTCCTCTTCTATCGCCTATTTGTTTGATGATCATCAGCGCCTTTTCGTAACACTCTTTTGCTTTTACAGATCTGCCAACAGAATGACACACATGTCCTAGGTTCCCGTAATAGGCTGCCTCTTTTTCTCTGTTGCCCAATTCGTTTGCGATAACAAGCGCTTTTTCAAAATATTCTTCAGCTTTGCCAAACTCTGCTGTAGACATGAATACGTTTCCCAGGTTTCCGCAAGACGAGCCTACCCCTTCTCTATCACCAATTTCTTGCCTGATCTCTATCGCTTTCTCGAGATGTTCTTTGGCATTCCCATACTGTCCAAGAGAATAAAAAAGAACTCCAAGGTTACCATGACCTGAACCTTCACTTTTTCTGTCCCCAATTTCTTTTCTGATTGTAAGTGCTTTTTCGTGATATTCTTTAGCCTTGACATATTTCCCAAGAGAATACAACACGATTCCAAGGTTCTCGAGATACAGGGCTTCCCCACTTTTGTCTCCCAATTCTTTGCTGGTCACAATTGCTTGTTCGTAATATTTTACTGCATTTCCAAATTCACCAGAAGAACGAAATACAATTCCAAGGTTTCCGTAAGACAAAGCTTCCCCTTTTCTATTGCCAATCTCTTTGTTGATTACAAGAGCTTTTTGGTAACACCCTTCGGCATTGTCACTTTCACCGAGACAATAGAACACAGTTCCTAGATTTGTATAACCTGTTCCTTCTCCTTCTTTGTCTCCCAATTCTTTTGTGACCGCAATTTGTTTCTCGTAATACTCTTTGGCTTTGTCATATTTCCCAAGAAGATAAAACGCAGTGCCAAGTTTCTCGTAAGATAGGGCTTCTCCTTTTCTATCGCCAACTTCTTTATTGATTGTAAGCCCTCTTTCGTAATATTCTTTGGCCTTTTCGCTTTCACCGAGACATTGAAGTACAATTCTTAGATTTGTACAATCTGTTCCTTCCGCTTCTCTGTCGTCAGTTTCTTTTCTGAGGGCAATTGCTTTCTCGTAACATTCTTTGGCCTTGGTAAATTTCTCAAGAGAATGAAACATGTCTCCGAGGATTCGATAGTTGATTGCCTCCCCTTTTCTGTTGCCCGTTTCTTTTGCGATGACAAGCGCTTTTTCAAAATATTCTTCAGCCTTGCCAAAATCCTTCCTAGACATGAAAACTTTGCCCATGTTTTCGCAAGACGAGAATAACCCTTCTCTATCACCAATTTCTTGTCTAATCTCTATTGCTTTCTCGAAATGTTCCCTGGCCTTCCCATATTCCCCAGAGAATGAAAAATAACTCCAAGCTTTTCACGGTCTGTTCCTTCCCCATCTCTGTCGTCAGTTTCTCTTCTGGTCGCTATTGCTTTTTCGTAATATTCTTTGGCCCTGCCATATTTTCCAAGAGAATGAAACATGTCTCCTAGAAGTCCATAATGAGCTGCCTCTTCTTTTCTGTTGCCCAATTCTTTTGCGATGACAAGTGCTTTTTCCAAATATTCTTCAGCCTTGCCAAAATCCGCAGAAGACATGAACACTTTACCCAGGTTTTCGCAAGACGAGCCTACCCCTTTTTTATCACCAATTTCTTGTCTGATCTCTATTGCTTTCTCGAAATGTTCCTTGGCCTTCCCATATTCTCCAAGAGAATGAAAAATAACTCCAAGCTTTTCACGGTCTGTTCCTTCCCCATCTCTGTCGTCAGTTTCTCTTCTGGTCGCTATTGCTTTTTCGTAATATTCTTTGGCCCTGCCATATTTTCCAAGAGAATGAAACATGTCTCCTAGAAGTCCATAATGAGCTGCCTCTTCTTTTCTGTTGCCCAATTCTTTTGCGATGACAAGTGCTTTTTCCAAATATTCTTCAGCCTTGCCAAAATCCGCAGAAGACATAAACACTTTACCCAGGTTTTCGCAAGACGAGCCTACCCCTTCTTTATCACCAATTTCTTGTCTGATCTCTATTGCTTTCTCGAGATGTTCTTTGGCCTTCCCATATTCTCCAAGGGAGTGGAAGGTAGCTCCAAGATTTCCATAATCCACTGCTTGTCCTTTTCTATCTTCTATTTCTTCTGTGAAAGCAGGTAGTTTTGCAAGATATTCTGCTGCTTTACTAGTGCCCCCAATAGATGTGAGCTCAGCAACTAGACTGTGGAAAGGTGAAATTACTCCTCCCCTGTTACCAAGTTCTTGCCTGATCGTAAGTGCACTCTCCAAATGTTCTTTGGCCTCTTCATATTCACCCAGAGAGAAGAAAACAACACCAAGGTTGCCAGAATCTAATGCTTCACCCCTTCGGTCACCAATATCTTTTCTGATCGCAATAGCTTTCTCGTAGTATTCTTTAGCCTTTTCATATTCCATGAGAGACAAAAACACGTATGCTAAGTTCCCATAGTCTGTTGCTTCGCCCTTTTTGTCGCCAGTTTCCTTTCTCAACACAGCGGCTTTGTCGAGATATTCTTTCCCCTTGGAAATTTCCCCAAGAGATAAAAACACTTCCGCTAGGCTTCCGTAAGACGAGCCTTCCCCTTCTCGATCACCAATTTCTTTTCTGATTGAAAGAGCTTTCTCGTGATATTCCTTAGCCCTATCAAATTCCCCAAGTGAACAAAAAAGACTTCCAAGGTTTTCATAATCTGTTGCCTTCCCTTTCTTGCCACCGATTTCATTCCTGGTAGCAATTGCCTTCTCGAGATAATCGGTAGCTTTGCCACCTGCACTAAAAAAAACAAGCGTGGTTTTCGTGCTCCCACCATCGTCTACTCCTCGTTCAGTGCTATCAGAATTGTCCTTGGCCCCAGTTGATTTCTCGCCATATACTGTGTCGTTGCTGAGTTTACTAAAAGAACAACATTTTGCCCCAAGATTTTCACACCTTTCCCCTTGCCCTTGTTCTCCTGTCATCGTCTTGGGTGCTTTCACGCTGCCTTCTTCTTTTTCGTAATGCTTCATAATCCTTCGTACGTTTAATGTCATCAACTTCCGTTAGTCTTTTCACTAGTTTTTGCTTTAAAATAACGGCAAGTCCTAGAATATATTCTATGACGTATCCTTTGAATTTACCCTACGTTTTTTTTAACTCAAAGGAGTCACTTATTCCAACTGAATTATGAAACTTGGTATCAACGCAAACACTCACATGCACTGTTTGCATACTTTCATCTCTGTTGTTCTGTTTGTGTTGATGGCAGTGCTTCCCTTGAAACCAAAAACAAATGCTGAAAAGTAGAACAAAAAAACAGTGACTGTGACGATTGATACCTAGTAAACCCAGAAACATGCACGGATGCATGCAACTTCCTGAATAAATAAAATATACTTACAGACTCACTTAGTATATATATTTGTTAAATTTAGCGAATAACAACTTTTAAACTAGTGGAGTAATATATTTGTCCAATGTTTCAGAAAAAAGAATATTCTAGGCTGAAATTGAAATCGCTCTGTTGAACGGAACGATGCATTGGTTGAAGTCCCATGCAAACGTATGTTTTCTGAACGTAAAAATTGAGGGTTAAATACAAATCAGAATATTGTGCAAAATAAATACAAGCTGTTAAAAACTCTGACAATAAACAAACACGATAGTGGAGGAATATGGAATAGAAAGAGACGTAAAGTTGTTGAAGGCTGAATTGATTCCAAGACAAACGAATTGATACAGAACATGTTTATTTTACGTCACAAGTCGGCTGATAACTTACTCCCTTTGGGTTCACTGAATAAACACAGCGACTTTACTGTTTCCGAAACTCCGCCAAAGCAGCCTATCAACTTGTCTAAATGGCTGATCGAAAGTCCTGGTCACAAGACTGTTTGGGTAGATTCTAACGTGTCGGAAAAAACCTTCCCGCAAGTCTTTTAGATCTGAAGCCAAAGAACAGCTATCAGATCGGAACAAAAGTGATTTTCTTGAGTCAAACCTGAACATCGACAATTTACCAGCTGGATAGGAACTTCAGGTAAAAATAATGACCGTGAATTGGCCGATCCGCGAGACGAGACAGTTGTGTTCATGTGGATCATACCTGATTTAAATGTGAATCGATAAGTTGTCATTCAACACTACCATGCCCTGACAATCAGGAAACTCCGTCCGTGGGCGAACGGGTTTTTCAAAAGCGTGGGCTTTGCGTTTCCTTCTCTCCCTTTCCCTCCCCCTTCACGCACTTTTTTGCACTTGCCCCAATTTTCGCGCCGCCAAAAAGCGAAAAATGCCTCTATGGTGCGAAAAGCCCTACAGAAACGCTTGCTTCGCAGACTAGGTATGCCCAAATACAAAAGAAGAAAACGAGCCATGCTTGGGCTCTATGTCACGTATTGCCGTGCAGACTGACAGAAAATTTACTATGAAAAGCTCAGAATTCGAAGAACGCTTGAACCTTTCTAAAGGGATCATTTTTGCTGCACATTCCATAACACAAACTACATTTTGAACAAGAACAAAAAGCTTTAAAACATTCGTAACTCTAATGCTAAAGAATGGTCCTCAAGAAAGACACACAACAGAGAAGGAAAGCCCAGTTTAAATTGAGCAAACGCCAGCTGACCTTTTATGGCCAACTAAAAACTACTATATAGCAGATTTCAAGCTTGTTAAGGTTGTTGTTGAGTGTAAATCAAAAGGGAAGGACAACGTTTCAATTACATCGATCAATTAGCAACGCCTTGATAAGATTAGACACGTGGTCTTCGTCCAGGTGCAAATGGTGTCTGAATGCATTATATCTAACAGGTCATATTCAGGAAATAAACAGTACATTTTTTCTTTCCAGTTTATTGTTATCAGAAAAGATATTATCAAGTTCGTCGTTGTTTTTATTTCTTTAGGGTTTCTTAGAGGTTGTATTTAAAAGGCCAGCTTGATAATCTGGCGCAGCTCTTGGGACTTATTTCTCGGAAGAACATCAGTAAAATCTCAGAGCCTGTTTTCGGCCGTGTTCATGAAGTAGTGTTGATATTGGAATTTTGAACGTTTCTTAGTATTTTCAGGCCTCCCTACTCGAAACCCACGATAAGCAGTTCCCAATTTCATCGAACCGTTCTCCTATGCTGCAAGGTCTAGTAAAGGTTTTTTCTATATACATGTATTTTCACAGAATTTTTTATTGTAGAATCCACCGACTAACACAACTTGAAACCCGCCAAGGAGACACCACCGACTACCGCAATTGGCGCATCGAATATGACTACGTCCTCAGGAAACGGCTCTTGCATGATGCCGTGAACAAATCTTGAAAACAACACCAATTAAAATGCTAGAGACAACTTAGAGTTACATATTAACTTTTCACGTTATAGAGTAGGGTGTAAAAACTAACTTGGAACCTCAATTGTATGTTCAGACAGGCGGACAGACAGACAGACAGACAGACAGACAGACAGACAGACGGACAGACAGACAGACAGACAGACAGACAGAAGGCCTTTCTTTAAGCAGGAAACAGTAAACGCTGTACAGCTTGCGGGGTCGCGAAAAAGATAAAAAATACAGTTAAAACGCCGTACTTAAAAGCTAACTGTATCGTACTGTCTCCTAACAATAAAAAAATCTGACTTAAAACTATCTATAACTCGCGAGAATAAAAGCGCTATATTCACAGGTGCATATGTTCTGAGGGCCAAGATAACCGTTAAGGCAGAAGATATAATAAAGTTATAGCCTTGAGTGTCCTTGTGTCTTGTGTCTGTGAACACTCTGACCTGGTTAATTATTAAACAAGTAAGCGGAGAGTGGAAGGAAAACCGAGCGATAGACAAGGGAATATGTTTAACTTTGGTCGCCATTTTTGGCAGCGTCGATTCGGCCACATAATTTAACAGTTAGGACCTATGTTTAAAGACAGACAAGGCTAAACTGATTCTTGCAGTAACCAACCTCAGAATATTCTTGTGATTTTTCGCTACTCTCAAACATCTGAAATCGCCTTTAATTTAAGATTTTAGGATTTTAAACAGCTGTAGCAACCAGAAAACCTTAGAAAACACGTTCTTGCTACCGTCTGTGATTAGGAAGAGAGTACTATAGCAATCACCACAAGGAAAGGTGAGGAAGAATGCTTAATTTCGTTTCTGTTTCAATGGCAACGTTGTGTCGTAAATGGTTTGAACCCAGGAGTCATATCATAAGTCGGTAAATTATGATCGTCCGGGTGAGTGAAGTCCTGGGAAGGACTGTTTGTGATGACATTGACTGAGGGGTTGACAACCTGAGCAGAAGTCATCATCAGAGTCAAGTGAACTATTGTGAATCGTCAGTAGATATTATATCTCTGATGTGCTCGTTGTCCTGATTGGTCGACGAACTCGCGATGTTATTGGTCGTCTGTCAATTATTGGCTGTGAAAACTGTAAAACGTAATTGGTGCATTTCGATCCGTCTATTGTTAGTCAAATGTCAGTTGATCTATTGTTAGTAAAATAAGTCGGTTTGTCTATCGTTTGCCTGTCTTGTTGTTGTCGTCAATAAGTCGTTTGTAAAGTACAGGTAGTTGTTGGCAACGGTTCAATGATGCTCGTTCTAAGTTAACTTAGAACAAACACCGCTGAACCGTCTAAAACAAACCGTCCAATCAACGCGATCAATATGTTGGCAGTTTTTCTTACAGATATTCTCAACAACGGTTACAAGAGAAAAGTGAAATTGAAAAGATATGAAACTCATCTATTAATTTCAGACTTCAGGACAAAAAAGGAAACGCAAGTCATGACACCATTACATAAACATGAAAAACAATGTACTGAAACCTGCCTTGCACTTGCTAGTGGGTGGGCGAGTTCTTGGGCTTCACGCCTGCCCCTGTAAACTTTGAAGAACCGAAGAAACGGAACGATCATCGGCACCCGAACCCAGTCACCCAGAAACGCTGAGGTAACGTCAGTATTTTTCATTTTAGGATTCTTTAGCTGAATTTGATCACCCAGGTTTGCTCAGGTAACGTTAAAATTTTTACATGTTTAGTACGCTTTAGGGTACTTTTGTTGAAATTGGTCAATTTGGTGCTATTCGGAAGAAATCAAGAGGGACTTAGCCTTTTAAATGATCATGGGAAGCATTTTGTTACCTTCATTTCACAATTTTCACAATTAAGGAAAGATCGGCTCCAGTTAATGTTGCTGCAGTAAAAATTGGCCTGGCTGATGTCAGCTCAAAAACGCTCGACTTGCGGTTTCCTTTGCGACAAGAAACATGCACGACTTGCCAACTGCCGATTGACCTCTTCCATCTTTTCTCAGAAACACAGTGACGTCACGATCTCGACTGATCCAGTTCGTCAATTACCATATTATTTTTATATCCCTAATGGCGTAAGCCAGGATGAATGAGTCGTTGCGGTGAAGCCGAATGGCATTCGTTAGGTCGATGGGCTGTACACTTTAAGCTGTGGAAGTAAATTTGTGCAATAAACAAGCAAACAAGCAGCAGCGCACGCGCAGTCGTTAAAGTAAATTTAAGTAAACCTTTTTAGAGTTCGAGGTGAAAAGAAATAACCAAAAGAGTCGTCGAGGGCCCCAAAATAAGGACAGTGAGAATCTCAAACTCGATCCAACTGCGTAGACTTTCCAACTGCAGACTTCACGGAATAGGAGTAGGAGAACTGTACAATACGATAAGTTTTGTTTTCATCGTTTGAAGAGTGAAACATGCTTTATAACGTTTTGAAGTAATAAGTAAAAAGGCCAAGCCGTTTTATTAATTTTTTTCCTTCCGATTGACCTCATTAAATATGAGCATTTTAATATATGCTTTTCGTACTCCACGGCACACACGCTTACGACGCTTGCTACAAATATTTTTTTCGATTTCTCTGTCCATTCCCTGATCCACAAAACTAAATAACCGCTTAATTACAGTTATAGTTGTGTAGTTATAAACATAGTTTTCCGAAAATAGCACAAGAAGTTGCGCTATCATTTGTTGCCTGGAAAAGGCCTAAAGTTCTCTTGAAAAACAAATCTCTTGTACTTTGTTCCAGTTTAAGTTTGTTTTCACCGCTAAATGTTTTCATTCGACCAAAGTAACCTAGTATAGATTCTAGGGTATTTGTTCCTTCTTTATTTGAGCTATATTTAAAATGCTTGAATTGGTATATTCTGTTTCAGCTTGATAACAGATCTGTTTCAGTTACACGGTCATAACAAAATAAATTCATAATTACTTGCGTAATTTACTTTCCTGTTTTGTCCAGAAAAAAAAACTTCCGAAAGCCTCAGGAACGCAGGAAGTTCAAGGCTCAAAATGAATGCCTCATTTTTCTATTACCGACTTTCAGATAAGCCTTCTCTTTGAGGAAAATGCTATCTGCTCAAAGGATGATTTCGTTGATCGAGCTTGTCCATTGTCATCCTATTACCTGATCACCTGACCATAAGAGTAATCATCAAGAACAAATTTTAATTTTCCAAGATGGTTGCAACACAAGAAGTTATTTTCATAGCATCGTGTCCTAATTACCTAAATTCCTAGGGATCGAAAGCAGACTCAACATGTTCCTTAATATCCGACAGCAGAAATAACCCGTGCATGAGGTTGTTTCAAGTAGACATATCTATTGCACGCGTGATAGAAAACTAGAAAGACTCTGGCAAGTCTGACATTTCAGTTTTTTGAATTAGTGGCATGCGCAAAAGACGAGTTCCTTGTATGATATTTAGTTGTACATCAAGTTTTGCTTTGTTGCGAACATCGGTCCTAGTCAGGTACCAAAAATGAATAATACAGCTCAATTTGCTCGTAGCGCGGAAATGAACAAGAGAACTGTGAACACATCACGTAAGCAGCCAACCATGGCCAATAGTTGCAGATTGTTGTTGCTCAGCAGCGATTGAAGTAATTTTAATCTACAGGGGTTTTGATTTGCGACCGCTCGCGAATGCTGCCGAATAAAGATGATGACGATGGTGACGATGATGAGCTAGGAGTCTATATGATATCATAGCAAACTTAAATATGTAGACTGTCCTAACAACGGTATTAAATGTAAACATGCAAACCAAAAAAATTATCATGAAGTTTTCTACCCTTTTGTTACACTGGAGCGTTTACCAACGTTTCAATTTACCAAGTTTAAGTTAGTTAACCTTAATACATTCGTACAATGTTAATACTGGCTCAAATAACCTAAGTTAACCCAACAAATGAAATTGCGAGAAATTCTATAAACATGTTCCCTGTTAGGCTGTAATACAAACTCCCTTCAGTGTTTACGTATGATATAAGAAGTGAGTCTACATAGTTTTCAGACGAAATCTCTGAAACATACCAGATCTTGTAGTCCACGGGTGTGCTTTGTATGGACAACTATCTTCTGCGAAGGCTTCGTTCCAACTAAATAGAACACTCTTGTTGCTGTTTATTTCTGTTTCAATTGACGTCACATGAAGTCATGTGAAGTGAACCAGGGCCTCATGCAACAGCTCACGGCTATTTACGAAACACGAACTAAGACACGTTTCGCGAAGCTGGAGCTCGAGTTTCTGTTTACTGTTTTCAGAACACTGGCTGAGATCGGCTTTGAAACACTTTCAAATGTACCGTGAAAATTGTTAGCTACAAACGTGGATACATCTTTGAAGAAAAGTTTTAACATGGGAAATGAACTTTTATTACGCAGCTTAATTTCAATGGAAATTTGTCATATATCAGCCTTGAAATACACTGGGCTTTGTTTGTGACATAGGATAACAATGTTCTATGAATGTTTTGCAATTTTGTTATCTGACAATCAATCTATTATATGTAATAATACTTATTTTTAAAGCTTTTTCGATTATTTTGTGTACCTGAACGAAATATCGTGTGTTATTTTGTGTTAGTGACATCACAGCAATCTACATATCTTTATTGACACCACAAACGGAAACCAAGAAAACCATTGTTATTCCTTAGGAATCTTTTGGTTAATTTGCGTCATGTATAGATCACAACGCTAAGGCAGAAGCCACGTATCTTTAATGAAAACGTCATTGTACTTGTCCATTTTGGTCATCGTATACATGACCACCGTAAAAATAAACATTAAGTAGCAATTTACCTGTTCCAAGATGGTGGCGATACAAGCACGTATAGTTACATTACATCAGGACTCCTTTTTGTAGATACCTAGATTCCTAGAAATCGATGGTACTTAAAAACGAAAATAGCTATTACCAGATGAACATGACGCATTGCATGTGTAATAGAAAACCTAACACGAGAAGTTTTGGGTGTTAGCGTGCAAGAAATAAATTAATTAATAACTAAAACACTACAGTTATTGTAAATGCACAGCACACCACGCAAAGAGAGGCTGGTAAACCTGTGTACGTATTCCTAATATATATGAGTGTACAAAATTTGCAGCATATTTTATACTTGTATACGTCTTCCGCGTTTTCTCGGAAACAGGAAACAATTAGATAACAAACAATTTTAAAATAATCGTTATAGTGAAAGCATGTTAGCGAACTTCTCATAACAAGTTTTTGAAATTAGCTGTTAAGACGATTTCCGCTCAACGTTCGAGCAGTAAGTGCAAAAATTAACTTACCAAAAAAATACTTGCAGCACTGTCACATTTTGAGAACAGATAAGAAGAACTTATCGTTACTTTTGCTCCCAAGCTGACCCCGCGAGAGAAAATTGGATTTGAAGTTATCCATATTTCAATTAAAAAGACGCTTCATGTCAGTTCAAAACAAAATGGCGCCCATTTTTAGCATACTTTTACGAGGTTTGAAATTAATTTTCTTGAGAATGCTTGAGAATTTCATCGCGGGGTCACTTGGGCAAGTGAACTAGAGTCAGATGTTTCAAATAGCATTTAAAATGTTACCGTGCTATGAGTAGTTTTTTGGTAAATATTTTTTGCACTTATTGCTCGAACGTTGAGCGGAATCCGTGTTAAGTGGTGAAAGACAAAAGTAGTAAACTAAAAAAACAAAAAACAAAAACAAAACAAAACAAAAACAGCAGCAATATCTTCGTTCTATTGGGTGAAAAAAATCATAACCTTTCGTTAAGGACGGATCCTGAAGATTTTTCTTGAGGCTAACATTCCGTAATTCCTTCAGTGCAAATATATGCGATAAAACAGGGAGGGAACAGAGTTTTTAAACAAATTCATTGAAACACACCAGACGTTGCAGTCTTCGGGTTTGTCTTGCAGGGGGGAGTATTTTCTGCAAACGCTAAAAAAAAGGAAAGAAAAGAAACCTAGAATGGCAAATCCAAGATGGCCAACACTTTGGAAATGATGACGCAATTCCCACATCATTTGACGTTTCCAGGTCACATTGTGAACCTCAACAGTGCAGAATACACACAAATAGGGTGTATCCATTGTTCTCAGAGAAAACAGGAAAAATAAAAAAATGTATTCACCGAAAAATATGTTAGTTTGTCTCCAGTCCATTTGCGACCTTTGTCTCACGTATCCGGGAACTTAAAGTTACGTTTTCGAGGAAGAATGCATTGATAAGGAATCTGGCGAAGTCTTGTGAGAAAAGGTGCGATGTGAAGCGTGTTATAAACGGTTTATCTTTTGCCTTCGCGGCGGCTCGGCCGCCATATTGATACTCATCTTACAGTAGGTCCATCTTCCATTTCATTTTGTGAACTTTTCATAATTTTGCCAATGAAAAGAACAATTTGCCCGCATTTTTTCTGATTATGTTTCGTCTCTGTGCGAGATCTCTGAGTGGTGGACCGTTTTGGTTTATGGTAGACCATTTTTGAAAATGGAATGTCTGTTCCGAGTTTTCTTCTTCTTCTTACGGATGAAGTATTTCCTTCAGGAATCTATTTAATGGTCATATATTAATTTGTTTGATAAGTTGTACTCGTGTTTTAAAAACACGTTATTTTATGAACAGAGAAAGTGTTTACGTAAGGCTGTAATGGTATTCCTATGTTATGTTTAGCGACAGCGATTTTTTTTTTGACAGACAGTGGCAGTTTTATTAGTTGATAGAGACAAACATCGTCGTCTGAACCTGTGTTATTTTTTGCAGGAGTGCCGGATGAGGTGTGGACCTGTCGCCAAAATCGAGCAAGAGAATGAAGATGCAAATAACTGGCTTTCCTTTGCTAGGAATTCTAAAATCCTACTCAAGACTGTCAGACTGTATTTTTGTAGTGTGTGTTTAAAACATAGTAGGGATTTTTGTGTACATTTATTCTATTTAGTTAGATAATCTACCTTGCATGTTGCAAGCAGACACTTATGACGGTTATATGATCGTTTTAATTCTCGCTCGCGTAGTCTCTCTCGTTTCAGCCGAATTATCGCGTTGTTGCTGTATCACGAATATGGCTAGATTCTCGCTCAGCCAGACCATCCAAATGTAACGACGGTACAAGTGTTTCTTTAACTTTCGCTTCCGTTACCTTGCATGTGTCCGTGTCAGCCAAATTACAACTTGCGATTAATTAGATTTTACTTGCCAACTCTTCGTCTGCCATTATATTTTTGCTTCAGTTCACGTGATCCTAATGTTTTCATCTGACACTTAAACAATTCCAAAACAATGGACTCGTTACATCAAGTGTAACTGCTCAATGGAAAACCCTTTCGACGTACTATCTACCCTTCAAGTTTCGTCAGTTGACATAGCCAAAATACTCTCGGAGTTAAAGAGGAGAGCATTTTGTGCCCCTCTTCTCCCACCAGGCTCAGGAACGAAAACATAAAAGGCCAAGCTTAATAGGTTAAAGCCCAGATGGGGTAGTAAATGGTGGAGGGATAAATGTTGGGTATCTTGTTTGCTTTTTTCATTGTCACTTTCCGGCAACTGGCGTGTACTTGAAAGGGAAGTAGGTCACCCAAAATGGGAAGATTTGAGCAGATTTTACAGACGTTTTGGGCCCAGTGTGGGAATATTTTAATACCCTTAAAAGGCAACAAATTGTCCTCTACATCTGTTTACAAGTGGGTTATTTATAAGAAATAAATGTTGTCGTAGTCTGTGTTAGTAGTATAGTAAAATGGGGGTTCTGTAACAGTTTTATTACTGGGAGATTTATTTTAAGATTTTAAACCGCTCACATATGAAACAATTTTTCCACATTGGTGAAAGAGAAAAGTTTTATAAATGAGAGTTCTATTTCCGTTTTTACACCGATAACACAAAAACAGGTTTATACAGGTGGAAAAGGTGGAAAGAATGTTATTGCATCACTTAAAAAAACCTTAATAATAAATTTTACAAGTTTTTTTGTTATAAACTGTCACAGAATTCCAAAAAATTTTTCATTTAGAGATTTGTGTTTTGTTATTATATCAAAAGTGTTACAGAATCCAAAATGTCTGTTGCAAGATATTCGTCCTGGAAAGAGGTATACAATGAGTTATTAAAACAACCTTTCTGTAATAACAGGCAGCAACTTGTGCGTATAATAATATGCTTAGATTATATAGACTGCCGCTGGGAAGGGCTTTTTGATCCCTGTTTTGAGCAAGGAATCACACATAAACTGTTGTACACTCCTCCGATCGAGAATATACCTTTAGTAAAGATTTGCTCTGATACTTACGATTGGCACAGCGCATATAGCGAATTAAAATTCGAATATTAGTCACTGATAAACAGATATTATTCATTCAATCTATGATATACTACTTAACAACCGAAAAATAGAAGAAAATATAACTTAACACACATTTTTTTTTATCTGATTAGATATTTATGAGTCAAATTTGATGGTTGCCGGATTCAACAACTGTCAGGTTATTGAAGCAATACAAAACCTACCACCAGAATTACGTGAGATAATTTACAAACATTACCTCGCTATAAAACTGAAAGAGCGAGAGGTTTTGGGTTGGAACTTGGTTCACGATGAGCTTTTAATACAACCTTTCTGTCCTGAAATGGAGCGGCTTGTACATATTATAATGTGTGTTGCCTATATGCATTGTTGTTGTGGAGGGGTTTGTTACCCTTGTTATAAACAAGAAGAAATCTTACATGAAATAATTATTTCTGTCCCCGATATACTTGATATAACCCTAATTAAGTTTTGCACTGATATATGGGAAGAGGACCACATTCCCTAAGTTGTGTTTACGGCGCGTGACTTCGCGGTCTGGTGAAACCTGCAGACAATTACGTAATTTATATTCTTGTACAAACATTGAAGGGAAACCCGCGTAACAACTCAAGCTTGAAAAAACAGACAGGTTACATTAATTCATAATCAAAATATTCATTACCGTCAGCAGAAGTTTTGAGACCTATTTCGTAGACAAATTGATAATAAACATCTTCCATCAGGTCTTCTGTAAGTCGTTTAGGGGCCCACACACAAAACTCATCGCCATTTTTTGTTTCTAAAGTTAAAATAGCTGAATCCCCATATTTACCTTTTCTATATTTAACTTTTTGAATTTTGTAAATAGCGTCTGAAATATCCCGCCATTTAAAAATTTCTTTTCTTTCAAAACTTTCCTCTGTTGGCCAGTCTTGTGAGATCGTATGTTGATCTGTGCAGATAGCCATAGTAAGAGATGTGTTGAGGATACATTTGTTTAATAGCGTGTACTTTTCTACTCGAGGTAAAATTTTGTGAAGCGCATGCGTAAAAAATCTTATTATTGCGACATTAAGGTGAAGGACAGAAAAAGGGTACCATAAGGAAGAGAAGAAGAAAAATGTGTTTTATATATATATTGAAAGTGATCAATATTAATTAGTTCACTCATTGGTAAAGCCTTAGGGGGGTGATGGTTGGCCACCATCTGAACCCTGTTTGAGGGCTTGCATGCGGTGAATTACGAGGTATAGGGGAACTCCTTCCAGTGGGAGAGTACCCTCGGGTGAGCCCGCTTCGGCCCTACTGGTGACAGGGGGTGCTCAGAGATCCCTCGGGATTTCAACCTCGCTCCCAGAGGTAAAATTTGGAAATGACAACCGCCTTGTCAGCGGTTAAATCCTCGCTTCGGTGAGGTGAAAGTCCTAGCCGAGGCTAGGCAAGAACAGCCACGAGCACCCCCCCGACGAGGGTTTTTGCTCTTTTATGTGACCTGTCACGCAATGTCACGCGTGACTGTCACGTTTGCCGTCACACAATGTCACGCCTCTTGTCACATAAGGTCACGCGTGACTATCACACATTTTTCCTTGTTTATAAGAGTTTTATAAGGAAAAATCGATTATGGAACAACATCATAGCCTGAAATTGGGTAGCCATCTTCATCACGAGTTGGTAACATTATTTTTGAAACACACTCACGAGTAATGTATCGTATTTGCCGAATTTCGGGTGGCGTGAGAAGTTCAAAAACCAATAACAAATAGTTGCAAAAAATGCAATTATTTTGTTGGCGTATATAATTACTTTGAAAATCTATAATTGAGTGAATTTTTTTTCATACTTTCTTTGAACAGATAGCGGAATTTCCATACAATGATCAGTGACGAAATTATCTATCATTTTCAATTTATCACGAAAGGCCTTCTCGTCGAAATCTTCGCCTCGGAGGTAAAAGCGAATCTCGTCAAGGATTTTTTGGTATTCTATACGGGCAAAATTTGCTTGTTCGGTCTTCTTATCGTATTTCTTAAGGCTTGCCACTGCTTTCAAAATAAGACCAACACCAGTTAAAGTTGCCATGACAGCAGGGTTCAGTGTTATTCCTCCGGCTACTGCGGGACTGATTATTAGCTTGCCAGCTGAAAGATTACAAACAAAATTTTTTCTTCGAAAACCGCGGTGCAACTTTTCATAGCCATAATGTTTCTTGTGGTAATGAGTATATAAATCTTTCAAACGTTTAACCTTCTCTTCAGAAAGTGTTTGGTCGATATGGTTGAATTCGAAAATGTCTCGCATTGTGTTATATAATAAATGTAAAAATTTTTATGGCACTTGATATTCAATCTATAGTAATATTTCCTCATTTGATACACCCGCCAATTCCACAGCCATAAGACCAAACGCCACTACTAAATTGATATTTATTGTTTGTAATTGAGTTGCTGTGGTTGAAGTGTAAGTGATTGGTTGAGTTATTAAATGAGAACTGTGTTTTATGTTTAAAGAAATAGGCGTATATTGACTTTTAATTTTGACAAAGAGCGCTTTTATAGTTAATATGTGACTATAATTTGGAATGGTTATTTTGTCCCAACCATTTAATAAAAATTTGCTCCCATTTTTGATATCCAAAAGTCCATATATGTAATGAACGGAACCACTCAAATTGTGTCCGTTTAAAGAAAGATCTGTTTGCATCACCATTTTTCCGTTTTCAATTACAAAAGCGGTGTCATAGACACTTGGGTCAACATTTGAAATTGTTTCTTTAACACAATAGACAATTAAATGACCAATTGTTAAAAATGATGGATTACTGACTGTACCGTGCAGATCGAGATATAGGAATTGTGGGGGTGAGCTACCCCATCTGTGAAAATTGATAACTGTTTTGGTGTACTTCTCGAATGTTTTTGTTGCATAATTAGAAATTGAAATCGTCGTAGCTTGGGGTGTTACACTCAACTCATTCATTTCCGGCGGAAACCATTCAACGACCATTGTATAGTAACCGACTGGAAGTTTATATAAGTTAAAACCGAGGCGCGACTGGTACTGGTAGGGCGAGCCTTTTTCAAACAAGAGTTTGAGAGAGTAAGCTTTGTTATTTATTTGATGTGGAGAATCAGAAAAATCTGTGATGCCCAAGACCTCAATATTGTTTTCACTTGAAGTTTCATCAGTGTCTTCCATCAAGTATCTGAAGGCGTCTCTTTTTTAATGATCTGGGATTCATGAATTTTTTGAGTGACAAGATCTCTCATAGTTGTTATTTCATTTTCCATGAAATCAACATTAACTGCGCATTTCGAATCTTTGTAATCGGTTTGTAAGTTAACAATTTTATTATTGTTTAAATTCAAGTCTCAAGTCATACTGTTAGTGCCATCAAGTTTGATAAACTTTTTTTGTGTCATGTCATCAATTATGTAGTTAACAAACTCGACACATGCGGCGTCTCTTTGGTTTGAAGGAAGATTAAGATTGATAATTGATTTATTTTTCATATCAATATTAGTTCCTTTATCCAGTTTTTTGACAAGCGGATTATCGACATATTTTTTGTTTGTTGCTTGATCTGCCTGTACTGGGTCTTTTACGTTGTAGATTGTATTATTGTTCATATCAATGCTTGCTTCCATTTTTTCCGCCTTCCTTTTTCGAAAGAAAGATATTTCTCGTGTCTTGATAGTTTATTACCTTTGTCAGATCACCGTGGACAGGATAAGGGTTGCTTTTTAATCGTAAAATATCGTACTTATTTTGCATGTCAATATCAGCAGAACCGCTGGCACTACCCTGAGGACCACGATCACCTTTATCGCCCTTATCGCTCTTATCGCCCTTGTCGCCCTTATCACCTTTTAAACCACGTGGTCCTTGTGCCCCCTCCTGACCTTGTGGTCCAGCGGGCCCTTTTTCTCCCCTTGGACCATTAGGACCTTGTGGTCCTCCAGGGCCTTTATCACCCTTCGGTCCAGGAGGACCCTCAGGGCCAGGAGGACCAACTTTTCCACTTTCACTCGTCGTAGTTTGGCTAGTTCCACCTATTTGGCTGTTAATATACCCCATTATATATCTTCATCAAAATTTTTTTTCATTAATTTTAGGGGTTTGTCATAGTAAAGGAAAGAATATTTTTCATCGGTGGCGCGATCTAAAACCTCGTGATCCACACCTATTTCGTTTGCAATTCGTTTGTTTTCTTTTGGATCTAATCTGAAAATACAAAGATGGCTGCAGTTAACACGGATGTCTTTTGGCACCTTGTAAAAGGTTTGAGAGAGGTAAATAACGCAGCAGTTTTTGTGCCGCCCGTTGATAAAATAATTAATGATATCGTTTTGGTTTTTTTCGCAAACAAGATCATCAAAAATAACTATTTTTTAGTTGTCCACCGGAAGCTCTTCGAGTGGAATGATTTCATCACCATGAGCCTCGATAACCTCATAACCAACCTGGGGGTTGATTTTTTCAGCAAAGTCCTGCAAAAGATTCTGATATTTGTTCTGGTGCAGGTTTTTTGAAAAGAGGTAAATTTTATCATACTCTAACAACTCATAAAGCATATGCAGTAATGTGTTTGTTTTACCGGAATTACTGGGCCCACAAATTAACATCCGAAAAACATCTGCTGGCATACAAGGGTGACCTTGCTTGTAGTAACTCTCGGAAGAACCTGGATCATAATTTGGAATCTTCATTTTTTTTTCGCTTCTATATATTTACGCTGGAAATATGTCAGTGCAAAAATGGCGTCAGTTGGCTGACGAAAAAACGGTGTTGGATCAGCAAACAGAAGAAAATCACCAAAAATTCAGAATGGATAAAATAAACAAAGAGTTTGGTCAGCTTTCAGGAGAAGAACTTTTTAGACCAATCACAAAAAGGCTTGATGAAAAGAACACCACTGTGGAAGAAGAGGAAGAAGAGGAGCAGGAAGTTCCTGATTACACAATGGATGAATTTGACGAAATCAACCCGTTTGGTGTCGAATTCAGGCCGGATGCGCCAACACCAGCACCGTCACCACCAACAACACCAACAACAACCACAACACCAATAGAACCAACATCACTACCACCCCCATATCAAGAATTTGATGATCTTCCATTACCACCTCCACCTTTGATGGAAGAAACTGTTATGCCAGGATCTTCCAAAGATGTAACAAGGGAAGAAACATCAAAACGGCTTAGAACTGTAAAAAGTATTCTTGCTAAACATGGAAGTGAACCAACTTACAAAGTAAAAAGTAAAGGATCTAAATACTATGGATATAATGTGGAAGAACTAGAAGCTGAGGTGTTTAAACTCGAAACAATTAAGGCACATCAAGAACATGCAGAAAAGTTACTTAAAAGGAAACAACCTTTATCATCACAATTACAAGAAAAAAAGGCGAAATTGAAACCACCAAAAAAACAAGAAAAAAGAGAAATCTCCAAAACTCCTCTTGAAAAAGCTGTCATGAGCCGAAGACCCGCTATTGAACTTTCTGACAATGAAGATGACTTTTCTGAACAGGATTGGGAAATCGAAGGAAGTGGCATCGCTGATGAAGCTGAAAATTTGATCAACCAACTTTATTTGAGGTTAGGATCGATAAAAGCAGGAAACAGCTCAATAAAACTGAAAAATCAGGTATCATATCTTCTTGATTCACTTGTTGAACTCGGCACAATCGATAAAAAACAAAAGAAAAAAATTATTTCTGATTATATACACCAGTAATGAGCTTTGATATACTGCTTGACTCGAGCCTCGCAAAACTTGAAAGAGGTGGAGAACGGAATGTTTCACATGATTTCACAGTAAATTTTTATCCACCGATCGAATTGGGTAAAGGAAACTATAAAGCAGCGTTGAACAGACTTATTACAATGAGTTACTCATGGAATAATATCGATTCTCGTTATGATAACAATAAAATTAGATGGAAGAAAAAAACAGAACAAGCGTGGAAAACTTTAACTTTTCCGAATGGAATGTATGATTACAAAAGAATCAACACTTTTGTTCAACAACATACCGGTAGAGTAGATCCAGCAAACAAAGACAGTGATTACATTTTCACAATATACTTCGATATGTCAATTTATAGGGTTGTGACTTTGATACATAACGATTATGAGCTTGACTTGTCTCAAGGGAATTTTGGTGAATTGCTTGGTTATGGAAAAAGTACCTTGAGTGGGGATGTTGTCGGAAGGAAAGTTCCAAATATCACAAGAGGTGTTGATTGGGTATATTTACACTGCGATCTTATCTCACGCCGAACAAACAATGTTCCAAGCGATGTGTTATACAGTTTCTCAACATCAGATCTTCAGGTTAGCTATCCATTTCGAAAAGAGCCACGTCGACTTGAGTGGCAGCCTGTTAATAAAAGTAATATAAATGCAATAAGAGTTTGGGTGACAGACGGAAGAAACAATATTCTGGATCTCAACGGGACAGACATTGCAATAAGCTTAATGATTGAAAGAGATTAAAGTTTTTTGTCGGTATAATATACAATCATGTATCATCCAAGCGAGTGGACAAGATACTTTGATGAAAAAACCGGGAGTTATCGATATAAACACAAAGGGTCGGGTGTGATCCGTGACACCTTCATGACAATTGGTAAAGTACTCAAAAACAATGTAAAGAATGTTGCAAAAAAAACTACTGAAAAGCCACAAAAACAATCGCTGAAAAAGTGGGTCAGAAAGTTGGTGAATTTGCTGATGAAAAAGGTTCAAAACTAATACGAAAATTACTGCAAGAGAGAAAAAAACAAAAATCGTTGTCACAAGGCGCAAAAAAGAAACTTGCAAATATTTTGCAAAACCCAACACCAAAAAAATCAGACGCTCTTGTGAAATTAAATCAAATTTTGGCAAATGAAATTTAATTAAAAATTTTTTTTTCTATAAATATAATAAGCACTTGCAACATGTTCAGAAGTAAACCATACCTCGAAGAGACAAAATACGTTCAAATTAATTTAAACACCCCACTCACCTTCCCTGGAAATAACCAATTTCAAACAAAGACGGGCTACGAATTTACTGTAAGAGACCGGGACAATTTTTATGACTGGTACAACGCTTTTATTCGAGTCGATTACAAGTTTGAAGCAAAAGCAAACAGAGGTAACGTTGTTGCTGACACTGAATCAGCTCCTATTAACGGTTCTTTCTCATTGATCAAAAGTTTGAAAGTAATGTCATCAGGGAAAAAATTGTACGAGGCAAGCGATATTCACAAACGTATTTTTTTCAAAAAATCTGCTTGATTTTTCAGATGATTATTCGAGAAGCGTGGCAAAAAACCAGTTTTGGCATCTTGATGAAGACGCCACCACAGAAACTGATGGCAATGCAACGAACAAAGGAGGAATTCGAGCAAGGGCGCTTCTATCACATGGAGGTTTAATGGTTCAGACTATTATTCCTTTAAACAGATACTCTTTCTTCGAAGGTCTTTCCGATAAATTGCTGCCACCAATGCACCTTAATTTTGAAATTCAACTTCAAAACGACCAAGAAATGATTTTCCAAAACAATAACACAGATCTAAGAAGAATTGTTGTTCGTAAATTTGAGCTGTGGGCCCCACAATTGCATTTTACTGGTAAAGGACAGACTCTGGTAAAAGAAACCAACCCAATGGAAATACCTGAATGAAACTTTGCATACCAGCAGCGCTCGAAGGGATGCGAATGGTACGTGGTTAATTACACCGGGGGTAAAAAACCCCAAGCATGTTTTTGTCTTCATTCAACAAAGTCGGAAACAAAATGATTACAGGTACAACCCTTACATCTTTGACACATTTGATATCGATGGTGATGACTCAGCAAGATTGGACACTTGCCGCCTTCATTATGGCACAAAATTTTACCCTGAGCTTGATTACGACCATGATTTTAAAATAAGAATTTTGAATGATTTGATCAATTTCCGATACAGAAAGAACGACTACAACACTGGAGTTCAGCTGCAGCTTGCAAATTTTGAGAAGTTATACCCAATTATCTATTTTGATCTACGAAACATTGAAGAAAGTGTGACAGGCGACCCGAAAAAGCTTGAATTCCATTACAGACTGAATGAAGCCGCAAACGCTCAAGATTATATGATCTTCGCTTTGGTTTTGAATGAAGAAGAATTCGTGCTAAAACAAATTGGCAGTGAGCTTGTCGTTGTCTAGGAAAAAAATTGAAAAAAAAAATTTGAATATAATATACACACAAGATGAGCACAACTTATCATCCTTTCAAAATAGCACTGACTGATGGTCAGAAAAAAAAAACTTCAAAAAGCTTATGTAACAAAGATGCCTGTTGGTCTGAAAGTCAAACCAGACCAAATTGGGCGTGGTGACGAACTTCTTCTCACTGAAACTCAAATCAAGCGATTGAAAAAAAGATCGGCGGCAGGGAAAGGAATGGTAATAAAATTTAGCCAAACTCAGCTTCAGAATACTGCGCAACGTGGTGGAAGTTTGTTTTCTGCTATGCTTGGTTTGGCAAAACCTTTGATAAAGCCAGCTCTTGGAGCATTAGCAAGTGCAGGTTTGAGTTTTGGCGCTGAAAAGGTGCTGAAAAAAATATTCGGAAAGGGTTTTGGTTCGAAGGAAATTGAACTTTATAAACTTGTCCAGCGAATGACTCCTACTCAGAAAAAGACGGCAAAACAATATCTTGTTGGAAAAGGTTTGGTGAAAGGAGGCGGCGCACAATACGGCGGTTTCCTTGGTATGTTGGCGTCTATCGGAGTACCTTTGGCCCTTGATTTGGTCAGAAAAATAATTGGAAAAGGTATGCAAACGCAACCACCACCACCGCCACCACCACGAACAAGACGATCACCAGGAATACCAAAAGGTAAAGGGATGCAAATTCAACCTCCACCTTTTTATGGAACTTGGGAGGATTATTATCGTTTAAAAAAAACTGAAATTTGAAGATAAACCTCTTTCCAACATTGACCTGAGAAAATGGTGCAACTTTTTACGAATTCCCATCAAAGGTATTTTTAGCAGAAACGAAACAAAACCTTTGTTTCATTCCCCATGCATTATCAACTTGGATGATTTCGGAAGTTTGGGAACTCACTGGGTATGTTGTTGGCCAAAAGGAAAAGGTTCTTACGAGTATTTTGATTCATTTGGGCTTCCACCACCTTTGGAGTGGGAAAAAGAAATGTCAATGCACGGGATGACACATTTTTTCAGAAATGACAACCAAATTCAATGGGAACAAAGTGTGAGATGTGGTTACTACTGCCTTCTCTTTTTAAACGAAAGAAATAAAGGCACAAGTTTTGCCGATATTTTGGAAATGTTCTCCAACGATTTACTTCAAAATGAGGAAATTGTGAAAAATTATTTTTCTTAAAATATATATATATGCAATGGAAGTGTACTGTGTGAAAGAAAAGCGGCACGCACCCAATTTAAAGGGGACCGAAAAAGTTATAATCACAAAGAACAATCGAAAACTCTTGAAAGTAAAGTGCGCAAGTTGTGGAAAAATGAAATCAAGTTTTTTGCCGGGAAACTAGGTGAGCCCTCCCTTGCGGAGGGCAGTGGAATATTTGGCGATGTTGCTATGGCAGTTGGTGATCTTGCAATTACAAAAGGAATCCCTTATCTTGCGAAAAAAAGTGTTGAAGCTGGAAGATATTACGCTTCTGAAGCAATGAGAGACCCCAAACCGCAAAAGAAAGCAATAAATTACACACTTGACAAAACCCGCCCAGTTATTCAAAAAGTTGGAAGTGAAATGTTAAATCAACTTTCAACTAAAGTTCGACCAAACCAACGTTACAAAACTGACAGACCTGATTTGGATGGAGCTGGGTTTGATATACATGCAGCAATTGGTAAATTTCCGAAACCAAAAAAAGGTTGGACATTGCCGGGACATAATTACACAGGGCCATACAATCCTCTTGAAAAGCAGTTGAAATACGATCCAGAAACTGGTGAAATTCTGGAAATATATCAACCACCAACAGGCGCGACAGATGCAATTGCTATGCAACATGATGTTGATTATGATGTTTGTTCCAACCGTGAAAAAAAGTATGGTGAAAATCTCAAAAAATGCAAAAACAAAGCAGATAAAAAAATGGGAAGGTTTCTTGACGAAGTTCCTTACGAACAAAGGCAGTGGGGTCATACGGTTGCAAGAAATGCGATCAATGCAAAACAAAAGTTAGGTTTGGGTTTGAAAAAACAAAAAGGGACTGGTGTTTTGGACAAACCATTGGAAGCAGTTAATTTTGCTGAAACTTTGTCAAAAAAAATTATTCCTTCCACAAAACCTGTTTTCGATCGGTATTGGTCAGGTGATATTTCGAAAAATGCTTTCATCGGTCCAACTGGTGCCACAAGCAAGAAATTTTGGACTATCCGAAAAAGGGTACTGTTATGCGTTTGGTGAAAAATCCGAAAACAGGCAAATATGAAAATGTTTATGAAGAACCTTGATTGGTTTTCAACCACCATTTATAAAACTCCTGTTTTGCGTGCCGCCAACTTTCTAAGCTTTTTGGAAGGTGATGAGAAATAGATTCCATAATTTCTTTTTTCTTAGGCCAGCATTCAGAAGGAACTTTTTCAAAATAATTGTAAAGAAAACAGGGGTAGTTCACTGGCTTGCCGGACATCTTCTGAAATTGAGCAATAACGTTACCAAGAAAATCTACCTCACTGAAAGAAAACATTTGGTTAATTTTAAATTTCCGTAAAACACTTTTTAAATGAAAATTAGTTGTAGTGAAAATTCTTTCCCGATTTTCTTCTTGAAACTGTTCATCATCAAAATCAGACGCTCTACCACATTTTGGACATGCACGACAGAACTCATTCACCACATAAATTAATTGCTCCTCGCATGAAGGACAACGATAAATTTTTTTTGATAATGGGTATGAATTTATTTTTTTTGCAACATTTCTTTAATCATTTTCGACGAAATTTTCTCACCTTGCAAACAACCAAACGGGTTGTCCATTTTTTATTGTGTATAGTATACAATGAGCTCACGTATTTACAATAAGTTGACAAAAATCTATTACAGTCCGCAAGGGTATTGGAAAGGGTTTGCAGCAATTAAGAAATTAGCCCAGGCAGCGAAAGTTTCGGAAGATGTGGCTCAAAACTGGTTGATGAAGCAAGCTCTTTGGCAGGTTTATTTACCAGCCCCACGTTATATTCCAAGACCGAAATTTGATGTTCCTGTTCCAAACAAAGTTCACCAAGCCGATCTTATATATCTCCCACACGATCGCCCACCACGCTCCCGTAAAACTTTTAAATATGCTCTCACAGTGGTAGATGTGGCCTCTCGATACAAAGAAGCGGAACCGTTAACCACAAAAGAGGCTAAAGAAGTCGCATCTGCTCTGGAACGGATATTATAGTCGTGGTCCTTTGAAGTGGCCGAAACTGCTTCAAGTCGATCCTGGTCGTGAGTTTATGGGTGCTGTGAATCAACTGCTTTCGAAACATAATGTTGAGGTTAGACGTGGTCGTGTGGATATTCACCGTGACCAAGCTATCGTTGAAAGATTCAACCGCGCGCACCCTGGCTGAACGACTGTTTGGACACCAATATGGGGTTGAAATGCGACTCCCAGACGACAAAAGATCGACTGAATGGGTGACCCGACTGCCAGCTGTTATTTCAGCTTTGAATAAAGAAGTCCCTCGACTGACTGGTCAAAAACCTGTTGATGCCATCAAAAAGAAAACTGTTCCATCCAAACCCTCAACACCTTATTTGAGACCCGTTGGTGTGAACGAAAAAAAACTCCCCTCCGGTTTAAGTGTTCGCTATCTTTATCAACCCGGTGAACTTGAAGGTGGTCGGCGAAGAGCTACCGACCCAATCTGGTCTTTGAATGTTTACGAGATTGAAAAAATTATGATAAAACCAGACGCGCCGGTTATCTATTATTTATTTGACGGACCAAAACGTTGGTTTGTCCTCGAAGAGCTTTTGGTTGTCCCTCCAAACATAGAGTTACCACCTGAGCAACTCTAATTCTTCTTCAGCTGCAGCAATTGCGGCAATTTCAGCATCTGTAAATTTGAATGCAGGTTCATAACCATAAGCTTTTGTATGAATACCATCTATTCTATCCATCGCTTTGAATCAAATGAGGAAAGCGATAAATTTGTTAACATACATGCCATAGATCTCATGTCCCTCGCTTCGAAGAATGTTCATTCCATGCCATAACTGCTTCTTACCAAAAAGCGTTTCCTTGTACTGTTCATGCATTATTTGTTTCTTGACGATACATTTTTTCACACCCTTCGCTTTTTTTATATTTTTTTTATTGCCTTTCAGTATCGAGTACATTTTCGATCTCAGACAGACACACTCTGCTATGGAGGTTCCATTGCATTCGTCTTTCATTTTGCCCAAGACCTTTTTGTTGACATTTGAGTAAAGTGGATGCTCCTTCGGGTATCATATAGATTTTTGTTTGTTTCGATGTCTTTGTAGACATCATCCGTTTCAATCTCAAGCAGAAGGCTGTCAGTGTCTGTGTACAAAAGTTCGCACTTTGGGCCATATTTTTTTTTCAGCTCGTTGTAGAAAAAATCATACATCAAGATCTTGCTGTTGTCAAGAATTGTCATCCCTGTGTAGACCGGCTTGTTGAGCAGCAGCCGGCTTTTGCGCATGTCGATTCCAAATAAATCGTTTGAAAACATAACATGCTTTGAGTATAAAGGGCTTGCAACCAATTTCCTTATTTTGTCTGTCTCATTTCCTCTCACTATTTTTATGTCAACACGGTTACGCAGGTTTTCCATGGTTTTGCCAACAACTGAGTTATTCATTAACTTGTAAAAGTTCTTTCAAAGTCACTCTGCGCGTTTTTCCTGAATTCTGTATTCATACGGATGTACGGCTCCATCCAGCATTCTTGTTCGAACTCCAACACCCTGTGCACGCCCTTCAGTTTCATTCCTTGCTTAAGATAAAACTGCAAGTTTCGGTAATGTACCACATAGTTGTTTTTGTCTTGAAGAGTCAACAACAACTTGTTGCATTTTGGTGTTTTCAGATCCAAGTTTTTTATCAAACTGTGTTGATATTCCGACATCCATTCATTTTTAACCTGCTTTTTTTCAGGGGCAAGGGGGAAGCTGTTGTGTTCTTCATGCAGTTCTTTTGGGTATTCAAGATCCATATCAAGAATCCATCCATTCTTTGCGTTTTCTTTTTTCTTAATGATGTCTTCCTCAGTGGGCATAACACGTTTCCATTTAAAATCTCTTTTCGGGAGTGGCTTGCTCATCGCCCATCCGTAAAGATTGTTCGCGTCGAGATACATTATGTATTTGTTCGGTTTGCTGGGGTCATAGTCGGGTACTAGCGGGTTGTTTGCCTTAGCGTATCTATTGCTTACCATGGAGATTCCACCCCGCATTCCCCTTTCCACAAATAGATACATTTCAAGGTCTGTGAATAACTCAAGCTTGACCCCCGTCTTTTTCAATAAAGCGTCCCAGGATAATCCTGGTGATGTGTAATAATGAGCCGGATCTAACCCGTACTGCTCTTGGCATAGGTTTCGGAAGTTCTCAAAAACATCCGCCAGCAGGGCGACATCCGTTTTCACGTAAAGATCGTGATAATCGCCCAGCGTTTTACATTCAAAAGTTTCCCAAACAGTCTGCGCGTGTGCGTACTTTTTGTCTGTTATGTGCTCGTCGTTCAGCTTGCTGTAAAACTTCTCTTTGTCAGGAAGCTTTGTCTCGCTAAATCTCCCCCATGAATCCATGTACTCATAAGGATAGATCCCTTTTTTGTAAAGCAGGTCGCTTCCTTTTGAAATTGTTGATGTTATTTTCAATGACTCCTTTGGTGTTGCGCTTACAAGTGAATCAAGGCTTCCTTGTAAAAAGTTCAAGCTGTCGATGAAACGCAGACCTCCGACTGAAAATGTTATATATTTCTCCATATTATTAGCAATGTATTTAACCTCTTTATTGAATTGCGACATCTCTTGCATTAAATGGTGCGCGTCGTAGCCCTTTAGATTGTGAAATACAATAGGTATGGGGGTTGTTTTTGGGTTAATGTAGAGTTTTACATTGCAATTGTTGTGCGCCGCACCTCGATACCTTCCAGTTATGTGACAATGGTCTTTCGCTGCGTCTCTAAAGTTTTTCTGAAGTAATGGGTTCTCACAGAAAATACAATTTTTCTGTTGTTTTGCTTCCAACTGGTCTTTCGTTTCTGTTAATATTTTTAGCTTAAGAATCCCCCATTGTTGCTCTTTCTGTGCTCTGTAACAACATTTTTTATGCCCTTGACCCTTGTAGCTGCATTTTTCTCCACCTTCACCATCTTCTATGCTCCAAACCGGCAAAGAGTCTAAGAATTCATCTTTTATCAAACTTTTATTACAAATGTGGCAATCTGTTGCGTTTTTGTACTTTTCCCGGTCTTCAGCCGTCATCACAATTGGTTTTGGTGCTGCCAAACTCTCTCTTATTTTTACCTCTTCCTGCAAAATGTCACTTAAAAACTTTCCCACCGCGTTTTTACCCCTGTAAACTTTTGGTCCTGAAACTTCACCGTCACTTCTCACAACCGTGTAAGAAAAACCACTTGCCTCGTGATATTCTTTTTTTATGGTGTAACTTTTCTCTTTATTCCCACCCTCAAGCTCACAAAGAGAAATCTTTTTTGGTAAAGCCTCAAAGTCAGCGTATATAACATAAGGCGCTTTCATTTGTTTGTTATAATTTTGAAACGAAACTATTTTTTCCTCCTCTTTTGGCATATCAATCCTTGTCGGTTTTCCTTTTAAGCCATTGCAATATTTTTTATGGTTTTCCAACAAGTCCTCTCTTGAAAAACCTGTTAAGCACAACATGCAGTAATGTTTTGTATCGCGATGCTTGCTCTGATCATAAAGTAGGGCGCTTACCCTTTTCAAAAAACAATAATGCTGTTTTTCACCCAACTCAATCAACATCAGGTTTATCCGCGGCACGCTTTTTTCTTTTTTACTTATCCTATGCACAATCACACAATCATTTTCCCAGCCAAATACGTTTATTGCGAGGTTTTCTTTTTGCGCCTCAAGCTTGTCAATTTGTTTTACTGGTGTTGGAAAAACAATACCACTCCAATTAATACCATCGTTAACTGGGTAAGAACTTGGTCTGTTTGGATTTTTTCCTTCTGGTGGGGGAAACATAGCTGATCTTACAGCCCACTTCAAACACTCGTTGTCCGTATTTGGCACATTCATTACTGCTTTTTGTTTTTCAACTTTGTTGGAATTGGCAAATATGTTCCTCCACGCAGTGGCTGAAAACGTGCGACATTCACATACACAAGCTCTATTTTTTCTACTTCCCATCCTGACCCTTCCGCTACCCATGCCTCGATGTTTCCATTTATTATTTCAAAAATGTTATCGAAATATTCTACTATTTCGTTTTCATCGTCGTTTGCGTTAAAAACCTGTGGCTCATTTTCTCGAAAATATTGCTCCATGTATTGAGTTTGTTCTTCTTCTTCTTCCTTTTTAAATTTAACTTTCATCTCTAGACTTACTTTTATATTTTTTAACTTGTTGCTCTTGCAAACTCAAAAAGATCTTTATTGTGGGGGTTTGTTTCCGATACAACCATTTTCCAAACATGAAGCCATTTATTATTATTGTTGTTTGTTGATATGTAAAACTCATCCTCAATTTCAACAAGCGGTTTTAATGGACGAGGTAAACTCTTTTTAACTTTTTCCGGTATTTCACCATAAAACATTTGAAAAATGTCTTTTTGATTTCTTGCAACAGACATTTTGGATTCTGTAACACTTTTGATATAATAACAAAACACAAATCTCTAAATGAAAAATGTTTTGGAATTCTGTGACAGTTTACAACAAAAAAACTTGTAAAATTTATTATTAAGGTTTTTTTAAGTGATGCAATAACATTCTTTCCACCTTTTCCACCTGTATAAACCTGTTTTTGTGTTATCGGTGTAAAAACGGAAATAGAACTCTCATTTATAAAACTTTTCTCTTTCACCAATGTGGAAATATTGTATCATATGTGAGCGGTTTAAAATCTTAAAATAAATCTCCCAGTAATAAAACTGTTACAGAACCCCCATTTTACTATACTACTGTGTTACATGCCTGCTCGACATTTATTATGGTAAAGAAGGCTTACATATTTGAGTATGCCAGATTGAAATCGATTTAGACCGTGGTTTTGTTAAACCTCGTCTACACTTTGTTTAAATAACCGACCCATTGTCTTTAAAAAGACAAGTAGCTCAGTAATAATAGTAACGAACAAAAACCTTTGTCTTCCTGACTGCAATGATCGACTCTAAATTGAACAAGGAAAGTTTTTCCTCTAACTGACGAACACCCCTAAAACAATCCAAGAAAAGCATGTTTTTGTTCTTGAGCTCAATTTTATTTTAAGTTCACTTCCCTTGAAACCTCTTACAAACGTCTTCTTCTGTGGAGGCCTTTAACATTTTTTTGTAAATTTAAGCTTTGTCTAACTTATCATGTTTTACTATTCGGGCTTCCGCCGTTCCCGTTGAAACACACGAACAACAAATTAAGGTAAGCAAATTATTAAATTCCTGTCTACATACTTGATGTGAGGGCCCCCTGTGAATACAACGGAAACAACACCGTATGGAACGAGCTGGAAATCTGCTAAATTCATTCCAATGCTTCGTTGCCTACTACCGATTGCATATTTTACATCATCATGGGTGATTTATTTTTCGCTGACACGCTTCAGTTAGCTTTCGCTTGAAGTATTTTGCCTCTCGATTAGTTTATTTTGTTAATTCGAAAAGTTTGAGGATAAAAGCAAAGGCCATATTTTCAATCCATACGATGAACTAAACTCTCCATCTACCTTTTTAATGTCTGGTCGGTGATCCCATTTGCCGCCAACTGGCAAATGTGCCTGGGTTGATCCGTTTAGATCATCCTCAACTTATAGGATCGCTCGGTGTTGTAGTTAACATAACTAAATAATGCAGACAGAAAAATAGACTAAGAACTTCGTCTCTATTATTGTTGGTAAGGTTGACTTATAATTGGACAGTCAAGAATCCTCAAGCATTTGCAGCTACTGCCAAGAACTCATGTTTTGGCTCCTTCATTCTTTGTTTCTCGTGTATAACGTTATCAGCAAGATTCAATAAATGCTACATAGTCCGTCTTTTCTGGGAAATAGGGGGTGTTTCTTGGTGTTCTTTCTGTCGTGTTCTGGTGTACGTTTCCTTGCAATCTTTTGAATGACGTCACTTGGTGACTCAATACCACAGGCATGCATAATAAGTTCCACTGAGCGAAGTTGTTCTTTTAATATTAAAGCGAAACTAAGTGAACGTTTGTTAGAATAACCGACATGTTAATCACTAGCTAGGAGTCAGTAGTCATAAAATTGTCTGTGTATAAAGGCTTAATCAAGGAATAATTCAAATCATTTTGCCAAACATGAATTCGTCCGGATTCGTACTTGAAGTTTCTCTTTACTCTGATGGCAAACTGGCCGATGTCGGCTTCGAAATACAAGGCTTGTGGTTTTGTGTGTGAGTTGAAATTTGATAGTTACATACCTGACTAAGAAAGCTATCAACATGACAAATAAGCTTTTACTCGAATTCTATTTCATATTTGTGCTAGTAAAAATTGGCCTGGCAAGATGTCGGCTCTAAAACACGGGACTTCATGTGGTTTCGTTTGTGACAAGAAACATGCACAACTTGTCAACTGCCAATTGACTTCCCAGAAACAGGCACAGTGACTTCCACTTTCTCCGTTGACCAAGAAAACTTCTTCGCCTTCTCGATCTTGTTGCTTTTATCTTAGCTTGCCGGTGCCTTTCGTTTGTTGACGTTTGTAAATGATTCTGTGCTCGCTCTTTGGGTGTATTGGTTGGTTTCTTCGACCTCAAAAGCGCTCTCTTCGATCAGGTCTTCCTCCATTGCATCCTTCGTCGGTTCTGATCCTTCAGGTTGATTTTCAGTTATTATTTAGAGTTGAAATCTCCGAAAATATTTCCAAAGTTCGAATCCATACTCGAATTTGGCACCTTTTACGCTTGGCCAGCGGTAAACGGAGAACAACGGGTAGGTACGTGGTGTAACTGTCATATAGTGGTTTGACTTAATCTAATATAGGCATAAACATAGGAAGCGATATACATAGCTATAAACAGTTATACATAGATGTACACAGCCCTACCTGGCTATACACAGCCCTACATGAATATACACAGCTGTACATGGCTATACACAGCTATACATTGCTATACACAGCCATACACAGCTATACACAGCTATTCATGACTATACACAGCCCTACATGGCTATACACAGCTATACATGGCTATACATAGCTCTACACAGCTATACCCAGCCCTACATGGTTATACACAGCCTTACATGGCTATACACAGCTATACATGACTATACACAGCCCTACATGGCTATACACAGCCATACATGACTATACACAGCCATACATTACTATACACAGCCATACATGGCTATACACAGCCATACATGCCTATACATAGCCATACACAGCTATACACAGCTATACATAGCTATAAACAGCCCCACATGGCTATACACAGTCCTACATGACTATACACAGCTATACATGGCTATACACAGCCATACATGGATATACATAGCTATACACAGCTATACACAGCTATACATAGCTATAAACAGTCCTACATGGCTATACACAGCTATACATGGCTATACACAGCCATACACGACTATACACAGTCCTACATGGCTATACACAGCTATACATGGCTATACACAGCCATACATGGCTATACACATCTATAAATGGCTATACATAGCTATACACAGCTATACATAGCTATACACAGCTATACATAGCTATACACAGCTATACCCAGCTATACATAGCTATACACTGTCCTACATAGCAATACACAGTCCTACATGGCTATACACAGTCCTACATGGCTATACACAGCTATACATGGTCATACACAGCCATACATAACTATACACAGCTATACTTGGCTATACACAGCCATACATAGCTATACACAGCTATACATGGCTATACACCGGCCTACATGACTATACACATCTTACATTGCTATACACAGCTATACATGACTATACACAGCCCTACATGGCTATACACAGCCATACATGACTATACACAGCCATACATTACTATACACAGCCATACATGGCTATACACAGCCATACATGCCTATACATAGCCATACACAGCTATACACAGCTATACATAGCTATAAACAGCCCCACATGGCTATACACAGTCCTAGATGACTATACACAGCTATACATGGCTATACACAGCCATACATGGACATACATAGCTATACACAGCTATACACAGCTATACACAGCTATACATAGCTATAAACAGTCCTACATGGCTATACACAGCTATACATGGCTATACACAGCCATACATGACTATACACAGCCCTACATGGCTATACACAGCTATACATGGCTATACACAGCCATACATGGCTGTACACATCTATAAATGGCTATACATAGCTATACACAGCTATACATAGCTATACACAGCTATACATAGCTATACACAGCTATACCCAGCTATACATAGCTATACACTGTCCTACATAGCAATACACAGTCCTACATGGCTATACAGAGTCCTACATGGCTATACACAGCTATACATGGTCATACACAGCCATACATAACTATACACAGCTATACTTGGCTATACACAGCCATACATAGCTATACACAGCTATACATGGCTATACACCGGCCTACATGACTATACACATCTATACATGGCCATACATGGCTATACATGGGTAAACATGGGTAGACACAGCTATACACAGTTATACATGGCTATACACAGATATACATAGCTATACACAGCTATACATGGCTATACATGGCTATACACAGTTATACATAGACATACATAGCTATACACAACTATACATAGCTATACATGGCTATACACAGCTATACATGGCTATACATGGCTTTATAACATAGCTCGCGCGCTGGTCCTACCGAATTCCTATTGAACCATCATGGTGTATATCTCTATATACGCACGGCCGTGCGTATATAACATGTCGTGTACAGTTGCATTTTGCTGCAAAGTTCCCGTCGAGTTTAGCGGCGAGTTCCTGTTGCTGAACTTTCCGATAGTCAATGGAAGAAACTAGCGAGGAACTTCCAAATTTTTCTCTTGGCATTGACCTTTTAGCCAGCATAGAAAGCAGCAAGAGCAAGACCAACGAAAACGAAGCATGCAGTTGAGTTATGGATGCACTTGGTTTTTTCTGCCTGCAGCGACCAAAAGTGTCTTCTTCGCGAGCAACTCGGCGAGTAAATGGCCAAGAAAAATCACCTTACAGCACTGAGAGTTAAACTAGAGAGAGATTACAACAGCGAAATTGTTGCAGAGTGTTTGACTTCTTAGGACGAGCAAGGAACTTTGTTGAAAAACTGAAGAAACTCGAACTTAATTAGTCTTAGGCGTTGTGTTTACGATTTCACTCACCGTCTTCTCTGAACGAATGTTCACAAAGGGTAGGTTTTATACGCAAAACTTTAAAAACCAAAATATCAACACATGACACAAAATAAAACACAGTAAAATTGAAGCGAACCGTTTAATAATGTGTCACACGTTTTCGGTGATTCCCTACCAAAATCAAGCTAAATAAGCACTGACAACCAGAAAGGACGAATTTTTTCCGGCTATATAATACACAAAATAACATCGTTTTACCTGCAGTCAATGTGGCTCTGTGTTCAAGCAGCTCCAAATGTTCAAACAAAATAAAACGTAATCCAAAATAAGTCGAATGATCGCTTTCCCAGTTGTTTGATTCATTGTTGTTAAACCACATTCCGTCCGCGGCCTCCACTTTGTTTTCTGCTCGTTTCAACTCAAGACTCGCGGCTACAATGCTGAAATCATACAGCTTCAATCCGCTTTGGAGGATAAATACAACAGTTTTTTTCAGGAAACATCAATCTTATACCACATCTTAGAGCGATAATTGGAAGACTTCTTCAAAAAATTATTCTCGTACGTTCACTTCGGAGCAATTTCATTGATTCATTCAGCTTTACAAAGAAACGCTGCAACTACGCGGCAACACTTCGCAAGGTTTTGGCGCCTTTTTCTTTCAGTCATGTGATCGATTATTGTTCCTTTTTTTTCTCTTTCTCGTTTTTTTTTTCTCGTTCTTTCTTGATTTTTATGGTAACCAGTGACTGAGTTTTGAATCAACTGCGCACTGATTCGTATTGCTTATAATTTACGGTTTCAACGGAAGCGAAATAGAACTGCGGCACCTTGCGAAAAACTACTATTTCGGCATTTCCACTGGCTATGTTATAAAACAATTGGTTCATGCTTTTAGCTGTACGTACATCGAGTTATGGATGCACTTGGGAAGTTTGGAGAGCACTCAAGAAGCTAGAGTTGCTCTCGGCTGCGCCTCGAGCAACTCTTACGCTTCACTCGTGCTCTCCAAACTTCCCGCGTGCATCCATAACTCGATGTACGCACGCTAAGCATGAACCAATTGTTAAATACACAGATATACATAGCCATACATAGCTATACACACCTATACATAGCTATACATGGCTATACACAGCTATACATGGTCATACACAGCCATACATAACTATACACAGCTATACTTGGCTATACACAGCCATACATAGCTATACACGGCTATACATGGCTATACACCGGCCTACATGACTATACACATCTTACATGGCTATACACAGCTATACATGACTATACACAGCCCTACATGACTATACACAGCCATACATGACTATACACAGCCATACATTACTATACACAGCCATACATGGCTATACACAGCCATACATGCCTATACATAGCCATACACAGCTATACACAGCTATACATAGCTATAAACAGCCCCACATGGCTATACACAGTCCTAGATGACTATACACAGCTATACATGGCTATACACAGCCATACATGGACATACATAGCTATACACAGCTATACACAGCTATACACAGCTATACATAGCTATAAACAGTCCTACATGGCTATACACAGCTATACATGGCTATACACAGCCATACATGACTATACACAGCCCTACATGGCTATACACAGCTATACATGGCTATACACAGCCATACATGGCTGTACACATCTATAAATGGCTATACATAGCTATACACAGCTATACATAGCTATACACAGCTATACATAGCTATACACAGCTATACCCAGCTATACATAGCTATACACTGTCCTACATAGCAATACACAGTCCTACATGGCTATACACAGTCCTACATGGCTATACACAGCTATACATGGTCATACACAGCCATACATAACTATACACAGCTATACTTGGCTATACACAGCCATACATAGCTATACACAGCTATACATGGCTATACACCGGCCTACATGACTATACACATCTATACATGGCTATACATGGCTATACATGGGTAAACATGGGTAGACACAGCTATACACAGTTATACATGGCTATACACAGATATACATAGCTATACACAGCTATACATGGCTATACATGGCTATACACAGTTATACATAGACATACATAGCTATACACAACTATACATAGCTATACATGGCTATACACAGCTATACATGGCTATACATGGCTATACACAGATATACATAGCCATACATAGCTATACACACCTATACATAGCTATACATGGCTATACACAGCTATACACAGCTATACATGGCTATACACAGATATACATAGCCATACATAGCTATGCACAGCTATACATGGCTATACACAGCTATACATGGCTATACATGGCTATACATGACTATACATGACTATACACGACTATACACAGATATACACAGACATACATAGCTATGCACAGCTATACATAGCTATACACGGCTATACACAGCTAAACATGGCTATACATGGCTATACATGGCTATACACAGCTATACACAGCTATACATGGCTATACACAGATATACATAGCCATACATAGCTATACACAGCTATACATGGCTATACACAGCTATACAGCCAGAAGATTACCTTACAAAACATTCTGCGAGTTTTCAGTTTAAAAATATCAGCCCCTCCAAGGTCTTAAAGTTATTAAGTTCAGTCAAAATTGCGAAAGCTACTGGCCTTGACAAAATTTCAAATAAAATTTTGAAATTAGCCGCACCTGTTATTTACAAGAGCTTAACTGATCTTTTTAACTTTTCCATCGCCTTGGGTGAATTTCCTAGCGATTGGAAGGTTGCAAAGGTCTGTCCGCTCTTTAAATCCGGCGAGAAATGCGATGCCAATAACTATAGCCCTTTATCGGTTTTACCAAGCATTGCTCGTGTTTTTGAAAGAATTCTCTTCGAACAAATTTAAAGTCACCTTAGTAATAATAAATTGCTTTATTCTCGCCAATCGGGGTTCAGGTCGCTCCACTCAACCGTGTCTGCCCTACATGACATGACGAATGATTGGTGTTTCAATATAGATAGGGGCATGGTTAATGGAGTCTTATTTCTAGACCTAAAAAAGGCCTTCGATACCGTTGACCACAAGATTCTTCTTAAGAAATTAGAATTTTACGGTTTTGAAGGTATTACTCTACATTGGTTTCAGTCTTATCTTGCAGACAGACAGCAAGTGTGTTGTGTTAACGGCGTCGTCTCTTCTACTAAGACAATCTCCTGTGGGGTACCTCAAGGGTCCATTTTAGGACCTCTGTTGTTTTTGATTTACGTTAATGATATGCCAAAATGCTTAGGGTACGGAACAGCGAGACTGTCCGCCGACGAACAAACTTAACTTTCACAAGTTGCAGTCTGCCTGTTTTGCAAAATAAAAAGAGTAATGATCTTAATGAAATTGCCGCCTGGCTTAATGTCAACAAACTTACTCTTAATTTGTTAAAGACAGATTTTATGTTAATAGGGTCTAGACAAAGAATTGCGGCTCTTGACGGTAACATAGAACTTTCCTTGTCTAATACGGATGTTAGGCAAGTAGAGTCCACTAAATGTGTCAATATTGATAAGAACCTGACATGGGAAGGTCACTTGCAAAGTGTCAAGCAAAAAGTGTCCTCCAACTTACGAATACTGAAAAAGGTTAAACCTTTTCTAAATAGTGAGAACATCGATACTTTATATAGGTCAATTATTGAGCCTTATTTCAGTTATTGTTGTCTTGTCTGGGACTCAATAGGTGACACATTAAGTAATAGTCTTCAAAGGCTTCAAAATAGGGCGCCTCGTATTGTTACTGGTGCTGCTTATAGTAAGCCTTCTGGAGAAGTTTTTGAGGAATTAGGCTGGACTCAGTTAAATTCCATGAGACAATTTCACAAGGCCATTATGATGTTTAAAATCGTTAACGGCATGGCACCTCCATACCTTACCGAAATGTTCACTTCTAATAACGCCTTAAACAATTACGGTCTGAGATCTTCTAATTACGACCTACAACTGCCCAAATGCAGAACAAATTACTATAAGAATAGTTTTGCTTTCAGTGGCGTCAAGGTCTGGAATGCTCTCCCTCGCTACCTCAAAGAAAAAAGGTCTTTGGAAAAGTTTAAAAGAGGCTTACTACCGGCACTTGTAAAGTAATTAGTTAAAGATCGCCTTGTAAATTGTTAAGTTTAAGAACATATTTTAAAGTATTGTATTAATTAGTTAATTCACGGATTTTATGGAAACCAAATTTAAACCTGTGATTTCGTGTATAAACAAAAGATTCCATCCATCCATCCATACATGGCTATACATGGCTATACATGGCTATACATGGCTATACATGGCTATACACAGCTATAGACAGCTATACACAGCTATACATGGCTATACACAGCTATACATGGCTATACATGGCTATACATGGCTATACACAGCCATACATGACTATACACAGCTAGGTTAGTTAGTTTAGCATTTTAAAACACTATTTGTAAATATTGCACGGCTTTTGTGTAAACCAAAGATACTATTGTAATTTTGACAAAACCACCGTGGATAAATAAAGTTTTCTATCTATCTATCTATACATGGCTATACACAGCCCTACATGACTATACACAGCTATACATGGCTATACATGGCTATACATGGATATACATGACTATACACAGCTATACATGACTATACACAGCTATATATGATATACATGACTATACATGGTATACATGGTATACACAGCTATACACAGCTATACATGGCTATACACAGATATACATAGCTATACACAGATATACATGGCAATACATGGCTATACACAGTTATACATAGACATACATAGCTATACACAGCTTTACATAGCTATACATGGCTATACACAGCTATACATGACTATACATGACTATACATGCTTCTACACAGCTATATATATCCATACATAGCTATACACAGCAATACATGGCTATACATGGCTATACATAGCTATACATGGTTATACACAGCTATACATGGCTATACACACCTATACATGGCTGTACATGGATATACATTGCCATACATAGCTATAGACAGCGGTCTTTCTATCAGGGACCGCGCGAGGGGTGGGCTGAGGGGGCTTTTACCCCTGTTCCCTTTTTTGGTGCCATTAAAAAATAAATGAAAAAGTTGGACAATTTCTTTGTTTCAGAGTTAATCAGTTTTCGGTTTACCAGTTAAATATAATTTTTAATTTAGACCAAACAGGAACAGAGTACTCTAACTCCGTGTTGAAATCGCCTTTCCTTCATTTGGCTTGAGTAGTTGAAATTCTTACGCGCTCTTGGGGAATCTCGAAGAGTCTTGACCTGTTCAGACTTTTTCAAGTCACTTGAATCGATGGAAGTTGAAACTGTCGTTCTCGCTCTTGTCGGGCCATTAACTCTGCGCGTACTGTCATCGACTCCTTCCTGTTGTTGAAGAGTTTGGACTTTAGTTGACTTTTGTTCTTGTGTTGTCCGGGCATTATACATTAGGACCGTTACTTTATCAAGCTAATCTACAAATGTAAACGTTTCGTCTAGGATATATAGTTGCCAAAAGATGTCATTTCCTCAGTTCTATCGATAACAAATAAGGCGTTCAGTCCTTAATTAGGTCGCTACGGACTGACTTTGGTAGAAATGTATGTTTCATGATACTAAACTCAGTAGTGATTTAATATTCTCCAGGTCTACTTGTACAAGTTTTTTTTAAAAGAAAATGTTTTCATGTTTGAGATCTTTAAAAATGCGAATACGATAAGGTTCATAGCTTGCCGGTTTCATCTTTCGAGTAGAGCCGACCAAAGAGCCTGTCAAGGAGCATTATTTTGGGACTGTTTTAACTGACAACTTTTATCACACTTGGCTGCTCTAGATGCATTGCTAATTACTTGAAAAGAGAAAGTTTTTGCGTGAGATTTCCCCCCACCTGCTTTACACGAGCGATCACCAATTAGCCTCCCACTCTAAAATAGGCTGCACGGTCCCTGTCTATTTAGCTGCCCCAGTTAACCGGTTTGAAACAACGTTTTTGGTCAGTGCTCGCTAAGAAAATTAATCTAGCATCATGTAGCGACGACGGGTCACCGCTTGTTATTTTGTGTTGGCTCACTCACCTTTTAAGCAATTATTGGTCAGGATATCCAGAATAATGAAGGCTTTAAAATTCTAAGTAAAACATCTGTAAGTTTCTCTGATCCCTAGCGCAAGCTAAAATTTCAGCACATTCTTCATAGACAGTGCATGTACCACCCTCATTTCGTTCGCTTCCACACTCACAGCTATACATAGCTATACATCTGGGTGACCATGTCTGAGGTAAGGGAGACGACTCATGCTGTCTGCATCTGCATGTGCTACAGTCCCACGGTACTCAATTCTGTAATTGTACGAAGCTAGAATAAGAGCCCACCTTTGGAGTCGAGCTGCTGCATGAACAGGGACAGGTTTCTGGGGACCCAGGAGAGTCAGCAAAGGTCGGTGATCCGTTAAGATCGTAAAGAGACGACCATACAAATACTGTCGGAATCTTTTTAATCCAAAGATAATGCTGAAAGCCTCCTTTTCTAACTGGGAGTAGTTTTGCTGGGCGTGGGTCAAGGTACAAGAAGCAAAGGCCACAGGTCGAAATTGTCCATCGATTTGATGAGACAGAACAGCTCCATCCCCATAAGATGAAGCATCACATGAAAGGAAGAGAGGCAATGTGTGATCATAATGTATCAGAGCCTGTGAGTCAAGTATCAGTTTCTGTGCAGCAACAAATGCGTCGTCTTCAACCTTAGACCACCTCCAAGGGGTATCTTTCTCAAGCAGGTTGTGTAAGGGTGCCAGCACAGTAGAATGGTGAGGCGTGAAACGTGAATAGAACATTATGAGTCCCAGAAAAGACTTCAAGGCAGTAACATCTTTAGGTCTGGGGGCATCACGGATGGCTGCAAGTTTATCCTCAGTGGGATGTAACCCTTCTCCATATATCTTGTGACCAATGTAAACCACTGACGATTGAAGAAATTTGCACTTGTTCTTGTTGAGCCTGAAACCGGCACTGAGAAGTCGTTCCAAAACTAGGGAGAGCGTGCGAAGGTGGTCCTCCTCATCTGTGCCAGCAACCAGGATATCATCCAGACGACACACAGCCTTTGGAATGTCAGATAGTAAGCTGTCCATAATTCTTTGAAAAATAGCTGGACCAGTATGGATACCATTTGGCAGTCTCTTAAATACAAACAATCCAATGTGAGTGTTAATTGTAAGATATGGCTGTGATTCTTTTGCAATTGGTACCTGGTGATAGGCTTGTTTTATATCAAGGACGCTAAACACAGTGCATCCTCTCAATGCTGAGTGCATGTCCTCAATCTGAGGCATAGGGCAGGTCTCCACATTAGCACATGCATTGTATAGCCATTTATGGCTATGTGTAGTCGCGTATAGCAATGCATAGCTGTTTATAGCCATGTATAGCCATGTATAGCTGTGTATAGCTATGTATAGCTGTGTATATCCACGTACAACCATGTACAGCTGTGTATAGCTATGTGTGGCTATGTATATCTGTGTATAGCCATGTAAAGCTGTGTATAGCTGTGTATAGCTATGTATAGCTGTGTATAGTTATGTATGGCTATGTATATCTGTGTATAACCATGTGTAGCTGTGTATAGCTGTGTATAGTCATATATAGTCATGTACAGCTGTGTATAGCCATGTATAGCTATGTATAGCTGTGTATCGCTATGTATGGCTATGTATATCTGTGTAGAGCCATGTATAGCTGTGTATAGCTGTGTACAGCTATGTATGGCTATGCATAACTGTGTATTTCCATGTATAGCCATGTATAGCTGTGTATAGCTGTGTATAGCTGTGTATAGCCATGTATAGCCAGGTATAGCCATGTATAGCCATGTATAGCTGTGTATAGCCATGTATAGCTGTGTATAGCTGTGTATATCTGTGTATAGTTATGTATAGCCATGTATAGCCATGTATAGCTATGTATAGCTGTGTATAGCTATGTATGGCTATGTATATCTGTGTATAGACATGTAAAGCTGTGTATATCTGTGTATAGCCATGTATAGCTGTGTATAGCTGTGTATAGCTATGTATGGCTATGTATATCTGTGTATAGCCATGTATAGCTCTGTATAGCTCTGTATAGCCATGTATAGTCATCTATAGCCATGTATAGCCATGTATAGCTGTGTATAGCCATGTATAGCTATGTATAGCTGTGTATAGCTATGTATGGCTCTGAATATCTGTGTATAGCCATGTATAGCTGTGTATAGTTGTGTATAGCTATGTATGTCTATGTATAACTGCGTATAGCCATGTATAACCATGTATAGCTGTGTATAGCTATGTATATCTGTGTATAGCCATGTATAGCCATGTATAGCTGTGTATAGGCATGTATAGCTGTGTATAGCCGTGCATAGCCATGTATAGCCATGTATAGCCATGTAAAGCCATGTATAGCTGTGTGTAGCCAAGTATAGATGTGTATAGCTATGTATGGCTATGTATATCTGTGTATAGTCATGTATAGCTGTGTATAGCTGTGTATTTAACAATTGGTTCATGCTTAGCGTGCCTACATCGAGTTATGGGTGCACGCGGGAAGTTTGGGGAGCACGAGAGAAGCGTAAGAGTTGCTCGAGGCGCAGCCGAAGAAGTCTTCCAATTATCGCTCTAAGATGTGGTATAAGATTGATGTTTCCTGAAAAAACTGTTGTATTCATCCTCCAAAGAGGATTGAAGCTGTATGATTTCAGCATTGTAGCCGCGAGTCTGAGTTGAAACGAGCACAAAACAAAGTGGAGGCCGCGGAAGGAATGTGGTTTAACAGCAATAAATCAAACAACTGGGAAAGCGATCATTCGACTTATTTTGGATTACATTTTATTTTGTTTGAACATTTGGAGCTGCTTGAACACAGAGCTACATTGACTGCAGGTAAAAAGAAGTTATTTTGTATAGTATATAGCTGAAAAAATTTCGTCCTTTCTGGTTGTCAGTGCTTAAGTCTTATTTAAGCTTAGTTTGATTTTGGTAGTGACTCACCGAAAACGTGTGACACATTAAACGGTTCGCTTCAATTTTACTGTGTTTTATTTTGTGCCATGTCTTGATATTTTGGTTTTAAAAGTTTCCGTATAAAACCTACCTTTTGTGAACATTCGTTGAGAGAAGACGGTGAATGAAATCGTAAACACAACGCCAAAAGACTAATTAAGTTCGAGTTTCTTAGGTTTTTCAACAAAGTTCCTTGCTCGTCCTAAGAAATCAAACACTCTGCAGCAATTTCGCTATTGTAATCTCTCTCTAGTTTAACTCTCAGTGCTGTAAGGTGATTTTTCTTGGCCATTTGCTCGCTGAGTTGCTCGCGAAGAAGACACTTTTTGTCGCTACAGGCAGAAAAAACCAAGTGTATTCATAGCTCAACTGCATGCTTCGTTTTCATTGGTCTTGCGCTTGCTTGTTGGCTGCTTTCTGGCTAAAAGATCAATGCCAAGAGAAAAATTTGGAAGTTCTTCGCTAGTTTCTTCCAATGACTATCGGAAAGTTCAACAACAGGAACTCGCCGCTAAACTCGACGGAAAATTTGCAGCAAAATGCAACTGCACACGTCATGTTATATACGCACGGCCGTGCGTATATAGAGATATACACCATGATGGTTCAATAGGAATTCGATAGGACCAGCGCGTGAGCTATGTTATAAAGTCATGTATAGCCATGTATAGCTGTGTATAGCTATGTATGGCTATGTATATCTGTGTATAGCCATGTATAGCTGTGTATATCTGTGTATAGCTATGTATGGCTATGTATATCTGTGTATAGCCATGTAAAGCTGCGTATATCTGTGTATAGCTATGTATAGCTGTGCATAGCTATGTATGTCTATGGATGTCTGTGTATAGCCATGTATAGCTGTGTATGGCTGTGTATAGTCATGTATAGCCATGTATAGCCATGTATAGCTGTGTATAGCCATGTATAGCTATGTATACCTGTGTATAGCTATGTATGGCTATGTATGTCTGTGTATAGCCATAAATAGCTGTGTATAGCTGTGTATAGCTATGTATGGCTATGTATATCTGTGTATAGCCATGTATAGCTGTGTATACGGTGTATAGTCATGTATAGCCATGTATAGCTGTGTATAGCCATGTATAGCTGTGTATATCTATGTATGGCTATGTATATCTGTGTATAGCCATGTAAAGCTGTGTATAGCCATGTATAGCCATGTATAGCTGTGTATAGCTATGTATATCTGTGTATAGCCATGTATAGCTGTGTATAGCTATGTATGGCTATGTATATCTGTGTATAGCCATGTAAAGCTGCGTATATCTGTGTATAGCTATGTATAGCTGTGCATAGCTATGTATGTCTATGGATATCTGTGTATAGCCATGTATAGCTGTGTATGGCTGTGTATAGTCATGTATAGCCATGTATAGCCATGTATAGCTGTGTATAGCCATGTATAGCTATGTATACCTGTGTATAGCTATGTATGGCTATGTATGTCTGTGTATAGCCATAAATAGCTGTGTATAGCTGTGTATAGCTGTGTATAGCTATGTATGGCTATGTATATCTGTGTATAGCCATGTATAGCTGTGTATATCGGTGTGTATCATGTATAGCCATGTATAGCTGTGTATAGCCATGTATAGCTATGTATACCTGTGTATAGCTATGTATGGCTATGTATGTCTGTGTATAGCCATAAATAGCTGTGTATAGCTGTGTATAGCTGTGTATAGCTATGTATGGCTATGTATGTCTGTGTATAGCCATGTATAGCTGTGTATATCGGTGTATAGTCATGTATAGCCATGTATAGCTGTGTATAGCCATGTATAGCTGTGTATATCTATGTATGGCTATGTATATCTGTGTATAGCCATGTAAAGCTGTGTATAGCCATGTATAGCCATGTATAGCTGTGTATAGCTATGTATATCTGTGTATAGCCATGTATAGCTGTGTATAGCTATGTATGGCTATGTATATCTGTGTATAGCCATGTATAGCTGTGTATGGCTGTGTATAGCTATGTATATTGCTTCCTATGTTTATGCCTATATTGGATTAAGTCAAACCACTATATGATAGTTACACCACGTATCTACGGAACAACGGAACATAGCCCTACCCGCTAGGAATAGCCCTTCTTTTTGGTTTTACATGGGCTTCTGTAAACAAAACTTGTCGCTACCATGTAGGGTTTCCCTACCTTCAAGGTAGAGAAACCTACCCCTAGGGGCACCCTCCCTCGCATGTAAAAACGAACTGCGTAATATACAAGGGAGAAGTGAAACTCTACCACCTAGAGTAACCCTACTCCCCAGGCGCACCCTCTCTCTCTCCCTTAAACTTTGGAAGTTTAAGGGACATCGCGCACGCAGTCATTTCTCGCTTCTAAATTTTTAAGACAGTATTTCTCTCGTCTGCCAATTGAAGTAAACCTTTTGAGAGTTTCGATGTGAGAAGAAATGACCCAAAAGAGTACTCGAGGACTAGAATATCATAATCGATCAACCTTCACAGGCTTTCCAACTGCAGACTTCACACAATAGGAGAATGGTATAATACGATAAGTTTTGTTTCCCTCGTTTGAACAGTAAAACATGCCTTTTAACATCTTGAAGTAACAAGTAATAATAATTAGCGTTATTTATACACGGTGATAATTTCAATAAATTGGTTTTCAAATTAGCCGTGTTCCTAATTCAAAGTGAAAAGGCCAAGTAGTTTTATTAAATTTTTCCCATCGATTCATCTCCTTAAATATGAGCATTATAATGCACTTTTTCGTACTCCAAGGCACACACGCTTACAACATTTGCTACAAATCTTTTTTTTTATTTCTCCGTCCATTCCCTGATTCACAAAACTAAATAACCGCTTAGTTACAGTTACAGTTGTATAGTTATATACATAGTTTTCGTAAAATAGCACAAGCAGTTGCGCTTTTATTTGTTGCTTTGAAGAGGTTCTCTTGAAAAGCAAATCTTTTGTATTGTTCCACTTTAAGTTTGCTTTCACCGCTAAATGTTTTCGTTCGACAAAAGTAACCAAGTGTAGATTATAGGGTATTTGTTCGTCTTTATTTGAGCTATATTTCAAATGCGTAAACAGGCATATTCTGGAATGGACGAAAGGTACACGCACCCTAAAGTAAATAAGAAAACTTCATTTCTGAAAGAGCAGAGAACACATAAAACACGAAAACCCGCAAGGTAGTAACTTCTTTCGCAACGTTCAATTTGTATCGATCGCAAAGAAACTGAGATTTATTATCTATAATTTTTCGATTTTTGTGTTCTAGTCCAGCTCAAAATAGGATATTTTTGCCTTTTGTTCAAATGTGAAGATCTTACCAAAAAGCTCTGTGGCTGTTTCTGTCATACAAAAATACGAACGACGTCGTTAGTCTAATTTTAGTTTTTCAGAGGTTTTGTAAACTTGGCTAGGTTTGGCTAGGATTAGATGTAATTTGCTTTCAAATTGCCGAAAGAGGAAGACACGTGCATCTAAAATGCCAGGACGGTTAGGGGTAACTTGTTGTCTCGCCGACCTTCTGTATTTACTTTCAACGCGTGGGTGTTTTCTCTAACCCACTTTGGACAGCCTAACTTTTCCAAGTCTGACGTATTTCTGTGATAACGCATTTCTGATGTATTGCTATACATTTTTAAGACCGCCTACCGGGGATACCCATTCACTATAGTGATTTTCTCAGGGGGGCCCCAAAACACGCCGATGCCAAAAAACACAACCAGCTATGATAATACTGCTTCTGGCGGCTATCATCACTAGCATGGTTTAAAACTGTTTACATCATCACTACTAAGCAGTGATAATCAAGCTGTCAGGACCGCTTTCCAAATGCTACAAAAATATGTACAAATTAAACTAGGTGAAGTTTAATCACATTTCCGGCTGCTTCTTGCAGCCATCATCATTTTCATCTTTTGAAAGATTTTTCATCGATATCACTACAACTCATTGATCAATAATCAATCCTACAAACTACGCTAAGATAATACTATTAGAGGATGACCGCTTAATGGGGGGCCGCTTTAAAATTAGATTTAAAAGTATATTTAAAAAAGTATATTAAAAGTATATTTAAAAGTATATTTACACTACTGTCTAGTATCAATCAAGATGTCAAGTAGGTTTTAAGTCCAATGAATATAAATGAAATTAGGTAAATTCAATTTTTTTTAAAATGTGTTATTATGATAATACTGCTTCTTGCAGCCATCCTAAGAATAAACCGTTTAAGACACTAAAGATCTATATTCACCAGTTAGGCTAATGCGCCGATCAATTCGAAAGTTCAACATCCCCCCCGGGCAACCCCCCGGGCATTTGAACTCTTGAAGATTGGCTTGTTCAAATTCCCTCCCCTCGGGGCAAAAAAGCCGTTCAAATGCCCCACCAATTAGTACTGAACTACCTCTCCTCAGACACAAATTTCGTCAAACACGCCATTCAGAGAGAGATATGCCGTAATGACACCTTCAACCTTCTTTTAAAGACCTTTTTGAAAGAGTTATTCACTAACAAAGGCGAACATCTATCTTGTAAATCCGTCAAACCCTTCAAAAACCGAAAAAACTCATGGGCGTATTACGTCAGAAGAAGAGATAAATCCGGTTCAAATTCCCCACCCATCCAACACAACGTTCAAATTCCCCCCTCCCCGGGCACGATGTACAGTCAAATGCCCGGGGTATGCCCGGGGGGGGATGTTGAAGTTTCGAATTGATCGGCGCATAACATTCTCATAACCTCTATTACAGCTATGACAATACTGCTTCTTGTAACCATCAGTAGCGTGCTTTCAAACTGTTATTGTTACTTCTACTCAATATCATTTATTTAAGTGTCATGGAGGTTTCGCAATTGTCCAAACAATATCTTAATGAAACTAGAAAAAAATTTGTAATCCTATATATAGCTGCATACTGATAATCAAACTGCTGAGTAGGCTTCTAATCCTACAGAACTACGCATATGCCCCTGTCTTACTTGATGACCCCAATTCTTGGATCCATCGATAGCGGTCGTTTTAAAAATATATTTACACTACTTCTCGGTACTACCTGATATCAAGTGGGTTTTGAATACAACAAATATAAATGAAGTTAGGCGTTATTCTTTAAACACGTTTAAATCGGATAATAGCTTCTTCTTGCAACCACTATCATTCACCGTTTACCACTACACTTACACTATAGAGCGGTCTCCAAATGAATGTCTTAAAACCAAAAGGTAAAACCAAAGCAATTACGCTAACCAATCACAACAAAAAAACAAAAAACAACAAAAAACAAAAAGACAAATGAACCAATCAGAAATTGAAGCAAATACAAGTAATTAGCTTCAAGCGCAGGAAAATGCGTGCGAGCAGGTCACGATTAGTTAAAAAAGTGGCGCAAGCATTTTTGTCCAATCAGAGAGCGAAGAAAAGCAAAACCAAAGCAAACAGAACCCTACTCATTACAATCATTTGAAAACTGTTCTGTTATAGCTATGACACTGCCTCTTGCAGCCTTCATCAGTAGCACGCTTTTAACTGTTTTTATCGCTTCTACTCAGCATCAATTACAAGGTCAAGTAGGTTTCAAATTCTTCCAAACGAGATTTAAATAAAACTTAGGGAAATTCCTTAATCTAGAAAACTATATATCAAAAAACAAGGAAACATTGTTAATGCCATTTATAGCTATTGTAATGCTGCTTCTTGCAGCCATCATCAGTAGCATAGGTTCAAATTACTTTCAACACTACTACTCAAGTAACTACTCAGTACTTACCAAAATGAAAGAAAAATTAAATTATACAAGTATACAGGAAACAAGGCGAAATTTCTTAATCAGATCCGTATTATGTTGCCTGTTGGCCATCTAACAAGTGCCAGATCATAACGACAACAGCATTCGAAAGCTAAACGGAGGTTAGTACGACTCTTACAACTCCAAAATACACAAAACTGTTCGTCGGCGCCGGTGCATTGTGTGCATCATGCTCACCCATCAGTCGGGTATTCCCTGGGAAGGTCCCTGAAAATATCAGAATGAAAATCATATTTTAAAGAAAATGTTTGTTACGTTTTGTTTGTTCGTTCGTTAGTTGGTTTATTTTAGTGTTTTTTTTTTATTTGGAACAGAGATTCTAGATTTAAACTAGAAAAAAAAGAAGGGGGCAAATGATACACCAGAGTTGAAAACAGTTCAGCCTCTCGCTCTCGTTTGAATGGGCACACAGGCAATTAATCCATATAAACGAAGTGCAATCCACAATTCCTTGATTCGCTCTGATGAAGGGCTAACGCTCGAAACGTCAGCTTTCAATCTGTTTACGGTGGCCAATTTACCTTATTAACTCAGTTGATAAATCCAAAATTTTGCGTTCTCATTTAAGTTGAGATTATTCAGGCATAAACGTGACGGCCTCAGAAGCAAATCTATGTAAATATGTGGGCCAACCCACATATCGCCCGTAAACAAAACAACACTACAAAGTGTGTTTTCGGATGAGGGTCGTAAAACCAAAAGTCACGAGTATCCCGATTAATCACAGTGGACGGGAACAACACAATGAACCGACCAGAACTACAAACAAACGCAATTAATTCACAAGTGGTTTTTCTTTCACTGTGATTCGTACTAATGAAAAACGAAAGCAAAAGCTAACATGACAAAGGCGACACGCGTCCCGCATATTACAAACAACAGCCATAATGAAAGCGTCCTGTGTGATGACAAAGAAAGATGGCAAATTTTAAGCTCGGTGACGGAAAAAAAAGGATGTGTTACCCAGTATATTTGCAATATCGAAAGTTCAACTCTCGTGACATACTGAATACCACAACTTCCTTTTTTCTTCACCGAGTTTAGGTAGGTTGCTCATCATCACGCTTATCATCACCTGGATGAGTGAAGTCCTGAAAAAGACTGCTGGTGACGTTGACTGCCGTTTCGACAACCTGAGTGGAAGTCATCATCACAGTCAAAGTGAAACGTGAATCGCCAGTGAATGCCATTTCTCAGGAAGGACTGACAGACGACCAATAACATCATGACTTCGTCGATTAGGTGAACAACCAGAGACTTATAACATTTACTGACGATTCACTGAATATGATGATGACTTCCACTCAGTTTACCGAAGCGTCAGTCAATGTCACCATAAACAGTCCTCTCAGGACTACCCTCACCCGGACGATCATGCTTGACCGACTTATGAGTCGCTATGCATGTCACTGGAGGTCTGTAAGTTAAGCCGTGTTGCTTTTGGTTCTTGTTATTGTTTAATATCTTAATTCTGTTGTTAGTCAAGTTTGTCGGTTTCTTCAGTCAGTCTATTGTTTGTCTGCTCTGTTGATTTTTTCGGTAGGTCGCTTCTAGGGAGCAGTTCGCCATGGTTAGTAATCCGCTTTGTACATTACGTGGTTGGTAGTAGTCCCTACAAAAGGTAATACATAGTTTGTAAATGGTGCTCGCCAACGTGATTGTTGATATCACCATTTCTAGTTCCAACAAATAGCTGAGTAATTAATTTCTGAAACTAACCTTTATCTTCCCCAAATCAAACTTAACATCATCTCCAATCAGCATAAATGGCGCCCAGTCCCTCACGTCAGTATAGCCGTTTCCTCTCATCCACTTCATGGCCTGGTGAAGAGATTCACTGGCACTTTCTCCACGAACTAGGTGTTCGTAGAAACGACTCATAATCTGCTCTGTTGCACTGTCTTCCAGGGCCCACAAGGCCACTAACACTGAACGTGCACCGGACCCTAAGAACGCCCGAGCAATTCCAATAACTCCTTCGGCTCTAACCTGTCCACTTCCGCTGTGGCAACAGCTAAGTACTACCAGTTTGGCTCGCAGTTGAACCTTTGAAATGTCCGCCATTGTCAGTAAGTAGTCTTCTTCTTGTGGATAGCCATTGGTAGGACACAAAGGGGCAAGGGCAATTTCTCCTCTCTCGGCATTACCATGAGCAGCGAAATGAATCAAACTCACTGAATCAATTCTTTTAAGCACCGCCTGCTTAGTTGCTTGCTTTCCTAACAAAGGCTGAGTGTCCAGAAGTCGTCCAATCATCTCGGCTTCCTTTCTGGCACAAGGTAAAGGTGGTTTCCTCTCAAGACGTCCCTTGTACATCACATGACCAACATCAGGATCACCAACTATCAGTGCACCACCTTCACTGTGATAGTCTGCTGGACTGTCCTGAATGAGCTTTAGAGTCGTCAAAGAGGGAACGATTCGAATTCTAAAAGTCTCTGATAAATACTTTTCGGTTCCGTATTTTAGTGCTGCAAATGGAACGTTGTACAATGAACGATCAGGAGCAATGATAATTTCCGGTTCATCAAGTAGGTCGGCAACAGGAGCAATGATAAGTTCGTAAATAAGAGAGAGACTTGGTTCGGGGTCTTGGTTTTCTTCCTCATCCTCCTCTACAATTCGGAAAGCTGCCGGACTAGCTTCCTGAGATGACCGTTGTATGGTGTAACGGCCGTTTTCAGGAAACCAAGATCGATCTTCGCATTTTTCTGTAGGTGAAATGTGAAGTTTCGTGAGAGTAATGTCCTTAACAAAAAATTTTTCTAAATCGACAATCGAATAGGCCTTAACATCAACTTCCCGAAAATTTATCGCTCTATTGGATTTAAGAATCCACAAAAGGATCGTAGAAGAGTATGAAATGTACAGACAAACACAGTTTCTGTCTTTCTCCATGATTTTTTCCAAACCACCCCAAGAAAGCGGGTTTGTTGAGATTTCGTTTTCAACACAGTAGTTAACTGACAACAAGTCTGCGAGGGCTCTGGCCCGTGCAAGCTCCGCGACATGAAGGGCTTCACGAGAACTCTTATCAGCACAAAGCAACGCACAAAGTAGTCGGTATGGATGAATGTGCTCGTCTAAAAATGATATCTTAAATTCGTCGTTGTCCTTCAGTAAACCTCGCATGGCCTCGGATTTATGAATACATGCACGGACATTCGAAATAGCTTGTTCCATGTTTCCTTCAGATAACATATCCACTGTAAGGCCAATGTGGCATCTTAACTCTGTTTCAACGTTTCCAATCTGCTTGCTAAGGGAAATTCCTTTGGAATGGTTTTCTTTAGCCTTTTCATATTCACCGATAGCTTGCAACACAGTCCCTAGATTTGCATAATCTGCTGCCTCTCCTTCTTTGTAGCCAATTTCCTTTTTAATAACAAGTGCTTTCTCGAAATGTTCTATGGCCGTGTCATATTTTCCAAGAGAATAAAACACAGTTCCCAGGTTTCCATAACATGTGCCCTCTCCATTTCGGTCCCCGATATCTTTCATTATTCCAAGTGATTTTTCCTGACACTCTATAGCCTTGCCATACTCCCCAAGAAAACGAAACACGGTTCCTAGATTTCCGTAGGATGAGCCTTCATTATTTTTGTCGCCAATTTCTTTGGATATAGCAAGTGATTTCTCAAGACATTCTTTAGCCTTGCCATATTCTCCGAGGGAAAGAAAAACATTTGCCAGGTTTCTGTGTGTTGAGCCTTCTTCCGCTCTGTGGCCCATTTCTTTGCAGATCGCAAGTTCTCTCTCGAGATATTCATGAGCCTTCCCATATTCGCCAGTGGAAAGAAACACAGTTCCTAGGTTTGCGTAACACAAGGCTTCTCCTTTTCTATCGCCAATTTCTTTTGTGATCGCAAGTGCTTTCTCTTGATATTTCTTGGCCTTTTCATATTCACAGAGATATTCAAACACAGTTCCAAGGTTTCCATACTCTGCTGCTTCTCCACTTCTGTCGCCAATTTCTTTACTGATCGCAAGTGCTTTCTCGTGATTTTCTTTTGCTTTGTCGTATTTACCAAGACATCGAAACACAGTGCCTAGATTTCCATAACATGTCCGTTCCCCTTCTCTGTGGCCAATGTCTTTCTTGATCTCAAGTGCTTTCTCGTAATATTCTTTAGCTTTTCCATAATCGCTAAGATATCCAAACACAGTTCCAAGGCGCACATAGTCTTCTGCCTCTTTGGCTCTGTCGCCAATTTCCTTTCCAATCGCAAGTGCCTTCAGGTAGTGCTCTTTAGCCTTCTCGTTTTTACTCAGCGAAAAGAACGCATTTCCAAGGTTGCTATGATCTCTTGCCTCTGCTTCTCTGTCTCCAGTTTCCTTGCTGATCTCAAGTGCTATCTGAAAATGTTCTCTAGCCTTTTCATATTTACCGAGAGACAAAAACACAGTTCCTAGGTTTGTGATATTTTTTGCTTCTCCTTTTCTATCATCAATTTCTTTGCAGATCGCAAGTGCTTCCTGGAAATGTTGTTCAGCGTTTTCATGATCTCCAAGGGAATAAAAGGCACTTCCTAGGTTTCCATGTAAAATGCTTTCTCTTTTTCTGTTACCAATTTCTTTGCTGGTGGCAAGTGCTTTCTCTTGATATTCTTTAGCCTTCTCATTTTCACCAAGAAATTGAAACAAATTTCCTAGGTTTCCATAAGTTACTGCTTCTCGTTCTTTATCACCTATTTCTTTTATGATCGCAAGTGCTTTCTCGAGATATTCCTTAGCCTTGTCATATTCATCAAGACAACAAAACAGTTCACTTAGGTTTCCGTAATCTGCTGCTTCTCCTACTTTGTCGCCAATTTCTTTTCGGATTGCAAGTGCTTTCTCGAGATATTCCTTAGCCTTGTCATAATCACGAAGAGCTGTAAACACAATTCCTAAGTTTCCGTAGTCTGTTGCTTCTCCTTCTCTGTTGCCAATTTCTTTTCTGATCGCAAGTGCTTTCTCGTGATATTCTTTAGCCTTGACATATTCCCCAAGAGACGAAAGCAAAGCTCCTAGGTTTCCTTCCAATACGCCTTCCTCTTCTTTGTTGCCAATTTCTTTGCTTATCGCAAGTGCTTTCTCGAAACATTCTTTAGCCTTTCCATGTTGCCCATACGAAAAAAAGAGAGTTCCCATGTTTCCGTAACAGGCGCATTCTTTTTCTCTGTCACCAATTTCTTTGCTGATTGTAAGTGCTGTCTCTATATATTCTTTTGCCTTGCCTAATTCACCAAGAAATCGACACACAGCTCCTAGATTTCCATAATCCGCTGCCTCTCCCTCTCTGTCGCCAACTTCTTTTCGGATCACAAGTGCTTTCTCGAGATATTCTTTAGCCGTAGCATATGCACCAAGAGATTGAAATACAGTTCCTAGATTTCCATAATCTGCTGCTTCTCCCTGTCTGTCGCCAATTTCTTTTCTGATCTCAAGCGCTTTCTCGTGATATTCTTTGGCCTTTTCATATTCGCTGAGGGATCTATATACAGTTCCTAACTGTCCGCAATTGTCTGCTTCTCCTTTCCTGTCACCGATTTCGTTTCTGATCTCAAGTGCTTTCTGAAGATACTCTTTAGCCTTCTTCCTTTCCCCAACAGAATAAAACTGAGATGCTAGGTTTTCGAAGAGTGTGGCTTCTTCTCCTTTCACACTAATTCCAGCTTCTGTCATACTTTATAGACCTCCCTGGTGAAGCAATCTTGTTTTCTTGCTGATAAGTGTAAAGGTCCATGCATAAGATTGTACGTCTTCAACACTGTAAAATGTCTCCCTCTTTTTTCTTTATCACTGAGGAAAATCAGGCACGACTGGTAATCAGAATCTACGTAGCACCAAAATCACAAATATAGGTTGCTCTTTTTCTCTTCTCGGTTGTTCATGGCAATCTTTTCTAGAAATAAAAAAGAAAATAGAAATAAAAAGGACAACACTTTAGTCGTTAGCTTGTGTAACTCTATCCACGCTGAGGCGAGAGGCAGTGTGCCCGGACGGACTTTAACTACTTATAACGTTCTTAATATTCTAGCAAATGGATACTTAATGACTTGTTTCGCGTGATTTACCTGGGAACAATATGGGTTGGTATGTCGTTGTTGAAGAAGTTTCATGTTTTCATGGGAAGCCCTCTTTGACAGCATCTATTTCAACATGTTGATTTTTGCCCTTTTTATTTAAAACGTTTTGGCTCTGTGGACTTTTGGATCATTCTTTACAACTGCTTCTTTTTGGTTCTGTGTAATTTATGCTTTTTCTATATCTACAGTAATAATTTTAAGTTCAAAGAGTGGTAGATATAATATTTTTCACTTTGACGAATTTTTTTTTCTCGAAACCGTATCTTCACGGAAGGACGATTTAGCGTTGTGGCATGCAAAATTTTGACCCAGGGTGACTGTTACCTCTGCTAGCAGGGCCTAAGGGGAGGTACTCCCTATAATGGCCTATGCGGGGAGGCTCCGCACGATAGGGGTACCTTTTTCAGGCTTCAGGTATATAAAAGGGTAGGGATTTCACGAGCTGAAGTATATGAAAGAGTAGGGAAATCTGTTATTTAGTTATTTAAAAGGGCCTTTAATTAAAATATTTCGAGTAGATAATAATATTGTTTTTTGGTTAACATCTCTTCCAGTAATACTGTTCTCCCCTAATAACGTTCATTAACTGCATTCCAAGGGTTCAGAAAAGGGACGCAGTGTTCTTAAGTAGGTTTGTGAAAGGGGTACCATTTTTCAATGAAAGGTATACGAAAGGGGTTCCTTTTTGTCAAAAATGGTATATAAAAGGGTAAGGAGTTGGACCTCAGGGCGGAGCCACCCCGTATAAAGCTTTGTAGAGTAGCCCCACCGGGTAGCAAGGGAAACTGTTAGTGTGAGGAAAGACAAGAATGCAGTCCCTCCATGGCTACATCTTAACGAGGCCTGTGTTAAAAAATTTAACAATTGGTTCATACGTTTGCGTGCTTCATCGAGATAAGAAGCACGCGAGAAGCTTAGAGATCACGAATTATGCGTAAGAGTTGCTGAAATCTGAACCAAAGGTGACGTGCAGTGTGCTTGTTGTACCGTGCAGTTGTTGAAGAGCGAGCCAGGATAGCTGCTTGATGTCGTTCCCGCTGTCATCGCGATCTGTTCTTGAATTTGGTTGCGGGTGCTTATGGTAGTACCAAAAGGAAAAGAGCTTTCGGTCGTCAGAATTCTTGACAGAACTTCACTGTGGTATTGCAGTTGAGAAATGGATGGCCGCGTGTTGTAGTGCGCTCAACTCTGCTCACTACGGTGACCAGATATTGCCATAATATAGCGATTTTGGATACCGGCATTCGACCACAAGGTGAACACAGATCTTCGTCATCGGCTGTTCGCTTGTTGCCATGTTAAATTTAGCCTTATGTAACTTTATTTCCCCTTATTTGAATGCAAATTGCTCATTCACGGAGAAATTTTTTTCTCAAGGCATTTGTTTGCTTACGTCATCAGCGTGCACAATAGGATTGTGAAGCACGCTCGCACTATTGAATTTGATTACACGAATTTACCAGCTATGTTATAAAATGGTATTGTATATTGTATGTAATATTTATTTGTCTAAGAAAGGTTACAATGTTCCAGTTTAAATACGGGTATGATTAGGAGCAGAAGGTCTCAACAAACCCTACTGGACTTACAAGAAGAGCCCCCGTTACAACATTCTAAATTCAATTTTCTTTACAATAGGAATATGGCCACGTACCTGGTATTACAATTAATGCTAGTTACATTGGAATAAAATACATTATTCCGATTAATATTTACTTTCTATTTGATTTCTGTTTCTGACTTACAGAGAAGGTATTCTTTTATTTTTCTTGAAAACACATAATGATTTCGAGCTTTTAACATCATCATCATCTGATTTCCTTTATATCTTGGGAGGAGAATCTGTGAAGCATTGTGATTCCTTTAAATATCTGGGCGTTATATTGGACAGTAACCTTTCTATGAATCAGCATATCGAATATGTAAAGAAGAAAGTTTCTAAGATGCTGGGGATTTTCTCAAGAGCACGACCATCTTTAACAATTGAATCAGCGAACAGATTGTTTAAATCGATGATTCTTCCTATTTTGGATTATTGTGGTGCTGTTTTCCATGGATGTGGTAAAGGGAATGAAGAAGTTCTGGAACCCCTACAAAGGCGTGGTGGTAGAATAGTTTTGAATACTGCCCATTTGTCCACGGAACAGATGGTTACAAGTCTTGGCTGGGACACTCTTACGAGAAGAAGAGAAAATCACATTGTTAACTTGGTTGAAAAGTGCCTCAAGGGAACGGCCCCAAGTTATTTCTCGGAATATTTTCAACTAAAAAGACATAATATTCATGATTATGACATTAGGAATAAGAACAAATTAGTTATTGAAAGGGTTAAACTAGAATCGACCAAAAGAGCGTTTTTTTATAAAGGGGCCGATATTTTTAATAATTGTATATGAACCTAGCTTTAGTCTTTTTATCGCTTTTTATATGTCTTTTCTTAGATTTCTTATATAGCTTTTTAACTGTTTTTCATATTTTATTTTATTAACTATTCATTTATTTATTTTTAACGCAGGACCCATGTTGATAGCAGTTTTATAACTGAAATGGTCATCCTGCATAAATATGTTTATTTATTATTATTATTATTATTATTATTATTATTATTATTATTATATTTTATCAAAAATTATAATCTATATGAATCATTGATGAGGATCTTGTATTGTCCTTGTGTAAATTCGCATTGAGTATGAAAAGGTTATCAAATGTTACTGGGAGCATATTGTTAAAGGATCGATACATAAATAGAGCTATTCTCTCTTTATGTACTCCATCTGAAGAAAGAATTGATAATCTTTGGAACAGAAGTAAAGTGTGATTCTGATAGTTCGAAAATGTTATTATTCTTATAATTTTTTTCTGAAATTTGTTATTCTTTCAAGCTGTGACTGATATGTACTTGCCCAAATCACTTTACCCTAATGTAGATATAGATAAACTAATGCATAATAAAGAGATTATAATATTTTAATGACACATAATGTCTTGCTTTACATAAGATTCCACATACTTTTGAAAGTAAGTCAGATGCTGTTTCCATGTCAACATTGAATCTTTACATATCCCTGAAAAATTTGATTAATCCACCTGTTCAATATCAGAGTTATGAATTTTTACTTTAAGTGGTTCCTTTACTTTTTCTGTTTTTCGCTTTAAAAAGAATCACTTGTATTTGTTATGTTTACAGTGAGTTTGCTTCAGTTGTAGCCATTCTGATACCTTGATTAATTTATCATTTAACGCTTTATTAGGAGTTTTGATATTGGTATCTGAGTAAAATACATTTGTGTCATCTGCAAAAAGAATAAATTCTTACAAATTTTAAAAAAGGAACAGGGCCTAAAATCGATCCTTTTGGAACACCACAAGTTATCTTTATCTGATAGAGTGGTATTAAATTTGACTGTCTAATGCTTGTTCGCCAGCTAATTTTAAAACCATTCAAGGGTTATGCCTCTTATTCCGTAATAATGTTAAGCTCTGAGCACACTCCCCCACACCCTAGAGGGAGAGTACTTTATCTACAGTGGTGGACAGATTCAGATTCCACTTTTCAATATTCCTTTCCCTACCCCTACCCCTACCCCTTTGCAATGTTGAGGCCACGGTATGCAAACGAGTTCTCACATGTGAACATTGTTGTTGTTGTTGTTGTTTTTTTAAGGGGGGGGGGGGAGTTAAATTCTATGTTGGCTCCTAAGGACTTTTGTCCAGCGTTGCAGGTTCTGTTCACACAATTGATTTCGAGACTTGTTACAGTTGCAGACTTAACACTGTTCTTGTTGATATTCTTACGTCTTATAATAACTAGTAACCATTTTTACTAAGATTGCCCCAGCTGTTCACTGGGCATGCTGAGAATCTGATTTAGTGACCGCCGTTTTGTCGCAGTGGAATCGCTTTTTTCGGTTACAACTTGACCAAGAAACACGTTTTACCTCGGTGTTTTGCAGTTAACAAAACCGCAGTGAAGAACGCTGGGACGGGGTAGAGATTGAAAACAGCTATTATTCGTTTTTTTTTTTTTTCAAATTCATGAAATTACAATAGGCTATTTATCCAGATACACAAAATTTTGGATTTATCAACTTGGTTGATAAGGTAAATTGGCCACCATAAAGAGATTGAAAGCTGACGTTTCGAGCGTTAGCCCTTCGTCAGAGCGAATCAAGGAGTTGTGAGTTGCACTTGGTTTATATAGGGAGTGGTGGAGCTACGCTATTGGTAGGAACATGGCAACGTGAAAAACAAGAATAAATTAGCTGAATGAAAAGCGTTCGTTGATACCGTGGGGATTAAGTGTGCCGATTTAAGAGAACTTTAAGTTACTCCAAAATGACAACGAAACAGGAAGAATCTTTTCACAACCCCCACTGGTTTCATTCAAACGCGACAAAAACATAGGGAACTTTCTAGTTACAAGTGTACTTAAATCTGATGATCAACCAGGTACTTTTAAATGCGCGCGCAAACGATGCAACACTTGTCCTTTCATTCACGATGCGGACAAAATAACAGGACCCAAGCGATCGATTAAAATCACTGATCGTTTCACATGCACCTCTGCGAATGTTATCTACTGCATAACATGCACTTTATGCAAAAAGATATACATTGGTGAAACAGGGAGGAGACTAGGGGACCGTTTCCGCGAACACCTACGTGACGTTGAAAGAAATGACACGGACGCATCCAAACCAGTCGCCCGACATTTCAATCTCCCTAACCATTCTAGTCAACACATGACGATCTGTGGCCTTTCCCTACACCAGGGCAACACGGAAAGCCGTAAAAATCTAGAACAACAATTCATTTTTCAAATCGGCACACTTAATCCCCATGGTATCAACGAACGCTTTTCATTCAACTAATTTATTCTTGTTTTTCACGTTGCCATGTTCCTACCAATAGCGTAGCTCCACCACTCCCTATATAAACCAAGTGCAACCCACAATTCCTTGATTCGCTCTGACGAAGGGCTAACGCTCGAAACGTCAGCTTTCAATCTCTTTACGGTGGCCAATTTACCTTACCAACCAAGTTGATAAATCCAAAATTTTGTGTTTCACGTCCCCACCGACGCAGCACCACAATTTCTTTAGAAACTATTTAACCCTCTTGCTTATTTATCCAGATGCAGACTTGATACTTGTTACTGTTCTTGTTATAATATATAGATTTAGCCACGCCTCAAAGCGGAGCTCTACATCTCTCTTTCATGCTTAGTGGCTCGTAAAATACAGTAAATTTTAGTTGTGCAGTTATTCCCCAAGAGGTGAAAAACAACAAGGGAAAACATGCGGACCGCTGAGGAAACTATGAGTTGGATTAATTTTCTTATAAGAGAAGACTTCAGCACGACTTTCACCGACAGCTCTGTAGCATTATTTCGAAAGCTAGCTTATTAAGTTCAAGAAGAGTCCTTGTAAAACTACAATTGCTAAAAAAAAACCCACTTAAGTTGCTCCCAGTAGCGACTCGACAGACTTTTCCATGCAAATACACATTTCTCACTGATTCCAATGCATCCCTCTCGCTCTTTAGTTCCGTTAAACCATGAAACATTTCTCAAAATCTATCTTGCTAAAATAAATAATATTTTCCCGGCATCAAACCGTTTACTGACAAAAATTCCCCAAAAATGTTTTCGGAAACTTTCAAGCACACGTATAATTATCAAGAGAAAATGGCACAAGTTTTTCAACCGCGAAGTATTAATCGGGCGCTTTCAAGAACACGCCCTGAACTAATTTTGGGAAGCTTTTAGAGTCTCATTTTAGACAAAATAGACTTAAACCGAGAAATGCTTTGCTTATAGTTACCTAAATAAAGATTTCATTTCGATCTGTAACTAAAGAAAGGACACTGAAATGGCTTAGCGGATAAAAACAAAACGAACACGAAAACATGCCACACTGAACTCACTCACTGAGACGGCGATTCTAAGTTCAGTCGCAAAATTGGGAAAGAAATGTCATTCACTTCAAATGAAGAAACCAAAAAATGTAACAATATAAGGAAGAAAATATTACACAACTGAACAAAAAACATAAGTAGCTTTACACTAAGACTATAAACTTAAACATGACGACAGAGCAACTCTTCAGGTCTTGAATGCTAAATTACGAATTAGTCAAAACAAATGCGTCGCCGAAGAGAAACAACCTACATTGAAAAAACAACACAGACCCAGTCTAGAATAGTCACGATTTCCAATTTTCGAATAAAATACACTAGAATTGTTTTGAGAAAAATCTTGAAAAAAGGAAATTGAGCTTAATTAAGCCTAAATATCAGATTGCCTTCTAATTCACGTGCACTAAAATTCCTTTAATGAATAAACTCAGAAAAAGGGACAAGAAACGTTCAAAAACATGGAATGTTATTCACATACGAAGCACTTGTTTGCCTAGGAAAACAAACTGCATTCTATTTTCCTCTCGAGTGAAGTTACTCGCAAGCCGGCAAACGGGAACTACAAGGTAATTTCACAGCTATTTTAAACAAGTTTTTAAAACATTTTAAAGTGTATATGACATGAAAATTTTTTCTTCGGTTTTTGATTGTTTTATGTGTATAAAAAACGATTCTAAGCTTTAACCCGGCATCAAACTTTTCAAACGTACTTTTTTCGCGGTGAAAAGAGCGCAAATTTGACTTCAAAAGTGTCGCCGTCTCGCGCGGCCAAAATGTCACGTGATTAGCTAATGTGACGTCAATCGACTTGATCACAAAACCAACATGGGGTCAAAGTAGAAGGAACTTGGCAGAGTTGGGAAAGGTTTCTCGTAGCTGAAGCGCCTAATAAGCGGTGGTTTGCGTATTCCTTATAACGATATGGAGGAAAAGTACTCAGTATTCCTCGGATCCAGCATTTTGGGACAAGGGAATCGAAATAATTCTGTTGAAGGAGATGCAAGATCGAAGCACTCAGGCTACTCGAGATTTTGATGTTTGCTATGTTTTTAACTTGAAGATATGGCTTCGAACGAGCATTGTTTTATAAGGATCTGTCTTGATAAGCAAAGAAGTTTTACTGCAAAGCACAGGGATGCTTTTCATTCGCAAAGCAGGACAATTACGATAGCGTGGTCAGACTTTCGATTGTACAGGCGAACAGAGCTACCAGTACGGTCTTACATGTAAATGAAATTTGTTTTTATTCTTCTCTGGACTTTAGTAAGACATTATGATATCAATATAATTTCACGACAATCGCCTACTCATAACATTTTTACACTGGACTGTGCATACGCTGTCTTAACCTGACTACACTGGATGAAGGATTTTAACTTAAATAAATCACCTTTTTAGCAAGACAAGAGTTCAGGATTTTGTTTGACTCTTCCTGTGAGGAGGCTGTAAATGCCTCGTTGTTAGAGAGTGAAAGTAGAAAGAAAATCAAGAGGTTGCTGAATGAATTTAAGGAAAATGTCTGACCCGGTTATATTTGTTTATGAAGACAAACATTTTCTAGGAATTTGTTTAATCCTATGTCTACATTATCAAGTTTTTTACCAATCAGGCTGAAATAAATTCCCTGCCTTTTCACTGATAACCATGACCTGACCTGACCTGATCTGATTTACATCAGCTTGCCAACAACAAAAATCCCTGTTAATACCAACAGCTGTAACTAAGCTAGATCCATCCAGACCTCGAGAGATCTAGATTGAATAGTTGTTGATACTGACACAGGGCATTCAGGCCCCCCCCCCCTTGCTTTTTGGTCAGATGAGTAAACATGGAATCATTATCTCTTGTTGTTTTATGTTTGGTGGTGGTTCTGATAAATCAATTAATATCAACTATCAAAATTGAAGATCAAGTGATGATAACAGAAGGACACTCCTTCTGCTGCAATGATTGTTACCTATTGTCAACGAGAACGATACATTACATTGTATTTAATTTACTATTTTAGAAACTTCCCATATAGGAATACTTAGATGAATTGTTGTTGTTGTTGTTGTTGTTGTTGTACTGCCACTCTTTGTTGGCTGTGACGAAACAGGTACACTATGACATGATGTTACAAACACAATAATTGTTCCTAGGTAAAAATTGACTGGTGATTTACAATGTTGTTAAGGATGCCACAAATGCCCCAAGCTTTAACTCTGTCTCCAGTTATTAGGAACTATGGTATTAATTTAGGTGCTCCATACAGGGCTTCCACCTCTCTCCATCAGAATCAGGCTTAAGCAGATTAAGCTTGCGGGGCCAGCCCAGTGTCAGGAACCTGTATTGTGTGTGTGTGTGTGTGTGTGTTGGGGGGGGGGGGGAGTGAGCTGCTGTGAATAATATCTACAAGGGATGTATGGATCCTCATCACTGTGTCTGAGTGATAGATATGCTTTGGTAATCGACCAGTTAACAATGATTATTATTGATAAAGATAATGATTATTATTGATAGAGTTTGATGTTGATTTCCACTGTTCATAGGAAAATTGTTTCAGAAGGAGTCAATATGGAGACCCACTGTTGATTTGCAAATGTACTCGTCAATTGTCAATTCCTGTTGGTTTATTTATAATTAAATGTTAGTTTCAGAAGAGTTTGATGTGCTGCACTCCCTTCCTGTGGTATTAGAAACACCAAAAGTTATTTAAGAAGCTCAAGGACACCAGTTATTTTAAAAACTTATGAACATGGTTATGATTCAATGACAGTTCTACAATATTGGAAAACCATACCCACTGCAAAACAAAACAAAATGAACTGTACTCTAATGCGAAATGTTAAAAATTACTGAGCCAAGATTAATATTAGTGCTAATACTCTAATATTGATACTCTAGATAGCAACAGTCTTAAGCTGCTATATTTTCTGAATCAGTCAGTGATATGGCAAGTAGCATGCGAGCCGATGTCAGTTTCAGTGCCGTTTTTAAAGTAAAGTGTACATAGATTCTAATTGCAGGATAACACGACAGTGGAAATAAATGTCTTTTCTGGCCTGGAAGTACATTGCGTACGACCATATTATCAACAAAATGATTTCGTCATTGGCTTTTCTCTACACTCTGTAAAAACACTTTTGCTTGCTGCACAAACCATCGAAACTAAGGCCAGGTTGGGAATAAACTCTGGGAACTCGTTGTTAAATCGAAATGAATGGAAAATCCAACGCACTCTCTATAAGAACGACGACATTTTTGCGGTCTTAAAACATCAAAATAATCGGCACTTTCGGTTCTTCTTAGGTTAATGGAAACAGCAAGCTGTTTATGTGAACACAAGGGCTTTGATGTTCTTGATAAACCCTAAAAGAACTCAACAAAGAAATCTCACAACTGAGGTGCTTCCACTGATGTACAGTTGGGATAAATCATCGACTTTGAGATCAACATCTTCACCACAGTACGAAAGAAGAGAAGACATCGCAAATGTTCGTCGTTGTCTGGTTTGATAAGACCCAAAACAGCTCTATTTTTCTCCTACTTGTTCTTTCTCACTGCAGGTCTTGGAAGTTTCGAAAAGATCCCCGATACTGCTGAACAATGTCAACATTTTGAGGCGATTTGTAACAAAAACACTACGTTCGCGGGAACGCAATCAAGTCGATTGACGTCACTATGGGGGAAATTCGGTCCCAGTCCCCGGGACAGTTTTGAAGTAAGAAATAGGGTCTTTTGCCCGCGAAAAAAGAGGTTTTTAAAAATTTTAGACAGGATTTAAGTTAAGTATCGTTTTTTATGCACACCAGACTCTCAAAAACCGAAGAAAAAAATTTCATGTCATATACACTTTAAGAGAATTACCGTAATTTACTAAACATGTAATGTCGCTCAATTAAACAATTTTTACAATGTAAATCCACAATCAAATCGGTAATTTACTTTACCACTGAACTGAAAGAAGGAATTGAAAATCTAAACGAAAGTCGCCGGGTTCTTTCCAGATCGCCTTAGCTTTGAAAAAAATCAAGTATGTCCTCGAACAAGGATTTCTTGCCTTCAAGCTCTCCAATATCTTCTACATGCGCCATCAAGATTGAAGCAATCCTTTTCCTTTTCATGATGAACCTTTACAAGTCTTCATTCCAAGAACGTATTACAATTATCGTATTGAAAATCAAGCGTACGAGGAACCAGCCGCCATATTGTTTACTTCAAGAAAAGATGGCATTCCGCCTCCCCCGGTCGGGTTGTCTTAGGACTCCCCCCGCCCTCCCCAGAGTCTTTACGCGCGGACGGACGCTGACGTCAGAACCAAAATTTTTCGGATCAACGGGTTACTAAATTTGGTTACCCATGGTGCTCCACTAGCTCCGCTATAACAGCGTCAGTTACAATAATGAACATGGCCTTTTCGATTCCAAATTTAACATCCGAAAAATAAACGCCCCGACACGATTTGCATCTCTCTTGAATAGATGTTTGTAATAAAAGCCCCAGCCAAAAATTTGAATGTTTTACTATGAAAGAATTTATCAACTTGCTATCTCCTAAACTCGGTTTATTTTATTATTTGTTATTTTCGATTTTTATTATTATTTTTTGTTTATCCTCGATCCTTGATCCCCAAAAACTGATCCCTGATCCCCAATCCGTGTACCATGCAACGACCGGCATATCGAAACAGAATTAAATCCCGGCAGAAGATATTTAACACAATTCAAACGATCATTGTAACTTACAGTGTTTCGTTTCCGGTTGTAGTGAAACCTAAGACCCGACAGCCAAGACCCGAAAACTTACCCTTATTTTCTTTATTTTTCCCAGGGTCTTATAAGTTTTCGCAGAACCGAAAACAGATATAAAACATAGATATAAAACAATGCGCGCAGAGCCGATGACGTTTTGTTTCACAATATAGTGAAATTTAACATGACAACCTCTGGGTTCGGTCTCTGTGACCCTTACCCCTCAACCCCGACTCCCCTCCCACAAAAAATAAACTTGCGGTTAACCAACATAAAACCGGGTAACGACCAGCGTGACTACGTGACAGTTAATCATAGTGTGACACTATAACTTCAAAGAAACATAAACAAAAACAAGCATTACCTAAACTCACAGTCTGTCGAAAAATATTGCATACATAATTTAGGCGAAGATCAGTGGAAAGTTAACAATTTTACTTCAGAAATAAAATGTTAGCTGTGAAAATCCAATACGTTTACAGAGCTCATGGACGGTCAATTTTCGATAGGGTTAGTGGGTTAAGTTTGGTGACTGAATTGATCCGTTAAAATAAAGGCGTCGCATTTTAAAGACTGCTATAAAGGTCATATCTGATATTTGTATGATTGTTATTCTCAGTTAAATTCGATCTTTGATCGTCTGTAAAGCGACTTTGTAATGCCGCTCTTAGCCTGCGAGCAGGCTCACTTAGAGTGTTATTCGCGCGAGTATCTTGGCGCGAGAGGATACTGCCTTTCATCACTACATATCACCCCACAGGAAAAACCCTTAAACAAATAGTGACGGAAAACTGGAGTTTAATACAAAATCAGCCCTTGCTGAGCACAATTTATAAAAAAACCCTCCGATTATTTCATACAGGAGAAATAAATCCCTGAAAGACACACTCGTACGAGCAAAACTCTGAAGGATCTAATGCAACGCAAACACAAAACCACGTGGGGAGTCCGCCCAGGCCTGTTCTTGTCTATCTTATTTCCGTTTCCGGTTGATCAATACGAAACCAAAAGCGCCAAGCAGAAATAATACACCTGTAGTCTACCCCCGATATCTGTGTTAAGCGTAATTTTCCCTGTCTGTCACAATGACCTAGCCTAGTCTAAGATCATTCTGTTAAGATGACGAAATTATAGTAAAAAAGTAAACTGCGGGCGTTTTCGTTCTCCAGTGATACTTCCGGTGACTGGCTCACAGTCTACAGGTCACGCAACTCTTATTTATAGTTTCTGCGTTGTCTAGCAAATAAATAATTTAAAACAAACATGTTTGTTTTGGGTAAATTGTATTAATTTCTGAAAGTTCGCTTTTGGTTTAGAGAGGCATGCATTTCCTTTTTAGCACGTGTCAATGACAATCCCGACAATAATTTTTCAAACTCGCCGTAGCCACACAAACATATACTTATAAGTATCCAAAAACTGAGGAGGACACGCAAGAGGAAAAGCACCAAAAAGATAAGGAATGCCTTTCTAGAGAAATGTTAGCTGAACATTTTCATATTTCTGTCTCTAAATTGTGTTTCTGGTGTTTCTCGCTATTGGCCTCTCTGTCCTAAACAGGGTATGTGATTTCGTGCGAGTCTGTCCTAAACAGGGTGTATAATTTCGCGCGAGTCTGTCTTAATTATAAACAGGGTATCGCATGTCCTAAACAGCCTAATAAAATTGCGGTTGTTGTCCTTAACAGGGTATGTATTTTAGGATTTTTTTGTCCTAAACAGGGTCAGGGCTATAAACCCTCAGCGGCTCAGCTATACCCAAATATGAGTTGACTACCCCCTCCCCCCCCCGGGCCTGCGGGTCACTTAAAACGATTTACCCAAGGATTTGTTTGGATATTCTGATAAACCAGTATATAAATAAACCACAGAAAGTCATTTTATGTAATTCTAAGTTATCGCCCATAGTGAAAATTTTTGCTATATTTTAGAGCTAAAATTTGGTTGCAAAACACTCTCAATCGTAGCGTGTTCTAGATCTGTTACGGGCGTAAAACTAACTTAGATTTTACAAGTTCCCTCGTTAATCAGTACAAGAACCACTCATGTTATTTGAAGTTTCGTGTCTAGCTCTGGCTTGATATGCAAGCCGATCAAATTTTGGGAAAATTGCGTTTAACCGGAACTCAAGTGGATTTGAGCTCAACTGGGGCAAAATGGTTTTTCTCGCATTTCCACGAAAGGAAGCCGTATTTGAAAAAACTAACTACAGCCCGTTTAGTTTCTCACTAGGGCCTATCTATGAGCAAAAATAGAGCGAAATCGATTTTTCCACTTGTGCCACCAAAAGTCGATGTGAAGTGAATCGTGAAAACTACCGCCTGCATTCCGAGAAATCCAAAACAGATTATCATATCACATGATGTCAGAAAAGAGATCAGCTCTCTGTGCAGTCTTGTCATGACTCAGCTAAATGAGTTTGTTCAACTCAGTCGACCCTACCTGTTTCAATATATATTCTTTGATTTACCTTCGAGATCTACACAAACAGGGGGTCGCACTTATTTAAGACGATTTCCGCTCAACGTTCGAGCAGTAAGTGCAAAAATTAAGTTACCAAAAAAATACTTGCAGCACTGTCACATTTTGAGAACAGATAAGAAGAACTTATCGTTACTTTTGCTCCCAAGCTGACCCCGCGAGAGAAAATTGGATTTGAAGTTATCAATATTTTAATTAAAAAGACGCTTCATGTCAGTTCAAAACAAAATGGCGCCCGTTTTTAGCATACTTTTACGAGATTTGAAATTAATTTTCTTGAGAATGCTTGAGAATTTCATCGCGGGGTCACTTGGGCAAGTGAACTAGAGTGAGATGTTTCAAATAGCATTTAAAATGTTACCGTGCTATGAGTAGTTTTTTGGTAAATATGTTTTGCACTTATTGCTCGAACGTTGAGCGGAATCCGTCTTAATACTTTGCATATGCAATTTTGCTCGTTTCTCAGTCGAAACGGGTAACTAGCCATAAAAGATAACTGATTTTGTTGCAATCAATTGTTCATTCCCTCATCAACACACGAAGGACCGTGAAGGTACAATATAAGTTGCGTACCTGTTGTACAGCGCTTTGTAGCGGAATTTACGCGACGCGGGAAACCCGGAACATTAAAAAGACTACAGAATCAGAAGGCTCTCTACCGGTAACAATTGCAAACGATCGTTTGCCATTACCTTACCGCGTTGTTATCTTGGGAAACAGTTGGGTTACAAGTCATGTTGTAGCCACAAAATGAATAGTCCTACTGTTAGTGTAACAATTGAGGCTGTACTCACCATGGTACGTGATTCTCGCTTTGTATATTAAGTGAAACTACATAAATTCGGGACTTTTCCCTACATTTCAACAAATCGAAAGCAAATTATGATATCATGTGACGTCAGACACTCAATCAGAAAAGATAAGTGATACATTTCCGGTTTCAGGTCTTTCGGACATTATCCGTGACCTTTTGTCATTCTCTTCTTTATTTGGCGGTTATTAACGGGCGTCAACAAAACCCGGAACATGGAACATTCCAGAACAACCCGGAACATTCCGGGACATTGCGGAACATCCCGGAACAGGGCAAATTATCACAAAACAAATGAAAAGAAAGAAAGAAAGAAAGAAAGGATTAAGGAAACAACCAAAAACGAACAAACAAACAAACAATAAAAAAAGTATAACACTGGTAGTACATAAAACATCTCTCTCCTGCCCATTTTATCACGTGATTTTCTACCGTGATGGTTTCTTTGCCTCCCCCTTAATGAAAAAAAAATTGGACTAAACCACACAGTAACCAGTGAGAGCTACCAGCTCTGTGACAAAGATCTGGATCTGCAGAAACGTTTGGACTGAACAAAAGTAAAACTACTTCAAATTAATCAACATTGCAGCAGAGAAAAGGCAAAGGCAAGAAGAATAAAATAATAAATAAACTAAATAACTGATCCACTTTTTTTTGTCAGATATTTCAGTTTGCACAGACACAAACCTTCACCGAAAGCGGTGCCTTTTTTCAGTTGCAGCATTACAAAGGGAAGGAAATTTGTTATCTTAAAATTTTAAAGGATGCTGAAATACACCATAATCTGAAGGAAATAGCAGCTAGGTCTAAATACTAAACGGGGTTGCAAAATTTTGACAGAAATTACCGCGCCAAAAGTATTAAAGCTTGGAGCCTGGAGCTTGGAGTGGCTAAAAACGAACGATGACTGATGCATGTTTTGCATGTGCAGGAGCCTATTACCAAAGGTTCAGTTTTTGTTCTAGGTATATGGAAGGCGTACTCTTAAAATTAGGATATTATTAAGGGTGAACAATTACAACTTGTGATTCATTTCCAATATTAAATTGGTAAACGATTTTTTAATGTAGGGTGGACTTCTATTTTCTTGGTTAGTATAATTTAGGTTTATTCATCCCTGCACACTTTTACTTTGGAAATCAACTTAAACACAAAACGTCCTTAAACAACCGAATAAATGTGAGACCAGGAAACTCAAAAGCGTGCCAGGAGAGTAGAACTGCGTGACTGCGTGCGTAGTCTCCTACGCAGCCGTTCTTAGGTCGTCACGCAATGCCGTAGGAGACTACTGCGTGCGTGACTGAGAAAATGCTTTAATTTGCTCACATCAAGTAAACCTTCTCTCGAAACCCAAAATAAGGCCTCAATGTTATCTGAGATATTTTTGGATTTGAGAAATGAGGCGCATTTTATAATCCAGGCACTCCTTCGCTTCCTGGTGAACAGTGGTGGATGTTTGCCAAGCCGCGAAGCGGCTAGGTTTACACTTCCACGAGAAAAAAAATTGGGCACGAAAGTCGCGAGGGAGGTGACGTGAATAGCAGGACTCTCCCTAGTTTGACAGTGTTCACTGGTTATACTGGTTATACTGGTTATACTAAGGGGCCGATTACATGACGAATTTCAGCCCGGATTGAAATTTCAGCCCGGTTAGCCGGGATAAGATTTCAGTCCGGTCAAACGGGCTGAAAAACCTCATATAATCGCATTTAAATTTTAGCCCATGCTGAAACATAAACTTGGGCATGCGCATCGCTTGAGATGTAAATGTAAAACGCCCTCCTGCAAATTTTCCTGGCCCAATTTTAAGCGGTGTGCCCGGGCCGAAATTCGCCATGTAATTGCAAGAGAATTTCAGCCCGGTGGGCGGACCGAAATTTCAGCCTGGGCTGAAATTCGCCATGTAATCGGCCCCTAATAGTGGAAATAATTAGTTGGCTAATGTTGATTGATATTTTAAAAGGACGAAAATCGACAATCACACATGACAAGACTGTCCATGAATGTAGCGACTGGTGCCGATTATCTTAAAGTTTGCAGAATACCGCGCTGGCGTCAAAAAATATTCAGTCGGTGGGCGGTTTATTCTTTTATTAAATTCTAAACTTCGGTAATCTTTGCTGAATTTTGGAGGCATGATGTCGCCGTACGAAAACTTTTGAACGCAATGGCACTTGACATGGCATCCGACTTCCGTATCGGGCACCTCTGTAAGGTGAACCAAATCAGAAAGCAGGAAAAAGCAGGAAAAAAGGAGGAAATTCAATAACCGACATTGAGAATTTAACGGTATCGATTATTATTATTATTATTATCATCATCATCATCATCATCATCATCATCATCATCATCATCATCATCATTATTATTATTATTATTATTATTATTATATTTATCTATTGGTTATCAAAATTATCGACTGGTTACGCCGAGCATTCTTTGGATTTGGAAGATGAACTACAAGTTGCCGTTTGGGCCACTTCTATCAAAAATTGGTGGAACCAGCCCTGAGCTCCCTTAATTCATTGCCTCGGCCAATCAGGTGTTGTTAGGTGAAACGCCTGCATGTAATACAATAAACAAAACAATAATTTATTGCGTTTATGCAAACCAACATTTAGAGTAAACTCGGAATTAAACAACAAAATGTGCAGTCGAGACCTCAATTTGTTGCTCACAACTGACCATCAACTTTAACATCTAGGTAACTTTTATTTTACAGTAATAAATAAGAAATGTACACTTGCAAAGCAAAAATTAAATTGGTAATGTTCAAAATGGGCTGTTTGCGGTAAAAGTGGATGAATCTTTTCTAAAACTCATGTATATGGCCAATAAAGATCTACAGCTTGAAGTAGTGACTCACAATACCTTGTTGAATATTTTTAAATATTACTTAAATAAAGCGATTTTCCACACTTTCTCATAATTCAACCTATGGAAGTACTGACAATTAATCCATATTCGCAGGCGCAAGCTTAGTTTTCGCCTCCGCAGTGCCGCTGTTGATTACCTAAGGTAAAGTGACCGAGATACTAACTAGTTTAATAGGAGTTATTATGCAAATATCCCAATCATTTTTTTCTTCTCGTTTACCGTTCTGAAAACCTTTTAGTCTTTTACTGAGATTGTTTGTTATTTTTGTGCAGTGATATTCAAACTCTGGTTGAGATAATTCTTTGCTTTCCTTCATTCAGTTTTTTTTTCAGTCTTCCAGTTTCAGTAAATAGCTTTCCCGATGGTGAAGAACTTTGACAATGTTCGCACGAGTGCACGACGTTCTGTTAGCGTTTCTCGTTTTTCACTGAGTACCGCTGTAATGAAATGACAACCAGTTTAAATCGATTTAAGCTTCCTGGATTTTCCAATGAGTCCACAAAATGAGCCACAGGGGCCGCTGAAATTTTGACTTTGTTTGCTTTACCCAGTTTACCAAAATATTTCGTAACAATTCGTTTTGCGGAAATAACGTATCACCCAAGGGAACTTCACAAAAGTTTTGAGCAGTACTTCTATTTGGAGTTATGGAAGACTCTTTTTAATCCTGTCCCACTTAAAGGTCGTTTTTTAAAAGAGTAAATAACGTCCTGCCGATTTTTACGTTAGCAATTGGCGATTTCGTTCTTTTTTTCATGAATGAAGGGTATTTTCAGTACAGAAGCTTTTGTTCTTGATTAAGCACATTTCCACATACCTAACCTTTTACGTTTGAAAATCAAATGTTACGTTATCTCCAATCAGCATAAATGGTGCCCAGTCCCTCACGTCAGAATAGCCGTTTCCTCTCATCCACTTCATGGCCTGGTGGAGAGATTCACTGGCACCTTCCCCACGAACGATCAGCTGCTCTGTAGCACTGTCTTCCAGGGCCCACAGCGCCACCAACACTGAACGTGCACCGGATCCTAAGAACGCTCGAGCGATTCCAACAACTCCCTCGGCCCTAACCTGTCCACTTGCAGTGTGACAGCAGCTAAGTACCACCAGTTTGGCTCGCAACTAAACTTGTGAAATGTCAGACATTGTCAACAAGTAATCTGTTTCTTGAGGAAACTCGTCAATGTAACGTATTGGAGAAAGAGCAATTTCTCCTTTTTCAGCGTTTCCATGAGCAGCAAAATGTATCAGACTCACTGAATTTATCCTTTCAAGGACTGCCTGCTTAGTTGCGCATTTCCCCAACAAAGGCTGACTGCCAAGCAGTCGTCCAATCATCTCAGCTTCCTTTCTTGCACAAGGCAGCGGCGGTTTCCTTTCAAGACGTCCTTTGTACATCACATGACCAATCTCAGGATCGCCCATTATGGGTGCACCAGTCTGGCTGTGATAGTCTGATGGACTGTTCTGAATGAGTTTCAGCGTTGTCAAAGACGGGAACAATGCGAATTTTGAAAGTTTCCGATAAATACTTCCCGCTTTCATTTTTTAACGCTGCAAATGGAACACTGTATAAGGAACGATCAGGGACAATGATAATTTCGGGTTCCTCAAGTAAATCTGCCCAGGAGCGATGATCAGTTTGTAATACAAAGAAAGGCTTGGATCGGGTTCAAGGCTATCTTCGTCATCGTCTTCTACAATTCGATAACCTTCATGAGATGGTTTTCGTGTCGGCTGACAACTGTTTACAAGAAACAAAGATCGATCTTCACAGTGACCTTGAAGTAAAGTATGAAACTTTCTGAAGGAAATGTCCTTACTTAAAAACTTTTTCAAATCTGTTATGGATTCACTGGTAACTGCAGAGTCACTGATATTTATCTGTCGAAGAATTGCCGATTTGTTTGGCCGAAGAATCCACAGAAATACACAAGAATCAATGTAGGAAGTGTAAAGGTAAGTGCAGCTCTTTTCTTTCTCAATAACACTTTCAATACCAACACATGACTCTGGATTGACAAATGCCTGTTTTTCCACACCGTACTGAGTGGACATCAAGTTTGCCAGGGCTCTGGCCCGTCCAAACTCCACAACGGAGAGAGCTTTATTAGGATTCCCAGCATGGCGAGGCAATTCACTCAGTTTCCAGTAGAGAGAAGCATGCTCGTCTGAAAAGTATACGTTGAACTCGTCATGGTGTGTTAGAAAACCCCGCATATCCTCGCACTTATAAAGGCATGCCAGGAGGTTAGAAATAGCTTTCTGTATGTTTCCTTCCCATATGATGTCACATGTAAGCATTTTGTGATACTTTAACTCTGTTTCATGGTTTCCGATCTCTTTACTTATTCCAATTGCTTCATGATAATATTCTCTAGCCTTGCTATACTCCCCGAGATAATGAAACACAACACCTAGGTTTGCAAAAGCGGCTGCTTCTCCTTCCCTGTGGCCGATTGCTTTACTTATCAAAAGTGATTTCTCAAAATTTTCCTTTGCCTTGACATATTCACCGAGAGAACAAAACAAACTTCCTAGGTATCCGTAACTTGACCCTCTTCCTTTCCTGTCACCAGTTTCTTCTCTCATCGCTAATGATTTCTCAACATATTCTTTAGCCTTCCTATATTCCCGAAGAGAATCATACACAGCGCCTAAGTTTCCATAGCATGAAGCTTCTCCTCTTTTGTCACCAATTTCTGTGGCGATCGCAAGTGCTTTCTCAAAATATTCTTTAGCTTTGCCATATTCACCCAGAGAAAAAAACACATTTCCTAGGTTTCCATAGGCTGTACTTTCTCCTTTTCTGTCACCAATTTCTTTTGAGATTGTAAGCGCTTCATCGAGGTGTTCTTTAGCCTTTCCATAGTCACCAATGCTTAAGAACACGTTTGCAAGATATCTATAACTCCCGGTTTCTCCATTTCTGTCACCAATATCTTTTCTGATCGTAAGGGCAAGCTGGAGGTTTTCTTCAGCCATTCCATACTCACCAAGAGAATAGAACACACTTCCTAGGTTTCCAAAATCTACGGCTTCCCCTTGTTTGTCACCAATTTCTTTTCTGATCGCAAGTGATCTTTCGTGATACTCCTTAGCCTTGCTATAGTCGGCAAGAGAGGAGAACAGAACTCCTAGGTTTCCATATTGCGTGGCTTCTCCGTTTTTGTCACCAACTTCTTTCTTGATAGAAAGTGCTCTTTAGAAATACTCCTTGGCCTTATCATATTTACAAAGAGCAAGGAATACATTTCCTCGGTTTCCATAATATGTGGCTTCTCCTTTTCTGTCACCAACGTCTTTTTTGATCTTAAGTGCATTCTCGAAGTACTCTTTAGCCTTGTCATATTGACAGAGAGAAAGAAACACAGTTCCTAGATTTCCATAACATGAACCTTCACCCTGTCTGTCATTATTTTCTGTGCTGATATCAAGCGCTTTCTCGTGACATTCTTTAGCCTTATTATATTCACCAAGAGATTGCAACACAGTTCCTAGGTTTCCGTAAGATGAACCTATTCCATCACTATCACCAGTTTCTTTTGTGATTGCTAGTGCTATCTCGTGGCATTCTTTAGCTTTATCATATTGCCCAAGACATTGAAACACAGTTCCTAGGTTTCCGTAAGATCTACCTTCTAATTTTCTGTCACAAACGTCTTTACTGATCACAATTGCTTTGTTGTGACACTCTTTAGCCTTATCATATTTACCAATAGAACAACACACATTTCCTAGCTTTCCATAATCTTCTGCTTCTCTTTTACGGTTACCAAAGGCTTTTGCGATGTCAAGTGCTTTCTCGAGGCATTCTTTAGCCTTATCGAATTCACTAAGAGATTCCAACACAGTTGCTAGGTTTCCATAGCATAAACCTTCCCCTTTTCTGTCTCTGATTTCTTTTCTTATATAAAGTGCTGTTTCGTAACATTCTTTAGCTTTTTCATAGTCACCGATAGAATAATAAACAGATCCTAGGTTTCCATATGATGAGCCCTCACCTATCCTGTTACCAACTTCTTTAGCGATCTCAAGTGCCTTTTCGAGGTATTTTTTAGCCTTGTCAAATTCACTAAGAGATTCGAACACAGTTGCTAGGTTTCCGTAACACGACCCTTCCCCTTTTCTGTCGCAAATTTCTTCCCTAAAATCAAGTGCTTTCGAGTAATATTCTACAGATTTTGCGTAATCACCGAGAGAATAAAACACAAGTCCTAAGTCTGCGTAAGATGAGCCTTCTGCTTCCCTATCACCAATTTCCTTTTCGATGGAAAGTGCTTTCTCGTGATATTCTTTAGCTTTGTCAAATTCACCAAGAGATTGAAAAACAGTTCCAAGCATTTTGCAAGAGGGGCCTTCCACTCTTCTTTCGCTAATTTCCTTGCTTAAAGCAATGGCTTTCTCTAGATAATCTACAGCTTTTCGAGATTCTCCAATAGAGTAAAGCACAGTTCCCATGTTCCCGTGATCTGTTGCTTCCCCTACTCTGTCGCCAATCTCTCTCCTGATGGCCAGTGCTGCTTCCTCACACTCTTCTGCTTTGTCACATTCTCCCAGACACAATAACACAGTTCCTAGGTTTGCACATTCTGTGGCTTCTCCTTGCCTGTCGCCAATTTCTTTCCTGATTAAAAGGGCTTCTTCCAGATATTCCTTAGCATCGGCGTATTCACCTAGAGACTGAAAAAGAGTTCCCAGGTTGCCGTAGGTCGTTGCTTCTTCTTCCCTTTCACCAGCTTCTGCCATGAAGTTACGTGCCTAGCCAAGAGTCGTGGTAGGGAGAGGTTTGTCACTGGTACATTGTTCCAAGTAGACTGTTGCTCATGATAGTCTTTTCTACAAATAATAACATTATGAATCAATAAAATACTTTAAGGAACCAAGTACTAATGTCTCATCTATAAAAACTGTTGCTTCCGTGAGCTGAGCTAAAAGAAGCTGAAGAAATAACAACTTAGAGAAAAGAGTATTTGATTAATCTCCACGAGAAGAGAAAGGGCAGGTGCGCACATGGTGATTCCGTTTTAATTTTAATTATTTAAAGTCAAATTTAATTATTCAAAGTCAGCGCGTTTGGTGGCCTTTGTAGCGCTTGGATATGAATAACGTCACAAGCCTTTTAAAGTCCATACGGCCAGCCGATTTCCACCAAAAAAACTCCTAACAACTTAAAATACATTGACGGGACTAACATTGAAGAATAAATATCACGAAGTGTCAGAAATGTTTCTAAAAAAACAGACGTCAATGGGGAAGAAAACCGTCAGATCAATCCCATCCATCACTTATACAATTGCAGGTGTCACGCATCACCAACGAGCTTTCCGTTCATCGTTTATTTTGATCAAGTTAAAATACTCCTGACAAAAAGTGAATTCCCATAGTTTTCCAGAAAAGTAAGAGAATAACGGAATTAGCATTCGAATTCGAGTTCCTAGTACACCAACGAAAAATTGGATGACGTTGGCTCAAACGCACAATTGAGGATTTGTGTATATGTGTATGAGTTGACACGGAAAATGCTACCCTTAGGGTGATTCCATCGAAAAAGAAGTTGTAATGAGAATTTGCTGAAGCTTTGCATCGTTACTAATTACACCTAGTACATTAAAAAAATAAAATAAAAAGCGGGGGTCACCGTGTCCGATTTCACGCTACGGGGCTGTAGTATATAGGCACTTTGCTATCTTTAGACAGCAATATTAAAAAAACCTATCCTTGTACTAGAGACACCCATTACTTCAACAAAGTTATTACTAGCAATGAAATGTAAGCATTATTCTTATGATAGAAGAACAACGTTACAGTAAAACGTCTTAAAATTGCCGTAACAACTAAACTACTTTGAAATAATAGGCAAATCGAGCGTCTGCACGGTTCCAGTGAAACGCCTAAAATCTGACTGTAACAGTGAATCAACCGGAATATTTCAAAATTGAATAATGAAAAATTCTTCAAATTTGAATATATCATGTAAAGTCGTATTTTCCTTAAATAAATGGAAGAAAAAAGTGGGGTCACCGAGTTCGTTTGGGAGAAAACGACAATTTATTTCTCTGAACAGCTCAGCTTCCATAGGAAACCTATCAAGTTCGAGCGCGCGCGCTAATCACGCAAAAAATGATGCGCAGAAAGGATGCGCAATGCAATTGAATGGAATCACCTTAGGTGGCTCCATATAGTTTTTCAGCGCGCGAGGAATGGGAACTAAATTGGCACAAGCGCGCGCGTGAGGAGCGCGACAGTGCAAGTCAGATGACCTGTGCCAATCAACCTCCCAGGCGAACTTTTCCAAAGTCTGATTGAGGCATCTTTATGGCTTACCTTTTCAAAACCTGTCGAGCACATAGCAGTGAAATTATGAAAAGCCTTTAGTTTAATCGCTTTTGTAGCTGACAGTTGCAGTCCTACGATTGTTCTACGATTGTAGGACTGGATTGATTGCGATCTTTATGTTCAAGCAACACAGAGAGGACTGAAAACGTTGCACGAATTATTACGCGCCTTCAAGAATTATGCGTTAAGAACTTCTTTCCGTTCTCAACTAGAAATATCAGTGCTGTCCAGGTCAGCTGTCGAGAATCTCTGGGATGAGAAGCTTGCGTTTGTTTGGATCGAGCCAAGGTGCAAGTAATTTTTTCGAAAAGTGCTTTAGTTTTTGCCTTTCTAACAAGCCGTCTATTTTTTGTCGGGTAAGTTGTCTCTACGGTCGTTCTCATACGGTTTCAGCAAAATACAGCTGACTTGTGAATTTTATTGAGCGATGAATAGATTACACACTTGTAACGAGGTAACAGTTGTCACTGAATTTTGATAGAAGTTGAAACTCAAAAGGACACTTATATTTCAGTGTCTATTTATCAGTCACCAGTAGCTTTTGATCTAAGTTTCACTTGTGTTGACAATGTGCGACTTCAAAAACTTCGGTGGTCTAAAATAAAACCGAAAATTGAAAAAAGTTCAATTGTACCTAAGCTCAAATACAATTTTTATTTTTACGAAAAATTATACCTAGAATGACGGCATTCAGTGAACGAATAAAGGATGAGTATCGAGTTGACGGCCGGTTCCAAAACAGTCGGCGTTTCGCAGGCGTTCTGTTGACTTGTTGAACCTTGCAGAAAAATAATGTAGTCTTTTTCAAAACGTATAATTTCTTGTGGACATTTTTGTTCCCTTTCTCCAACGTCTGCCTTTAAATATAAATTGAAAGCTTATTTATATACTATTTGCTATTCCATGCAGTTATCAAACACGCAAGTAGCCGCTAAGAAACAACGCGGGTCTCGGCAGACAAAATATTGAGCTTACAACATAAAAAGAACGAGCTTCCCTGCTTTTCTCGGGTAGCATACCAAAAGATGTTCTAAGAGCAAACATGACCGCTTTAGTTTTTTTCTTGAAGAACGGTTGTAATCAGTTAATGGCAAAAATGACACTGAAAGTGGTTTAATGATTCCGCGTTCTGGAAACTTTAAAGGAAATTTTTTGCTGCTGGCAATAAAGTGGCGGCTTCGTTCGAGTTTTTATATCGCGAATCGGTATAAATTTGCTTCTTTTTTGTTTGTTTGTTCGTTTCTTTCTTTATTTTTGCCAATTTTTTGGTCACATGGATCCTTACAGTAAAGGAAAGCAGTTGTCCAGAAAAATGTTGTTCTTTGGAAAGAAAAGCTTTAGAAAAGCTTTTCTACCGCTTACCCGCGTGCTGTCCACGCTCGTCCACGCAAAAGGAATCATGAGCATGCGCAACCCCGTAACTTGAAGAATTTTTGTTTTGGTAACGTGAAGGAAAAAGGTGGGTTTTGAGGCATTTTCAAACGCCAATTGCGCGTGTTCCACTCGGTGAAATTTTTTTAAAATTGGAACGTTTGTAGGATTTTTGTGTTTTTCAGTCATACTAAAGTAAGAGTAATTTTTGTATCTGCACTTCTGCATTAATCGTCGAAAACGGAAATTTACTATTCTGACAAAACTTATGTACAAAATTTCTCACAGCTTTGCCAGCTGAGACTTCTCAAACGACAACATCTTTACAACAAAAATAGCCAAAATTCACCGTGTAAAAACCAAGAAATGACGTGAAGAAACTGGGTAAGCTTAAAAAATGAGCCAAACAACTATATCAGTGGTTGCCATGGAAACGGGCCAGGCCCAGAAATTGTGACTTTTTTTGAAAAGTATAAAGGCTAGGCTAGTTGCTTTTTCCCTAGTGAAATGTAAATCAATGTCCTGAAAATCATCAAAAAAGTTATGTATATTTGTCTGTTGAAACTGATGAGAAACTGTATGGAGCCACCTTAATTAAACATGGTGACATGCAACGCACCGGTATGTTTTTGTTTGTTTGTTTGTTCTTGGTTCTTGTTGCAGTTGTTTTGGATTGTGCCAAATCACCAACGAAATTAACAAAACACCATGAGTTGAATTTCCTACTTCTGGCTGGAAACTACAGCACCTTTGCATCCAAGTTCCGTTGCAGACTTACTGTGACCAGGTTAGGCATAAGATGAACTGAAAGTTATTCACACGAGAAATAGCAAAAAAGAGGTATTACGAAACTGAAAGGAATACCAACAGAAGGACAATTGATTTCATACATACTCAGATTTACAGATAGAATTGATCTCAGTGTTGAAAACCCGGTTCGGGAAATTCTCGCAGCCAATGACAACAGCAAAACGGCTTTCTCACACGTGGGAAACCCGTTTCGTCCAATCAGAAAGCGGCTGTCAGAACGCATCAACATTTTCAATGAACGTGGTAGCTTTGTCGATGGCGCTAGCTTTTTTACGGCTTGAAATTTCTCGCTCGCCGGGATATCGGCTTTTTGGCAGTACATTTCGAGACGAGTTTAAAATATTCTGATAAACAACTACTGATGGCTGAATGTTCTGGCAGTAGATTCAAGCCGTTGGATAAATTAAACCCTTCGAAGAATATATTACCGACCAAGAAAACAAAAACACTCGAGCAAAAACGCAGCGGGATGTGAAGCTACTTACTGCATTTCTGCTGGAGAAAAACGAACAAAGAAAAATTGAAGAAATTCAACCAGAAGAGCTCAACCGCTACATTAGTGAATTCATTCTTAGTGTGAAAAGAAAAGATGGCCAAGACTATGAACCATCAAGCCTTCGAAGGTTGTTTCAAGTTTAACCGGTAATTAAAAGAACGCAAATACTCAGCGAGTATTATCGAAGACATTGCGTTTGATCAAGCAAGAAAATGTCTAAAAGCTCGCAGCAAACAACTGAAAAAAGAAGGAAAAGGGAAGAAACCCAACGCAGCTGAAGCTTTGACTGATGTGGAGGAAAACATTCTTTACGTGCATTTTGGCTTGAAAGGCTGTGAAGAACATCTGCAGATGACTTGGGGCGACGTGCAACTTCACATGGGCCATTTCATTTTATATCCACACCCCACCCCCCCCTATGGAAGAGGTCAATCAAAATTTACCCCCTAAGAATCAAAGATCAAAGTGCCGACACGTGCCCCCCCATCAGAAATTGCCTAAATTTTCTTTTCCCCTCAGAAAAAAGGCAATTTTTTTCCAAACCCCTTGGAAATATTTAAAAGATCAAAGGCGCCGACGCAGTGACCCCCTCAGAAATGACGTTCAATGACCCCCTCAGAAAATCTCTTCCATCGGGGGGTTGTGGATGTTAAATGGAATGGCCCCATGGAAGCTGACGGAACTGAATACTTAGAGTATTCTAAACGTCAAACGCAAATTAGAACGGGAGCTGACCCTCGTAATGTCAGAGCTGTTAAACCGAAGGCTTTCGCAGCACCAAACGGTCCACCTGAAAGAGATCCAGTTGCCGTTTACAAGATTTATTCCGAAAAGCGACCTGACGCGATGAATAAACCTGATGCACCTTGGAATAAATTACACAAAAAGTCCTTCGTCAAATAAACTGTGGTTTAAATCAAGTGCAATGGGTCAGAACAAATTGAACAGTTTGATGAAAACCATGGCGGAAAACGGAGGCCTTTCAAGTAAACGACTGACAAATCACAGCGCTCGAAAACGCATGATACAAAAACTAAACGACAGCGACATACCTCCTAGTCACATAATGCAGCTCTCAGGCCACAGAAATGTCCAAAGCATTAACAATTATAACCACATATCTCAGCAAAAGCAAAAAAACATGTCAAGAATTCTGAGTGCGACCTCGACTGAACCTGCTGCAAAACTTCTTTTCGCATTGGCTACAGAGAGTGAAGCTCAAACTCTGTCTTGTAGTTTTCAGTCATCAAGCAGTCCTACAATGCCTGGAGCAAGTGTATTTAGCGGAGCAGTCTTTCATGGAGGACACTTTAACATTTCCATAAACACAGTAAATCAGTCACCTGATGCATACTCATCAACAAGAAAGCACACCTTCAAGCGTGTTAAACGTATTTTAGATTCTTCGTATGAAGATAGCCCTCCCTTGCAACAGAAGTTTTTCGGGTGGTTACATATCCTCAGTTCTTATTCGCATACTTTATTTTTGTACTTGTTGTGTGAAAATTCTTGATATTCGATTTCTAAACCGATTAGAACGACTTTAAGACACGAAAATTATCTTATGCATTGTCTTTTTCCAACCATTTTGCTGTTGTTGTTTTGAATTTTGAAATATCGTGATAATTTTTTGTACTTCCATTTTGTGTACTTTCATTATAACAATAAAACACTTGAGAGCTGTGTGTACATGTTTGCCAAACCTGTTCAGCGCGGAAAATTCTCAGTATGTATACAATAAACAAATTATGCGCCGATCAATTCGAAAGTTCAACATCCCCCCCGGGCAACCCCCCCAAGCATTTGAACTTTTGAAGATTGCCTTGTTCAAATTCCCTCCCCTCGGGGCAAGAAAGCCGTTCAAATGCCCCACCAATTAGTACTGAACTACCTCTCCTCAAAGGCAAATTTTGTTTTCAATCAACACTGTTCACACTTTTCAAAGAGAGATATGCCGTAATGACACCTTCAAACTTCTTTTAAAGACCCTTTTGAAAGAGTTATTCAGTAACAAAGGCGAAATTCTATCTTGTAAATCCGTCAAACCCTGCAAAAACCGAAAAAACTGACGGGCGTATTACGTCAGAACAAGAGATACATCTGGTTTAAATTCCCCACCCTTCCAACGCAACGTTCAAATTCCCTCCTCCCTGGGCACGATGTACAGTCAAATGCCCGGGGTATGCCCGGGGGGGGGGGGATGTTGAAGTTTCGAATTGATCGGCGCATTACAGTATGGAAAGTGCGCGCGTACGGTGTTTACACACTCCTTCTTTTGTATCAGAAATCTCACTCGTTCGCTGCGCTCACTCATTCGATTTCTGATACGTCAACAACTCGTGCGTAAACACCATACGCGCGCACTTTCTATGAAGTAATCTATATATTCTCAACGCGAATGGGTGATTACAGAGCGAACAAGACGGAGATATAAACCGAAATCGCACAATTATCTGCAAAGCCTAATTATTGAGAGCTAAGCTTGAAACAATCCATCCCAACAAAAAGAACACCAATAAAGAAAAATCGGTCCGTACGCCGCAATCCAGCTGCCCTTTTTTCGCCGCATGATGTTAACCTTAATTAACAGACCATCTATCTGCTTCTATCGATCTGATAATATTATGGATATAAATTAAAATAGTGTTGTCACTGAACGGGGCAGGCTATTAAAAAGTTAGGAAATGCGAGTGTTAACGTGGTTTTCGCATGCAATCCAATACGGTCAAAACTCTTGGAAACGTCAGAAGCGTGACGAGACGTATGGTTAACAGCTAAACGTGCATACTCCAAACGTACCCCAAAATACAGTTTTGCAGAATCTCGACAACTCAAATCCCAGTAGCTCGACGCAGTAGCATTTTCTCTTATGCCAGCTCTCTCCTCTTCTTTCGCTGGACTATAACACTCTTCACTTCAGTCACATGTACAGGTATGGTAACTTTTGACGAAACATTTTAATACAGGCGTGTTGTTTCTGCGTCTGCTCTTTAATTAAGCAGACTTAGCCAAAAAGCTTACCATGCAAATCTAGGCAAGGGAGAGAGATTATCGACCTTGGCTGTTGATGCACATAAAGTAGATGGCGACTGAAATCAATCGATGCAGGTCGGTGTCATCACACGAAATAAAGAAAATTTTCTTAAACTGTTGACTATTTATTAAGAATCGATTAGCCGATACCATCTATCATCGATTGATGTCCAATCTTTGATTTGTTCAGGCCAGGCGTTTATGAGAGAGAACAACGGTAGATCTCAAAACATTGTGCATCTGACCGAAGGATGTACAAGAATTATCGAACGGCCATAAATATATAATTCATAGTGAAATGCTATATGCAGAGAGAATTAAATTAAGGCAATCCAGGCGAAGTAAACGCTTCTATGTCAAGCTTTCACCATACGAAGCCAGATAGGTAACAGTAACTCTGAAACATACCTAAGTTTAGAATCAGTTCGTCTGGCCTAAAAAAATATGACTTGCTTCTGCGAAGGTTTGTGTTTCACTTAGCACAACTTGCTTGTTATTGCCAATTTCTTTATTTTTCCCGCAGACGTCACTTTCTGTGGCCATTAAAACAGCATACCCATGCCATTGATCACGCAATTAACCACAAAGCTTCTATCTCTAGTTCCTGTTTACACAAACGTGAATTCCTACATGTTTAAACTATGCTTTTGTTCCGCAAGTTGCTCACAATTTCTAAATGGAAAAATTGCCCGGTATGAGCTGTGAAATACGTATTTAGTGGTTTATTTGTGTGAGCTTAAGAGAAACCTCACTATTCGACGATTATGAACCTTGCCAGTGGCCACATTGCTTGTCAGTTTGCTCGATTACCAAGATCTCTGGGCCTTGAAATTTGTTCATTATAGAAAGGAACTTAATTTGCAAGGCATCATCAATTTTCAGTTGTTCCGTTTTTTCTAAGAAAATGGCCATGGCGTAATGAGATCACAGAACTAAAATTTTTTTTGTGCTGAAAAGAAATAAACCTGTTCTTATCGAGTTATATAGTGTACGTTTTAGAAATCTGGGATTATTGAGTTCCCTATCTTGTCACGCAACGTCAGTCAGGAGAAAAGGATATCGCCTTTGAACGAGCAAAAAATTCTTATTTTAAGTTTTATTTCTTTAAAAACGTATTCATCGACATCAATAGACTAATTTCTTTGACTATTAATTGGGCATCGATTGGCCGCCAACTCCAATCGATATCAATTAACAATTGCGATTGATCGATTGATGCCCGATCTTCCACTATTTAGTCAGGCCAGGCGATGCCCTCAAAACAGTTTAACGCCACTGTGCACCGAATTGACCCCGGTGTATGAAAATAATCGAACTGCCATAAATATATAACTGACAGTGAAATGCTATTTAGAGAGGAGAGCGTTCAGTGTTTTTAAAATAAAAGGCAATCTAAGCAAAGTAAACGCCTCTAAGTATAAAACCTTTTTGAAGCTAGTTAAGTGTAAAGGCTAATGTTAACAGTAACTCTGAAACATACCCGATTTTAGAGTCGGTCGTTTGGCTTCAAAGACGACTTGCTTCTGCGAAGGTTTCTGTTTAATTTAGCACAACTTGCTTAATTTTCCCGCAAACCATCATGCCACTGATCACGCAATTAACCACAAAGCTTGTTCTTTCTCTAGTTCCTGTTTACACCATTAGAAAATTGGCTACAGACGTGAATTCCTACATGTTTAAACAACATTCTTTCCACAAGTTCAATTTTCTTTCTTCAACAATTTTCAAGTTCCATGAAAAAAAAAAAAAGAAAAATTGAGTGGTCCAATGCGGACGTGTGGTTACCGCATGATTGAGGCGGATGAACTACTAGCTCACCGCACACAATTATCCCTCGGACGTACAAGCAAAGTCACACCTCCACCGTGGTACAAGGGGGGGGGGGGGATTGATGGACCCCCGCTTGGGTTTTCGTTATGTTACAATATTTTGAAAAGATTCCACCTTTAATAGAAAGCCTGTGGTGTGCTCTACAAGATGAGGTACATATTATGGGTTGCCGCGCTGCTGGGGGCCTGTGACGTCAATCAAGATGGCCGCCACATTGGGCGCCATGTTGGATTTTACCAAATTAGAAATTGTCAAAAAACGTTAAAAATTGGAATTTTTTATGCTGGACAAGTAGAATATGACATAATTAAGCATTTTGCTGCTTTTTGTTGAATTTTTTGCATTATTCACCTAAAAAGGGTAAAAAACACGAATTTTTCTTCACTGAAATGGCTTGACCACCTGGTACTTATGACGTCATATCTCGTAACCATAGTAACCGATTCTCACCAAACTTATGTCAAAATGTGTCTTAGGGAAATGGGCACAGCTACTGAAAACGGCAGGTCTAGATAATAATTCGTCTTGGAGAAATTCAAGGAAAACCTTAAGGGGGGTTGGTAACCCTAACCCTAACCTCTAACCCTCACCCTAACCCCTAACCCTAACCCTAACCCTAACCCCCCCGCCCCCTGTACGCCCGATCCGAGGGTTATAGAAAGCGGGAATTTTGTCCATCTTGGAACTGTGCAAACCCATCGTTGGATACCCCTTCACCCTCGATTTTTGTTTTCCCGAGAATAATTATAACAAAAAAGAAAGAAAAAAGCATACCAGCCTGCGATTAGGTCTAAACCGGCGCACTACACCAAGTGAGCTATCGAGCACAACCTTGCTGTATGTATTGCAGATAAAATAGCTTTTATAATATATGACGTCATTTCTCCAAGCTGGCAAAACGATTGTTCAACACCCACCGATAAATGTTGTCGCTGAAAGCGCTTTCAAAATGGTTAGAAATTCAGCACATCTTTGGAAGAAGAAAAAATTCGAAATAGATGCCGAGACCTTCCGAAGATTGACGAAGAAAACTTTTCCCTTTCGTGATTGGTTCCCGAATGTTCTATTGCTAAATACGTACTTACTTACATGGCGCGATGGCATTGGTGGTTACTAGCAGATGCGCACTAACCACAAAAAATGGCTGATGTCGACAGCTCTGAAATACGTGGTTAGTGGTTTTGCGTGTGACATGAAACATGCTTGCAACAGCTCTCCTTGTTGACGCCATCAAGTTTGTAAGTAAAAATCTCATTCGACGATTATGAACCTTGCCACGTTGCCACATTGCTGTTGATTTTACCGGATCTCAAAGATATCTGGGTCGTGAAATTTGTGTTCAATCGTGTGGAATCTAATTTGCAAGGCATGTCTAATTTTGAATTGTTCCTTTTTTTCTTGGAACATGGCCATAACGTAATGCTATCACAGAACCAAACATTGACGACAGGCAGGCCACAAAAAAGGGAAAATTAAAGGTCATTTATTTTAGGCCGGGTTTCAACTCTTTAAAAAAAAGACACATTGGCGCCCTAGCAAATAAAACTTCCTTGCCTCGCTAATGGCAAACAACCAGACCGTGGTGTAACCACACATAAGTAGAGCATTTATGAAACCATTTCCGGCTGCGTTCCGGAGTATTTTCTTGTCTCTCTGTTTCTCTCAGACACCTTTATAGGCCATATGCTCAAAGGAGCCCGCACAGAAACCCGTTATACGCTGCGAGGCACCTTTGCATACAACCTCCAGTTACCATACCAACGGTTGTCTCGTTGATTTTAAAACTGTCCTCTAGATGATACGGCGCGGTCAGTGTAACGCGAACTGCAGCGTAGACTGAACTCTAGAAGCTAATCCGGGTGAGGAGTAGATTACGCCAAATCTAAGGCTAATAAACCAACTTTTAAAGCGAACCCTGGGCGTAACTAGGCATAATGCAGACTAAAGCTAACTTGGAGACTTAGTTATATTGGGCCTTGACTCTGATGATGACTTCAGCTCAGGTTGTTAGTTCACAGCTATTTCAGTTCACGTTGTCGGATTTTAAAACGTCGAGCTTACGCGACAAGACCGAGATGTAGTATAAAGAGCTGTACATCTTTTGTGTGATTAAACTGTAATTTCACGCTTTTCACTTCCATAGGATGGGTGAAAGTACCATAAATGCTCGTCTTCGTGATTTAATTTCTGGATAGGTGAGCCATAGCTAACTTTGGAAAATGTATTGCTGGTTTGCATGTGACGTCATAAAATTCTAAAAACAAAACTCGCTAGGCCTGCTGAATTTTTATCGTCAACAGGTGTAAGATGACACAAAAATATATCTTTTTACAAGCTTCCAGCTCGGTAGCGTCCTTCGTTTTTAAACTAGAGCATTTTGAATTTTCGAGTTCTCCGCCGTACGTGACATCAAGATGGCGCCGTGACAAAGCTGTCTTGTTTGAAAAAAAAGCCTCTCCTTAGAATTTTTAGCAGTTTGAACATTTCAAGTATTAGGTGAGGTCTTTAAGTGAAAGTATACTAGCTCACGAGCGAAAAGTAATCGGTTTCATAGCAAAAGTGAATTACAGGCGTTTTCTTTGTTATCCGGCCGCCATATTGGTGTACCACAGCGGTACACCAACATGGCGTCTGCATACTGAGCTCTATAAATTTCCGTGGAACGTTTTGGCAAATAAATCAAGAACGCTGTACCGCACAGACCTGAGACTTGGAGAAGTTGTTTATTTATTAATCTTTTATATCATTTGAAATTCTTGGCTTGTTTTATTGAATGGATTCGAATTTATTTTTGTATGGCGTGACAGTGCAACCCGGCAATTAATAAATTACCCATATCAACTCGCGTAGGCAATATCTGTATGTCGTCACAAACAATCCCTCTCAGGACCACACTCATCCGATCATACATCACCGACTTGTGATACGACTCCTGGGTTCAAACCATATAGTGTTACAAGGCCTTATCTATGAAAATGTTTGGGTCTTTCTTCAGGTACCGGAGCACATTGTCCTTCTTTTGTTTGCGAGACATTGTAATTTGGTTTTATTTTGGAGTTGAATTGTTTTCTGTCTTTTGTTTCTTTTGTTTTACGTCATTCGCTCCCCGGTACTCACAGAAGGAACCAAATGTTTGGTAGCGACTATATCGTTGACGTCACCTATTGATATTAATGGTGACTACCCAGTCTCTACTGGCTGTTAATACAAAGCGTTATTATTATTATTATTATTATTATTATTATTATTATTATTATTATTGTTGTTATTATTATTATTATTTTATTTCTTTTTTTTAATGGTTGGAACAGTTAAAGGGACACTGTCAACAATTTTTAGGATTACTACTTTAAATAAAAAGCTAAGGCACATTGCGATCAGAGGAAACCCATAACTACTGGCTCAGTTTCCTTTAAAATTTCTCAACCACCTCTCCAAAAGTATAATTAGCTGTCTGGCTACAGATCGGCAGGATGGAAATAAATTACAAGTTGAAAACATTAGGCTAATGTTTTCAAGTTTCTCCTTTGTTTCGTGAAAAAAATCGCCAGAAATTGACTATGGTTTGCTCTTCCTTTGAGAAAATCATTTGATTTCTTTCCTGATTTTTTTTTGGGGGGGGGGGGGTGATCTAAGGGCATTTCGTGTACGAGAAAAGGTATTTAATTTGAATTCCAGCACATTTTCAGCCAAAAACGTGAAAATCACCGTGACATAGCCCCTTTAAATAACAAAAAGAATGTTTGTAAACAGATATCTTTCCTTTTTGCTTTCTTCCTACGACACACCTACAATTCCTTATCTTTGGAATTTGATGAATAATTTGATCCCTTTTTCGTTGAAATTTGAAAATATCTTACAAATGGCGCGTTATCTATTCGCAAACAAACAGAGAAAAAGACGCTGGTCAGAATGGCAGGGTAAGACAACTACAAGGAAATCATTACACGTCAAGCTTTAATTTTGCTTGTAACTATTGGCATGAACTGTCTTCTTACTAAACGTTTATTTAAACACCTATATAAGACTTCAAATTTAATTGTCAATATACGCTAACTAAACTCCTTCCACGAAATTAAATTTCCAAGTATTTAGAGATTAGTACAAAAATGAGTTGATTTAAAGAATTCGTTTATAACCTGCAAGGTGAACTAGCGCTCTCTTTTCCATTACAAAAAAGTTAAACCTAACATAAAGCAACGAGCTGAGACAATTGAAACGGCATTTAGCTATTTCACACTTAAAGAGTGTGAGATTTTACAGCAATTTATCTCACTCTTCAAGAAAGAACCGAAGGGTAGGGGGGTAGGGATATCTTTGTACGACGGTGTAAGGCAACTGAAATTTTTAATGATAAGCATTTTCGTAATTTGTTTAAAGCTAAAACCACCACAAAAACATCACCTGAATGACACTAACCTCAAAATTAGTTTTCTTGTTAACCCTACAACGCTCCTTACGTTTCAGCATTCCATGTACACATCTACGTTTGCTTTACTAGAGTGACGGTTAAGAATGAGATCTCTACTTTTTTTAAGCTTATGATATCTCTTTTGTGACATCGGGAAGTATAATATTACACATTGTTTGTCACGCAATATTTTGTCACGTAATGCTGCAAAAATAAAACGTGTCAAAGTTTCCAATATTACAGAGTGAACATTAAAACTGCAGATAGGTCGAACAAACATAAAATCTGATCGGAAGGTGGTAACACATGATGTAGAGATCATTTGAAGATTTTTCGAGATTGCAGTTACCATAAGGGATAGAGTATTAAAATTACTTAACTGGAATTGTTGTGTACATGTTCTAACGTTTCGTAATTGGAAAATTATTTAAATCAGGTGTCTATGCAATGGCTTTAGCTTCGGGTAGGAAGCCCTCCCAGTACTTGATCAGCTGTGGAAAAAAGAGACCAAATACATGTCATAAATAATCAAGTGCAATTGTCGTCTGTTTGGGTACTCATACAACAACTTGGTAACGGAGAACCTTTGCTTGACGACCTAATAACGACAGTGAAGGAACCTGCATACGATCAAGCAATAGAGTAAGAGTGTAATTGATTTTACAGGAAGCAAATTTTGAAACAGACAGAAAATGACGCCATAGGCGTCGTTTACTCAGGCTCGGTTAGTGTCTTTTGATTCGTCAATCCCTTAGCCCCCACCAATAAATAAGACTCTCATCCCCGCCTCCCCTCCCCACCCCCCGCCCGCCCGCGCAAAACAAGACACGCCACTGTTACCTTTGTAAGAACTCCTGACGATAAGACACATATAGAAACAAAAAGTGCGAGCGGAATGATGCACAGAATTAAATAACTGCCATAAAAGACTGAGCCTCTGTGTGTTTTCCCGAGCTCGTTTTCCCGAGGAAATCGAAGTCGCAACGATTGCCATTCATGGAATGATGAAACTGGAGCGAATATTTACAAATATATGTTCATGTTGAGAGATAGAAGCTTTTGACTTTGTCAGGCCTAGAAAATTGTATCGAAGTTATCTGAGATTACAGGTCTTGTTCTGAGTCCATCGGAACTGTGAAATATCTCCATCGTCAAGCGCATTTTGCCTTCGAAGGTACACAATCACTCCACGTTTCAACAATGTTGAAAAAGCTCTTCACTCACACTAGTAAAAACACTACATTAGCCTCCCACTATCTCAAACACGCAAGTTTGCAATTGTTTGGGTTAACAGGAGTTCAAGAAAGTCAGCAATAAATAACTGAGCAACATCGACCAAGGTAATTGAGTCTTAGTTCAAGACAGCTGGGAGCGCGAGATAGCCAGGGACGCGAGAGCCGGGGAGGTGAGATAGCTGGGGACGCGAGATAGCTAGGGACGGGAGATAGCTGGGGACGTGAGATAGCTGGGGACGCGAGATAGCCAGGGATGCGAGAGCCGGGGACGCGAGATAGCTGGGAACGTGAGATAGCTGGGGACGCGAGATAGCCAGGGACACGAGAGCCGGGGACGCGAGATAGCTGGGGACGTGAGATAGCTGGGGACGCGAGATAGCCAGGGACGCGAGATAGCCGGGGACGCGAGATAGCTGGGGACGTGAGATAGCCAGGGACGCGAGATAGCCAGGGACGCGAGATAGCCCGGGACGCGAGATAGCTGGGAAGCGAGATAGCTGGGGTTAGATAAAGCGAGGTCTACTGTACTTCCCCTCCCATAGTAACAGACCTGTTGCTGACTGTCCATCATCGCCTCCAGATACTTGATCATCGCTTCACGGAAATCTTTAACACGGTTTTTCTGTCGACCAAAACAATCGTTAGCACTAAATTATATAAGTGATAGAAATTTTACTTCTCCCAGATGTCAATACGTTGTCAAACACTAGGTAATGGGAATAGGTAACGAATAGGTAATGAAATAAGGATAAATTAAGATAATGAGAATAAAGGATGTCATCAACCCGGTGATACAGCCACACAGGGAGTACTCATACAGGTCCCACTAATTTCCAAACTTGTAACCAGGACCTCGTTTCTTCAAAAGAGAATCAGAAAGTAGACTACGAGCCGTCTCTCTTTCCGCTCAGGGATAGTCGAGGGAAACGAACAAGCGAGCGAGCAAGCGCGAATTTGCCTGCCACATTGTTACGTGACGTGCGAAAATCGCCTGCCGCCGGCTCGCTACACTCACGTATAAACGCGGCAGGCGATTTTCGCGCGCGTCACGTAACAATGCGGAAGGCAAATGCGCGCTCGCTCACTCGCTCGCTTGTTCGTTTCCCTCGTCTATCCCTGAGCGGAAAGCGAGACTGCTCCTAGTCTAATCAGGAAGTCCTTATCAGGATTTCCAGAACTTAAACGAAACCTGCGGAAACTGGCTGAAATTACAATGTAATTTACTGGGAACCAACCAGAGGAAGCCGGGATCATCTGTAGGGACCATCTGTGACAATTTAAGTTCACAAATGTCCTTTTTGGTGTTTCTCTGCTTTCCATTCTCTTTTCACCTCAATGGTTCATTGCTGATTTCACCCAGCTACGTATTTGTTGCACTTGACTCTGATGAAGACTACCGCTCAGGTTGTCGAAACGTCAGTCAATGTCATCACAAACAGTCCTCCTCAGGACTACATGCACACTCACCCGGACGATCATAATTTACCGACCTATGGAGTGACGATATTCTTAAACAAGGGGGGATTGGGGTTAACACATTGTGAAAACTCCTAACCTCAAACCGTGCCATCTCCTTCTGAATCATCTTGGAAATCTTTCCAAAGTCTTCTTCTCCTTTCTCCACCTTTTGTTCCCACTGTTAGTGTGCCGATAAAAATACAACAACGCCAAAATTTTATTACATGAAAAACGCAGTTTCTTTCAACAGAGACAGGGCACCGTACAGAACCGCATACCTACAACTGTAAAGACCATACAGATTCCTTTATAACTTAACAATGGAGTGCATTCATGAAGTTATGCTGGAAATGTACTCCACTGGAAGAAAACTCTGTAGTGAGTAAATTTAGATGCCAAAAGGCAGACAATATTACAGTACCGTAGTTTGAGGATAATCGAGAACGGCAGCAGTAAGAGTCCATAGTAACAGGATAAACTTATCCGGAAATGTGCTGTAACTTCAACAATATCACCCGGTCTTGTTCATGAAATAATATTGAGATACCTTTGAATCTGTTATGGTAATTTGTCACATAGCAGTTGACTGTGCTGAGTGTGCAGATTTCTAATTCAGGACCAGTTTTTTATTAGGGAAGTGGTCATAACAAGTGTACTCGATGAGGACCCACCTTGTCTAGGGGCAGGGGGGTTATGCAAGATACTACCTGTCTGATTAGCCAAATGGACACAATTTATTGTCCTCAAAATTTGAGTTGAGACTTTCATATTTGGTGTGCATGAAGTTTGCATTGCTGGAGAAATGGCACAGGGAGGTTTGAGTCTTTTCCTTAGTATCTACTCCTGATAGAGTGGGGGCTATACAAACAAGTCACCATCTTTTTAGGTGGGGGAAGGGGGGTACATGAAGAGACCACCTGTCTTTTTGCGGAATGGTGGATCCTGTCTGAGTACAATAGTTATGACCATTTAATATTCTCACCTCCTTGACCTCCTCCTGTGCTTGGGGAAGCTTCTCATTCTTGGAGGCAAGTTCCAACTTGACCAGAGCTTCTCTTTTCTTAGTCAACATCACCTGAGCATGTTGCCAGTTACTGTGTGAACGAACACGTTCATGGAAGCTAGCCTGTAATGAAAAGGCGTGCTTTGTTAGCAAAAACCTCCTTTCCTTCACGGTTTATACGCACCTAAATGGTTGTGTTGTACGTTGGTGTGCTGTGTATCAGAATTTACATGTAATTAATCTTAACACGAAGTGATGACACTAACCTTTACAGCTTGAATCAAGCCGATATAGTCCTTCAACAGTTCAGCCATGACATAAAAATCAGAGTCAGCCTGCAACAGGCGAAATGTCGTGGAGTTACAAAACACTGATGATGAAATATTTACGAGGTAGCCTATACAGTACAAACACGTATGTGCACGTATGTTAATGCCTTTTATGGCACTGTTTAGTTTAATAACAAAATTAGGTTGCATGTTGCAGCTGCTATAAGGCAACATGTACATGAAATAAGATAACGATTTAATACTCCCTTCACAATAGTGCCAATTACCAACTTTCTGCACTGCACATAGCATGCAATTATTTTTATTTTATTATTACTTTCTTTTGGTTGTAGCGGACACAATACGTGAACTCATCTCTCATCACAATACACGCAACTTCAAAGCCGTAATTTAAGTCCTCCATCCGCGGGGAGGGCTTCTGGGGGGAGGGGGGCTTATTAGAGAGCATTTTTGATAACCTACATCAAACCATACATGTATGTCACCACGGCACTACAAGTAATATGTATCAAAAGTAGGAAGGAATGTTCAGTTACTGGTCAAGAGTCTACGAAAGTACTAAGAATGACTGTTAGAATGAGAACTTAATCTGACCACATGTGATCACATTAGTGAGTGAAGCTCCCTCCCGAAACACCATTATTATTGTTTTTGCACACGCGTTAACTTTTCAAACTCTTGTGCATGCAATATGAATGAAACTTTTATAGTGCATCTTTACCACAATACTGATGCAAGTTCCACTTCAATGTTTTTGAGCAACAGATTTAATCCACTAATAAAGGGGTCATATATACTCGAAACGTCTGGAAACGTTTTTAACAATGAGCACTTTTACCTAAACAAATTATCATTCAAGAAAATAATTATTGATACCTGTTCTATGTGGAGCTGTTCAATTTTCTCCTCCACTTCAGCCAGTTGTGAAAGTGCACGAGACAATGTGGCATGTTCTTCTGCATTACCTGTTAAACATCAAGTAATAACACTTACAAAAAAGTTCTAACAGTTTTGCAAAATAACATTTGGAACAAATGTAATGAAAATGTATCAATTGAGGGAGGCATTTATTCGAAAGGGGGAAGTATTTTAGTTGATGGTGACACAACCAGCTGCAAAGGGGCACTCTCGCCAAAATAAGCATTTTTTCCTAACAAACTGTGACAATAAAGAAAAGAACAATGGTACATGTGACAGTTAACTTCACTTCTGAGACTATTTCCTTTTCAATGTTGTAGGTTTGAACATAATTCTGAAATTTGCCTTTGTAACACTGACTAGAGAGATGAGGGAGGATTAGGATTAGCAATAACAATTGTTAATCCTCTTGGTATATAATGAGATACACTTTTACATGTGTGACTTTTATTAAGACGCTCTTGTTAATAGCAGTTTTCACTTACGTTGTTCAATACTGTGTAAGGCAATTTCTATGCACAACTGAACATTGCATGAAAGTCTGCGCAATACAAATGTATTCTTCTTCTTTTTATTATTGTTAGTGTCGAAATATAACCCTCATAACAAAAGGTGTATGACCTCTTTTTGCAAACGACTGCAGCACACCATAAGCTCATGGCATACTAAAAAGTTCTGTAAAACTCAGCTTCAAGTCTCCTTTAAACAGTGTGCAGCTAGACCTTTTGTACAGTGACTGATATGCAGACTAAAACTCTGCATGGTGGTTTTTGGTAGTAGTGGCAGTGGCAAGGTGTGTGCTGGGGGAGGGGAGAGTATGTTACAGTAACCAAAAACCAAATGCACTCACTCAGCATTGCAGTTGACTTAGCAAATGCAGCAGTTGAAGAGCTCAGGTCTAAAAAGAAATATTAGATACAGTAAGGTAAATTGGCCACCACGAAAAAGACCTTCTTTTGATACACACAAAATGGACATGAATGTTGAATCAAGGACAACAGGCATGCAGTTCAAAAAACACATGCCTTTAAAGCTTACAGCTAAAAAGAAGTTGTGTTTGCTGCCACACAAGAATGCTGCACCTCTTCTACAGGTACAGTTACTGTATGTTGAAACTTCAGTGTGGTCAATTACAAAGCACAAAAGATTCATCTGTAATTTTTAATAACTTTGTTTAAATGCCAAAAGGATTAAAAACATGCTAGTTGAGGAGATCACACTATACAGACTACTAGCAATAAAAAAATCTATGGTAAAATTAAGTCATAGTTGAATGAGAATCTAAAAAGTTACAGTAATGCTGTATACAGAATGATGAATAAAATCATAAAAAGAAAATAACAAAAATACCCTGTTGAAAATGGCACATAAAAATGTAAAAAATTATAATAAATTAAATTATATATTTATTGTTCTAATATACATACAATTTAACTCTTAACTAACTATTAACATAATATTTACATAATTTAATTGTTTTTTATCTAGTCAGTAAACAATAATCTTTTATTGCCATTAAAAAATCCAACATATAACATGTTAAGAGTATCTTCAAACCAACCTCTGCGCTGAAACGAAAGCATTTCTATACTTTGATGAAGCTTCTTCAGCTGTTGATCAAGAGTTTCAATCTGATGTTGCTTCTCTTCAAACCACTAAAAGAGAGTTTGAGAAACTGTTACATTTAAACTCTCATACCTGAAAACCATCAAAAAAGTGTGTGATGTAACACATGCTACAAAGCAGTGTGTTATCTCAAGTTGTGGGAACAAGGTAGGTCACTAAAAACTGTACGTACAAAAATGCAGCATTTTCAGTTGATCCTGTAGGTCTGTTGTTGTGCAAGTCTGCAATGGGTGTCACAAGTCACAGGTGAACATGCAATGGCAGTGCAATATGTACTGTAACGCAGTCTAAAGAATGCCTTTTGGCCACGTGTTACATGTACAATGCAACAAAACCATAGAGAAAATTTGCTGCTTACCGCACATTACGAAGCAGCTAGTCACTTACATGTAGCATAATATTTCAAGAAATCATTTTGTGCACTGGATCACTCAAAATAAATACATGTTGAAATCAGATGTCAAAAAGGCATCCTAAAGAAGAAACCAAACCAGTGTGGCACTGTGGAAGTAACCACAATTAAGATATACATTGATGTATATCAAATCTGTAAAGTCATTTACGAGAACGTCAATACACATATCTAAGGTACTCATTCATGAAAATACATGTACGTCTCCTCTAAAATCTTTGAAAGGGGCTGACTGGGCTTGGAATAACATGGCAAGCCAATTTCTGGAACAAACCCTGTGTTGTAATGGCAATGTTTATGCTGCTGACAGTACAGTCAAAGAAGCACACCTGATCAGATTCAGGCATCTTGCTTGTGAGTTGAAACATGGTGTCTCCTACAGACTTCACCAAACGTTTCAAGCCTCCACCGCTTAATGCTGCAGTGTCTTTTGCTCTTGGCAACTGAAATACAAAGAGAAAAAAGGGATAATAACATATGGCAACACTAGAAAGAGTTTACAGCCCTGAAAATAAAATCAAACTATTAGCTTTGCAATGGTGCAACATACAGATTTATTACACAATGAATGCACAGTGAGTGGCATGCAACAAAACACCATGTTAATATTGTTTCGTGTATGAATACAATGAATGCATAAAGAGTGGCATGTAACAAAACGTCACAATATTATTACAAAGAGTGGCATGTAACAAAACATGTTATCTAACACAATAAATGCACAAAGAGTGACATGTGACAAAACATCATATTTAACAAAATTAAAAATACGGAAAGACTCAAACAGAAAACTGCTACGTGTATGTACCGAGTCAGCCTCTAAGAACTGTCGAAAATCTGGATCTTCACGCAGGATAGGGTGCCGGGCAACTCTGTTAAGATATCTGAAAAACACATTTGTAAAAGCAGGAATTAACATTTGGCATGCCCTTGGCATCAAACAGTTGACTCGGTTAGGGTACCCAACAAAATGCTGTGAGCCAACCCAGCAATGGATTAGCACGCAATCTAAGGGGAAGAAGCAGTGTTCCTTTCTGCTCCTGAGTCATAGCTTGCTGTAGCAGACTGGAAATGATTTTCCTTCCTTATTAAATGCCTTAATATTGTTCACTCGTCAGATTTTAAAAATAAATGAAAATTAATCATACTGTCTTACAGTTTTATCTTTAGAAAAAGTCTACAATGTAAATGTGCATGTACTATACACACCTCTCTAAAGCAGCTCTTCTTTTATTAATAAAATCAACTGGAGTACTCTCCTCTCCCTTTCCTAGCTTCACTCTTGTCATTCCTGTGAAATAAACACAGATGAATTCTTACCTTTTGGCAAAAGTAAAAAAAAACCCAAAATATTTTCTTTACAAATTGTAACTAAAATGTCCAAGAACCAGTACCACATACATCATAATATTATTTTCATGCTCAAAAAATTAATCACTGGCCTTGAAATCTACACTGCAATGTACATGTACATGTATGAAGCCCATTCCAACAACTGTTCTGGGTATTTCCAAGAAGAACATAGTTACAGTATTTTCTCGATTAAACACCAGGGGCGTTTATGTAAAAATAATTAATTAATGAACCCTTTTTCGATAGAGAGTTGGTTTGGCAGCAATAATGTAAATAAAAGACACAACGAGAGAGTAATGGGCAAAATTTTGGGTAGCAGGGAAGCGCACTACTCTAGGGGCTGGGGGACCAGGAGCTCTCCTGGGGGGAGACAAGATCGGGTGGTACCCGGGGTAGCCACCCTGGACAGAGGTCCTGATCAATCTCCAGTAGGGTGAGGCCCATATCCCCTAGTCACTGGGAACTAAGGGGAACCAGGAGGGGGGCCCTCCTGGGTGGAGTACAGATCAGGTGAGACCGGGGGTCCACACCCTGGAATGGACATTTTTCTGGACCCTTCTCCAAGGGCTAAGCCTTACTGTGGGGTAAAGTACAGCCAAGGGTTGCACTTCCCTGCCACCATTGTTTATTTGAGGCTAGGACAAGAAAACTATGTTACAGGGCCACTCAGATTATGTTAAGGTAATATTCGGTATAAAAACTATATATATAGAAATAGATGTCACTTAAACGATATAAAGTCCTTATGCATACTAAGGAAATGAAAAGTTAGAGGAAATAAGAGTCCAAAGTCTTTTTCGCTGTGAACCTATGTACAGTGTATATATGAATTGCTTTTCATGTGTACCTTTAGAAGTTTTATATGTAGAAATTAAGTGTCAGCAGCCTAGTAAAGGTTGTTGCTGTGTTTTGTTTTTGTTTTTCTGTTTTTTTTTTTTGGTAAACCATACATATAGAGTTGTTACATTTAAAGCTCCTTTTATAGTAGCTGTAGAGGGCCCTACCTATGGCATTGTACACTGTTAGGTGTCACCCTCTGAAATAATGTATATCCTTTTTATTTATAACTGAGCAAGACAAAGGCTCCATACAGAAAAGGGGGGGGGGGTGGGAGGGAAAAACAGTTGTGACAGAACCAAAGCCCTGAAGGAATAGGCTGAAAAAGGCAGTGGATATCATTTTTAGGGGAGCACATGTGCATTGTGAACATGTGATAGCGTGAATGGAACCTTTGTAGAACCTAGTAAATGCAAGGTAAATTACTGTGGACTTTGCCTAGGAATAAGGCTGCCTTGTACTACGAACAGGTAGCAATTGATGCTGCTATTCTTGCCCTTTGGACTGGATGTCTACTGACAGTTACTTAACAATACAGGGGCTCATTGAAACGATTGACATTGTTTGACATAGAATAAAGGTACTTTGTAATGTCAGAGTACTGAAGCACTTCTGTGTACAGATTGGGCATAGTAGATCTCCAGGTTCATTAACCTCAGTTTATATGGTAATAAACTTGAACCTAGACCTGGAGTTTATTAAAATGTTGTATTTTTCATCCTTTTTGAAAGCCTAATTTCTTTTGGTAATAAATATTAATACTTTAAGTTCACTAAACTTACAGCAACATATAGCACAACATGAGTAAAACAGGCATAAAATGTCACCGTTTTGGTCTCTAGTCGATAAAATTCAAAACAAGGTGGAGAACTGGGTGCTCAGTAGCATTCCTTTAGTTGGAATTAGAAAAATAAATTGAACTGAATACTCGAATAAACACTGGTACCTCAAATAAACGCGGGGCTGTTTATTTCAAATTTGATCGTGTGGACCCGGCATTTATTTGAGGCCTGGCAATTAATTGAGAAAATACAGTAGGTCACTCTGCAAAATGACTATTAGGAGAGAACACCTTTATATCAATAATTATTGGATATCATTTTAAGACAAGGAGCAGAGAAACCAAAAAAATTAGGCAGCATTGTTAGCAACTTTCTATTTTAAGTTAACGTGATGTACATGTATCTGCAATATAAACAGTTGTCCCAGCTCAAATTATCTTGGGCACACACTGCAAGGCTTGTTTGTAGCACATGTTTGTTCAACCTACCAACAACAGACTTTTCAGGAGCTGGGGGTACAATCCTGCCCAGGTGTAGAAACTTGCCATTCAGTCGCTCATGAAGACCAAGGAAGTCACTGAATCGACGTTTGACAGTTGTCTCGGCATTCTTAAATGTCGGCATGCTTGTCTACAACAAACAATTAATTTGATTACCGAACTGTGAAACTAAGACAACTTTAAACACCAGAATTGGAGTGTTTATTGTGCTGAGAAAGAAAACCAATCAGAAACAAGATAAATGAACTGCAAGCCATAATGGTAATTAATTTTGTGGTTTGCGGTTTTTTTAATTTGACCTCACCTCTGATTGGTGGTGACACAATGAACATTCCTAAAATAGTTCCAAGTGATCACGCTTTTATTACTCGCACGGTAAAGTTTTGTAAGTGTAAGATGCATAAGGAAACAATGTCTGAAAAAACCAATTCAAGTTTCAAAATTCATAGAACTGTTTATTCAAGTTGCAGGAGCAACAATCCAAATTTAGAAATACATGTATGAACCACTAAAAAGATGAACTGCTTATCACAGTGTACATCCAAAGAAAATGAGCAAAAGAAAATTTTCTGTTTTAAGCAGAAGCAGGAACATACAGAGGTGCAGTTAGTAATGGGTCATTCCACAGTATCTTGGTACCTTGGTATCACTTTTTAAAATGTCTTCAAATGAGCCTCAGCAATAATTTAAAATGTAATGAAGTGTTGTAACTTTACTTTACATGAAAGGTTTTAAATCCACAGGACGGCATTGCTGCATAAATTATAATTAATTACAAAAATCCAGAAATGGCTGTTGCGGAGACTACAAATGTCTTGTTGGTCTATTAAAAAAATAATAAAGCTGAAAGATTTAGTTAGTTACTAGATATACTCTACTGCTGTTTTCTTAAACATCTGATTCAAACTGAGTTAACAGATAAAAAAAGTTTGCTACAAGTTTGGCAAGTTCTAATTATACTTGGAGGTAAATTGTACTGCATCAACATGTCCTGAATGTTTCCTCATAAGGACAAAAAATGAACTTGTTTTTTTGGTTGCAGAGACTACAACTGCTAGAGGCTAGAATTTTTCGGCCAAAATGATAAAATGCAATACCAAATTGTTAGAATTGTGCATTTTTATATGAGAGAGAGATGTCTGCAGCATAATCAACTGTTTTATGGCTTTTAAAAGACATACTCTCTACTTGCTACTTTGCCAACACTAAGAGAACTGGCACTAGTATGCTTCTGAGCATGAGTCAAAATGTATTTTCCAGTACAACACAATCATTTAAAATTACTTCATTGTGATAGTAAACTACATGAGGGTAAAATGTCCTTTGCAGTACAAGGCAGGCAGACATTTTCAATTTATTCTAGATTGAAGAGAACTTTTCACGTTAGAGCAGTGGTCAAGCAAGTTGATTGGAGGTGTACACAGTTATATTTTGATTGACAATATCTGTTTTGTTGCTGTTTGTAGCAATTGAATGTGATTATTATGCTTGTTTTAAAACTTCAAATTTTGCATTTTTATTGGCTTTGTCATTTTTGTTGCTGCCTTTTTTATTCAAAGTACCTGATGTAGTCTCCACAATGTAGTCTCCACAACAGAACCCCTATTAAAATTATTTATCATACTGGGAAGTACGTGTAGAAGCAACATCAGTTAAATGTTTTGGCACTCACATAAACTGGAAAAAATGCCCTTATGAAAAAAGTATACAAACATCATACGTGTTTCTCCGATTCAGAGAACTTCCCGCTTTAGCATGGTTAATTACAAATAAATAATTTTCTAAATGTAAAGAAGATCCTCGCAGTTATTAACGCAACTTATGCAGTTGCGAAAAGAAAGCCTGAAAAAATCAGGCTTGCCGGGATTCCAACCCTGACCTCTGCGATACCGGTGCAGCGCTGGTATCGCAGAGGTCAGGGTTCGAATCCCGGCAAGCTTGATTTTTTCAGGCTTTCTTTTCGCAACTGCATAAGTTGCGTTAATAACTGCGAGGATCTTCTTTACATTTATTTCTTCATTCCGCATTTCAAATATATGAATTTCATATATTCATAATTTCAAATAATTTTCTGCGTAGTCTCCACAACAGCCACATAACTTGCAGTGACCTCCCACTCATTTGATTCAGAGTGAATTACACTACTCTTAGACATAGCTCTAATGGACATCTACCTTACAAGAAGAGCAGGGTGTGCTTTGAAATCTAGGTTTCTACATACAGAGCATTAAACATCTGTGAATGTAGTCTCCGCAACTGACGGAATACTGTGGAATCACCCTAATATGAGTTTTGATCTCTTTCGTGCCAAGCAAATGGTCTGTAATACATCATGTAGGGCATAGATATGGGGAGGTTCAACTGCAGAGAAACCTACTGAACCACTCCCAATAACTTAAACCTTCAAGGGAAATCAAAAAAAGCTCAAGTCATTGTGAGTTTGAGTTACTGAGGGTAAAATTATACAGAAAATTACCTGAAGGAAAAAGAAAAACATTTTACTTTGAGTTAGCAGGGGGTTGAGTTACCATGGGTTTGAGTCATCAGAAGTCAACTGTAAATTGTTTAGTTAGCATGTGTGAGAATATTAATTTTCCCCAGTACAGATCAAGCTACTCGTATAACATCTGTTAATGGAACAGGACCTTGTCGACAATACTAGGTGGGCCCGGGACAAAGGGCAGTAGTTATCTTCACAAATTGATGTGAATAACATGGGAATTACACTTGTAAGTGTAACATTGTGTTACTTACCTGTGTTGTTACTTTGAACACCATGTAAGAACTCATACCATCACCTAGGCAGTAAAAATAATAACATTACCCTTAAAATACCCTTAAAAGTACTACACATCTAACACCATACTACTTTTTTCTAAAAGCTTCAAAGCCATCAATTTTATTCTCAACACTGGCTGTGGTTGCACCTCACAGGTAAATCATAATTAAGATATTCTTAAAGGGTGATTTTGATATAGGAAGCATCTCTGTGTGAACTCAAAAAAACTTATTTTGAGATCTCAACTGATGAGGATGTAATTGACACTTACTAAGCGGACATACAAATCGTGAAAACTTTTGATTGGATTTTGACATTTTCCAAAACAAATGGTTGGTCACGGGGAAACAGTGCATCTATAGTAATCTTGTAATCTTTTCATTACTAGTTTAGTATTCTGCTCTTGTTGCAATTGAACTGGAAAATTGAGCAATTCAAAAAAAAAAAAAGAGAGAGAGAGAGAGAGTGAGGTTCACGACTGCAAACCCGAAGTTGCTTCTAACCTTAACGGCTTCAAAATCCAGAAAGATGTTTGCCTGTGTCTGTTTTGAAAGCCATCAAGGTTAGAAGCTTCCACCTTGCTTGGTTAGGTAGATTTTGGATTGGTTTATAACTTTTATTTTGCAGCTAGCTTGCTATGGAGCAAATTCCATGTAGCACAGCTCAAAAGAATGTGGTCTGAATCTTAAGTCTCTCTTGCCTTGCACCTCCAGCCCAAGGCAAATCATGCAATACATACCAACTTTTTCAGGATCTGTAACGTTGATGTTCATGTCAAAAGTATCGTCTTCCTCCTCTTCTGCTGCGTCTTTTTCCTGAAGACAAGACAACTTTGAGATTGGAAATTATGTTATACAAGCAGAAAAAGTTATTAATAATTTTTTAGAATAAATCTTAATCTGTCCTTACTATCATAAACTTGTGACAGCTTTTTGACTTTCTTAAAGCCAGTATTCATTTGTAAATCTGTTTTTTGTTCCCAAAGTTGGTTACTTTTCTTCTCTTTCCCCCAGTAGTGGAGGGAGACTGGGGAACAAGAGCCCAGGAGAAATGAAGGTGGAAGGTGAATGGGAGGTGGGAGTAGGGGAGGGGGGGTGGGATGTGGGAGGAAGCTAGTGAAATGGTGGGGGGGGGGATTATGCAACATTGCACAATATTTTGCAATTGAAAAAGCACAAATTAAAGAAGCGGGAGTCAACATAAGTAGGGCCGGAACCAGGACGAAAGGGTACGAGAAGCAGAAAGTTTAAACCTCCCTCACAATACTTACTTTATTTGACATTTACAGCACCTGCTGTATTCAATCAAACTTAATCATATCAAAATTTTAATCAAACACATTAAAAATTCACTTTTTCCAAATGCGTTTGAAGCATAGACAATTTCTTTAGTTTATGATGAGGTAGTTTCCCTGAGAAGCTGGCTTCTTCAAAAACAACCCTGACAGTCAGTCATTGAAGTGAATGTGCCAGATGAACATAATTGAACTTGTGTTACATATTTAAAACTCAAACTTCACAACCCATGAACTCCACAGCTAGATGCATTCCTTTCCCTGTTAATTAAATATCACTTCCTTGGCAAACCACTTAATACCTATAACTTAATTTTTAAAATACGTATAACTTAATTCGCCTCATGTTTCAATAGTTTCCACAGGTAGATGAAACGTAAACTTTTTATACATGTATAAGCTTAACAAAATTTATTTTGTCTTCAAGCTAAAACTACGATCGAGACCACGTTGTGAAGAATTGCGCACATAAATATGTTCCTTGTTATATGTTAATTACCCAGTTTCGCAAAGCCAAGGGATGCCTTGACGGTAAATAGTCCGCTAATAACTCGTTATCTTGAATAAATTTGTAAAATTAGCTACATTTACACTGTACCCCGTTGTCAGAGCTCACGAAAGGTCAACTGAACTCCGCTCCGCAAGTAAAAATAAAAGCATAAACTAGAATCCAACCTCAGGCTTTTCCTTAGGAGCTGGTTTGCTGTCATCTTCGCTCGGTTCCGAAAGATTTGTCACATCAACAGAAGCAGCAGCCCCAGTAGGCAGGTCTGTCTTCTCCTCGCCCGGATCAGCCCCCTTATCATCACTTTCGGGGCTGTCAGCTGGCTTCGGATCTTCTTCATCTAGCGTAATTTCAGTGGTCTCTCCGATGTTGAAAGGATTGGTGTCTGCGGCCTCGTCTGACTTTGTTTCTGGCGTGTCCGCATCCTCGTCGAAAAGAGCAGGAGGTTCACGATCGTCCGCCATCTTGACTTTGGATGACTGGGGTCACGTGGGCACGGCCTCGACTGGGTGTTCAAGGGTGAGAGCGACAAAGAAGCTTCCGCTTCCCATTTTCCGTTTCCCTTTTTCAATTTTATTGTTTTCTTTTTTCTTTCTTTTTCAATTTCGTTTTATTCTGCTGGAAGTAACTTATGTGGCTAGACTAGCGTTCTAAACAACAAAAACGTTATATCACACGTTCTATGCCACTGCACCAAGTGTGCAACGCTGCTATCTTTGGGGCGATTGAAGTGACGTACGAGGTACACCCAAAGCGACTTACATAAATTTACCTCTTTCCGATCTATGGTACTCAGCTATAATGACAACTGACAACTTCCAACAATAGAAGCGCAATGTGAGTAATTTTTTTTCATTGTTATAGTTGTTTCTTAATTTTATTTTATTTTTATTGTTGTTGTTCTAGTTTTAATAATAATGTTTCAAGGCAGAAAGGCTCTCTCACCTGTGACTTGTGATACTCAGAGAGGTCCTGCTCGAAAAAAAATCACAGTTACAATGCTAATATTACGTTGAACTAAAAATGTGGTCTCCAGCGCCAACCTACACATGATATGAAATTTGCTCTCAAAACGTACGTGTTTATTTTTGGTTGCATTTGACGCCCAAGGGTGGATCAAGTGCTGTTTGAGAAGCTACTTCCTTATTAATAGACCTAGACGTACGTGTCCGTCTTTTAGCCCACTCTGAAGTTGCAGTCGATTTGGGTATGGTTTTTAACAGATTTTCATCAGAATGGTGAAATGGGTCTGGGGCCGATAACATGGTGAGACGTTGCTGAGTAATACTGATTTACCCCAAGTTACTCCTTTTACTGTACTGTGTTGAAATATCGCAAGTCACTTTAACGCCTAAGCGAGTATTTTACATCAAAGCTAGCTCTCTAGCTGTCTCTAAAGTTATTTTCGATAGCTGATAATCGAATCAATCAATCAGTGATAATTCCTATTTGAAGTTGACGAGATTTGTGAGGAAATGTGAGCAATGTGAGCACTAACAAGGATCAGCATCTTCAAAGAATATTCTGGTCATTGCAGCGTCGATGTGATCAGCACTAAATTGAATATTTCGGCTTTAACTTCAAACAAAAGTCATAATTATTTTATAAATTGTTCCAAAAACAAATGCACGACTTACCTTCCCTTTTCCTTTATTCACAAACCGGTGTTACAGCAAAAATAAGGTGATTTCGTTACTTAACTGCACATGGCGTAAATTAGTTTTATTTCAGAGTGACAAAGACTATACCAAATTTGTATTTTCAGTATTTTATCTAATTATGATAATCTTGGAGCACATTATTTTTGCATAGATCATTTCGACCACAAGCGAAATTAAAACGACGAATAGTCAGAGTTCGATTTCAGACATCTGGAGAAGACCTCAAATTGAAATTTAGGCATTTATATTTGGATAGCACTTCCTATTCAAATTTTATTTTAAATACTCGAGTGCTGATCAAATGGATCATGCATTCAGTCACATTTTGCAAGAAACACAGCCACAAAGTTTATCGGATGAAGTTTTTAATATATTTGGATGTGTGCACACATTCTCATGTTTTCACCAAACAGCTTGACAAATTGAACCTTACCCACACAAATAAAATTTACTCATGATCATGATTGTGGTAAGACGTTAGCCTCCCATGCAGTCGTTTTTAGGGGATTCGTACTAAAAACGACTGCGTGGGGGGCTAGTAAGACGTTAGCCATTAAATCGTCTTTTTTGTAGTCTCCTAGTTTGTGGTGATAACAAATTAAATATATTGATTTTTTTGGGTAAAGCTAAACCATTTATGTTTGTGCACTATATCCTACATGAGCACCTAGGTTATAAAAGTATCAGTAAGCCCGACATAAAAAGCAATTTTAATGACATTTGTGCGTAACAACAGGTGAGCTTGTTCCCAGTCATCCTCGGCGGAATATCAAATGTGACGTGTGACCCATCAAGCTCAACGGGACTATTCGCCTGTAGGATGTCTCGCACTTCGCGCTATCGTGTTCGGCCCCTGGCTTACGCTGTCACTCGAGAAGCGCGTAAAGGCCTGGGGACGAGACTGCCCCTCAGTGTGTTTGTGGGGGAGGGGGGGGGGGGAAAGGAGACAGGGGCGCATAAGTGGAACATGTGGAGAAGAGGCGGGAACCAGGCGAGAAGAGGAAGAGAACCGGGGTAAAAATAAGTGATATTTCTGACATGTAGTAAAACAAGCATAAGTACAAAGCATAAATGCAAAGAGACAGAGACCACCGATGCAATGCTGGGCCTGGAGGGGGGGGGGGAGGCGACGGGAGAACCTCGAGTAAGGAGTACGCAATGTCGCAAGAAAAAAATTTCATCATTTTGACACGGAAGCTGTAGACTGCAAGTAGCCTCTAATTTTGGCGATCGCGATTGTGGGGCGGGCGAAATACACACACGCGCGCGCGCGAAATTTCGAGGAGACGCGACGCGAGGGGAGCGCCAAAAATTATTAACACGGAAGTGAGGGTTCGATGAGATATCGAAACTACTGGCACTCGGCCCTAATATTGTGCAAGAGTGTGAGAAAAATCGAACATTTTCTTGCAGTTAGGGTTCTGAATCCCAAACTTCCTAAGCTCTTCAATCTCGACTCAGTTTATAATTGTACTTTTTATATAATACCGTATCTATTGTGAAAGCCATAACCGGCAAAATCGTACCTTCTCGCGTCACTAAATTTATGCTAAAGTACTACCTGTATGAAAGCAGGCAACGACAAATGTGGGACAATACAATTTATTCTACATTTTGTCACCTGTCAATTGTTCATAGTTTTCTTGAAGTATGAAACTTAGGACAATTAGAATTTATAGAAATCTACATCGTCAAGCTATACAAACTGAATTCACGCTTGTGCTTTGAACTATCTAAAGTAGATAAAGTCTTCATACAAAATTTGTGCTTTTTTAAAGCAAACATGTAGAGTAAAACGAAAATGACGTTCCTTTTATAATATTCTTAATATATGTATCTGTTTATATTTTCATTTTCAATTCTAAGAAACTGAACTTGAAATCAAGTAGAAAACGTGTATTCACGTCTGAAGTCACTAGTAATATTCGGTACCGTCGCCTTTCAATTGTTCATAGCTGTCATAAGGTATTGAATCAGACAGATCGTCAAATTCACTCGAATCATTTAATCGACTGAGTCGGACTGTCGCATTGTTAATCACATCCCGTCGAATTTTCCAATAAGGCGGACACGAACTTCCGTAGATTTCAACTTGTGTGTGTCCTTCTGGGGTGACTAAGCCCAGGGCGAAGTAATCGTCCAAAAAGCTTGCATGCTCCAGATAATACCGAAACAAAACGTTGTTTGTGTCTGCTTCTGAAACAGTGAAGAAGTAAAGTTTAACAACACTATCGTCATCTTCCTGGATCATAACAGGTTTAAAGTATTGGCCCCCTGTAAGCAGACAAGATCCCATCTCAGATATCTCCCTGCCAAACGCATTTATTCTTGCAGCTTCGAAGAAATCGTCCCCGAGTGCAGTTTTCAATCGCATGATGCTATTCACGATTTTCTCGGCATCGCTATGTTTGTTTTCATTAGTCAAGCGGCTCATTTCCATGGTTGCCGCATTTAGGACTCCAATAATCTTTAACCTATAGTTTTCAAGGTCTGTTTTCGAGTTCAGTTGATGTACTTTTTCCCTCAAGCCCCGCGCGTGCTCTAGTTTGAGCAAAACAGTCTCCAAGCGCGTGTCCACCGCCATGTATTGACTCTCATGTTTTGACGCCGGCAGGAAATTTTCCCGTGGATTTTGCGTTCTTGAAGCTTCGTGAAGTAATGGAGTGTCGTCAAGATCGAGATCTAGCGAATCGCTATTTGTATCGTCAGCAGATCGTCTGCTGGGAAAGCAACCCATGATTTTACAAAGCAATCCTTTTGAATTCCGTCACCGTCTGTACCCGGTGATTCAAAAAGTTTTGCCCGAAGCATTAACTTTCAAGTGAATTGAGTATCGGAACTGGTGCGTAAACTAACGTAACTATTTAAAATGCAAATATCTACACAAGTGAGTTAAAACAAAGGGTGAGTCCCTGGGGTATCTGCTATGTATTCTCTGGATATTGCAGTAAACAAAGTATAACAAAGACCCTTCAAACTTCCGGTGCGATCTGCAAGTCATGCATCATTTCTTTTGACTACAAGCAGTCGAGTTTTTTCTCTGGGAAAGCCGGAAAAAAAATTAAACAAGCGATTGCGTGCGAAACTTACAGTTCAAGCGAAAATCGAAGCTCTCAACCTCCTGACATGTGGACGTTTCTGCGAGGATTTTTTTTTTTAATTGTTATTATACACATAGTACAACTACATTCATTTGTTAATACAGAATATTATAAATTACAATTATCCATATCACGCTAGCTACACTAAATTACAATAAATCACAATTACAATAAATTAGATGCACTATTAAGTTTAGAAAAAGGAGCGAAAACAAAATAAAAGTAAAAGGAGCATCTTAAACAATTAGGTATTTAATAAATAAGGTATAATACTTTAATCTATCTTCTCTATTTTATACTTTGTGTTTAATTTATTGACATAATCGGAGAGAGTAATTGGTCTGTTGTGCAGTTTGTTGGTATAAATGTAATAACGCATATACAGCAAGGTATCATTAAGTTTTCTTATCAAAGTTTTGTTTTCAAGTGAAGAGGCGGGAGATAAACCGAATAACGTTTCTTTAACAGATGGATGGTGATTGGAGTTGTTCACGCTATTAAACCATTGAATAACTCTCCTTTGAAAAGCTTTTGAAAATTGGCAGTGAATGAAAGTATGCTCAATAGAGTCTTCATTTCCACAATATAAACAATCCCCGTCATCTTTAATACCAAAACGGTGTAGCTCCTTCTTAGTGACTATAATTCTATGTAAGAACTTGTAGTGGAATTCTTTCAATTTATTTTCTTTACAAATTCGTTTTGTCAACTTAAAAAAGTGCCCCCAATCAGTGGAGTTTGAATTCAAATTTTTGCTCCATTTCGTTGGGCCGGTAGGAAAAGAATGATTTGCCTTATTATTTAGTAGCCAGTAGAAATCTTTTGCCTTTGCTTTCACTAAGTCAATTTCGATGTTTTCCTCAAGTTGGAACTTGGGTTGATCTCCCAAATAACTTTCTTTTGGAAGTTTTCCAAAATTACGTGCCCTTGTTAGAAGCGTTTTAGGGATGGCATTTATAACTTGACAAAATTTTAAAAAATTGGTTTTACAGTCATATTTCCTTTGGAACTGTTGAAAAGAAGTTTGCTGTCCGTTTTCATTTAAAAGGTCCTGAATAGATATGATTCCTTTGGAAAACCATTCTCGAAGAAAGAATGGCTTTCCCCCTATAAGGATAGCTTTGTTGTTAAAAAGAATTGTTTCTTGTCCTTGTTGGTAGTTGTACTTAGACTTTAATTCCGAGAAAAAAGATAAAATGTCTTTGTAAAAGATTGGTAATTTAGGATCTAAGTATTTTGCATCGTAATTACACCTAAGGAAAAAATTTAATCCTCCAAGTTTTGTGAAAAAATAATTTGGTACTGATTTCCAATTGCGTCTTTCGGGGTTAAGTAGTCTTGAGATCCAAGCCAGTCTTAACCCCTTTATAATAAGATCGATATCCGTCATACGGATTCCACCTCGATCATAATCCTGATAAATGCTTTCTCTTTTAATTTTGTCCTTTTTTTTGTTCCATAAGAAACTGAAAAGCTTACTTTTGATGGTGAATTGGACTTCGGTTTGAGTGTTTAAATTGGAAGCTGCATAGACTATTTGGGATAGCCCAAGAGATTGCCTTTCCAAACAAGGTCAGGTTTCTTGCTTTCCATAAATCCAGTTTCGTTTGTAATTTTTTGACTTTTAAATCGAAATTAAAATGTTTGTTCTTATTATCATCATATGAGAGATATATCCCTAGAATTTTTACAGGTTTGTTTACCCACTGTAATTGTAACGGTGTAGTTTTGTTCTTTGACCATTTTCCCAACCATATCGCCTTAGTCTTTTTTACATTTAATTTTAAGCCTGAGATGACTCCAAAGTTATTGACTTTGTTAAGAGAATTTTCTACTGAAATAATATCTGTACAAAATAAGTTAGTATCATCTGCAAATTGACTAATTTTAACCTCATTTCCAAATAAATTAATCCCATTGATTTCAGTTGTCTGGCGAAGCTTGTTTGATAATATTTCTGCGCTCAATATGAAAAGATATGGGGAAAGCGGGCAGCCTTGCCTGACCCCTCTTGTTGGTTTAATCCAATTGGTGGTAAAGCCATTATTCAATACCGTACTTTCGATATTTGTATAAAAAATTCTAATCCATCTTTTGACAGTCTCGCCGAAATTGAAGAGATCTAATACCTTCATTATGAATTGCCATTCCAAGGTGTCAAAGGCTTTCTCAAAGTCTAGTGACACCAGAATGCCCCCTTTCTTTTCCGACATGGTGTACTCCATTACATCGTTTATCAGGCGTATATTTTCTCCAATATAACGACCTTTCATGAATCCGGTTTGATCGGAGTGAACTAATTTTGGGAGTACTGATTCTATTCTTTTGGCTAATGCTTTAGATGCAATCTTATAATCAATGTTGAGTAAGGTTATAGGTCTCCAATTCTGAATGTCTAGAGGGTCAGAGTCTTCTTTAGGTATCAAAGTAATTACACCTCTTCGCTGTGAAATGGAGAGTTCTCCTTCTTCAAAGGCTTTGGATCAGATCGAATCCTATTAAATCAAAGAAGTGTTTATAGAACTCAGCGGTGAATCCGTCTTCACCTGGAGATTTATTGTCTTCAAAAGATTCTAATATCTTTTTACACTCCTCCAAGGTAAAAATCCCTTCCATTTGTTCCTGTTCTTCGTTATTAAGTTCTGGGATTTCGATTTCCCGAATAAATTCATCAAAAGCTTCTTGGGTCACAGTTATTTTAGAGCTGTAAAGGTCCTCATAGAATTTCTCTATTTGTTGTAAGATTTTAACCTCTTCTTTTATTGTTACGTTATCGCTAGTTTGAAGTTCGGTTATTGTCTTCCTATTATAGTTTTGCTTCTCTAAATTAAAGAAATATTTAGTCGGCCGCTCTCCTTTCTCTACCCACCTGCATTTCGATCGGAAAATTGCAGCGCGTCCTTTTTCTTCGTATATTGATTGAAACTCTGTTGAGGTTGTCGTACTGTTTCTGCGAGGATGGTGACCCTTGTGGACGCTAATGTGTTCACCTTTTGGCTAACTATATAACTCTAACATAAGCCGGTAAAGTATGATCGTCCGGGTGAGTGTAGCCCTGTGTAGGACTGTTTGTGGTGACATTGACTGATGTTTTGACAACCTGAGCGAAAGCATCATTACTCTGATGATGACTTCCGCTCAGGTTGTCGAGACGTCAGTCACTGTCACCAAAAACAGTCCTCCTCAGGACTACAAACAAATAAGGGGGTTAGTTTCTAAAGAAACTGTGGTGCTGCGTCGGTGGGGACGTGAAACACAAAATTTTGGATTTATCAACTGAGTTGAAGTTGATAAGGTAAATTGGCCACCGTAAAGAGCTTGAAAGCTGACGTTTTGAGCGTTAGCCCCTCGTCAGAGCGAATCAAAGAATTGTGGGTTGCACTTGGTTTATATAGAGAGAGTGGTGGAGCTATGCTATTGGTAGGAACATGGCAACTTTTCATTCAACTGATTTATTCTTGTTTTTCACGTTGCCATGTTCCTACCAATATATAGCGTAGCTCCACCACTCTCCATATAAACCAAGTGCAACCCATAATTCCTTGATTCGCCCTGAGGAAGGGCTAATGCTCGCAATGTCAGCTTTCAATCTCTTTACGGTGACCAGTTTACCTTATCAACTCAGTTGATAAATCCAAAATTTTGTGCTCCTCAGGATTACACTCACCCGGACGATCACACTTCACCGACATATGATATGACTCCTGGGTTCAAACCCTTTACAGCATTTAACTCTTAGGGGAAAGATTTTTCGACAAGCCGTAGTCTATTATTTCACTCACTTGACCGTTCAATGTAATTTTTTTAAAGATTGAAGACAGATATCTCGTTAGCCTTGGAGAACAGGCTCCTTTAAAAAACAACGGAGCGCAGACCAATCAGCGAACTGGAAGCTAGCCGAGTACGGACTGAAGAGGGGAATGCCTCGCACCGTTCTCTCCACTCGATGATTTTTCAAAAGAACCTGTTTATACGCAATACTGACTGGTACAAAAAAAAATACAATTTCAGCAATTTAACAGTCAACTAAACCGTGAACTAGCATTGCACTTGCGTTTTATAACAGTTCCCAGCAGCAGTTTCCATTGTCATCAGTCAAGTAGTCATGATAAAAATTTAAACTCTCCCTAGGAGCCTGTTGCTCAGAACTCCCAGAAGCTTTTAAATAAACCACTGTACATCTGATCATCCGAAGTGTCGGGAAGGTTTGAGAAACAGGGCCTAAACTCCTGAACTCTCGGCCCTTGAGCAAAACCAAAGGCAACCACAGAAATGTTCAATCTTAGTTTTTTTTTGTTTCCAGCTTTCTCATCGTTCAAAATGTCGTTGCCATTTCTGGGGGCTCTTGAACCCTGAAACAGTTCAATTCTCTAATGGCACGCTTGCCTAGTCCGTCCCTAGGGGCCGTGCATTTTGAGTGAGGAAACAGAGTTGCGAGGCCTCAATTGGGAAGGTCAGGAATCGCGAATCTTGTCTCGTTTGTTTCTCCGCAACAGTCCCACAACTGCACGCGCTCCACGACCAACAACAGAGTGGCACCTGGGATGGGCTTTCCAAAATGGCTGCCATAGGCAATTTCACGTATGATGGCGACTAGCCTGCTAAGCAACCGTTTCCGTTGTTGAAGAACTTTTCGCTTTTTGGCTGAGCGAAAATTGGGGCGAGTGCAAAAAAATGGAACTAGAAAAAGCGAAAAATGCTTCAAACTTGTGGAAAGCCTTACGGAAACGGCTACATTTCATTACAACTAGCAGTGATTTATTTCGCTTTTCTTTTCTCAGAATTAAATTGTTAAACCCGGTAAGCCGGTTTAAAGAACAGCTGAGCCTTAGGTGCACGTGAGGCAAAACTGAAAGATGAGGATTTTGGGAGTTATAGCCAAATTGACGCCATTGTGAAAATTACTCATTTCCAAGTTATTTTCAAATTTTAAAATAAAGTCGATGTATGTTGCTAAAAACTCGACGCTGTATCAACTTTGCTTTAGTTCTTGGACTTTACATTTTGATTCAGATTAACTGATATCTGTAAAGTGGACAAAATTTACTTGTCAGCTGAAAACAGGGTTTTGTAAACAACAAGGTAGTTGAGAAATCTAAACTGATTACTGTTAGCTGAGTGCGTGATATTTTCTCCATTTTCTTTAATTTATCGTCGAGAAATGGTACTTCCCGGAGGCATTCTATATTGGCTGAGCTCATTTAGTAAACAAAAGGCACTAATTTAAGCCTTCTTGATAAAGGTTCTTGAGTCGTTTTGGTCGATTAGTAACTCTTTTTGTGTTAAGTACAGATTACGCAAGTTTATTGGGATAAATTAAAGACACTGAAACGAACACACGACTACGATAGCATTTTAATCAAGTGTGAGAAATTTCCATTGAATATATTCTCTTTTCCCTCAGGTTGGATCAGCCTTAATGGCGGTGCTATTAGGTACGAGGTGAATTTCATGCCTTGGTTTGAGTGAATGATTGTGGACAATTTGAGCGACTAAATTAAAATATCTAAAAACTTCAAATCAGTGAATGGAAAACCAACGAAATTCTAATTAAAAAATTACATTTTAATCTGAAATCAAACAAACAAATAAATAGAAATCTCATATTTATTCTAAAAAAATTAATAATAATAAGAAAAACAAATTAAAACGTAAAAAACAGGCATGAAGTCAGTCCATTACCAAGTAATTTTTTGAGAGGTTGTTTGTTATTTTTAATGTATGAATTTAACGATCTCTACAGGTCCAGCACAACAACATTAGCAACAAAAGAGACTATTTATTTATTAATATACCAAACGTAAATGAACCAACAGGCAGCGTGATACAGATAAACCAAGTGAATCCCACAATTATAGTCAAAAACGAGGTTGAATTGCAGGGAAAATTATGACGAAAACGGGAAACATGCAGAGGCGTATTTTCAAGCGAAGGACAACAAAAAGAGAAAAGAAAAACAAAAACGTACATTTTGAAGAGTAAATAACTGGCAGTCGCTAGCAATAATATGCAGTGTTAAAACATCGACGACATCGCATTCGATAACAAACCGTTTCCATAGTTTCGCAGAATGGATTTGTCTTCAAATCGAGCTCAGAGATACTTTTCGCGGAGAGAAAAAAATTCGTGCTAAGTTCTTGGGACCTAGACCAGGAAAGATAAGGAAGGGATTTCAGAAAGTCTAAGTTCCGAATAACTAAACCGTTTGCGACGATTTTTGATAAGATAGGAAGCGGAATGAACACCGTGTCTTAATGAAGCCTTAGCCGATGGCGTAAAAATTTCAATGTCTTCAATGCTCTTTATTCTAGGTTGAATAGAATGTCTAGGTTGGTGTCAAACATGAATAATGAATTTGAGTTATCTGTTTTTCTGTTGTTTCGTGAGTAATAAAACAAAAAGTTGTTATGTAATAAATGGATAGACTGATTGCGCGGAGTTTCGGAGTTTGAGTAATTTAGCACTGACTTTTTATCATTCACTAATTGCAATCGTCAACTTGATGTTAAAAATGGGTAGCTCTCCGTCGAAAGGAGAACTGTTTACACCGCAAGAGGGCAACAAGTATAAGATGAAAAAAACGAAGGTCTTAAAATCGAGAAGGGGCTTGGAATACCTTTTAACAGATCTGACAAATGTTTGTCTTGAAGACAACTCGCCGAGGAAAGTTATCTCAAAATTAGAGAAGGCTCTTTGCTGGACGAGTAAACACGAAATTTCTTGGAGTCCTGAATTTACTAGCTCAGTTAACGAGCTTTTAGTGGAGGCTTGCGAAGAAATGAGTCGTTTGACCGAAGTGGGAAATTGCAGTATGGCAGACGAGATTGCAAAAATGATTCTGAAGTTGCGAATTGCTTGGGGTAGCGAAGTCTTTGAACATCTGAAGATCAAATCTTTTCCACGCGAAAGAATAGAAACAAAAAACGCGGCAATTCTCGCGGGGCAGTACTTTAAACCAGAGCAATTCTACAAGAGCGACGATCGAATCTGTCGATTGTACTTCTTCGAAGTAACGGACGCAGAAACCAGCGAGTTCGTGTTCACGTAAGTAGTAATGTCTGTCTGTATAGGGCACAATGCATTGCCGTCGTCGTTTTCATGACGTCACAAGGCTCATTTGCATAGAAGTCGAGGTGGAGCGGAAACGGGCCTCGTGATCAAGTCGAGGTGGACCGGAAAAGACGTCACAGGCCTCGTTATCAGGTCGAGGCATAGGGGAAATACGTCACGAGATCTTAGGTTTATTATTAATTATGATTGCATTGGTTTGTTTGTCGGTAACGGCGTCATTTTGGTTCATGTCTGAAGCGTGTAAGGGTGAAATTATGAAGCCACGTCGAAGACCTTTGCGATGTTTGGATTCTTTTCAGAATATTTTTGGACGAGAAGCATTGCGTTTAATAACAAGACCCGAGAGATCACATTTGGCTCGATTGGCCGAGAGGATCAGAGAAAGAAGAGAAGAAACGTGGCGTACGTCACGAGATCTTAGGTTTATTATTAATTATGATTGCATTGGTTTGTTTGTCGGTAACGGCATCATTTTGGTTCATGTCTGAAGCGTGTAAGGGTGAAATTATGAAGCCACGTCGAAGACCTTTGCGATGTTTGGATTCTTTTCAGAATATTTTTGGACGAGAAGCATTGCGTTTAATAACAAGACCCGAGAGATCACATTTGGCTCCATTGGCCGAGAGGATCAGAGAAAGACGAGAAGAAACGTGGCGTGTGTTGAATAGAGATCGCGTGGCGGCTTTTATTGAATTGGTGACCCTTGTCTGGGTCGATGAAGAAAATTGCATCCGTCACGCTTCAGAGAGAGGAACTGCGGATGAATCCCTCACGTGGACATTACTGCATCGTGTGTTGCCGTTTGCTTTACGACATTGTAATGATTTTTCAACATTGGCAAAGTGGGCAAGACCGATGTTTATGAAAGACTTTGAAAAAATGAGAACGTGTTTGGATATTAGATTTCCAGACTTGCGTGAAACATCGAGACATTGGCGTAAGGTTTGTCATTATTATGAGGGAATATGGAAAGACAATCAATAAGACATATAGCGTGACATTTTCATGTTTATTATTTAACCCAAGTAGAACAATTACAAATGTTTATTAGCTTTATCTAACAATTGTTGTAAACGCACACGTTTTTTGTCACTGAATTTTTCTTTTCGTCGACTATGAATTAAATGCATGTATTTTTTCAGTCGTTTTCGTTTTGATTGAAAAGGAGAAGATCTCACAGTTATGTCTTCCTCTGAAACAAGAGGTTCAAATCGGAGTAAATAAAAAGTGTTATTGCTCATGACAGGCGCGTAAGTTTTGACTTGGTTTGAAAAACGAACACGCTTCATGTTTTACAAATGAAGTCCTTCCAGCTCTAGTCTTACTTGCTCAATGTTTTCGGGTAGACAGAATGTTCTCTGGAACAAGTTCTTGATTGCTGCCCTTGTTGCAGGAGTAACGTCTCGCGAACCAACCACAGCACTGCTCTGATGAAGGGTGGGTAGTCGAAGAGTGCCCCAGGGTTTAAACCAGGAACATGGAACCAGTTAGTAATGCTCTACCATTCTATTTTATTTATCTTACAATAATTACAAGTACAATACTATCAAACTCTATTAAGCAGGAGTAGTGTAACGAGGTTTCCATCCTTTAACAACCAGATCTCCATTCACTAATTTTTCATCCCCCAATTCATCGGAGTTTGAAGCGAGAATAGTATCTGTGATGAAAATGTTGTAATGAATGAGTATATACTCAATTGGAGCCGTTCAGTTCCTTCTGAATCTTTTGTTGTTGTGTGGGTATATCCAGGCAAAGGCAATCTAGGTTGTCTCCAAAAACACTTTTTGTGGTCAATTATTCCTTTTCCTCAGATCCAAGGTTAACTATTTTATCCGGACACTCATCGGGTTTGACAGACTCCACGTTGTCCGAAGAGACAGTAGGCATAGTGACCGTGTTTTTCACTTGTTTCCAACAACCAGCTTTCTCGTGACGGTCCTTATTATACTTGCGACTAAAGGGTCTGTCACAATACTGACAAAGATAAGACATCTCAATCCCTTGTGTTCACAACACTCTTCCACTCTGAATGAGTAGCAAATGCTAAACATTTGCACTTATATATGTTTTGAGTGTGAGTGTCTACCACTGACTATAAAGGGGTATACCCATATGCTCCAAAAGAGTGACTGAAATACCTCATACGATTTTGTACCAAAACTGATAGGGTCCCAAAAAGGGTCTGGAAAACGGGTCACGTTGCTATTACGTGCTTTCATGACGTCATCATTAACCCCTACTCATAGGCACCACACCCCATTTTGGGTAGAAGGATAACTCATAGGGAGTAACCCTCCTTATTTCTTCCTCATTCCCTCCATCACTACCCCATCACAACTCCAAGACTACTACTAGGTAGTTTAAAACAATCATTACAACAATAGTTTAGGAGAGCTCACATATTTTATTCACGTTCAATGTAGTACATTTTGATTAACTTGGGTTCACAACCAGCCTTGTTTGTTTGCTCCTTCCCCCTCCTTCATCTCCTCATCGTCGTCACTGTCTACCTCATCATCTTGATTGTCAGTGTCTGTCTCATTTTCAATGGTCGCCTCATCTTCATCGTTTTCACCGTCTTCCTCTTCGGAAGTTTCCGCCTCCTCCTCTTCAGGCACCGATCGCCGACGGAAAACTCTATTTAATAAAAATTTTCTTCTATCAACCGCTGCCTCCATAGCCTCTTCACGGTCCATTCCTTCTTCTTTCATAAACTGATGCAAAGTTTTAATAATTTCTTCGTGCACTGGATCCCTTTTTAGACGATCATACCATTTGAGCGATTTTAGGTAGAGCCTTCTTAACTTTACCCTAAAATAAGGAAGCAGACGGTTGAACGCTTTGGCCTCAGCCACTGTTTGAGAAAACCCTTTTTCTTGGAACTGCTCCACCTGTTTGCTGTATTTCTGACTGAGATCCAGTTTGACTTCAGTTCTCAAAACTTCCCAGGGGTCTTGTTCTTCTTCTTCGTCCTCATGTATGTTATCATTGTCTTCAATGTCTTCACTTTCGTCTATGTTCTCATTTTCTTCATTTTCATCAACTGAGGGAGATGATGGAAGAGAATATGGAAGCATGTTTTCCTGTTGTTCTGGTTGGTCTTCCGTTTGGTAAGCTAAACGACAACTCTGTTTCTCGTGTCGGTCGCAATTGTCACTACGACTAAAGGGTTTTTGACAATATTTGCAAAGATAGGCCATGAACTAACTCCTGAAAAAACATTCGTTTACAACTCCCTTTTAGTAACTCATAACGAGTTAGTTAATGTGGTATGAGGTATGTGGTAGAGTGAGTTACTCATAATAGGTTATACGCATGCGCAAAATACGTGCTCATTCCTCCTCCTCACAACTCCTCATTTCCTCCTCACCGCTCCTCATTTCCTTGTGAGTTGTTTATGTAAAGGGTTGATTTTTAAACCGGTTGTAAGCAGGTTGCACCAGTTCAGAGCAGTTTCTACCGGTTTGAAGCGGTTACTCGATCTAACCATCTCATTTACTCCTCACTACTCAAATGTGCAACATCCCTCATTCCTCCTCCTCCTCCTCCTCCTCATTCCTCCTCCTCCTCCTCCTCACTACGCATTCTGGCATTACGCATTCTGGCGTTACGCATTTCCTCCTCCTCCTCCTCCTCACTACGCATTCTGGCATTACGCATTCTGGCGTTGCGCATTTCCTCCTCCTCCTCCTCCTCCTCATTCCTCCTCCTCCTCCTCATTCCTCCTCCTCCTCCTCCTCATTCCTCCTCCTCCTCCTCCTCCTCACTACGCATTCTGGCATTACGCATTCTGGCGTTACGCATTTCCTCCTCCTCCTCCTCCTCATTCCTCCTCCTCCTCCTCGTTCCTCCTCCTCCTCCTCATTCCTCCTCCTCCTCCTCCTCATTCCTCCTCCTCCTCCTCCTCATTCCTCCTCCTCCTCCTCATTCCTCCTCCTCCTCCTCCTCCTCATTCCTCCTCCTCCTCCTCCTCACTACGCAGTTACTTCCTCATTTTTGTTTGCCATGTTAAACTTTAAGCTTAATGGTTGATGTTTTGGGAACAACTGTGTTTTGCTGCAATGTTTACATTTTTCCTTTAGTCTCTTAAAATTGTATTATAAAGATTATAAAGAAACCGTTGTGATAGATCGTTATAATCATAGGGGTTCACTTTTTCGCTTTTTTCGTTCAACGCATTCTGGCAGCATTTTGGCGTTACTCTATAAAAGCAAGATAATAAACCATACATGAATTCAGTTTTCAGCAACTCAACATGTCCTACACTTGTCAATATTGTGGAAAAACATTTGGACGCAGATATGATAGAGATCGTCATGAGAAACGAAATTGTTGGAAACAGAAACAACTAAGGAAAAGGACCACTGATCATCGTATTTCAACCCGCAATCGGGGTATTCTTCAGTGCCTAAGTCCTATAGTATTGGAAAAAGTGAACCCCTATGATTATAACGATCTATCACAACGGTTTCTTTATAATCTTTATAATACAATTTTAAGAGACTAAAGGAAAAATGTAAACATTGCAGCAAAACACAGTTGTTCCCAAAACATCAACCATTAAGCTTAAAGTTTAACATGGCAAACAAAAATGAGGAAGTAACTGCGTAGTGAGGAGGAGGAGGAGGAGGAATGAGGAGGAGGAGGAGGAGGAAATGCGTAACGCCAGAATGCGTAGTGAGGAGGAGGAGGAGGAATGAGGAGGAGGAGGAGGAGGAATGAGGAGGAGGAGGAGGAGGAATGAGGAGGAGGAGGAGGAGGAATGAGGAGGAGGAGGAGGAATGAGGAGGAGGAGGAGGAATGAGGAGGAGGAGGAGGAGGAAATGCGTAATGCCAGAATGCGTAGTGAGGAGGAGGAGTTGGAATGAGGAGGAGGAGGAGGAGGAATGAGGAGGAGGAGGAGGAGGAATGAGGAGGAGGAGGAGGAATGAGGAGCGGTGAGGAGGAAATGAGGAGTTGTGAGGAGGAGGAATGAGCACGTATTTTGCGCATGCGTATAACCTATTATGAGTAACTCACTCTACCACATACCTCATACCACATTAACTAACTCGTTATGAGTTACTAAAAGGGAGTTGTAAACGAATGTTTTTTCAGGAGTTAGTTCATGGCCTATCTTTGCAAATATTGTCAAAAACCCTTTAGTCGTAGTGACAATCGCGACCGACACGAGAAACAGAGTTGTCGTTTAGCTTACCAAACGGAAGACCAACCAGAACAAGAGGAAAACATGCTTCCATATTCTCTTCCACCATCTCCCTCAGTTGATGAAAATGAAGAAAATGAGAACATAGACGAAAGTGAAGACATTGAAGACAATGATAACATACATGAGGACGAAGAAGAAGAACAAGACCCCTGGGAAGTTTTGAGAACTGAAGTCAAACTGGATCTCAGTCAGAAATACAGCAAACAGGTGGAGCAGTTCCAAGAAAAAGGGTTTTCTCAAACAGTGGCTGAGGCCAAAGCGTTCAACCGTCTGCTTCCTTATTTTAGGGTAAAGTTAAGAAGGCTCTACCTAAAATCGCTCAAATGGTATGATCGTCTAAAAAGGGATCCAGTGCACGAAGAAATTATTAAAACTTTGCATCGGTTTATGAAAGAAGAAGGAATGGACCGTGAAGAGGCTATGGAGGCAGCGGTTGATAGAAGAAAATTTTTATTAAATAGAGTTTTCCGTCGGCGATCGGTGCCTGAAGAGGAGGAGGCGGAAACTTCCGAAGAGGAAGACGGTGAAAACGATGAAGATGAGGCGACCATTGAAAATGAGACAGACACTGACAATCAAGATGATGAGGTAGACAGTGACGACGATGAGGAGATGAAGGAGGGGGAAGGAGCAAACAAACAAGGCTGGTTGTGAACCCAAGTTAATCAAAATGTACTACATTGAACGTGAATAAAATATGTGAGCTCTCCTAAACTATTGTTGTAATGATTGTTTTAAACTACCCAGTAATAGTCTTGGAGTTGTGATGGGGTAGTGATGGAGGGAATGAGGAAGAAATAAGGAGGGTTACTCCCTATGAGTTATCCTTCTACCCAAAATGGGGTGTGGTGCCTATGAGTAGGGGTTAATGATGACGTCATGAAAGCACGTAATAGCAACGTGACCCATTTTCCAGACCCTTTTTGGGACCCTATCAGTTTTGGTACAAAATCGTATGAGGTATTTCAGTCACTCTTTTGGAGCATATGGGTATACCCCTTTATAGTCAGTGGTAGACACTCACACTCAAAACATATATAAGTGCAAATGTTTAGCATTCGCTACTCATTCAGAGTGGAAGAGTGTTGTGAACACAAGGGATTGAGATGTCTTATCTTTGTCAGTATTGTGACAGACCCTTTAGTCGCAAGTATAATAAGGACCGTCACGAGAAAGCTGGTTGTTGGAAACAAGTGAAAAACACGGTCACTATGCCTACTGTCTCTTCGGACAACGTGGAGTCTGTCAAACCCGATGAGTGTCCGGATAAAATAGTTAACCTTGGATCTGAGGAAAAGGAATAATTGACCACAAAAAGTGTTTTTGGAGACAACCTAGATTGCCTTTGCCTGGATATACCCACACAACAACAAAAGATTCAGAAGGAACTGAACGGCTCCAATTGAGTATATACTCATTCATTACAACATTTTCATCACAGATACTATTCTCGCTTCAAACTCCGATGAATTGGGGGATGAAAAATTAGTGAATGGAGATCTGGTTGTTAAAGGATGGAAACCTCGTTACACTACTCCTGCTTAATAGAGTTTGATAGTATTGTACTTGTAATTATTGTAAGATAAATAAAATAGAATGGTAGAGCATTACTAAAATGTGGTTGGTTCGCGAGACATTACTCCTGCAACAAGGGCAGCAATCAAGAACTTGTTCCAGAGAACATTCTGTCTACCCGAAAACATTGAGCAAGCAAGAGCTGGAAGGACTTCATTTGTAAAACATGAAGCGTGTTCGTTTTTCAAACCAAGTCAAAACTTACACTCCTGTCATGAGCAATAACACTTTTTATTTACTCCGATTTGAACCTCTTGTTTCAGAGGAAGACATAACTGTGAGATCTTCTCCTTTTCAATCAAAACGAAAACGACTGAAAAAATACATGCATTTAATTCATAGTCAACGAAAAGAAAAATTCAGTGACAAAAAACGTGTGCGTTTACAACAATTGTTAGATAAAGCTAATAAACATTTGTAATTGTTCTACTTGGGTTAAATAATAAACATGAAAACGTCACGCTATATGTCTTATTGATTGTCTTTCCATATTCCCTCATAATAATGACAAACCTTACGCCAATGTCTCGATGTTTGACGCAAGTCTGGAAATTTAACATCCAAACACGTTCTCATTTTTTCAAAGTCCTTCATAAACATCGGTCCTGCCCACTTTGCCAATGTTGAAAAATCATTACAATGTCGTAAAGCAAACGGCAACACACGATGCAGTAATGTCCACGTGAGGGATTCATCCGCAGTTCCTCTCTCTGAAGCGTGACGGATGCAATTTTCTTCATCGACCCAGACAAGGGTCACCAATTCAATAAAAGCCGCCACGCGATCTCGATTCAACACACGCCACGTTTCTTCTCTTCTTTCTCTGATCCTCTCGGCCAATCGAGCCAAATGTGATCTCTCGGGTCTTGTTATTAAACGCAATGCTTCTCGTCCAAAAATATTCTGAAAAGAATCCAAACATCGCAAAGGTCTTCGACGTGGCTTCATAATTTCACCCTTACACGCTTCAGACATGAACCAAAATGACGCCGTTACCGACAAACAAACCAATGCAATCATAATTAATAATAAACCTAAGATCTCGTGACGCGTTATCAACTCGTGTTCAACAAAAGAGTGATTGACCCCGTCACTTTTGAGACTTATCCTTACGGATATCAAGCTCCTGTTTAAACACAAACTTTGAACTTTGAACATTGAACACTCGAACATGGACATGCGTATGGGGTTCATAAGTTCTACTCTTCTTGTATTTTTTGATTAATTAAAAATGTTTTTATTTTTATTTTTGTTCTTGTTGCTATGACTCCACCCGTGACGTCTTTCCCCTCAGCCTCGACCTGATAACGAGGCCTGTGACGTCTTTTCCGGTCCACCTCGACTTGATCACGAGGCCCGTTTCCGCTCCACCTCGACTTCTATGCAAATGAGCCTTGTGACGTCATGAAAACGACGACCGCAATGCATTGTGCCCTATACAGACAGACATTACTACTCACGTACTATTTAGAATGCAGCAACATTTTGCAGAAGTTTCATGTACTCTGTCTAGCGTGTTCTGGAGGGCATCTGCAAGTTGTAAAATACGGAAAATTTTGTCCCTCCTATTGGACAGTTAGGGAAGACATGCTGAGGGATTTTAGTTGTAGAGAAGAAAGCGCAGTTGCAAAATGCGATTGTTGCGCTGAACCAAGGTGATTTACTGCAAGGCATTTGTTTAATAATGCAACATTACCGACTACAGTTTCTCTCAGTAAAGGAAACGTTTCCCCACAGTTTGTCTTTCTGAGATATGATTCACAGAACATTGGCTCTGACCTTCTGAAACATACGGTAGTCATACTTAACGACGAAAAAGAAACAATTTGTTTCGTTCACATGCAGCGTTTTTACTCACTTTTTACTTTAGATGCCCTAAACAACAGCAGATTGTTACTATGATTTGTGAGCACAATTATGCTAATTTGTTTATTTGAAGATGGATTATCACAAATGAGTGTCAAACGCAATAAACCCCGACTGCCGAATAGAAGAGGACACCAAAACGCATAAGATTAATTGAAGAAAACGTCTTGGACCTCGGTAGGCCGAACAGATCTGATTCGTTGCCCTAGCAACTGAGCTGTGAAGTCAGACGGGAAGCACAACAAGGTGGAAATAATTATATCTCTTCCAGATAAATCAATACTGAAAATCAAAGTTGTACCATTATTCGTTTTATCTATCGTGAAGCCAAGAGTCGCAAAAATGTACGAATTGAATTTCGTTGTTTAATAACTTGATATCTGCGATAGTCGAAAGGTAAGAAAACTACAGTGAGAAAATTACAGTGATTTGAGTCCAAAATGTACACTTGTCATGTCGATCAGATAACATGTACAAAAATAAATCAGGGAGGAACGCTTTACTATCCTTTATTTTTGTTATGGGACAATTGTGCTTGAAAATGTCAAATGTTGAATGCTGTATTCGAAGCACACGAGCCTCGATTAGAGTGCTCGTATCATAACAGAAAAAGAAGGAGTAACATCTTTAGATAAACTAGAAAGGGATAACCTCTTTTATCGCCTTTTCACTTTTCCCTGATTGAAATTGTGAATCGAACAGTTATTATCATCATCTCTGCTTTTTTGCAAGTCTTTTAGGATCAGTGTGATATTTTTAGAGGCGGATTGGGCGCACTTTTCCCATGTGGGCAATTTAACTTCTCATTCAGTTTTGACTTCCAACTCGTTTGTAGGCCTGATTCAGAGGGTCCTCTATACTTGTGCACGATTTATTTTCTGATGGCTCACGTGCACTTGTAGGCCCCCGACTTCTAACTGAGTTGTTTTGGGTTGCAAAACGACATATTCATTTGCTAGCTTTTTCTGGAACAGCAGCCTCTTTGGCGACCCACAGTATCGTCAGTCCCTATCCCAATGTAAAATCCTCTGAGTCGATTTCTTTAGTCACACAAAAGTCTGAGAGGGCGCACTGCAGCTCGGCGGCAGACTTACAATCCCCCTGCATTTCGCTCTGACAAGTAGTCACATATTCCAGTAGCTTCCATTGTTATCCACCTCCCACGAACGAGGACGCTAGGGTTGAGATTTGGGACAGGATCCCAGTTTTGGATGAATTAAAATACACGTCATATTTCACCATTCGAATCTTGGTTATTTGCAGATTATAGTAAAATCATGGGGGCCTCTAGTTAATGTACATGACTACCGAAGTTTTAAAACTTGCGTGACTTTTAAAAAGAACATCAAGGGATCATCCGTCATCTATCCCTGCACGGCGAGGGAGAATTGTACTTCCCAAATTTAAAATTAGCTATTTGTAGGACGCGGCGGACGTGATGTAAGTCACGGACAGGGTTTGTTTTTGTTGTTGTCTCACAGCGCGGTATGGAATTCCTGATGGTAACAAGACTTGAAAAGAAAAAAAAAAAAGAAATTTTAAGGACAATGTACGAAAGCAGAGTTGCAATCAAGCAAGCGTAACGTTTGACAATTTGCGGGAAACAAAACCTTAGTATGCACGTGGGTGGGCGTAAAGACTCAGCGGTTTTCTTTGTGACGTCAATTATTGGACTCGACACCACAACATAAACAGTACACCATCATAAACAGCGTGATTATTCATTCACAGCAAACATCATTAAGAGTAATTCTTAGATTTTATACCAGACTTCTTTTTGTACTTTTTTCTACTTATAAATCGCGAAAAATAATGCGATCTAAGAAAACGGCTCCTTCATTATGAGTTCCGTGCATTCGGCGGTCTGGACGAACAAAGGGTGGATTTTTCACTTGACTATTTTTAGCAGCCTAATGCAAACAGTTATATACATTATAAGTTTCTTAACAATTGTATACGACAAATAGTAACCGGCTCGTGTTATTTCAAAAGAGTTTTTGTAGTTTGAATAAGCTATGGACATCGGGGAGCAAGTAAACTGATTAAATATGTAAACGTGACACGCATAATTTGTGTATTACGGATTTCCGGGTGGATGTGATTGAATGACTCTTTTGTACCTTGGACTTCACACTGGTAAATAAAGTTCTCAGGAACAAGTTGACGAGCCAGTAAAATTGGCGTTAAACGCACGAGCAAATGTAGCGCGCATTTTGAGCCATCGCTTGGAGTTCCCATGAGGTTTATGTGATAGTCGAAGAGCCGTTGATTCAGCGCGAAACGTTTATCACAAAATGCAACTTGTGAACTTCAGCATATATCAGCCAGAGTGCATTCAGCTGTGTAGAGAGCTCTTGTAAAAGCAACATTTTCATCATGGGGCACTGTTGCTCCTGCGTATGTAAGAACAGAAAAGTTTTCGTGAAGGAGCAGGTTGGCGACGATTGGGTCTACATAGATTGTGATTCTGAGTTTACAGAGTTTGAAGAAGACGAAGACGAAACGTTTATGCGAGACGAAGCACTAGACGAACTTCTGTCAGCCTTCGAGGACGCTCTGATGTGGCCACAACAGCAAAATTGCTTCCCTAGCTCGGGTTCTATCGATTCCATGAACACGATGTTTACTATGGCGACCGCTGAAATGTCTCGGCTAGCGTCAGAGGGGAAATTCAACGAGGCGGACGAAGTTGCGGACGCTTTATTGGAGCTCGTGGACGTCTGGGGCGAAAGCGTGTTTCAAACTTTGAATATCACGTTTTTCACAAGAGAGGAAATTTCACTCGGGAGGTTTGCCGCAAAGGTTGGACAATACTTGAAGCCAGAACCGCTACAGGAAAACAGCGACGAGTTTGCAGTTAAACTTTATTTCTTCATCGTGTACGACACCGATCTCGAAAAATATATATGCACGTATCATTTGGAGTATCGCGATTACGATGGCATGGCCGACGCAGTTTATTTACTGAAGCTCAAATCGCGCAAAGGGAAATTTCACATTGCAACGTACGGAGACACATGTCCTACGTATTGGACAATAAGGCAGGATGTTCTGAGAGATTTTTCGAAGAGAAAACGAACCTTTATTTCCTATTAATATTATTATAGAAACAACACGACACAACATGATCACCGCTTGCGTGCAGCCAACCTTGAACTGTCACCCTTTCAACGCCTCTTCCTCCTCCCTCGTAATTTTTTCTTGGGCAAAATCAAGTTGAAGATGTTGTAAGAAGCAGAACTTTTTTGTTAATTAATACTTTGAGAAATGTCTCAGCAAGCTGAAACAATGAAGTGCTGGGCGTATTGCATTATATCTAAACGTGTTCTGGGCAGCCAACGTTCTCCTACCCCTCTCTCACCCTTCAGCTCGTCAATGCATCTTTGAGTGTGGAAGTCAACCTTGAGCTATGGGCTCAGTGAAATTTTAAAATGGCAGTGATAATACAATCTCAGTGAAATTTTAAAATGGCAGTGATAATATTATCCGGTTTACATAGTTTGAGCTTGCACAATCGTAGGAGTGAAAAGTTAGGGTTAATTCAATTTTCGATGAATTCGTGTCGATCGAAAGGAACAGTATTGAGACTCAATGGGGTTCCGTGACATACTGTCTGGGTATTTTTGTTGACACTAAATCGTCCTGAATTGGCCAAAATATTGTAAAAGGCACAGGTTAGAACATGACATGAAGACGAGTTGGAAATAAAACACTGCAATGTGTATGTGATACACAAGTTCGCAAAATTGTCTCAAACGGAAATCGTGCAGCTTCGAATGTCGGACTGCTGGAAATGTAAATAAATGCACGCGTGCACGCCCAGACGCTTTCTCCCACTGTCACGCAATCTGCACGCGAGACGGACGCGCATGGACTCGGGGAATGACGCGCAATGCAAAAAAGAAAAAACAAAAAACAGGAAACAAACAAACACAATGAAAGCAAAAACAAACAAATCAATATATTTAACAGAAAGTTCACTATCCTAGTCACAATAGAACTGAAGCCAAAGAAACCTTAATATTCGGTTTAGCTGCTGGTCATTTGCACGAATTCTAAAACTGTTGAAATAAATGTCGCTATTTTCAAGTTCCAAAAAAATTAAAACATGTATGTTAAAAAAAGCAAACCCCCGCCAAAAAGAGAGATCCAGTGTGCTAAAAAAATAAAGAAGGAAAGAAGGAAAGGAAAGGAACGGAACGGAAAAAGCTCTAGCAATCTAATGTTTAGTTCCAGGCAAACCGTGGAACTTAAAGGGAAAATTTGAACTTCATGTCACATTTTTTCTAATTTTAATTTTACTCGAGCTTTACTGGTTTATTTTTTAATTTTGTTTTCGCTTATATTATTTTTATTATTTTTTCAGTCACCCCGCACCCCGTTACCCGCAAACCACGTTTTCGTTTCTATGGTTTATTGGCTCAATTAGACACGCGGGATGTTGGAAGAACACGAGAGGAGATTGTAAGTCACGAGCCGAAGTCGAGTGATTTACAAGCTGTTCGAATGTTATTCCAACAAGTGGTTTATGGAGCCAATAAACCATAGAAATGTGTGGTATATTGCTTTTACATAATAACTACTTTTTCCATGTGGTTTACTGGTATAATAAACAATAGGTATTAACCAATCACAGCGTGCGCATTATCTTCAGTTATTGTATAAATGTTTAAATACCCCACTGCAAAGAATGTATTTGGCGATCAAATGACCCTTCCCTCAATTCAGTTGTACCACACCGTTCTGCCTTAACAGGCTACGCTCTACAAGATGAAAGACATCATTATTCTAACTTCAACCAGATTTATTTTCAACTCTTGTAAACTTTTAATCGATCCTTAATATTTACAGTCTTACGATTTATAATGTATATAGTGCGTATAGTAGAAACTATTTCTTTAGTATGTACATCTCAGATTTCGTATAAACTTCTAAACGACCTTAAAACTATTTACAGTGTTAAACAAAATGCTTTTAACAACCTTCAATCAGTTTGCTTGCTTGTTATACGACGGTAAAACACTTAAGAATTGTTCAAGGCTTTCTAGTCCGATAAAAAAGAAAATTTTGCGGAAAATTTTTTTGCAAAACTACAAGGAAACAACAAATATAGCAAATGAAAGAGTTTCTCTCGCACCCTTTGCTTTAACTGAAACAGTTTTTTTTAAAGTTATGATGCGCACTTGGATCGTTTTTAATGTCTGGTTCACGAACTTCGTGCAGTCGATTTTGGCCAATAAGAACAAAGACAGATCATGTTCCTAACTTGTGCAACGTACTTTCACCAATCTAAAGCAAGCATTTCGGTTTTAGCCAATTAAAAAAAGTATTATGGCCAATCGTGATTCGTGCAGGCGCGTTTTCCCGCGCTTGGCACAGGTTGAACGTGTCCTTTCTGAATTCTGATTAAGCATTGATTGGCTAATTGCATTCATCTGCATTTACGATCATTGGGTAGCTTTCTGACACTGTAGTTTCATATATTTCTTTACGCTAATGAGTCAAAGAAAGGCTAACTCCATCTTTGTGCGGTTGTTTGATATCAGTTAATGAAAAATCTATGTTTCCCTTTGGACATCTGGCGGTTTGTTGTTAACCGTCCTGACAACTGTGACAAACATTCCATCTATTACATCTACATCTACTGCTACATCTAGGAAAATGACCGCTATTCACTAGCTTTAAATGTATCAAATAATACAATTTTCTTGAGATGTACTAAGCAGTAGCCTATTTGAGCTATTTAATAAGCTGTCTGGAGTGTCACGCCTGACAACAGCTGGCAAGAATCTTAATTATGCAGTCGGCTGGTGTCTTGCGAAACGAAGCACCAGTTTGTTCTACAGCTCTTATAAAGTCGCAAACTTATTCTACAATTAACGTTTTAGACTTTGTACTTGCTATATACGGCTAGAGCTGAAACACTGCGTGTGTCGTTTGATTTTGCGGCGTACAATTTCAACTCCGCTACATACAACAAGTGAACGAGACACATTTTCAACCTAGAACCAAGTCACACACTTCAGGTTTGACAAACAAAGATTAAAATGTTCCAGAAAAAAAGAGAAGAGTATTTACAACATATATGTTGCAGATGATTAAATTTTGGGACGAGAATCTGGCAAGAGTCTAATTTTCAGATTTCAGGAAATCAGGAAATTTTCCGCGAGCCTGGATACCAGATTTCTACGAAAACTCTGCATTTCACGCCCCTTGTTCAAATTGGCGGGAAAACATTAATCTCCTACTGCAAGAATGGCAAATAAAAAGTCGATAAAAAAAATAAAAATAAGAGTTAAAACACAAACAAATAAAAGAACCCTATATAAACCAAGGTAAAGGTAAAAAGATTTGTACAAATTAGAATTGGATAGGTGTAAAAAAGTATTAAAAAGGAGCTCTACATCCAAACCATGCTAAAGAACCTTTTTAAGCGACGAAAAGCTTGATCTTGCTTGGAGACTTTGGCCCTGCCAATTAAGCATCGGAACATACGAGTCAATAAACATTTTTTCAGTTACCAGATTAAAATGCATACAAACGTCCCTCTGCGGCCACCTTTCCTAAGCGACCACAGCTAGAAAGTAAACAAATTTTCTCAGTCTGCCAGGACTGCAAAACCTCTCCGAAACTTGGGTCGTCTGTTCGATAAAATGGAAACGAGTCTGCGCCAGTTAAGCACAGCGGTTGAGATTGCTCATCTGCCGGTTCTTGGGGGGAGATACAAACAACAAAACTGGTACAGAAGATGGCGGAAACACAAAACATCCACTTTAGGTTTCTTGTGAGGTTTAGACATTACTTTTCCAGCTAAGAGAAAGAGGACAATGGGCAGGGAAAGCTCGGGAAACGAATGAATAAGAAAAGGCACCGTCAAAGAAACGAGAAGAAACACAACAAAAGACAAGAAAAGAAAACGGAACAAAGTAGCAAAAACGTCCAAAACTTATGGAAGGTCCGTGTGCAAGCTTGAAAATCACTTCAGGGATGCCAACCAGATGAAATGTTACGTTAGTGGATTTTAATAAGTATTTAGTGACAGTAAAGAAGTATTACACGGGTTTGACCCCTTCCGAGTACTTAACAACGAAAGGGCAAAATCAGCGTTACTGCATGTGTTGCTGCGTGACAAGTCTGTCGCCAGCCGTTTTCTCTTTTCACAAGACAGAGTATTTCGCCCTTTCTCAACCCCCACCCCCTTGTGTTCACGCACGTTATTCCCTCGCGATTTTTATTCGCTTGCGCGCTGGCTGACCTTATGGGAAAAAAGTCTGTGAACAGGCTCTGTGTGACTTACCTGAGCCTAAGAAGCCTTAAGGTCTTGTCGCCTGAGCTGCCTCTCCCCCTCGCTAAGGAGGATCTTGAGGGCTCTTTTTAATAGGTACACGCCCATTTGTCTTCGCTTCCTTTGAGGCCACGTTTGTGCTTTACCATAGTAGTCGCCTCTTTTTTTATTTGTGAGGCGTGAAAGCCCTGCAAGAGCAAAATAAGAGATGATTGATAGGCAAGGCGATGAGTGGGTGTCGTAAGGATAGAAAAAATACCGGTTTACATTAGCGACACTGAGCTGGTTTACACTAGCGACTACATGGGGAAGTGTAGAAGGCCTTGCGTTGATGTAAACAAAAACGGAAACATATGCAGAATCGTTGGTTCGATGGATTCAGACTCAAAAGGTTTCTCTGTTTGCAATTCACTTACGATCTAATAAAAACAGGGAGGGTGAACAGAATCAAAAGCACAAGCAGAAGAATACTGCAGTATGAAAGGCTTTCTACTTTGTTACCATGGAGGAGGAGGAGGAGGAGGAGGAGGAGGAGGAGGAGGAGAAGGAGGAGGAGGAGGAGGAGGAGGAGGAGGAGGAGGAGGAGTGAGAGAAGGAGAAGGATCGAGCAGGAGTAGGAGGAAAAGGACGAAGAGAAAGAGGAGGAGAAGGAAGAATAGAAGAAGGAGGAGGAGAAGGAAGAAGAAGAGAAGGGGGAGGAGAAGGAGGAGGACTGGAGGGAGAGAAGAAGAAGGGGACTTAAAAAACATGTTTTTACTGAAAAGCTGTATTTTACCCGCTTTGTCTGATGAATCATAGGGAATAGAAGCTGTTTTGTTTCTTTCTTCACCGTGATGTCGCCTTTCGGGTCGATCCCGCTTCTGTTGCTTCCGTCAGTAGTGTAAACCAGTCCACATGTTTTAATACAGATTTTACACGGAGTCTGTTGTCACCGGCGCTTTTCTACATGAGCCTTATGACTCCCAAAATTGAAGTTTTGCAGAAAGAGACCCGCTACTATACACGTAACAATTCCCAACGTGTCTTAACTACATGTAGCATTGCGCGCAAAATTGTGTCTTTTTGTGGAACAGCAAGAGAACAAGAATAGCTTAAAGTTTCCTTTTTAGACTACCGTCTGTGCTTTTATAACGCAATTGAACAACCTAATCACATAATTGCGAGGACTGTTGCACGTAATGTTTGAGCAAGTAACCATGCAATTGCGTGTATTATAACGCGTATTGCTGAATCGCGCCCAGGAATTTATATTAACTATATATATAAACTTACCGAGCGCGTCTATCATGCACGCTTCGCGCGTGTACGCCTCTACAGGTATTACACTTTGGAAGATGTGGAGCGACACGACACCCAGCCCTGCTGCCCAGATGTCTTGAATTTGCTGAATTTTAGGGTTGTGCTGTTGAAGAAAAGAAATAAACGTGTTTTTTTTGCATCAGGATTGTCACAGCTTCCTCTCGTGTTTATTTCAATCTGCGAAATGCCGAACTATTCTATTTACCATTCGCATTTTTTCAGTTGCTTAGGCGGCCAAAATCCTACACGACTGATAGGAGGAAATCCGCATATTTCATCTAAATGAAAAGCTCCCCCGCGCAGAGGTAAGATCCCTCCTAAGATGTTTATCGCGGAGAGAAAATGCTTTGGTGGGAGAATAAACCATTCAGTCCACTGAGATCAACCCTGTGATATCTCATAGTCGTAATCATGTTTAAGAAACCAGGCGAACCCTTAGTATCAAGTGCGCGGAACATCAAAACAGGGAAAACTTTTCAAAAATCTTTTTCTAAAATATTAATAGTCATTTTCTCGCGCGAATAACTCAATATCTGAGTCTGCTCTAGGCTGGCTTAGATACAAATATCTCGAAAAATGGTCTAAACAGGTTTCTGGAAATTCCCCAAAAAATCTCTAAATATTCCGAAAAATCGTCTAAATATCCGATAATATTACTTGCTTGCCGCAATTGTAATAAATATTATTATTTTGACTCAAAAGGAGCAGACGTTTCAGTTATCGTGGTCGTATTTTAGTTTCAATGCATTTGTCAAAGGTCACAACATAACTAGGAGCTTCAGTTTAACCAGTCCACAAGCCTCCACTTCGGGTTTTGCCCATCCTCGGATACCCAGGGGCAGATAGTCCGGGCGAGAGGCAGATAAAACGGGCGAAATTGGTGCGAGCAGACGTATGGTGGGAGCGAAAGTTTACAAGACGGGTGGGAGAGCCCTGGGAGCATGCCTTCAACGGACTAGTTCAAGAACGCATTTGCGTTCTTGCTCCTGATTGAGTACAAATTTGAGGCATCGAATTTTTGTGCCCAATCAGCGATCAGCTTATTTCACGGTTCCTTTCGTGACGTCTTATATGGTATGCTCCCAGGGGCTCTCCCACCCATCTTGTAAACGTTCGCTCTCACCGATTTCGCCCGTTTTTATCTGCCTCTCGCCCCGACTATCTGCCCCTGGGTCTCCGATGATGGGTTTCGCCATTTTGTTTTGTAATGACTGCCATTAGCCTCATGGGATGCAATAATTTTTATAGGAAAACTGCTAAAACATATTACTGTTGGCACTCATTTGAGTAAAACAGCTCTAAACACCAAGAAACTACTGCAAAAACGCCTAGAGCCTAAACAAAAACTCCAAATATCCCTAAAATGCCGCATTTTTTCTAAATATCTAGAATTTTTCTAAATATCCTGGAAGTTTCTAAATATCTCAAAAAACATTCGGATATTAGTATCTAAGCCCAGCCTGCTCGCAGGCTAACGTTTGAATGATCACAGTCACACTGAAAGATTTTATCCATATTTAAATTACTCTACCCTAAATTATTATAGGTTTAACTGTCGTAGGCCAGTAGGCATGACATAACCTAGGAAAAAAACCTTTTTTATATTTACCTTTGAAGACTGCAGGGCTTCGTTGAGGTGTGCGTAGGGGCGGGATCTTTTACCTTTGCCGACATAAAAAATAGACATGATAAAAACCCTGAAAACGTCTTCAGCTCTCATCTTCTTCGCTCTCACCGGCAAGTTCTGCGTTACACGCGGGTCAATTAACAAGTAGTTGAAGGAGGATTTCTCAGTTCTGGGGAAAGAAATGACAAATTACAAGTAATAGAGCAGTTTACAATAATGGCGTGAAAACGAAAACAAAAGAGTAAATCACTCTGACCAATCACAACAGGCACAAACAACACAATCGACCGTCGGAACTCGAAGCAACGTCAAGCCCGGAGAAACACATGTAAGCAAATTGGTTTTGTTTTTACTTCTAATTGGTTGAGAAAGTGGTGCGAGTAGGGTGTTTTTTTTGTTTTAACCAGTCACCAAGCGTGTTTGTATCAAAGCAAAATCAAATCAAACTCAAATTGCTTTCGAGACTCAATTTTAAACTGCCTTATGTGGCTGAACTAGCTCGCAACAGAAAGGAGCTTTCTGGTTGGGCGCTGAACAGTCTGAATTTTGATAAACGTATACATATACCTCTACACAAGTCACCCGCGAATTCATTTCATTTATTTACGTTTTGGGAAAAATATTTACAAACGATGAAACCAAACCTGTTTTATGTTGAGTAAGAATCATTCCCCGGCGTCACGTCTGACCTACAAATCTGGCGGCACGTCCACGAAAGTGACATGCAAAACGTCTAAAAACTTTCTCGCGTACACGCGTTCTTCATAGTTTCTCCAACTAGTTTTCAACAAACAGAAAGTCGAGTAAGAGGTCGTTGCTTTTCAAAAAAGCGGCGCTTTTTCGATATATAGTGACAAACATTAATGTTTAGGATCCTATGAATATTCTATAAGCCGGCTGAAAACAAAAGAAAACACATTGGATAAAAAGAACGGAGAAATTTATCCTAGCTAAAATCGGGATTTTATTACCTCGGCAATTATACGGAAGTCTGGGGTAGCAAGCCAACGTAGTATAAAGCCATTAGACATCAGTATTCAAGGAAAGGAAACAACCACATTCGAGATTGCAAAATTCAACTTTAATAACTCACCCCTCCCTCCAATTCTTTTTGAGGGCAAATTCTTCACACATGGATTCCTCTTCCCGGCAGAGATCGGGTGTGTCTGCTCTCCCTTCGATGTGTTGTCGTATCTCAGGGAGATATTCTTCATATTGCGAATCCTGATGACATCCAATGTTAATGCTGGTTGTTATGTTCTTAATTTTTCTTTTCTTATCTTAACTTCTGTATTCATTCTTTCCTTTAAAACCAGTCTTGTAGTCAGCTTGTACTATTAGTAATTCATCACTATCTCTGTTGTTATTCTCCAATAACTTTTCTCTTACTGTTGTTGTTTAATTAATTGTATCGCTGTTGTCTTGTGAAATCTTTCTACTTTGTTTCACTATTTCTATTGCATCTTCTCCCCGCTTCGACTAAAACACATGCTACTTGCTGAGGACAAAAACCTAATATTTGTAATCAGGATGCAACAAAGATTGTTGTTGTTCTCTTCTACAGTTTTATCAGTTGGCAATAAAGCAGATAGTTGTTGTAAATTAACAACAAATAATTCCATAAAATGGGGCCGTTATATACAGGTTTATAAAGACACAGACATTTCACTAGGACGCATACAGAGTGTGGCGACATAGGTGTGTCCATTCATTGGCTACAAAAGGAGGTTTGAATTTAGCAGGTAATATGTAGATCTCAGGGAACTTCAGCTTTCAGAAGAGATTAAACTTTGAATAACCATTTCACTAAATCACACAATCACAAACAAACGTGGTGTTGTTGATTACCTTGGAGTACGTTGTACCACTTCCTAATCTTGTCAGCCTTTTTAAATACACGTTTTTGGTGGCTGGTGTTATAGGGCCAGGAACTTCTCCATACTTTTGCAGTTCTCTCCTTATCTCAGGAATGGAAAGTTGAAGAAGATTTTCTGTAATGACGATCGATTCGTTGAGGGCAGTCTCGTCACTTATTATGGTGCTACACTCTTTCCAGTCATAGAAAATTGTAGTGTCACCAAATTCAGGGTCTTCGTCAATGGAATCTGAGAGGAAAGAATTTTGGGATTTTGTGGACAAAATGACTGAAAAACAAACGCAGAATGCAGAGTTGCAAATGTTGGCAGCTTACTAGGGCTAAGGGTATCTAACACTGCATCCTGAACGCATAAGTTGCTTATGGGTTTCAACAGAGAGAGGTGTGGGCCATGCCTGATCTAGAAATTGGAGGGGCAAGGAGGAAGGCATGTGGTTTAGAGGGGTAAGGAAAAGAAAGGTCATTAGGCCTCATCAGCCTCGTGTCATGTCTTTGGTGCACTGTGATTGTGCCAGCAGCTCAGGGTACCCAAAACAGTATCCTGCAAGCTTAAGCTGCCTAGATGTCTTAATGGGGAGGATTGCCTATTCTAGGGATTAGAGGGACAAGGGGTAAAGTATAAAAAAGGGTGTGTCAACCCTAAGCGAGAAGGCTAATCAGCCTCATCGCTAATCTAATCACAGCTGGAATTTCATCAGACAGGGAAAAGATTAAGTAAGCCATTGTCCAATGTCCAGCTCTAAGGACAAATGCTGGATGCAACATCTAAACAGAAGGTAAAACATGCATGTGTGAGCATTGTGGATTAAAACATGTCATTGATTTGTGTTTGATTGCAGACTACAGAGTGCAGAATGAACCTACTTAATAAATCACAGTTTGATGAAACTTGACCCAGCTAGGCCTAAACTACTAAGAGTTCCCAGGTTAGGATTAGTCTGAAGTATGCAGCCTTCAAATAAACACTCTCGCACAAATAAAGAAAAGATTATACCAACCATTATGTGTGTTGGTGTTATCTCTGAACTGTCTTTTTTCCTCCTCAAAAGTTTCATCATTTGCATTAGAGTCTTCAAGACTAAAGAAGGATGTTATTTTTTAGATATAAATGAAAAGTATCCATGTTATTTACTATCAGTCTGTCTGTTGTCAAACCTATCTATGATAGACAGGAGTAAAAAATGTAATTGATTTTTGGAACCTGTATGTTGAGTGAAAGGCAAATTAAGGAATGTTCTGCCAAAAGCATCAAGAGTGAAGTGAACATTATTTTGTGACAAGGAGAGAGATAATTATAACAGCTGTAATAATAGACTTAAGTAGTAGTTCTAGTAGTAGTGATAATAATAATAACAACAACAACAAAAATAGTTATAACAATTCTAGACAACAAACATGGTTAGATTACAAATATGATAGAAAGAAAGTAATTTCTACTGCAATAAAAAAAAATTAAGGTGTAGTGTAACCAATTTTGTCCTCCAGTGGGGAATCATACAGAAAAAATACAACTCGTGGGGGGGGGGGGGGCGAGGGGAGGGACTAACAAAAAAATAATCTTGGGTCAATAAAATTCCCTTGCCCCACCCTCCCATATAAATAATCAATAACAGTCCCCCAGTGGCTAGATTATCTGACAGATGTCCCAAGGTCGTAGGGTTAACTCCCGCTGGGGTATGCTCCTCTTTGTGGTCCCATACACACGACAAACTAAGTGTAGTTTATTTACTACATAAATGACGTTCCCTTGCATGGATGACCATGCTTTTTTTGTATCATGTATTCACCTGTTGCTTGCAATACTGAGATTATTAAAGCCATCGATGACAGTGGCATTGAGGTCTGTTGAACAAATCTTGACATTCCATGGATGTAACTTTGGAAATGTCACAACTGTGTGGTCAAGTACACTTTCATTTGATTCTTCAATGGCAGTATAAAAGGAGTCAGTGAAATCGCTATCAACAGTATGTTCATGGCCTGAATCAACATGTACATTGACATGAGGTTTTGAGCTCTCAAGCTCCAGGAGGAATTTAATACACGTTGTTGCACTGTTCTCGCCTGAAAGACAAGCAAAGTCTAAGGCATTGTTTCCCTCATCATCTGTTTGGTTTATATCACCTCCATGGCTGGTCAAAATTTTTAAGTTTTGTAGTCTGCCCCAGAGGGCAGCAACATGAACAGGTGTTAGGCCTTCTGAAGACTTGACATTGGGATCAGCATGCTGTGCACAATATTCCAAAACTTTGGCAGCCTCTTGGCTCTCGTGCCCAGCTATGAGATGGAGAGTGCTTATCCCGTCTCTCACAAGATTGTCTGCCTTTGCTCCCTTTGATATTAGAACTTTTGCAAGCCTAAAAAAATGAACCAAGAAAAGTGCTTGTTAAAGACATATTTTGAGCAAGCACTTGATGAATTTTAATTAATATCACCAGTATTATTGCAAATATTATTATAACTATTACTATTATTATTATTATTATTATTAGCAGATTTGTAGCTTTTGTTCAGGTGCCATCAATGAATCTTCCCATATACCCCAGGTTCAAAAACTAGAAAATATTAAATTTTAATCTGATCAGACATAATACTAAGCAGGTTAGGAATGCATGGGATAAGACGTCATGGGATAAAGATGCAGTGTTCCAGATTACTTATAAAGGTAGAGGGTCAATAAAGACGTTTTAGGGGTCAACAGATGTGGATCTCTTCAAATCTTCTCAAGTTGACCATTTATTTTGTCGGGTCATGTAGCCAGCTTTGTCAGGTTTTAATGACCTGAGACCCCTCTCTTATCTGGAACATTTAAAAGATGGCAGGGCATGACAGCCCATAGGTGCTTTGCACACCATTGACATATGACATTTGGTGACAGCTTAGCATAATGCATTCGTGCTTTGGAAAATCTTTTTCAGAAGGGTGTTTTTATGTGACTCAAATAAGTTGATTTAGCTCTCAACTCTAGTGCAACCACAGCCATTGTTTTTGAAGATTGGCATGCATGGACCAGGGCTGTCATTAAGGGCTGTAGTCTGGAACACCTGTTACAGCTGTGTATGCTTGGCTCTTGTAGGTATACTTTACTCACAAAGCACTTAGTTTGTTATGGGTGTGAAGATCAATGCACCAGCTGACTGAAAACTTAATGACAGCCCTGTGGACCACAACTACAATTGCAACTAAGTGCATTCTGTTACCTTCCCTTGATTCAGTAATGTAATTCAAAATAGGGAAGATATTTGTTTATAAACCTTCTGGTTGTTATTTAACTGTGCCAACCATTAAAACAAAAGAAAGCTTTGTTTTGACAGCCACCAGTTTTCTGATTGATGAATTAATCCCAATGCTTGACGTCAGCGATATCTTCTTCGATCAGCCTCTGCTCGAGTGGCACAAACTAAGCCTTAAAAATAACAACAAATTGGAGTACACTGTTTTGCCAGATAACTGCCGTGGAAAGGTAATGCATGGTGCAATTTTACCAATTTTGCCTATTTCCAAGGAAAACTTCTAGAATTTGTAGCAGACTGGCTAGAGGAGACTATTCTCTCAAAATTAAAATCTGTATTCGAAGGTACGTTTATTATAAATTGTTAAACGAATGTGCGTTTGATGTGTACTTGAATGGATGGAGTTCTTCACAAACAAAGAAATATTTCTTCAGCGTATTTATAAACAATTATTGGATGAGGTTTTTGCGATATCCGGAATAATCAAGGTCGAGGTAACTGTTATCAGCCTAAGCCGGAGGCTGAGGCTGATAACACTTACCGAGACCTTGATTATTCTGGATATCGCAAAAACCGAATCTAATAATTGTTTTATTATACATTGTTTTACAGGTAAACAAAATAATGGCTGAAACAATTTCAACATTTGTGTCCTTCTCGTCTTCCTGCTTCTGAACGCTTTTTTTTTTCAAGGTATTCGTGGAACAGTTCCTTTGCAATTTTTGTCAGCCTTCTTTTGTTTTCTAAGTCTTTTTGTTTCAGCAATTTTTCAACTTCTTACTCGGTTGAAGAAGCGAATCGATAAGCCATGAATTTACTTTGCTTTCAGATGCCTCCCACGTTGCTCTTGGAAATCATGCATTGCACGCGCAAGCTACAGATTATTCACTAATCTGCTAGCAGATTAGTGAATAATCTGTAGGTTGCACTGATTCCCAGAATTAACTGTAGGCTCTTAGCCAATGAAAAGACAGATAGTGACTACAATGTGTAATAATATATATAATAAGACGACTTAATAGAATCTATATAAAAACGGATGCACGGCTATATATGAAACAGAGATATCAGTACTAGTCCAGAGTTCTTATGAAACAAGCTAAGAAAAACTCCTTTGAAACACTGCTGTCAATTTGTTCACCGGACCTCTTTTGCGTATGTGCTATATATATTTAGCTGGAATAAAACATGCCCTGAAGAACATTTCTTTACTCGCCAGCAGTATGCCAGTGTGGTTAGAGTCTTTTCTTCAGTTTTCTTTTCCAAATATAGTGTTCACGTTTAATTATACATGCAGTATCCTTCGTTCAATAAACTCTAGAAGAGCGTTTAAGTTCTTGTCAAAAAGTCTGGTTTTGCTATTATACAGAAATCAATATTGTTATCTATATTTTGAACACAAAACGACGTATTTGTGGTCGATGGGGAGTCCCGGTGGTGGCGAATGTTTCTCTTTCTATGTGCCCGGGAGTGGGGAATAGACCGCCAAGTAGCAAAAAATTGCAAATCCCCTGGGGTATGCCCGGGGGGGTGGTAACAGGTAGAATTGAACCATGCATTAGCTTGACTAGCAATCAATGACGATCAATCAGTGAATTGTACAAACGCCAGCTTTGCGATCAAAAAACGAACGCTTGCAGCTAACTTGAAGGAAAACTGGGGAACCATTCCGACGTTAAGAATAAGATCTATTGCAAGACTAAACAGGAATATAAAGAATGGCAGGGGCTCAGATCGATCGAGACCTGCTACCATTGCAAGGTACGAAATACAAAAGCCAACTTACCCGTAATTTTCAGCCTCAATCGCTGAAAATAAATCCTCATCCATACACTATATACGAAAATTCAAACTTCAATAAAACTAGGTCTAAAATTGATAAAAAAGGGTTAAAAGTTTGTGATAAAAACACTAACAAGGCACAGGCCGCGTTTGTTGTCTAAAATTGGCGCCTTGCAAGTTCCCGAGAATCTTTGCAATCGAGTATATCACGCCACTTCTTGTTTGCGCGTTTGTTTTCCTGTGGTTTTGTTATGTTTGCTTGTTTATTTGCCTGTTTGTTTTTAAGCAGATCGCTAAGGATAATAATGATCATAGATTATATTTAGAAGTAAATGTTTTCAGAACTATCCGGGCCCCGAACTATGCAGAAATCAAGCACTCTTGTCAGTACTGGCGTGACATATTTAGGAAAGTGTGGAAGACTGGAGAAGAAAAACGCGCTCCTGACGCAAAATGTGAGAAGGGGGAGGAATCGGTTTCGGGAGTTTCCCAATCCACAATGTCGGCGATTTTAAATTTTTGTGCATTTGCGGGTCTCTTGTTTGGTTTTTTGACCGCTGTTTCTCCGCCGAAATATTCCAAGTGCATCAGCAAAGATTTCGGGCACGGTGGCACGGTTTGCGTTTGTTCCGAACAGTTTTGCGATTCGTTTACTTGGGGAGAACGTCCATTGTCTGCCCAAGAATATGCCGTGTACACGAGCTCGAAAGCAGGTGATCGCTTTAGTCTGAAGACTGGACGATTTAGCAAGACTTTGGGAGTGAAATCGTCCCAAAAAACCATCAAGTTAGTCGTGAATAAAACTGTTACTTTTCAAAAGATCCTGGGATTCGGAGGCGCTTTCACAGGTTAGTATTTTCCAGGGTGGTAACGAGGTATATGTTTTTTTCATCGCTGATCCCATTTTTGTATGCAAATTTCTGACCCTTGACATTTCCTAAAGCGTGGCCAATTTTCGTCCCTGGTCGCGAAAATATGGTACAGTCTTATCTCTGTTCCTTAAAAAATACTGCTGATTCCGATCCCATGGTGTGTGATAACTGATCCCAGGGCTGTGAACTCAGATCCCATCATTCTGATCCTTGATCACACCCCTTTGGTCCCTGATCCCACATACCTCGTTACGACCCGTATTTTCATGCAGGTATATATTTTCAACATGCTCCTATCAATTTCAACCAAATTGCATAATTTACATTAATTGGGTTGTCAAACCGACTAACAAGTAGTCACAAGTGAGCTGACAAGTTGGATGCAAGTCACTGTGAAAGGGCTACAATTTTGACATAGCTTTCTTAATTCCTTGTCGCGTGCCCGCGAGTGATAATCCACCATTGACGGTGTTTGTGACATTTCGACTTCTTACTGCTGGTTTTTATTTGGCGATGGGGTCGACTAGTTGCGTAACGCTGAAAATCGTTGTACTAATGTTATTGCTTGTTGGCAATTAGTGCATTGCTGTCCTCATATGTTTGCATTGCACAACCTGAGTTGACTCTGTGTAATCAGCAGCAGTTAATAAAATTAATTAGACTTGTTAATGCGCCGATCAATTCAAAACTTCATCATCCCCTCCCCGGGCAACCCCCTGGGCATTTTGAACTTTTGAAGGTTGGATCGTTCAACTTCCCTCCCCTCGGGGCAAAAAAGCTGTTCAAATGCCCCACCAATTAGTGCTGAAACTGACTCTCCTTAAAGACAAATTTTGTCTTCAATCAAACACTGTTCACACTTTTCACAGAGAGATAATTATGCCATGATGACACTCTCAAACTTCTTTTGAAGACCCTTTTGAAAGAGTTATTCACTAATACTCACCGGAGTATTATGCTAGAACAAGAGATAAGTCTGGTTCAAATTCCCCACCCTTCGAAGGCAACGTTCTCCAAATTACCCCTTCCTGGGCACAATGCACAGTCAAATGCCCGAGGTATGCCCGGGGGGGATGTTGAAGTTTTGAATTGATTGGCACATAACAGCGTCAAATGTGACTATAGATCATGTGATAAAAGATTAAGAAAGCTGTTGTTTCAAACCACAAAGAACCGTTTCCATATCCTCTGTGACTTTCAGCTATGCTGTTGTCTATTTTGGAGCCAACTTGCACTGGGTGGGTAAAATTATCGTTGAAGAATTTCCATCAACTTGCACTTAAAGGGACACTATCCCGATAATGCACACGCATGAATGTCAGCTGTTATCTTTCAAAAACAATCGAACTATCACATTGATGCGACAAGATTACCCCATGAATCAATGCAAGTTTTAGCCTTAAGTTTTCTTGCATCCATGAAAGGCCAGGGTTTTTGGTTTTTGCCGAAGAACTCTGGGAAATAACCCAAACAATTAGTGATGGTTAAATACAGTTTACACCAAACCTTTCAGACAGCTTATCAGTAAATTAAAACTTTTTATCACTTTGTTAACTTCTTTGCATATCAGATGCCGCTTCTATAAATATTCACAATATCAGCACCTCCTTGCGACAAAAACTCCTAGATTCATATTTTTCTGATAATGGTATTGAGTACACTATTGGACGTATCCCCATGGCCAGTTGTGACTTTTCTACAAGAGAATACTCCTATGATGATCATGTCGGTGACCTTGAGATGGCAAACTTCAGTCTGGCACAGGAGGACATAAATTTTAAGATCCCGTTGATATTGTATGCAAGGATGAAAAGTAAGAGAAATATTACCATGTTTGGAAGTCCGTGGTCAGCTCCTGCATGGATGAAAACAACTGACAAGATGACAGGGTTTCTTGGTCAGTTGAAAGGCAAGGCAGGTGATAAATACCATAAAGCCTGGGCCCTGTACTTTGCAAAGTTTATTGAAGCCTACAAGGAGAAAGGAGTTGAGATCCAAGCAGTTACAGTACAAAATGAACCAACAGATGGATTTCTTCCATCGTAAGTAATTTCCAACAAGTTCAGAAGAGTACTCAGACTGGGGTCTAAATGTATGGGGCCCTTGTTTCATGACTCAGCATGTCATGTCCTGAGATAAGACATTCTGCTAGACTTCGTCTGCCAATAAGATTGTTAAGTTAACCTTACAAAATAATGTTAGAGGGTGGGGTAAGGAAAAGAGGAACTATCATCCTTCCACTGAGGAAGGAGTGGTCAGGTTCAGAATCAAACATGGTCACCATGGCAACATCAATTCCCATGGGAAAAATGTCATACATGTTGAAATGTTTTCCTAGTGACTTTTAGGAAAATTCGTAAAATCTTCTGTTTAATCCTGCTTAATGGCTACGTTTGAAACAAGAAACAGTCATCATCCTCAAAGCCCTTCTCACTCCTCTTCCTGGGGTGCGGGGGGAGAATTTTAGTCTTGCGTCGAATCTTATGGACCAATTAAGCTAGGTGGCTCATCAAGGCCAGAGTGGGAGAGAGATACATATAGATGGTAGCATGTGGCTTCTGATAGGTAGATAGAGAGACAGACAGACAGACAGACAGACATAGATGATAGCATACAGTCTCTGTAGCATATGTTTTTTAGCAGCCAGGAGCATTTTTTCTTTCCTCCCCTCTGCAGGAAATGCCCGTTCATTGCAGGTAGGATTCCCAAATGGTTTGGTTGTCCCGTTATATATGAGAGACAATGCGGAGTAAAGTTTGTCGCCAAGATAATAACACAAAGTAATACAAAGATCAAGCCTTGAACCACCGACTGTCTCGTGATCTTCACATGCAACATGCCAATGAGAAGTGTGCATGCCAAGCGTTAATAACAATAATAATAATAATAATAATAATTCTTTTAAGTTGCGTGAAGCGTTTGGGCAAATAACTCAGAAATGGTGTATCACACAGACCTGAGACTTGGAGAAGTTCTTTATGTATTAGTCTTTTATATCATTTCATTTTTCTTGGCTTCTTTTATTGAACGGTTTCAGATTTTTTTTTATGGCGTGACAGTGAAAACGATCAATATGAAAAGGAAATATTATTAAATACTAATAATTATTAATAGCTAAATTATACTAAGTATGTTTATCTCAAATGTAATAAAATATAATCTTCAATCTTACCCTCAGTTGAGTTGTAACTCATGCATATATGGATACGTTATCTGTGTTCTATAAATCCTTTACCAAGATTCTCTTTTCAATAGTATGAAGTTCCAGTGCATGGGATATACAGCTGAAATGGAGAGGGATTTTATCAAAGAGGACTTAGGACCAACTCTAGCAGCACGAGGTCATTCTGATGTCAAAATAATCATGCTTGACGATCAGCGGCCATTTCTGTCGTCTTGGGCAGAAACTGTTCTTGGTGACCCACTGGCTGCTAAGTATGTTTCTGGGATTGGCGTTCACTGGTATTTGGACAAGTACATTCCTGCAACTGTGCTTACTGAAACTCATAACAGGTTAGCATAAAAGTGCTAGTGAAATACTATGTCGGAAATGCACTTTCCACGTTAAAAGTGGCCTTATGACAATTTTTTGTTTCCGTTTTTTTTACAGCATTCACGTTTGAGAATGCTTTTTGAAACGAAATGAAGCGTACCTGACAAGAATGTTAAACTTTTTGTACTGAAATTGCATTTCAAAACAAGTTCAAATCATGTTTAAATATTGTGTTTACGCTGCGTGTTTATTTTTTAATAAACGAGAGATCATTTCCTATGTGCAGACTCACTCCTATCTACTCTTGCTCGTTATATCTGGATCTGTCGTGTCGAAAATAGTAAGGTAGGGAAAGATTTCAAGTTAGCAGGGAGGGGCGGGGGAAAGGACAAAAAACTTCTGCATATTTAGAGGCATGCCATCGTCATTACCTTCAGAACAAAGAATTCCTGTTGGTTAACATTAAGACCTTGCTTAAAACAATTGACCTTTGAGACAAATTTTGTGTGTCAGTGATTGTCCTCAATAATCTCGATTTTTGGCTCCTCTACTAGGTTTCCTGACCACTTCATCCTATCTACTGAAGCCTGCTGTGGCAAACACACGAACAAACCTCCGCGAGTCAGCCTAGGGGACTGGTCACGAGGAAACCAGTACAGTCACAGCATCATTGAGGTATTCAATGGGTTCAAATTTTCCGTTCCTTTTTGAAGATATGTCGAACGAACAAAGTGTAGGTAACGAAGTTTAGGCAGGGTATAAGAAAGCTGTGGTCTTCACCATTCTAAATAATGTAGACTTCAAGGGAAACCTCCTTAACAAAAAAGCGCATTGGTTCAAATGTTTATATTTTATATTGGTCGAAGTTTTGTCACTTATTTCATTTCGTAAAAAGCCAACATAAAACGTTTTTGACGGATAATCGAATTTCCTAAAGACACCATGGATACAGCAATGGATCTAAAGAGGAGTTTATGTACACAAACGTCCAAGAAATCTCAAATGCTCGGCTTCCTCTAAACACCGGACATGTAACTGCCAGTGATATGTAAGGCAGATAGCACAGAAAGAAAATCAAATAAACATGGAACATGGCAAGATTTCGTAGTCGTTAGCTGTTGACCAGTCCTCCATTGACGATTCGACACTGTTGTTGCTGTTGCTCTTGTTGTTGTTCTTGTGCGCGTATTTGTCGCTTGCGACGCCGAGCTATACGGTAAATCTTCCAGTACACTACTGCATCGATCATGAAGCAGGCTAAAGCCATGACACGTCCTGCCATTTCACCGTGCGAAGGAAACCACAAAAACACGGAACAAATCAGCACCGAACAAGAAACCAGTATTTCATACGTTGTCAAGTGAAAGAATGGCTCCACTGGTTGAGCTATGGTTGAAAAATAGGGAGAATCTCCACGCGATGTACAATGGTTGGACAAATAATCCCAGACAATGATCTGACATTAGAGACGCGTTGCTTGAGAAGGACCCAAGAATCAGCGAATTTCCAGTGACAGCCAGCAATGAAAGCGGAATGTTAAACGCTGCGTTAATGACGTACTGTTTCATTGTCCATTTCGAGCGATACTCGTGTTTACTGATTGAAGCTTCTTTCGATAGCAATACGTCGTTTTACGTAGAGTTAAGATGATCAAATTATCGTCTTGTGAGTGAATTACTCTTCAACAAAAATAGCAGGCTCAAACAAGGGGTTTGCCAATGAAAACGGTTGCAACATATGAAATATAGTGGCATTAATTGTAACTCGTTTAACTGGCGAAAAAGATATCAGTTGGTATTCCCTGTGCAATTTTAATTGAAAAGGTAATCGCTCAGCAATGTCATAGGGATTGTTTGGTTTAATCAGTTTGAGACGTTTAGTTCAATAGCCGCAGTTGGAGATAATATATACTTTTTCTTTTACACTTTGAAATTTAAAACTTCTCTTGTCGATTTTTAGGGAAAGATTTTGAACTTATCTCGGTCTAAAATTGTGATTGCGGAGAGGTCTTTTTCTCAGTGTTTGTGGAAATTTAAATTTTCTCAGGGGCTCTCAGTTACAAAGGAGTTGCCTTTCTTTATACATATTTATTATCAATTCCGAAATTTGAAGCAAAAGAAAAAGCACAAGGATATTTCCATTACCAAGCCTACCTCACCTTCGATGAGCACTAGCGCAAAGCAAAAATCAACTTGGGAGTAACTTGTACTGTTTTACACTATATCCCACAGATTAAAAATTAATATTTACACCTAAAATAAACGAGAAGGAGTAGACTTTGGGTAGTCTTTCTTTCCGCTCGGGGATAGGCGAACATAACCAAAAAAAAGAAACCCATAGGACCGCGATGCGTACAGAACCGACGAAGTGTTGGTTCGTCTTGAAAGCATGCGTGACTGCACGTTCGATAACATTCCAGCGCGCGTACAGTAACTTGCAGCATGGCACAGCGTGCCTAGAGTTTTAGAATTTTTAATTTTCATTTTTGAGAATGAAGCTAATTGTATTTCTTTTTTTTTTTCTTATTGCTGGTATCTTTTACTTATCAACACGTTTGTTTCTTGTATTGTTGATGTTTTCAAGTCGTTAAACAAAAACAAAAAATGAACACATTCGTCTTCGAGTACTCGAACTTACGTCCTTCAGAGTTGCAGGCGCCCGCTCACCCCACTGCGCAACGCAAAAAAACAACAGTGGGAAAAACAATTCCAATTTAGTTGCTAGCTGGACTATATTTCTCAGTTCCTACGCGCGAGTGAAAATGATAAATTATGCAAAATAACAGTAGAAACGAGGAGGGATTGGTGGAGAGGGAGGAAATCTTCTCGCTAAAATTAGGAGAAGAAAGAGACTGCTCGCAGAGCACCAAACACCAAACACCAAAACAAGAGTTTTCCAGCCTTTGGTGAGGAGCAAAAACAAGCGAATAAAGGGAACTTAACTTCTGGTCGTCGTTTATGGCCTTGCGAACTTTTGTAGTCTTTACTTTTGTATGTCATGATCACGCACTGAATATTACATTTTTTTTTCAGGACTTGTCAAACTGGTCTACCGGTTGGGTAGACTGGAACCTATCGTTAAATATGGAAGGAGGGCCCAACTGGGTGAAGAATTTTGTGGATTCACCGATTATTGTTGATGCTGAAAACGGATTATTCTATAAACAGGTGCGGTAATCCCACTTTCCTAAATCCTGCATTTAGCCGGCCTTCCGTTTAGGGGTGGGGTGGGGGGAATACTGGTGGAATAATTAAGTCCTTCTTTCTGTTTATTTTCCTGATTTCAAAGTAAAAATTGGCTTACCAATTTTACTGCTTTTGTCCTTGCTGGTTTAGTTGTTGCTATTTGTTTGGTTTTGGTTACTATTTTGTTTAAATTCTAAACAGTTGGGGGCAAAACCACGTGTTTGCCCCAAGTTTTGAGATAAATTCGTTGTATTGTTTGAATTTGTTGTGATCAGCAAAATGCAAATTATTTGGTTCTGTTTTTACAGCAGTCATTTAAACCGTTCCAGAGAATTTTGTGATGTGCTGAGTTTTAAAACCCGTTTCAGGAACAGAACTTGGGAAAAACTGGAACATGTGAGCATCTTCCAAGTTTTCCAGGGCTGAATTCTTTTGGAATTCTACAGTAACAGCTTTATGATTGGTCTTTGTTTTGTAGCCCATGTTCTACCACCTTGGTCATTTCAGCAAATTTGTACCAGCAGACTCTGTAAGGATTAAAGTGACCGCCAATGAACAATCAACTCTGGAATTCGTTGGCTTTACAACCCCAGGACCATATGCCTCAACAGTCGTAGTTGTGCTTAACACAGAAGATCAGGAAATTGCAATGGAAATTCATGATCAAGATCTTGGTATTATCAGGGAGACTGTACCAGCTTTCTCTATTCAGACGTACATCTGGTAAAGGCGCCCAAATGCAAAGAAGGGATCTAGGGTTATTTTATTCGAATGGTTTTCTGTGAAAAACAAAATATATTTGACCAGACTTTTCTCATTACAGAATGAACAAAATTTTCACAATATTGAACTTGTAAGAAGAGAAACTTGCTTTCTTCTTGGAAACAATTTTTTTTAGCAAATTCTCGAAATGTCTGAAATCTTATTGTCCTAAAATATCACCTTTCAAAGAGACACAATTACCTTGTCGTGAATTTTTTTTTCAAAATATGTGGCAAAGCAATGTCGGTGACAGGAGAAGACCCACATTGCATGTTGTGCAGCTCGGGTAGATTGTTTTTTACTTTATTATTATTATAATAATTATTATTATTATTATTATTATTATTATTATTTTATGCAAACACTTTATTTACAGACAGAAGCTAAGTTTCACAAGGTACTATTAAATTATAATTAATTTAAGAAAGAGAGGAATCGAGTTTAAACAATAATACAACAGTTTGCACGAGGATTGCACACACTAAAGCGGCCTTCACACGTCAAACTAATGTTGGCGAACTCGTGTTGGCAAACTCAAATTGGTGTGTGTGAACGACAAAACAACGTGTTGGCAAACTGTTGGCAAAAAACAGAACTTGTCTCTACTCTCGCCAACTTTTCGCCAACAGCTAGTTTGCCAACGTGTTGTTGTGTCGCTCACACACACCAATTTGAGTTTGCCGTCAAGAGTTGGCCAACATTAGTTTGACGTGTGAGGGCCCCTTAACACTTAAGTGGGAGAGTGTGGGCTAACATACGAAGCAGTGAAAGGTTAACAACTGCTAATAATTTCATCATTTCATTGCTACCCTCAGTATAACTAAAACTACATTAACATACGAAACAGTGAAAGGTTGACAACTACTAGTATGAATTATTACTTCCTTAAATTACTACCCTAAAACTATATTTACACATTATGCGCAGAGAGAGCGTCAAACAAAAGATTAAAGATTAACAACAAAGTTGTGAATTTCACATATTTGCAAAAACAGAAGCAGGAAAAAAATTCCAAGTTACGAGTCCTAACTGACGAGTTTTTCAATTTTTAGTTTCAAGTTTATTTTCCAGGCAAATTCTTGAAAGCTAAAGGAATCCTCTTCGAATTTTATACTACAAATATAATATATTTCATGGAAAGCAAGTTTTAGTTTAGTCCTCCTAGCTTTGGCGTTTCCATTTATGCCAAACAACATTTCCTTTTCACTTGGAGCGAAAGAACATTTGTAAGTTTTATTTAACCAATCTAGAATTCTCCCAAAGAAATGTTTTGGTGAAAGAGCAGTTGATAAAGGTATGTTCCAAGGAATGTCCCTCGCCACAGTAAATACAGTCACTATCAGGCTTGATCTGATATTTGCAAAGTTCCTTTCTTTTAACAATAATGCGATGGAGGAGCTTAAAATGGAATTCTCTTAATTTCGTTTCCTTACACAGTTTCGGTATAGATTTAAAAGGCTGGGTCAACTCATTATTATTCATGGATACAATTTCTTTCCAGTTCCTTGTTCTAGTCTGATCCACCGTATGAATTTTATTTGAGAGTTGATAATTGTTGTTCGATTTCAGCTTACTAAATCAACTTGAAAGGGGAAGATCCAACAGGAACATTGTTGAGTTGTCATTTTTTTAAATATAGTTTGTTGGTGGTAGCCTCCGTAGCAGGTGTAAACAGTGAAGGGGTAGGGGAGCGAGAATACGATGTTCTATGTTGTGCTGTAGTTAAAGGAACTATGTCACGGCGTTTTCATTCATTTTTCTGATCTGACAAAATTATTTTGTCATAAACGGAAACCTAAAAATAATAGTTTCCTAAGTTAGAAAAACACCAAAGAAGTAATAATTAACTAAAACTAAACAAGGATGGTTACGACTGAGGGAGATTAAGACGGATTACGAATGACAAACTTGAAAAAACTTGTCAGCTTTTTCAAGTTGCGTTATCCGTGACGTAGCTCCTTTAAGAGGTGGCTGGGACTTCAGCTGATTATTTGATAAAATTGAAGGAAATTTGTTTTACGGCGATATTTCAAATGGGTGTCAATAAAACGCCGACTCAGGGTCGGGCCCGGGATCAGGGTCGGGGTGGGAGCTGGGCTCGGGTTGTCTTTTTTTTTTTTTTTTCAATTTGGTTTACAACGGAAATCCTTTCAAATATGTTGTGAAACAAATGAAACTGCGAATGTGACCTGAGCTTCCTTCGGTTGGCTCATTTCCCCGCAAAAATGGTCACGTGGTCAATCGTAACGTCTTTTCCGCGTTTTCCTTTCAAGATTTCAATTCTAGTAAGCAAGGAAATCGCATAGTTTGCTTGTTATTTGGTCCATATGCTTGAAAACTTGATTTGTGAAGGGAAAAGTAAAATATTAAAATAAGCTGAAATCACTTTTGTGGCAGGTGTAGTTATGAAATTCCGACAGTCTTGCAGGCAGGCACTGGAAAGGACATAGATCGGGGGAGCCTTGACGGAGAGAGGTTCAACGTTTGGGTTCTAGATTTTGCATGCAATAGTGCTGGGTTCAAATCCCGATTTCAACATAACAATTTTCTTTCTTTATCAAATGAAGAAACTTACTAGAGATACAAATTTCTAGCGACGTTAAGTTCTTTCTAAGTATGTTTAGAAGGATGTTATCGAGTGCGGACCAAGAAAGGTCCTCTGATCTATTCCATGAAATGCCTACCCAAACGCGGCGCTCGTTTGCGGCGATGAACATGGCAAACGCAGCTGAAGCACTGGTGATAAAAAGTCGTATTGAGAAAAAAAGTGTATCAGACTTTGCACGACCGCAAGTCAATACTTCACCGATTCCACTAACCCATCATGAACGTTGGTAACCTTTTAATGCGCCCCTCGAAACTTACAAAGATGTAAACATTACACGCGAAGTATTTCCAACTTTTTAGACCAAAGCTAGGATTAGGGCTTTTTTTCTATTGATTGAATATTGGATTGTGGATTAATCATGCGCTAGATCGTAGCCGCATTTCTTGCTTACCATGCAGAATGGTATCCTTCCAATTCGGCCACCTTCATGAAAGGAAAACGCGAGAAACGCGGTAATGATTGAGCACGTGACTATTTTCTCCGGAAAATGAGCCAACTGAAGAAAACTTGTCACGTGCACAGTGTTTCATAATTTCTTTAAAAGGATTTTTCATTTTTAACTGACAGATACTTTTTTCGACCAAAATGAATCTATTTCCGACTCCGACCCCGATACGGCCCCGACAACGAGTCAGCGTTTTACTGACACCCACTTCAAACGGAAATCTGAGACAATAGATCATGTATTTGTTATTTTCATTTAAAAACTTCTCAATGGAAATTATGCCTTTAGAAAGCCATTAACGATAACAGACAGGTTTTCTTCATATCAATATATTTTTATTGCTAAAAAGGATGGTGTACTGTTCTTCCTGGTTTTGGTATTAAGATTTCAGTTCTTCAAAATAATCAAGCATTTCTCTATAAAACTTTAGTGCGCCTTCTAGGTATTTTAGGTCGTAATTACATCTAAGGAGGAAGTTGAGACCGCCACATTTGTTAAAGAAATAATTCGGAATTATGCTAGCTCCAATTTGATGCACCGATTGGAGTAGTCTTGATATCCACACTAACACGAGTCCCAAGCGGCCTGTTTGGCACACGCGCGTGCTGCCACGCATCGCAGCGCAACAATATGGTGGTAAAAATAAATTAAAATGGTGAAATAAATTTTACTATTTCCTACAATTTGCACATGTTTCTCGTGTGCCAAACATGGGTGTCTGTAAAACCCGGAACACACCCGGAACATCCCGGAACACCCCGGAACACCCCCGGAACACCACCGGAACAGCCCGGAACAGCCCGGAACAACCCCGGAACAACCCCGGAACACCCCTGGAACATCCCATAATACCCCCGAACATCCCATAATGCCCCGGAATACCCTCAATACAGGAACACTCTTGAACACCAAAAATTCTGGTCAGCGGTCAGACCGCTCACGCATAGACTGACCCGAGGACCTCCGAAGATTAACGAAGATTTCCGACTTTTTCCGAAGACCTTTGTGGATCACCCGAAGACAAAATGACAAAAATAAAATAAAAAATTACATTGGTGTCCTTTAGATCGACAAAGATTTGATTTTGAATATTTCAATTCAATTACTGAAGTTGTTGTAACTCATGCGAAATTTGCCTTATAACTCTCGACAAACCGATGTGACGTATATACGTAAAATTCTGGGGGTGGGCATCCCGAATAATAATTCAATTCACCATATAACACGTCACAGTCGCGATAACTTACTCTTGGGCATTGCGTAACAGATTTTGCACGCAAAACAAAACAGATTTTGCAGGCTGTTAAACGTCTATAGGGTTTTTTTTCCATTTTCTCAATAAGTGCCCACTTGCTGTTACTGTACGAACTGGGCAAAGAAACACCGCCGCTCCTTCTAAAGACCAATTAGAAAAATGTTTGAATAGTTTTGAGAAGTAAGTTGTAACTCAAGGTTTATCGCAACGTATAAAGTTGGCTTATTGAGGAAGCACACGAACTTTGCAAAGTTCAAGGAAATCTGATATGTACTCTCATCGTTGATATTTTCCTTTTTTCGTTTACTGAATTTTTTTCTTAAAGTCTAACTAGATCTTGTGAAAGTAAATAAAATACTTGTCCCTTTTCTCGCTATAAGAGTGTAAACTCGTTCGATCCTTTTGCTCCTGAGTTACGTTGTGACATCCTACATTACACACATTATAAGCCCTCGGATACTTCTACAAAATTAGAGTGAGTACTTTTTTGCAGGCGCACATTTCTCCTACTCCTTTATCTTCCGAGCTACGCTCTTTTGTTAACCAAAAATACATGAGCCACGCACCTCTTCGGAACCTGCAATTTTATTGGCTTCCTATATCACGCACTTCTCCAAAAATATATGCAGGCCTAACTGCAAAAACGTTGTCATTCAAATATGACAAGAGAAAGCTGCAAGATGGGAATTTATTAGACATGGAAAAACGTTCTCAGATTTTAACATTCCTGAAGCACTCATGCACTACGGTATGATACTTCAATTTAATATGAACTGAGGTTTTCTTAAATGAGGTGTATATATTCACTGTATATTAGCGTAACGAACCAGCAGCCAAACATTTCCATGCACCTGTGGAAATAAAACGATGACGATCGTGTGACCTCGGAATAATGACCTTATAGCATTGCGTGACACTGTATCATTTGGCTTTGTTATATCCTTGAGGTCACACCTGTTTTTTGAACGTGATAATGCAAACCTCGCACGAGAAAAATCAATGCAGAATTAACAGTTCAACTGTCACATTTTCATATCACTGAAAATCGTAAGTTATTGATATGAAGGTCACGTGCATGATATATTTTTCCCATTAATTAATGATTTTTTCGCTGTTCTTAAAAGCTTCGAAAATATTCCAAGCATTCTTGAAATGCTCTGAAATCTCAGGGTGATCCGCAAAAGTCTTATGAAGAATTGGGAATCTTCAGAGGTCTTCGGCTTAGTCAATTCGTGAGCAGTCTGACTGCTGACCACTATTTTTGGTGTTCCGGGGGTGTTCCTTGCTGTTTCGAGGGTGTTCCGGGGTATTATGGGATGTTCCAGAGGTGTTCCGGGGTTGTTCCGGGCTGTTCCAGGGTGTTCCGGGGGTGTTCCGGGGATGTTCCGGGGTGTTCCGGGGTGTTCCGGGGTGTTCCGGGTTTTACAGACACCCACCAAACAGGCCGCTTGGGACTCGCGAGTTCAAATTTGAATCGAAAACTGCATTCCTGAGATGCCTTTGAGTAGGCAACTTCTGCAGATCATAGGCAGAAACAAATTTTCCATCAGATTCGAAAGTTTGTTGTGGATTTTCAGGGTCAGTTCGCGGACTCGAATGAATCAAAATCAGGCGAAATCAAACTCCAAAGACTGTTCTTTCGGAAACTGGGATTTTTTTGTCAAATCCCAAGCCGGTCGGAAAGATTTGAGGTTCTTAAAGTTGCATGCCTTGGGAGTATATATATATAATTAACAATTAGATTATGAGCTCGAGATTTCTATCGCGTGATAGTTGATGAGGCCGAAGGCCGAATCAACTATCACGCATAGAAATCTCGAGCTCATAATCTAATTGTTTTAGTATAAATCTACTAGACGTTCAAAACTTAACAGCAGACACCACATGTTTTTATTGAAAAATGATATAAATAGGACACACCGCGCGCGGAAAACACTCTACTCACTATCTACAACAGAATAGATAGTGAGTAGCGTAGCCAATCAGAGAACAGCATTAGTGATGGGCCAAACTTCAAGTTTCTAAAACCGCCTCCCGGAGCTTTAAATCGACAAACCAAGCACATAATAACATGCATACATTAACACAGTGTTCATGTTTCTAAGCGTTTTTATTTGACTTTTCCCTGCTAGCAGAGGCCCCTTTTCCTTTGTATTGGCAAAGGAAAAGGGGCCTCTGCTAGCAGGGAAATTTGACTTCCTTCCGTTCAAAAAGTCTCAATTAATTATCGTATTCACAAAATCCTTTGTACACAACCGAAGCGGCCATTAATATACCGCTAGCAGAGGTCCGCAACACAAACAGAGGATGGTAAGCCTGTGAATGCACCGGCTAGCTGAGATATTACCATTCACTTTACGATCAACACCTTACCATATAGTGTTTTAACGCCCTTGACTTCCACATATCGAGATTAGACTGCAGTTTTTGAATTTTCAATTTGACATTGAAATTATGGCTTTCGTTACTTTTAGGGGACTCGCGCTATATAAAGAAAAAATTGTCTGAATGCACGCGCAAAAATGACGAATTTAATTCACTCGCAAAAATGACGAATTCAATTAATTGTACAAAGTTTAGAAATAACTAAACTCAACAATAGCAAAGCTAACGTCGTAGAATCAGTGCTTAACCCTAAATAGAAGTATAGATGAGTTCTTAGGCCTAATCACTATCGATCAGTGCTTAACCCTAATGTAGATGAGTGTTTAACCGTTTTTCATTTTGTTTTCATTTGTTTTTCTCGCTAAAAAACGCTCGTCATCAAATTTGTCACTCGTCATTTTTGCGCGTGCATTCAAACCGTTTTTCACTGGGTTTTTTTCCTATGTAGCGCGAGTCCCCTAAAAGTAACGATAGCCGAAATTATTGTTGCCCATTTCATCGTACGAGACATAAGTTCGTGATATTTTGACAATATCAAAGACCAAGCCAACACGGAAGGAGAACCGTATTTAATGTTCACAATCAGCAATCGCAAACAAATAAACAAACAATTCGATCTAAAATACAAAGAGACTACGTTGGCACTCGGCCTTACAAATATTCAAAATAAACGAGAAATTAACTGGAATTCAACTAAGAACTTACTTCTTTGACTGCCTCCGTAATTGGCGTACATATACACAACTTGTTGAACTTCTTGACAACTCCTTAGCAAACTTACAATATTAAACGGGTTAGCAAAACGGGTTAGCAAAACGCTCAGGTATGTTAAGGACTGGGTCTGCAAGTATCTGCTCCAGAAAGTAATGGGGGTGGTCTATCTTCGAAAGGAAACATGTTATAAGTATGAGACTTGGCCATGGTCTTTATCCTGTTGATATAGTATTTTTGGCCTTGACATTTCCATGGCAACACATTGCGTGACCAATTAAGGTCTTACTTCCGGTTTTGTTCTTTAGGGCTTCCGCACACTAGGAAAAAATACGTTTACCTGGCATTTCCAGTGATTGCGTTTCTACCTTTATGAGGTACTTTCCAAATGTAACTGGAAAGGTGGTCTCCCTACCCTGGATGAGGGTCTTATGGCTATTGCGTGACAGCAAAATCATGACATTTCAATGACCACGTGACCTGGACACGCCTTCCAGTTAATTTCGTGTAGAACTTAATTAAAGGAAAACTATTAAGACGTCATTTTGTAAGTTAGGTTTGCATAAGTTCTCCTGCATCTCGCCCAAGGATTAATATCGAAATTCAATACCTTAATTAGTCACGTGATCCCTATTGTGACAGCAGTTTATCAAAATGAGCCTTCGTAACAAGTTTCATCTTTTCGCTTAATTTCGTGTCAATAGGTTGCATACTTACTGAGATAGACCACCCCCCTTCATTTTTGATGTACCTCAAATGTACCTCAAATGACCCAGTCCTTAATAGAGCGGTTTTCAATTGAGTGTCGAAAGTAATTCGTGTTTTGCTTTGGTTTTGCTTTACTTCGCTCTGTGATTGGTTAAAACCTTTCGCGCCACTTTCTCGACCAATCAGGAGTAAAACTCAAACCAATCAGTCGCGACTTGCTCGCGCTCGCACGCGTTTTCCCGCGCTTGACGCCGGTTACATGTACTTGCTTCGAGTTCTGATTGGTTCATTGGGTAATTTGTGTTTGTTGTGATTGGCTGGGGTAATTACTTTGGTTTTGGTTTTACGACACTCATTTGAAAAGCGCTCTATACCTGAGCGTTGTAAACGACTTGGTTAGCTTGACAGTTTTCTTGCAACTGAAAACTACGCTCGGTGACGCGACTTAAGTTACACGACTTACGCTATGCTATTGCGATGCTTAAATTTAAAAGGCGCGCGCGCAACATTAAACAGAGACAGCGCGCGCGTCCAAAGTAACTAATAATTAAAAGCTGATCGTTTATCAGAACATCGAGGTTAGACTGCAGTTTTTGAATTTTCAAATTGACATTGAAATTATTGTTGACCATTTCATCGTACGAGACATAAGTTCATGAAATTTTGACAATGGTTTCAGGTCTCATGTCGTTCCAGGGCCATTTCCCAAGTCACATGGGTTTGGACTTCTTTACTGGGTTCAAGTTTAATTCTATTCCCTATCTAAAGTTACTTATTCACTGTAACATCAGGGCTCTGGCATACCGTATTCGATAACATTTTTTACAACTAGAATGTAGAGAACAGGGGATAGTGTACACCCATCTCATGAGAGTTTAAACCACTTAGTAGAAATCCGTTATTCATTACTGCGCTTTCAATCGGTCAGAAAAGAGTCTGATCAGGTTGAACTAACTTAGAGAGTAGTGGTTCCAGTCTCTTGGCGATAGCCTTTAAGGCAATTTTATAATCAACATTTAACAATGCGGAAATCATAAAGATGCGTCTTCATTTGGTTCAATTCCTCAGTTTTTACTTGGAAGTTGACAATTTACCTTTATCATAACCAGAATAGAGACTGGCAATAAGATCCGGGGCTACTAACTTAAATCAAACAAGAATTAGTAAAATTCAACTGAGAAGCCATCTTCGTCAGGCGATTTTCCTTTATCAAAGGAGTGGAGAGCTTTTTCACATTCGTCGTACGTCAGATGGCTTTTCATCTCGTCACGTTCGTCGTCAGGCAGTTTAGGAATGCTAACGTTGGCGATAAAGTGGTGGAGATCATGTTGTGATCAGTTATATATGTTTGAGCTGTATAGTTTTCAAAAAAGACTGGTCTCGAACGCCATCTTCCGATTCTAGTTCAAAGCTTGCTTTCCTGTTTTAATTTCGCTTTTCCAAGTAAAAATAAAAATTAAAAAAATACTTGGTAACTTTTTCTCTTACGTTAGTTAGACCTAAATTGGCTGCCTTGCTCTTGCAATCCTAAATTGATTGTACAACGAGCTCTGCCCGACATAACTGCGAAATGAACGGCATCACCCTAAACGGCTTTATGCAAAAAGGCATCAGCCAAGAGAAAGCACGTTAAAAGGCATCACGTAAAAAGGCATCGAATACTCCTGGGAAGTTTACATGATAAATTTCGTCCAAATTCTGCGAGTTTTTTGCTGGCAGGTCATACAACAGAGATTTTCTAGAATGCCCAAGTTTAGCTGGAACATTCGTCAACGACAAAACCAAATTGGTTCTTCGAATCATAGTTATAGTTAGAACTGCTTGGTAGTTCCAAACAAACTTGGAATAGTCGATGCCTTTTAGCCGGGTACGGCGTACCTTTTGGCGTGACGCCTTTTCGGTTTTTTAGCGTGACGCCTTATGTCACGCCAAACTCACATAATGATCAGGCTATTTCTCCTGTTGCGAGTTTTTGTTTGTTTGTTTTCTTGCTTGTTTTTTAGCTGATAAAGGATAATAACGATCATGGCTTTTGTTTAGAAGTAAATGTTTGCAGAATTATCCAAAAATAGTTAAGGCAAGCACTTGTCAGTACTGGCGTGACAGGTTTAAGAAAGCGCGCAAGACTGGGGAAGAAAAAGAATGCCTGGTGCGAAATGTGAGAGCGGAGCAGGGATTTTCCGAATTTCCCAATCGACAATGTCGGCTGTTTTAAACTTTTGTGCATATGTAGGCCTCTTGTTGGGTTTTTCGGGCGCTGTTTCTCCGCCGAAATACTCCAAGTGCATCAGCAAAGATTTTGGGCACGGTGGCACAGTTTGCGTTTGTTCCGAACAGTTTTGCGATTCGTTCACTTGGGGAGAACCATTGAATGCCCAGGAATATGCCGTGTACACGAGTTCTAAAGCAGGTGATCGCTTTAGTCTGAAGACTGGACAGTTTAACACTCATTTGGGAGTGAAATCGTCCCAAACAACCATCAAGTTAGCCGTGAATAAGACTGTTACTTTTCAAAAGATCCTGGGATTCGGAGGCGCTTTCACCGGTTAGTATTTGTAGGTATTTTTAACATGCACCTATCAATTTCAACCAAATTGCATAATTTACATTAATTGTGTTGTCAAACAGCTCGACTTAGAAGAAGCCATAAGTTGGATGCAAGTCACTGTGAAAGGGCTACAATTTTGACATAGCTTTCTTAATTCCTTGTCACGTGCCCGCACGTGATGTAGCCACCGTTGATGACCGTTGATGTTGGTTACTTCTTCCTGCTATTCTTATGCAGCGACGGGGTCGACTAGTTGTGTAACGCTAAAAATTGTTGTACTTATGTTATTGCATGTTGGCAATTGGTGCATTGCTGTCCTCATATGTTTGCATTGCACAACCTGAGTCAATGCTGTGAAGACCAGGGGACGGTAAGGAGAGAAACCCTGGGAACAACATTGCGGGTAAAGCAGTCAAACTGTTGTTAACAGCATCAAAAGTGACTATATCTCATGTGATAAACGATTAAGAAAACTTTTGTTTCAAACCACAAGGATTTACATCTTTTGCGACTTTCAGCTATGCTGTTGTCTATTTTGGGGCCTACTTGCACTGGGTGGGTATCATTGTTGAAGAATTTGCATCAAGTTGCATTTAAAATTGAGTATGAATCAATGCAAGTTTTAGCCTTGAGCTTTCTTGCATCCATAAAAGGCCAGGGTTTGCCTAATAACTTTGGAAAATAGACCAGGTAATTAAATGATGGTTAACTGCAGTTTACACCAAACCTTTCAGACAGCTTACTAATGAATTAAAAAGTTTTTATCATTTTGTCAACTTCTTTTCATATCAGATGCTGCTTCTATAAATATTCACAATATCAGCACCTCCCTGAGACAAAAACTCCTAGATTCATATTTTTCTGATAATGGTATTGAGTACACTATTGGACGTATCCCCATGGCCAGTTGTGATTTTTCTACAAGAGAGTACTCGTACAATGATCACGTTGGTGACCTTGAGATGGCAAACTTTAGTCTGGCACAGGAGGATATAAATTTTAAGATCCCATTGATATTGTATGCAAGGATGAAAAGTAAAGGAAATATTACCATGTTTGGAAGTCCGTGGTCAGCTCCTGCATGGATGAAAACAAACGACAAGATGACAGGGTTTGGTCAGTTAAAAGGCAAGGCAGGTGATAAATACCATAAAGCCTGGGCCCTGTATTTTGCAAAGTTTCTTGAGGCCTACAAGGAGAAAGGAGTTGAGATACAAGCAGTTACAGTACAAAATGAACCATCAGATGGATTTCTCCCATTGTAAGTAATTTCCTGGAAGTTCAGTAGAGTAGCAGTCTGCTGGTTGCCGTGCTAGAATGGGGTTCTAAATGTCTGGGGCCCTTGTTTTATTACTAAGTAGGCCATCTCTTTAGATAAGACTTTCTGCTAGATGCCATCTCCCTTTGTTATCTTGATGTGTAATTGGGTTCAGGGAAATTGTTTAGTACACCTTACAAGATGCTAGGGGGGTGGGTGGGGTAGAGGAGGAGAAACTCCCCTCCTCCCACCTATGGAGGAGTCAGTGATACTGAAAAAATTACAATCAACCATGATCACCATGGCAACATCAATTAAAAAAAGATACCATCATGTTAAAATGTTTTCCTGGTTAATTTTAGGAAAAGGTCTTTAAATCTGCTTAAGGATATTCGCACTAATTGTTTCTGCACACCCATCATCAATGCAAAAAATGTAGAGATGTAGAGGCATGTGGTGCTAGTGGGCATTATACTATTGATGCACGGATTAAACTCTCTTAAATGTTTGTTGAGCTTAGATTTTCTTTTGATAGATCACTTTCCTTATCGATTATCTACGTTTTTTGAAAAATTGAAGAAAATCTGTGTTGTGGAAGTTTAGTTTTTTTCAACTTTTCTGTCCACGCATCATCGAATTCTGCTGTTATTTTAGCTGCACGGTGTTGGCAAAAGCCCAATTTTAAGGTTGAGTTTAACTGAAAGGATGACACGGGTTCAAATTATTTACTTGACAGACCCACTTAGGTAACTCATTATCTGACTGTAGCGAAAGTATGAAAAGAATCTGTGTTGTAGAAGGTTTTCCCACGAGCATCCTTAATAGCTGCATTTCAAGTATTAAGGAAGCAGTTAACATCCTAAGTGCCATCCTCACATCTGTTTGGGAGGGGTGGGGGGGTTGGAAGAGCCTTGCATTCAATCTTGCGGAAAATAAATGAGCCAGACATTTCATCAAGGCAACAGATAGGTAGATAGTAGCGTGTGGTTTCTGGTAAGTAGATAGACAGACAGCCAGCCAGACATATGAACAGACATTAAAACACATAGAGGTACAGGTGCCAGTCTGTCAGACAGACGTAAAGGTATCAATTACTCCTCTCCACTGGATGAGTTGTATCACAGAGTTACCCTTCAGCTCTTTTGTTAAGATTCCCAACTGATTTGTGGGTACCATTATATACACCTGGAAACGAGATACAATGGTTGCTTACCATTAACAGGGGGAAACCAGTTGGTCTACGGTTTGTGGGAATGGTAAGCAAAACCTCCAGAATGGGAAATTCCGTTAAAATTTGGCATGTACCATTGTGCACTCTAATTTACTCTAATTTACAGAGAGTCTGGAAGAAGTAATAAACTATTGGCGCAGGACCTGGGACTGTTAGATAAAGGCAAATGGAACACAATTTTCCGTTTGGTTACTTCAGTTGGGAATTTTCGACCTCCTCCAAGACATTCCGTTTATTTTGGAAATTTTCCAGTTGGGCAAACCAAAATAGCCTTACCATTCACAGTCCAACCGAAATTTCCGGATTTTTTTGTAAATGGTTAACACTCAATGTGGAGTGAATTTCCTCGTTGATGATAATAACACAAAGTCATGCAGAGACGATGACTTGAATCACTGAGCCTCTGATTTTCAATAAGGAGTGCAACGTACCAACCTTATGTTAATCTTTAATCTTGCCCTAAGAAAAGTTATAATTACATTTCAACGCACATACTGTATGGATGCATTATTTGCATTACAAAAGTCCTTGACCGTGACTATTTTTGCAACAGTTTCCGTTTCCAGTGCATGGGATATACAGCTGAAATGGAGAGGGATTTTATCAAGGAGGACTTAGGACCAACTCTTGCAGTGCGAGGTCATTCCAATGTCAAAATAATCATGCTTGACGATCAGCGGCCATTTCTGTCATCTTGGGCAGAAACTGTTCTAAGTGACCCAGTGGCTGCTAAGTATGTTTCTGGCATTGGTGTCCACTGGTACATGGACAAGTACATTCCTGCAACCGTCCTCACTGAAACTCATAACAGGTTAGCATGTCTATGTCATTGAAATAGTGTGGGAAAAATGCGACTCTCAGTGTTAAGGTGGCCTTGTGACAATTTTTTATTTCAGTTATTTTTACAGCATTCATGTTTAAAAGCATTTGAAAACGTGTTAAGTCGTTGCATGTACGAAACGGTATTATTGAAGATTAACCTGAGCTTTCTTCTCATATGTAGACTACTGCCTACACTGAATCTGTCATACCGAAGATGCTATTTGTTAGGATAACGAGATAACGTGGAATATATTTCAAGTTAGTGAAAGGGAGTGGGTTGTGTGTGTGTGTGGGGGGGGGGGGGGAGGGAACTTCTGAAGTCAACGTATTTAGAGTCATGGATATCATCAGATTGTACTAGATTCGTCTGTTTTATGGTTTTGTGGTAGCCTCCCACGCAGTCGTTTTTAGGGCGGTTGTGGGGAGGAGGGTAATACGACTCCCCTAAAAACAACTGCGTGGGAGGCTAGTTTTGTGGGGGCTGACTTGATAAGATAGTTTTGACTAATATTTTAAACGAGGTCTTAATCGCAACCAACGCTTTAAATTCTATAGGGGTTTTCTAACGTCTTTGAACGAATGACAACTGTTCGCAAACATTTACCCCTTGTTTGAACATAGGAACCTCAGTCTCGTTTTTCTGCTCCTTTCCCAGGTTTCCTGACCACTTCATCCTGTCTACTGAAGCCTGTGCTGACCCACAAACGTCCAAACCTCCGAGAGTCAGCCTAGGGGACTGGTCACGAGGAAACCAATACAGTCACAGCATCATTGAGGTATTCAATGGGTTCAAATTTTTTGAAAACGTGTTGAGGTAAACAAAGTTTAAATGAATTTTAGGACGGGTTTAAACTTAAAGAAAGTTGTGGTCTTAACCAATTTAAATATACGGTCCGCAAGCGGACTTGGGATGAGCGTAAACATTTGTGGAACATTAAAGATACAAAATACTTTGATTGCTTTTTAAAAAAGTCGGAGACTAGATGTTTTCACGTTTTATGAAGGCCAAGACATTACGACAAGTTACAAGCGTGACGGGACGTGTTGGTTTACATGTGGTCGTGCTTACTCAAACGAAAGTGTAACCTCGACAACTCGAACCCTTGCATCTCGAAATTCTCGCTAAATCAAATCAAAAGCATTTGACCTTATTTTTGCCTTCATTTACACTTCTGATAACTCGATATCTCTAAACGTTATCTTAACAAATCACGTTTTTTTTGCGTAACTGGTTCGTCGTGTATGTTAAATGTGTATTTGACCACGCTTTTCCAGAAAACGTCATTGCTTCTGCATTACGTCATGGAGTCAAAAAGTCCCCCCCCCCCCCAAAAAAAAAAGCCAAAAACGCCGCGCGTGGTTTTACGAACACTCATCCAATAATGTAGTCTGCAAAGGAAACTGTGCATGCTCACTGCGCTTAATTTTGGGCGTTATTGAGCGCCTGCACATTTAGAGCCTGGCAGCTTTTTACTGGTGGCTTTTAGAGAGGTAAATGATCGTTTTTAATAATTATTATAATAATAATTTAATTCTTAAAAAGCGCATTACAGCCAAAATCTCAGTGCTCTTTACAAAACAATAGAGAACAACATGATCTATATATGTTCAGCAACAACACCTTACTTAAACCTAAGAATTAAATAAGAAAGTCTTAAGTCTCTCTTTAAATGCCTGTGTAGATGGCGCATTCCTCACATCGAACGGCAGTTCATTCCATAGCATGGGCGCACACGATGGAAATGGGCGATCACCGTAATTCTCTGTTCTAAAAGTAGGTCTGTACAGACGCAGGTTGTGATTAGTGTTTGAGCGAAGAAGCCTGGTTGGATTGTGAAGACTAAGTGGGTCTGTCAGATACTTTGCTGTTAAGCCATTTAACTTAAAGACTGTGTCATAAGTGATGAGGAGAATACTGAATCTTGAAGATGATGCGTTTGTGTACAGGGAGCCAGTGGAGTTTACGAAGAATAGACGTGATGTGATACGAGATCCTAGTTTTTGCAACCAGTCGAGCGGCTGAATTCTATATATGTTGAAGCTTTGCGATTTTTTTATCAGGAAGACCATACAGAAGGCTGTTACAGTATTCCAGTTTGGAGCTAACGAAAGCATGGATCGATTTTTCAGTGCTCGGTATATGAAGATAGTGACGGATGCTCCCAATGAGCTTCAAAAAGTGCAGACTTGCAAATATTAATTGTTCACATGAGTGGACATCATTAAGCAGTGGTCAATTATGAGCCCTTGTGTAGATCGCGGACATTCGCACTTGTCTTTATCTCAGAGCCAGCAATATTGACGGTTGCAATGGGTTCACGTGGCAGGTAACGAGATGAAAAATGAATGACTTCGGTCTTTGAGGAGTTACACATTGAGTTATTTCCACCATCCATGCAGAATACGATATCTTGCGCACAAAGCTTCGTTTACTCAGTCGTGGGATCCGATCGTCGTGTAACCAAGAACATTTGTATGTCATTCTCGTAAATCATCGATTGAGGGCCACGAGTACAGATAATCTCTTCGGTTGGTGCCACATATAGAGAGAACAGCAGTGGAACTAACACCGAGCCCTGTGGGACACCATAGGCCAAGTCGGATGGATTTGACTGAAAGTGGTTTATGACAACCGACTGCGAACGATTGCGAGATAAGATACGATCCAAGCCAGGGTGTACCCCTTTGTAAACCGATTCGAGTATACAGTCTATTGATGGGGATACTGTGGTCAGTGGTGTCGAATGCAGACGATAAGTCTAGCATTACTAGCACAACATCATTGTGATTATCAAGCGCTAACTTGATGTCATTGGAAACCCGCAACATGGCTGTTTCAGTGCCGTGATTCGCTCGGTATGCTTATTGGGTTTTTTCGTAAATGAGCACGGTGACCTGTAATTTTTTCGCATATTTTAACTTTTGTGATCGTCGTCTTTCTGTACAGCGAGTACAAAAACCAATTTACATAATTGCAGAAAAATTAATGATCACTAAAAACATAAACGAATAGGTGTTGAGGTGTTAATTTTGTAAGGAATTATTAAGTATATTTAGTTGAATACGTGTCTTTCACGTGCATGGTCACCTATTCTTTTTTAAAGATTTTATACTTTAAATCTTATACTATAAAATTGAAAGGAACATTGCATCGCAATGTTAAACCAGGAAAAGTCTCAGCAAGTTCCTATTTCAATTCCTGTTTCGATTGAATTACCTTAACGTGGACTGATCCTTTCATTTTTTTTTTACTGCCAAGAAAATGTATTACAAATAACGTACCTTTAATGCTTGACAGTACATTGGTCAAAGTTTCATAGGGTACATTGAAGAGCGGCCCATACACAGTTCACGTTTTAGCGTTTTAGCCGGCCAAAATTATCGAACACCGAAAACTGAACGTTCAGTTATGCATTAACAAGAACTGTACGAAATTCTGTGATAAAATATTTACAATTATATGCTCAGTATAAGGTATTTTTATTTTCCTGGAATATGAGAACTTCTTTGTCAAGTTACTGATTTCATTTCGTAAAAATCCTACATAAAATCTTTTTGACGGCTAATCGAATTTCTTTAAGACGCCATGAATACAGCAGTGGATTTAAAGAGGAGTTTATGTATACAAACGTCCAAGAAAACTCGAATGCTATGGAGAGAGAAATGCTTCCTTTAAACAAGGGATATGTAACTGCCAGTGATATGTAAGGAAGATAGCACAGAAAGAAAATCAGATAAACATAGAACATGGCAAGAGATGAGTTTCGTAGTCGTAAACTGTTGAGCAGTCCCGCGTTGAGGATTCGACACTGTTGTTGTTGTTGTTGTTGTTCTTGTGCACGTATTTGTCGCTTGTGACGCCGAGCTATACGATAAATCTTCCAGTACATCACTGCATTGATCATGAAGCAGGCTAAAGCTATGACACTTCCTGCCATTTCATCGTATGAAAGAAACCACATCGACACGGAACAAATTAGCACCGAACTGAAGCAGAGTAGAACAAGAAACCAAGCTACTCGTCGAACTGTGATGAGTTGCTTGTACCGCAGATGAAGGTGCAACGCGAGAAATCTGTCTACGCTGAGAGAAGTTACTGACAATAACGAAAAGGAGCATAATACACCTGAGAAAAGTATGACAAGTAAAAGAAAGGTTCCACTGGTTGAGCTGTGGTTGAAGAATAGGGAGAATCTCCACGCGATATACAATGGTTGAACAAATAATCCCACACAAAGATCTGTCAGGGAAAGGCAGATTAAGAAGACATTCGATGGTGAAATTAGAGACGGGTTGCTTGCGAAGGACGCAAGAATCAGCGAATTTCCAGTGACAGCCAGCAATGAAAGCGGAATGTTAAACGCCGCGTTAATGACAAAAGGTACTGTTTCATCGTCCATTTCGAGCGATACTCTTGATTACTCAAGCTTCTTTTGGAAACAATACGTCGTTTAACATGGAGTAAAGATGATTTAACGAACGTCGTTAGTTGTATCCGTGGGTTGTGAATGAATTACTCCCCCATGAAAATAGCAGGCTCAAAACAAGGGGTTTGGCAATGAAAACAGTCTAACTCGATCGGAGGTAACTCGGAACAGGCGAAAAAGATATCAGGTGGCATTCCCCTTGCAGTTTTAATTGAAAAGGTGAATTGAAAAGGTAACCTAACAAAAACATCTTTTATCTATGTCATAGGGATTGTTTGGTTTAATCAGGTTTAAGACTTCAAATTTGTTTTACGTGCAGCTGGTTTTCATATATTTATTTTTCGTATTGAGTACTTTCCGTAACTCTTCAGTCGTCGATTTTTCTTCACGTAAGGGAAAGTTCCTCTTGTAAATTGATCTTTAGCGAAAGGCTTTGAACTTATTTCTAAAATTTTGATCACGAGGAGATCTTTTTCTCAGTGTTTGTAGAAATTGAAATTTCGTCTGAGACTCTATCTCATTTACAGTGAAACCACCTATTGCAACCTTTTGTTGCATTTCATTTCCGGGATCGCAAATGTTGTGAAAACACTTACCACCCTGATGTGTTCATTTTTGGGGAGATCAGGTTTCGCACAAAGCAGAGGAGCGCTTTTTGAAAGTAACAAAGTACAAAATGAGAAATTGTTCTACCGTGTAGCACTAAATTGTTGCGGGAGTTAATTCTTGTGGATGGGCAATTTTTTGCGTTTTGCGGGAACTAATTTGTGGTATTGGATAAGACTGGTTTTTCTTGCTAGGGATTAATTTTTAACCGACGTCACTCGGATAATGTAGGAGGCTAAGGTAGCGTTCCTTTTAAAGGATTCTGCGATCGAAATTTAGATTTTCTGTTTCTTTTATGGACAAACCAATCTTAGATTGCAATCCGAACAATCCACCTACGAAGGTGGACCATTCAGATTGGTAACTGAGACTGGTTTCAGATTTTCGATCCATTTGAGCGAACTGGGTCCGGGTTATGTCACGTGACCAGTCACCTCGGCACACAACAAACATGGCGGCAATCTTGAGTTTTTTTCCAGGAAAAAAGCAGAACCATGGCAGAATTGAACTCAGCGAAAAATACGATTAAAAAAAAACAATGACATGGTCCACGGCTACCTGGAATGAATCACACCTAGATAAAAATAGCCGTGTAACAAAGGGAAAAATAAAAATTTGGGGGCATCTTCTAAGCTCGCAATCTTTTCATCGGCGCTCAACACTCGTCCGCGTGTGAAAGTATAAAGTGGTATGAAATGGGGCTACGGTCCCGAAAACCCCTTTTTCCCCGGTCTACTGGCCTCGAGAAAAAATATCTTGGGAAAAGAAAAACAAAAAACAAAAAAAATTTGGACACCGGTTGGATTTGAACCCGCCACCTGTGGATGAGATCGCTAACTAAGCTGGTCACGTCGATATGTCCTCACGCGTGCCGTTGTGCCCCGATCTTTTTTTAGATTTTGGTTCCAGCGAACACAAAGATTCAAACAATCTGCATCTACTAGATCCGAAAAAGATTTCTTAAAAGGAACGCTACCTTTAAATTTCAACGAGTGAGCGAACGATGTTTGTCTCCACCTGTGAGGCCCGGGGGGTACCCTATGGGTTTTGGGGTGGGGGTGTGCCACACAGAGAAGTAAAATAGAGTATAACTTGGAGTACTTCGCCCGGACTGTGAAGTGTCTGGATTTGATCTCGATCAACTAGGACCCATTCTCGTCCCCAGAGCTACGCGGCTTTTTTAAAAACGTCTCCTGACGATCCCACCGCTGACCGAACAGATCGTAGGCTCTGGGAACGAGAATGACTAGGACCTACTGAGGACCTACTTTATTCCGTCGAATGAACTGTTTTTGTGGACTGAGGTTTGGCAGGTTTTTTGCTAGTGTACTTGCCCGAGGGATACAAATCTCCGAAAAAAAAATGCAGGCAAGACAATCAACTCGACTTGGTTCGCGAATTCCCGTGCATATGTCGTTGCACTCGTTTCCCTTTTTAATCTCCAAGCCGAATTATTCGTTTTTTGAAGGAGCCCATCTTGATTTCCAAGCAGAATCAATTCGAATGCGAGATAACTGTTTACTGAGATTGGGAAGCCAGCAGCTTTTAAAAGTGCGAGCTGAATTTTAACATTTTCGTACTGTTAGAAGGCAAAGCAAACGAAATTTATTCGGCTAAAAAGTGGAGACGTAAAACAAGTTTACACGAGAGCTAAAAATAACGTGGGAAATTTAGAAACGTAAACAATTACTATGCAAATAAGCACACTTTGCTTTGCGATTCGCGAAGCAAAAAGACGAAAATTATCATAGCCGACTTGACTTGCAACAAGAAAACATACCCCTTAAACTGTCGGACTCCAGCCTATAGGCAGATAGATATACCGTAATAAAATAGAAGGAATAACTGCTTGCGCTAGCAAATGATTTCCTGCACGTTTGGGCAGGATCTCGGTGGCACGTGCAGCTACAAACGCAATGCGTTGTCCGCGTGACTGAGAACTAACGGCGATAATGAAGTCACGTGTTCCCCAGAAAGTCAGGAAATCTGAGATCTGACCAGTTGTGGTGTACTGTTGTCGGCCAAGTTTCTGCTCACTTGCATACAAACGTAACTAGTTGTGCACCTTTGTGACAAAATAAAATAAGAAACGTCACCGGTTCTGCATGCACTGCATGCCTGTGTTTGCGATTGTGAGGAAGTTGCGTTCAAGTGGAATTTTACCAATTTCTCAATGTTGATTACCTTCAGACAATCCTCTTCTGTAATTTCAGCAGCTGCTTTCAGCAGCAAAACACTTGTAGTGTACCGACAGAAATGTCTAAGTTCATCGTTTTGTTTCTGAACGGGCACCAACACGATGTTACATATAAAAGCGATGTTTGGATATAATTTTATATTATATCACGGTGAAGTAAATTTTTGCGGCAGCTTTTTTTGGCGGGAACTTATTTTTGTGGATGGTGAAGAGAATCGCAAAAATTACTGACAACCTGAAAAAATTTAGTGCCACACGGTAGTTGGTTCTTTTTACCAATAGTTTAACTCGTTTGTTTCTGAATCTTATCCATGGAAGCTAACTCTTCTTGTCATATTGATGAAAAACAGCAAGAGTTTAATTAAGCAACCCCAGTTTTTGTCCTAAACGCATTGTTGATGCCGGTGTGATATATCAGTCACCAGTATTTAACTCTTGCACCTTTGCCGGGCACGGGATGTCTTTAATACATTTCAATTTGTTATCGACTGAGTCGCTGTAAGAAAAACTGACCACTGTAAAGAGATCAAGCTGACGTTTCGAGCGACAGACTTTCGTGACGAAGGAAAAACGCCAGAAGCATCAGTTTTTGAATCTCTTTATGGCGGTCACTTTACTTTGTATCAACCTTAGTATCAACGTGCATATTCTCCTCACTGACCTTAATATATTTCTTTTGGTGCAAGTTGGAAGAGTTTGTTTTTACATCAAGACATTTTATCTTTGATGATCACTTTCTTCTATCTCGCATCACCTTTACGTTTACTCATGCGGTGATATTGTAAAGAGAAATTAGACATCGGTCACTACTGGGGCCTAAAGCGTTAAGTGTCTCACTTTTTTTTCCTGTGTTACAATATTTCATAAAGATTTTACTCTGATAGAATGCCTTTAATGTGCTGTACAAGATGAGGTGTACATTATGGGTTGCGGGGCTGCTGGGGGCCTGTGACGTCATCCTAGATGGCGGCCATCTTGGACTTTACCCTAAATTAGAAATTGTCAAAAAACGGCGGAAACTGAATTTTTTTGATGTCAGACATGTACAATATGAAATAATTAAACACTTTGTATTTTACCCTATTCGTGTTGAAGGCAGTGCTTACAAAAGATGTTGCCAGTTGATACTCGTAGTTAGCTTGAACACCTCGTTATTCTTTTTATTGATAGTTTCTTTTAGTTTCATCCTTAAGGTTCGCTATATAAAATGATGATTAAAGCCTGTACCCCACTTGTGAACTAAGCAAAAGATAAGCAAAAGAAAAAGCGCAAGAACATTTCCATGTCCGGGTCTACCTCATGATCGATAACGGCCATATTATTACAAGCTCGGGGGGGGGGGGGGGGACAAGAGCTTTGCAGCCTTTGGTAAGGAGCAAAAACAGTCCAACAAAGGAAACATTTTACTTCTGGTCGACGTTTTTGGCGCCTTACGATCGTCCGTAATGAACGTCCTTACGAACGTCCGTTACTTTTAATGTCACGCACTGAATATTACTTTTTTCAGGACTTGTCCAACTGGTCTACTGGTTGGGTAGATTGGAATCTAGCACTAAACATGGAAGGAGGGCCAAACTGGGTGCAGAATTTTGTGGATTCACCTATTATTGTTGATGCTGATAATGGATTATTCTACAAACAGGTACAGTAACCCACTTTCCTAAATCCTACATTTCGCCAACCTTACCTTTTTTCCCGGGGGGGGGGGGGGAGGGTGATGGTGGAATAATTAAGTCCCTCACTTCTCTTTAGCTCCGTCGTTAGCTCACCAAGTTTGTGTTTTGTATTTCTGTTGTTGTCGCTATTCGGTTTGGTTTTGGTTACTATTTTGTTTGTATATTTAAAACAGGAGCAAAACCATGTGTTTGCTCCAAGTTTTGACATACGTTCATCGCATTTTTTTATTTTGTTTTGATGAGTAAGTTTCAAATGTTTTGGGTTCCGTTTATATGGCGGTCATTTAAAGCGTTCTAGCAGATTTTGTGGTAGATAAAAATGCTGCTTTACTGGTAGGCAAAACACTTGTGAAATACTGGAATATGCGAGCAAGGCTGAACATTTTCCAAGAAGAAAACAAAAACGGAATTCCACGGTATCAGGTTTCTTGATTGGTTTTTATTTTGCAGCCCATGTTCTACCACCTTGGTCATTTCAGCAAGTTTGTACCAGCAAACTCAGTGAGGATTAAAGTGACTGCGAATGAACAATCAACTCTGCAGTTCATTGGCTTTACAACCCCAGGACCATATGCCTCTACAGTCATAGTTGTACTTAACACAGAAGACCAGGAAATTGCACTGGAAATCCATGATCAAGATCTTGGTATTATCAGGGAGACCGTAGCAGCTTCCTCTATTCAGACGTACATCTGGTAAAGGTGCCCAAATGCAAAGAAGGCATCTAGGGTTATGTTTTGCACATGATTTGCAGTGAAATCAAGTTATATTTCACCAGACATATCTCATTACAGAATGAACAAAATTTTCACAATATTGAATTTGTGAGAAAAGAAACTTGCTTTTTTCTTGCAAACTATTTTTTACCAAATTACCAAGTTTTGTGAAAACGTACTGTCCTAAAATCCCCCCTTCAAAGATAAACAATTACCATGTCATGAATATTCTTTTGATGTGGTACAATAGCCTTTTTCACAGTTACCTTTTCTCATTTGCATGACAACGTATTTGAACGTGGATGTGAGGCAATTTCGGGCAATTTTGCGCTTTTTGCCCGAAATAGCCTCACATCCACGTTCAAATACATTGTCATGCAAATGAGAAAAGGTAACTGTGAAAAGGGCTATTGGTACATTTTTCTTTTCTTTCTTTTTTATTTTTTCAGTGCGGTACAAGAAAAGTTGCATTATGGCAATGAAAAAAAAAGTTTAGAAGCAACCAAGATAATAATTTATTATGAATTTTTGAAAATGATTTCTAGTGGGAAAAAGGTCAATATTAAGAGTAGGTGCATAGTTATCTACACATCTTCACATAATTTCCAATTTGACAACAGTTTGTGGTGAAAAAAGGGGCATTTGTTTACTTACAGAGAAATCTGGAAATGATTTGCAATGAAATGGTGTGTACTGTTCCTACAAGTACCGTGTCTACATGTAAGTGTAAACATTTCTTGGCTGTCAAGATCCCAGCTCATGATCAACTGATTCTTCAGGTTCTGACTGTTCATTCTCATCCTCACTTGAAGATAAATCAGATGCAGTACTTGCACTGGCCTGTGCACAGTCCTGAACTAAAGAGCATTTGGTGGCCTCATCTTCACTTCCTTTTTCAAGGTGCCTGAAGAATGTCCCTATAAAAATATACATATATAAATGTATGTTTCACTAAAGTTGTAAAAGCTAAGGAAATGTTCGTTTTCTCTTAGTTGAAGCATATATAAGATGAAGGCATTTTTTTTTCTCAGTCAATTCAAGGGGTGAGAGAGGAAGTGAAAAAATGAGATGGCATTCTGATTTGAGTTACTACTGTACATTGAACTTTGTATTGAAGAAATGTATTATTTTTGTGATATTTTTTGTATTATTTACATTTCATTCTCAAGAATCACAATGCTCAGAATGATTTTTTGAAATAAAGGTTATTTACGATAATCTCATCTTTCCAATTTTTTTTGTTTCGAAGTTACTCGTCTCAGTCAGGAATACTATACGTCCTGTAATAAGGACCTTGATGCAATTGATTCAACATCATTCAACATGTTAACCCTTTAAACCCCAATATCCGCATGCATATTCTCCTCACTGTTCTCTCTATATTTCTTATGTTAGTAGTTGGGAGAATATGATTAAACATCAACACATTTCATATCTGATGATCATTTCCTTTATTCTCAAGACCTGTATATTTGATCAACTAGTGGTACTGTAAAGAGAAATTAGATGCTTGTCACTCTTGGGGCTTGAAGGGTTAACAGAGGGGGCAAAATAAATTCAACATTGTTGTTCACACCTGAGAGGGAAATGAAAGTTGATCATTCATCATCACTCAGGGTGGCCAAATGCATTTAACATGATGTTGAATTCAACAGTGTCAAAGGCCTAGGGTGCTGAATGGGAATGTGGAATCCCTTTGTTCTAGGCCTAAGGTTAGAGTGGGGGGGGGGGAGTGGTGTAGTGGTTAGCGCATTGGACTTCAGATCTGAAGGTTATCCCCCCCCTCCAAGGATAGCCAGTGTCTGCACAAGGGGGGGGGGGGGGAGGGGGGCCGATTTTTAAATCAAAGGAGCTACCAAAAAATGAACCCTTAGAAAATTTTTTCAAAGGTGCCGCAATACTCTCAGTTGCCTCATGCTCCAGTAACCAGGATAAGCTCTGGCCTTGTGGGCCTCCTTGGATCGTGTGCAACTTTACCTTAGACCTACCTAATACCTAAGGTTAAGCATGGGATTCCTGTGGATGTGCATCCAACAATACCCCACGCAATTTGACTTACTTCTTTGCCTTTCTGTCATAGCTTTTATTTCTTGCTGTAGCATGCTGTCCTCAGAAGCTCTTTCTGCTGGAGTTGGTTCAGATCTTAGAAATGAAAATAAATTAAGTCAACAAACACATCACAATGCCTCCTCGTCCCATGTACTATCTGTGTTAAAGAAAAAATTACAGGTTTACATGCGATCACAGTCATATGTTTTAACCTCAAGGACCTGAGCAGGCTACGTAAAGTAGGTCCCTTATTTTTCATTTTTCCAGTTGTCACCCTCAGCTTTCATTATTCACGAGCCATTTCTTCACCATTTGGAAGCAAACCAACAGTAGTGCAGTTCATTTGCAGCTTTCCCTGCTGGTTGCCACAGGGTTTCCAGCATGCCTTCTTGCTGCAACCCCTGACCATAATTATTATTGAATGAATGCTGCCATATAATCCATTTTTTCATTAACGTTAAAGGGGTATAGTCACGAGTATTTCGCAGATTTTTGGTCAAAACTGTGCTAAAATTATCGGTAGCTAACTTTATCCATGCCCAACATTGTGTTTGAACATTTAAAGGAACATATTAACTTAATTTCATTAAGAGAAAACAAACCATGACCATTTACATGTAATATCGATTTAATGTCAACACGCTGAAAGAATTTGAAAAGTTTAGCCTACTGTTTTCAAATTGCAATCATTTCCATCAGTGCCATCCCTGGCAACAGACGACAAGAAATAGCTTCAGTGAAGTAATATAGTCTTTGTTAACAAAACAAGACCATTATTTGTGGGCGTTTATTGATGTGAGGACATATTTTGATTTTTAAAGTGAACTAAAACAGCGTGACCATGCCCCTTTAACGTCACTGGGAATTATGTGTGAGAAAGTTCAGTCTTACATGAACAAGAGGCAGCAGAGATATTTTCAGGTGTTGAGAAACATATTATTAGTTAATTTTTTATCCATTTTTATTTGGATCCCAAGGATATGACAAAATAATGATCTAAATTTTTGTCCCACTGTGTTAAAATTGACTACCTGAAAAGCCACATCTAAACCTGCAGGCTCCAAGAAAAGGGTGCTTATGAAAAAGGGTTTGTGGAGAGGGTGATTTCAAATAATAAAACTCCAAGAACACTCACATTCAATTATTGTTCATACTTAAAAAGTTACCACTGAATAAAACAGAAGCAAAAAATGAGTTGCATATCACTGTCATACAAAAATCCATACAGCCTTATTCACAACCTAACTGATCAGTCTAGAAGTTTTTCGGTAGCTCTACAGAGACGTGATTTGCATGCATCAGCCTGATAGAAATTACTACATTTTGTACTGTTTTTTATTAATGCTTTTGTGCTTTTTGTAACGCTTTAACCAGTATCCCATTTCTGACCAATGAGAAAATAGAGGGGGAGGAGTTACTGGAGAATATTGTGGGGGGGGGAGGGGGGGAGGGGAGCTTATCAAAAAAATTTGTAATACCATAAACTGCCGCTTATAAGCCCTGGGCTTATACAACTTCATAAGGGGTTTTGGGTGGGCTAATAAATGGAGGGGCTTATATCCAGGGCCGGGGCTTATAAGCCGAATAAAAGAAAAAATGTTTCGAAATGAGCCACAGCAGTGTTGATAAAAAAATTATTAACCTTTGAAACATCATAATAAAATATTAATCTAATTCATTTCAATTTTAACAATAAAATCAAAACTGTAACAACATGAAAGTAACCGGGACGTAACAAAACAGAAGCTCAGATTTCATCTTTGCAATGTTCTGTGAGAGTGCTTAATATTAAAGAAACAAGGAAAACTAGAGGGGGGCTTATAACCAGATGTATTTTTTTGTTTACAGGTAGATAGGCCTATAAGTGGGGTGGGTTGCGGGGGGGGGGGGGGGGCTTATAAGTGGCAGTTTACGGTAATTATGTTTCTATTCACCCGAATGTTGCTGAGTGTTTGAAAAACAAATGGCTTTAAGAGCTTGAGATAAAAGTAATTTGAAAAAAATCTCATTCAGTTTCAGTAAAAAGTATCTCTTACTTTGCCACTAGTTCTTTTGCCTGTCCACATTTCTCACACACATTTGCTAGCTGTGCACATTTGCTACACACAGTGTGGTATGCGTGTTTCACTGTCTTCTGTTCACATCTTACACTGCAAACAAATTCAACAATTGAAAACCTTTCAACAAATCATAACTCCAATAATCACTGTACCAATGACTCGCTAACACATTCACACTGCCATTTTGATCAATGGCGACAAACAAAATGCATCAAAATCCCATGGGCATAACTTTAATTTTTAATGCAACCCTTTTACTCATGTAAGTAAATTGAAAACTTCTACTGAGACATCCACTAACTGAGATATTGATCCATGGCAGCATAAATGCACCACTGGTTCAATATGGTGATCTTTTGTAGTATTAACCTGATAAGCCAACAAACACCATAATAACTAAAAAGAGAACATAAAACTTGAAATTTATAAGGGTTCTATAAATTTGTATTCGGCCGGTTTCAGACGTCATGCTACTGCCGTGCCAAACTAAAAAGATTGCATTAAGTTCAACTTTTTTTTAAACTAATTAAAGTTGTGCCACTACCACATAGTGCGGTAAGCTCTGTTCCACTTCACAGTAGTAGCATACCTTGCATTCGTATGTTGTGCTGCTGCCATGCCAAACATAAATAAATAAATAAATAAATAAACAAATAAATAAATAAATAACATTTTTAACAAAAAAAAAAGTGCAAGTGCAAGTTTCCATAATATTTGTCGGTACTTCTCTTTGTGAATTGTGGCCGGTACTGCGCATGCGTACAACGTTTGACAGCTGTGACTTACTGACTTACTTAAAAAGACCCTTAATGCAGCGAATATACTGATAAATTGTACAAATCAGTCAACTGACCACTTTTTAGGAGCAGTTAGAGGCTTGTATTTCTTGAATTTCCGTCTCCATTCAATGATCTCCCGGCATCTTGCGCAAACACCGCCGATTACAAGACTGTTGATCTGCTTAGTCGCGTTGCTCGTGTCGTGAAGATCGTTCTTGAATGCTTTTGTATTCTGGTATTTCTGCCCTTTCTTCGCGTTATTTCCCCTTCTTGAACTCATTTTGTCCTACTTATTTTTCGTTTTAAGCTTACGTTTTCCGGACCGTTTTCCGATGTTTCAGTTTTTCGAAAGTTTTTCGCGGTTCACGTACGTGTTGTCACATTTACGTTGTCAGCGGTTCACTTCCTGAAATCGTACTCAAATGTTCTAGGCGCATAAATTTCGCGTAGTTATTGCTGGACAAAATCCAAAATGGCGGAAAAGAAATCGTCCAAAGTTCTTATTTTTACGGCGCCAATTTTTTGTCATGATTGCCAACACAAACGGCCAAACGTTGCACATAAAGGTAGGTAATTACAATCAGTGTGATGATCAATAGAAATTTATATTCGTGCGTACGTAGCTCACGTATTTGACTACGGTGTGCATTCGTGATCTGCGTAGATGGGGGGATGTTCGGCTTTTTATCCAAATCCCCCCTAAGGATGGCCAGTTCTTGGAACGTCTCTGGCAGCAACGTTTATGAACTCGCGCATTCTTAAGTGCGCTTTTGCCGCCTGGTGTAGAATGCGGAAAATCCTGTTGTGTTTTCTGCTTCACTGCTTGGGATTTACATGGAAGACTTAAAATGCAAGAAACGTTCCACCTTTTTATCCGCACCCATCTTAGGGTGGTAAGTTTGCTTAGGGGGGTTCGGATTTTTCTTCAAAGGAGCCGCCAAAAATTGTAATCCTCGAATTTTTTTTCAAAGGTTCCGCCAAAATATGACCCCGTCGGATTTTTTCTTCAAGGGGTGTAGACAAAAATGTATGGGGTGGGGTTACTGCCATCTTTGGGGGGGGGGGGAGGGGAATAAAAAATGGAACACTCTGCACTGGAGTTTATGCAAGATATTTACATGTACCCTGCGAACAGATCAGGGTCCCATTTTTGGAGCGCAAAGGGGGCTCCGCCAAGCAGATGCACATGAACTGTACTGGCAGAATCCCCTTTTGGAGATTAGAGGAAGCTTTGCTCACACCCTGGTAGAAATCCTATACAGGATCCTACAGGATTTTCTAGGATCCTATAGGATCCTACAGGATCCTGTAGGATCCTGTAAGTTCACACAGGATCCTACCCAGGATCCTAAATGGCACCATGTTGTTTAGGATCCTACTCAGGATCCTGTAAAGTCTTTCAGGATCCTGCTTAAGATTGTCCAGGATCCTGTTTAGGATCCTGTAGGATCTTGTTTAGGATCCTGTAGGATCCTATAGGATCCTATAGGATCTTAAACAGGATCCTATAGGATCCTATAGGATCCTATAGGATCCTACAGGATCCTAACAGGATCCTATAGGATCCTACAGGATCCTACAGGATCTTATATAGGATCTTATCAGGATCCTGGTTAAGATCCTACAGGATCCTGTTAGGATCCTATTAGGATCTTATTAGGACCCTGGGCAGAATTTTTACCAGGGCAGGCCTGTGTGAATCAGGATTGTAAGACAAATGAAAGTGCTTTGTTTGTAGTGAATTTCCACTCAGTGTCTTAGCTACCAGTTAGCTTGTTGGACCTCAAAAAACAGTATTGAAAATAGCACATAAACCTGTTAAAAATCCAGAGTGGAAATGGCAGGAAGCAGAGCAGTTGGCTATTACATGGTGTGTTATAACAAAAAACATCCCAGCAAGTGAACAGAGAGGAGGAAGATTTGAACCCAGAATGTCCATGAGTCCAGGTCAAGTTCCCTAATCTCTAAGGATAATATGCCACCTTCTTTTATACTTTGAACACTTTGATCTGACTTGTCTGAGGAGTTACATGTAGCATTATGGAGATTTTTGTCCAGGATCCTGGCAAAGAAAAATGCTGACCTCCCCCTCCCCCATCAGAGTTGTAGATAGGCTTTCCCTCCTTCATCAGAGTTGGTCAAGGAGCAATGGCTGGCCAAAATTTGTCCATGAAACTGAGGCCAGACAATATTTCTTAAATAACAGGGTAGGGGCTCAAGTTTGAAAGCCTTGGATATTACATTGAAATTCACAAAATAATGGATATTGCTTTTATCTTCCACTTGTACAGTAGGCCAACCGAATGTCCAAGCAGGTAATGGCTGGAGAAAGACAACCTTAAAACTGAGAGGCAGCTCATTTGTTTCCTGTCAACAACAAAGCTCTAACTACAGTGATGGTGATTACACTGAAGAGAGTAGTATTAGGCTTGAATATGAACCCCAGGCAATCCAGGAGTCAGTTTGTTTCTATCTTGAAAGTGAATTTCAAAACACTGAAAGCTCCTCATCACCTGCTGAGTCTTCGTTTGGATTTGAAACAGGATGGTGTGCAACTGATGAGAATGCAAGTGAGCGAAATCTGCAGAAAGAATTTGAAGATATAAGATGTGCAAGTCAAAGACTCCTCGTTGTGACTGGGGCTCGAAGCTCAAGCTCAAGTACTTCTAGTGATGAAGATAAGCGAGGTGTTAAGAGAAAGAATGACAAACTTCTTGATTTTGATTGTGATACAGATGCACATCAGTTAACAATGCAAGATATTTACACCCAAGACAAATGCCCTTCTGCTTCAAGTGATAGCTTTAGTCCAGTGAAAGGAACAGCCAAGAGTAAGCAATTAACTTTCCAAGTGAGCTCTGATACCTCACCGAAACGTTTTGATACTGCAAATAAACTTGGGCAAACTTTAGATTATTCTGTAGTACCAAACGTTTGTGACAAATTAACTGCACTCAAAGAGTGTATCACAGAAAATGTTGTAGTCAATATACTGTTCGTGGTAATTCAAGTCAATGGCACCCGTGATGTACAGATCAAATCTGGCACTAGCGCAGGAAGCTTTGTAGCTGTGTCCTCACTGCTTGTTGCTGATGAATCAAAGTCTTGTTTTAAACTTACGATGTGGAGAGAAGCTTCATGGTGGACTGAAAAAATAACACCAGGTGATTTTGCTGTTGCTACATCAATCAGGGTTGGAAAATGGCGAGATGAGTTTGTTGGGCAGACAACATTCAACTCAGGGTTCTACAATCTTCATCAACCAAAAACAGTTCTATCAAACATTTGCCTGAAGCTGGTTTCACAAGAAAGACTTGATACCCTTGTTGGATGGGTTAGATCAGTCCACCCTTACTTTTTTGCTGTTTCCCGTATAAACAGAAATGTTAAATTTACTGAAATTCCTCAACTGCAGGATAACACTTTGGTTCACTTCAGAGGTAAACTCATTGCTGTTCACAGAACCTCCCCATCATCAAATACATACCATTTTGGTGGTCAACAGCTGGCCAAAATTACAGCAGGTAATATTATTATTGCTATCTGGTCATCACTGTCAATAGGCCATTTCTGAGTTGTCTTGAGCCTCTTTCTCAAAGCGAGTCTTGGTGCACAGCCTTTCATATGAAAACAAGTTTTCATTCACATGCAGACAAAACTCATTTTCATAAGAAAGGTTGCGTACTTGGCTTTGCTTTGAAAGAGAGGCACAAGACAACTTGGAAATGGCCTCATGTACATTGTACACAGGGCATTTTTGTGGTGCGGAAGACTATGCTTTGGAACCCATTTAGTATGGCCTCCAGTAGCCAATGGCAGCCATGTTGACAGGGTGATTAGAGTAAAGGGGTTCTGTAAGAGAATGTCTGAATGAGCTTTTAAAGGCATCAAGAAGGTTTTTTTCGTAGGTCGAACCTTAACTCTAGTCCACTCGAATTCAATCTCCAACTCATAAATTCTCTGATCCCTGTGTTAAAACCCTTTTAATCTGGTCACCCATTAATACAGCCAGCAGCCTCATGGAGTTAACCTCAAGCAAGCATTTCCTTTGTAAATTAACAGCACAATACCGCCACTCAAAATGAACGCACAAAACAAAGCCAACCATCCCTCTGTATTTCATGTACATGGCACCTGTTATGGTTTGTCTTACCATCTCTTACAATTCCCAGTCATTCTTCCAGTCTTCCTTGGAAAGTGCAATTGTCTAGCTTATTGGTACTTAACTTCTCGGGTCTTTTAATAATTTCGCGTTCTTCGCGATTGTAAAAGAATCGCGAAATTAAAGACCCGCGAATGAAAATCCTCGCTAAATTTAAACACGCGAAATTTAATACCCATACAGAAAATTCAAATCACAGAAAAAAATGATTAACATGATCATGATCAGATGATGTTTAGAAACATTGTTACGAACTACGTACTGAGACAATGCGTATCCACGTTGTAATACACGTAAAAGGTAATTTCAAATATGCGTTTTGCTTGTTCCAGTTTACCTTAAAAGTTAATCAGTTTAAATATGCGTTATTCTTGTTCCAGTTTATCTAGAAGATTTCAAAAGTTCAGACTTTTTGAAAAATAAGATGAAGTTGAGAACGCTTGAATCGCGAGATTTTATTCCCATTTTTCATATTTGCCTATTGAAATCGCGAAATTAAGTACCCGCGAAATTAAGTACCAACAAGGTAATTTGTTTCTTCTGACATCATTCTTTCTTTGCTGGTAGACAAGCTTGGCTGACCTTACACCCTGTACACTTCATATTTCATTGCTGGTGGGCAAAAAAAAAATGAAGAATTTATTATTTTCAAAATTTGTTTTCCGCACAGTTTTAGCAGAACGGCCAGGCGACACCGTAGAGCTCTTTCTTTGGGGGAGACAGGCTGCATGGATGAACCAGCTACAAGAGGGACTGGGGAGGGTTTGGGAGTTCCAGTACCTCATGGCTAAGTACAAAACAGAGACTGGGTGTGTCTCACTGCACTCAACACCACGATCGACAAAGTTAAAACTGTCCCTGGAAGACAAAAACGCCGGCTCTATCATGTCGTGTTTTGATAATGGAGCCAAGCAAGTACGAAAATTTGCAAACCTACACGATTTGTTAGAGGCGAAGCTCACGGGCTTGGCCGAAGTAGAAGCCAAGATTGCTTTGTTGCAGTTTCACTGTGACTTGGATGAAGTCCTCAGTTTTGGACGAAACGTGTCAACGACAGATCAGCTCAAAGAGAAGATTGACAAGTTAGTGTATGTTGGTTGCGGCTCGTGCTCGCGGGCTCTCGTTCAAGATCGAAATGGTGTTTACGGTCAGTGTTCACATTGCGTGGCCACAAACTCTCATTATAAGTACACTATAGACTATTACTACAAGCCGCTGACAATTGTTCTTGGCGACTCCCACGATTCGTTACAAGTGGAAGCATTCAGCCAAGTCATTTCCCACCTTTTTCGAGAATTTCCCGCCAAAACATTGGTTCAAAGAACTACGGAGGGATTATCACGCGACAACAGTTTTGTGGATAGCTTTGTTAAGCGTACGGAAGCTCTTTCTGATGGCAAAAAGCGTAAGATGCTACTTGGCTGCCGTGTTACAGTCGACGAAAACAGCTTCGTCGATAACAGAACTTTCACTCTTCGGGAAATTGATGTTTAACCCCTCCATTCCAATGACGCTCGAAATCATAATAAAAGCCAACTGAGTTCCCAGCAATTTTTCTTTTTTCCTTTCGAATGGCCCTGGGATCGAAGTTGAAATAAGTCAGGTTGTCTTGAAGTTTGTTTCATTCACCGCCAAATGAATACGTTTTATGACAACTCCCTATCGAGACTTTCAGTGACTTTCGTTGCCAAGTCCTGAAATAGGACAATTGCCGTTTTTATCTTAGAGGACGTCAATGTCATTTCAGACGTCTAAGCCGTCTGGTATAAATACGGAATTTAGGTAGACGGCTTAGACGTCTTTAACGCCTTTTGCTAAGGGCATCCAACAGCCGCCATTATCAGCACACGTCTTTGTCGTCTTAGACGTCAAAGCTGTCTAATGTAAAGACGAGACGTCCTTATCGGGACGGCCTTGTTCGAAATATCATTCTAAAAATCACCGAGACACTACTTCGTGCTATCTTATACTTAGTCCCGTAATTTTAGAAAATAGTGCGCGGCTGTAACTACGGTTCTAGTTGGACGTCCCTAAGGACTCTCCGTTTTTACATTGGACGTCCTTATGAACAGGCGTCAAAGCCGCTTTGACGTCTCTGGCGTCCTCTAAGATAAAGACAGCAATTTTCACGATTAGAAAACCGGTTAGGCGGTCTCTTAGAGCGATTAATAGTGTTTCTGTACCGCGATTTAACAGTCACTACATGCAGTACTCTCTAGCTTATAGAGGTCCCGTATTATGCAACACTATGATAGCGAGAGATGGCTTAATAGCCGATGGACCAAAACTGACCTTAAAGGCCAAGCTGAAAAACATAGATACTTTCAATGAATTTCGTTTTCTGTTACATCGGCACCACAGTAAGACATTTTAATCAAGATTTCTTCTATTACTGGATTGTACTTTAAATGGCATGTGAATAGTTTTCTTATTACATTGTACATAGCAGAATATTTAACTTTTTATATTGTATATAGCAGAACATTCATCATTTATTTTATTATTGAACTCCATTTTTTTTCTTATTTTAATTTATTTTTCATTTATACACGACCCCACAAGCTCGTAGCTTAAAGATGTATCGTGTTTAAATAAAGGTTATTATTTATTTATTTATGTTTTTTGGTGTTATTTCGTGGCTACTACCAGAATTCTTCATCTCGACTAAAAAAATTATTCTTCCTGTTGTTTTTCAAGTAAAAAGGAATGTTTTATACTTTCTGTGCTGCCGGGAAGCCAATAAACATCGCAGTAAATCCTCGTTGAAATCAAAAGGGATCTTCTGCACAAATAACTTGTCGCACATGCGCCGACCAAGAGCCCATTTTAGATCTCGTACGTCAATCCAGCAGATCCGTCGAATTATTTTCCCGTGGCACTCGTAGTCTGGTTTTCCGTCGTTCTCCCAGTTGATAGCGCGTAACATAAACGCTGGTTGCCGGCCCACAATCCCACCTGGGACTCGTGGATGCTGTTGCAAGGAGGCGTAAAATGTCTCCGGCGAACTGATAGTGTCTGATAGCCATTCGATAAAGGCACGAGCGGTTCTGCTAGACAGGATGTACTCGACAAACTCTCTTGTCAGTGCAACGTGGTTTGCTCCTTTGAATAGCTTGATTTTGAACGGTGGTGGGGATTTCTTCATTTTTGTCCGACGGGGGACGTACCGTTTGTGATCCGAACCGTCGCTTTTAGGCTCGAACTTAAAGGCGTATTCAGTCCGGTATCTTGTTAAATCGGGACGATAGAAGCTTTCAATGGCATTTTTTCCATTGAGACCTTTTAAAGCGTACACAATCTCGTGGTTATCATAAAGGGGAAAATCCTGTCCCACGAGGTTTACCAAATACTTCCAGTTACCCAATCGAAGCAGATCTCCCATGCAATTAAACTGTGCGTGTAAAATGCTGATATGGGGATAAATAATGTCAACTCTTTTATCTGTTAATACAACGTTTGGTAGGCATCGAATCATCTCACTAACTGCAGCCAGAAACGTTGGAGGAGATTTTAAATCAACGTGAATGCAATAAAAGTTTTGAGGCATGTAGATAGCCTGTAATAGTCTTTCCAGAAGTTGAGCGGATTTATAAACGGAAATTGTGAACGCGATTGGAAAATCAAGTTCTGCATCCGAAGGGGGCGGGTGAGGAAAGTGTTTTTTAATGATAAAATTGCATCTCTCGAGGCTGTAAGCTTGGAGTATTTGCTCGTCGTTGTCTCGCAGACTGGTTTGCTGACTGGTCGCCTTGCTTTGATTTCCTTGGATGAGTGATACGCATTCATCCCAAACTCCATCCTACGTAAAAGAAATAATGATCTCTTAACACATAATTCAACTTTTAAAGAGCGCAGCACTACATAGAACTCTTTTTGCTCAACGTGACCACGATTCATCCCAGGAGGGGCCTGGTATGATAAAAGCGCCCAGCGAATTGTTACGGCGAACTTGATGTTCGAATGGCGTTTCAGATATTCAGACTTCACTGGGGCGAAAAAAACTTCGGTCTTCTTTGGTGAAATATCGCCTCAAACTTTCGTAATATAGGAAAACTTCTTGCTTTGGATTTTGGAAGGACGTAATTGTTGATTAAGGGTCTGAAATAACGCCAATCAGGATGTTTGGAAAGCAACTACTAAGCAATTCGGAAATTCGGGTCGATAAGATTCCTTTTCCTTTTCTGTGACTTCGGTGCTCAGCAAAAGAATCCGAACAGATCAAATTGTTTTTGGTTTCCAACATATTCCTTTTAAGGTCCCAATACGACATAGGAAAAGAGAAAAAGGCAACAATTTTAAGTCGTTCAATTTTAGGACACAGATATCAGAAGACAGAGATTTAAAGGGGGGATGTGTAGCTTATGCTTCAACTTAGTTTTAATATCATTACCAAGGATTGACCAACATCGTAGGAATCATCATTCTGTGGTTTTTCTGTGAGTTGTTGTCTCGCGATCAAGAAGGTTACAAAAATTCCGGACACAATCAATAGTATCCGTGATATGCGCCGTGGGGTGAATTTCATGTTGTTATGTGGAAATATTCCTACACTGATCCAGTACCCTGAAGGAAAATGAGAAGGCAGTTTGTTAGCGATTATGTGTGCACCAGAGCAATCCATTTTTCTTGAAATTTATATGAAAAAAATACTTCATTACAAAGTCATAATTTTATTGAGGGCAGTCTATTAGTGCTTTCCATTTGCAAGAAAAATCCAGAAAATTTGGGTTAGAAATAAAATGGATGACAAAATTTCTGAAGAATTTTTCAAATAATTGTGGACTTACACCTTTCGACTTAGTCTCGGCTCTCTCTCGTTTCCAGTCCCTTCTCAAGGAGAGACACGTGGAATTGTGTTAAAGGATAAAATCCAGTTAAGCTGAATATACTGTGGTTTGAGACTAAAAATATTAAATTTTTAAAAGATTTATATAGTTGTAGTCATTGTTTACCGATATTCTACTTTGAGTTTAATCAGTTATTGCTTTTGTTTACTTTTGGATTATTTTGTTTGCAGTTTTTGACAAATTCTCTCCTCCGGAAAGACTAAAAGGGACCTTTTTATATATCTGTCATTTTGACCAGGTTTTGCGACTGAAAATACGAAACTTTTAACAGATAAAGGCCTTAAGTTAAAATAAAACTCCTGTTTTAAGGTTTTAGTTGTTTTCAATATGTCCTTAGCTGTAGTCGCTGTTTTGCACTTACTGAAAAGGCCCCTTTTCATAATAGAGCAGAAGTTTGTACTTTTGTTGTATTTTAAGCTGCTGTACTTCTGAGTAGAATCTAGTTTTACAAACTTTGCAACTGTGTGAGCAAGTTTCCACGGTAAGAGCACACACCCATTTTGTAATAAAACATAAAAAAGCGCCCATTTAACTCCAGCTTACAGTCGATCCCGGGGGGTGTGGGCAAACTTTGGTACTACGAATTCAAACTGGTTTGAATTAAAGGGACTAGTGCCAAGGAGTTGTGAATTGTGCCTGTACCTTCCTGTGTACCCCCGGTTTGTGCATAACGTCACTGCGACCAAATGCTAAATAAATAAATAAACTAATAAATAAACCCATAAAAGTTCAAATCGGGTTGTTCCTGCGACATGTCTCCTCGCGCGTACGCTGAAGGGCACCGACTTGTAAACAACAAAATTAAAACAACTAACTAACGGGAAAAATCTTTTTGTGCGCAATACGCGTACGTTTCCTCAAAGAAGTAATTTGTTATTGTTATTTTTGATCCAGTTACCTAGAAACCTAAATTAAGGAAATGGTCACTTTTCCGTGAAGCGCGAGATGACGCCTACTTAATAATCTTCAATAGAGACCTTTTTCCTTGCCTGACTTGAAGGCCTCTAAACATTCAAATCCCTGTGACATCTTTCCCTTGTCATAAAGGATGTTGTCCTCGTCTAATGGGCGCACAAGCAAGGTTTTCTTCTTGGCAAGTTTTCTCTTGTATGTTGAGAAGTCATGGTGGGGTTAACAATTTCCATAACAATTGAAATTTCACCGAGGACCTGATCACGGTTCAAGCAAACGTAAGGAGCCGCAGTTTTCAACATTCTGGGCTTTATACTACGTATCCCGATTATAAAAGAAGTATGATATTCTTTAAATGATGAACAACGGCATAAATTAAGAATAAAACAAAGAACTCGAAAAATGCATCGCGTAACCCTGATGGTAGGCAAAAATCACTCATTGGAAAGTCCGTCTGTATTTACTGTTCTAGCATCAATCCATTCATAAATCTCCAGTCCCGTGAAATAAATCAGATTCTAAGTTTTGAGTGAAAGCACTTATTACAATAGACACATTACCCCAGTCTGTGAAAAACAGTGGAGTTTGGCAAAAGAACGTGGTAGACAAGACACAAGACGGATTAATATGTGCTTATCGTAAGTAATGTGATGTACCGCGTAGCACTCTGAAATGAAATAAATAAACATGTAAAGTATATGTATGAGTGCTAGAAGTGAGCAATACTGCCCTACATAATTTCCCCCCGGCCGTACGGCCTGAAAGAAGAAATTAGAAATGAGAACCAGGATCAAAGAAAAATCTTTGACCCCGGCGGGATTTGAATCCGCGACCTCCGGATTAGATCACCGTCGCGACGATATATATATCAAACTTTGACCATTCAAAGTACATTCAAAACTGAAAGCTAAGGTACGATGGTCACCTGCCTGTTATCGATTTCTTTCTTTAATCTTTCACTACAGCGAATTTTGAATTGTGTATACTTTGCTAGGCAGTCTTGAAGTGCAAAGATATTTAATTAAACTGTTTACACGTCACTAACTTAAATTCAGGACTCACCAACCTGTAGATTATAATAGCTGGGGACAGAGTTTGTTGCGGGTACACTAAGTTCCAACGATGCTTAATACAAAGCTGCGGTTCATGGCTCAAAAATGGCACAAAAAAACCCCGCTGTTACTGGTACTAAACTAGAAGATGCAGAGTCCGTTTTCGTTCGATGACCCGCAGGTGTGCTTTGTTCTGTCGTGATCTTTTTCCCATTTCAATTTCAAATCATGTTTTATTTTGTCTCAGACCGATGAAGCAAATCAGTTTATTCTTCTTTTTCTGTTTGAATGTGAATAATGCAGGAAAGAAAACATCTTAACACGTCATCTGGTTACGTAACGCACTAAACCAGAAAGCTTTTTCAACTGGTTTTAAAAAGCCTGTCGAATCAAACAAGGAGCAAGTACGGGGAAAGTTTTTTTTTTACGCTGGAAATCTTTTTAAAATTAGGCTATTAAGCTTTATTGTTAATTAGTTATTGGTTGCCTTATTTCGTCTTACGTGGCGTTACTGTGTAGAATTGTTTCGCTTCCAAATATAATCATATTCATAGATAGATAAAGAACCAATTCTGTGTAATGGATAATTTAGAGAGTCTGGATGGCTGTGGCTGGGAGGGGGGGGGGAGGGGGTCAATTTTCCAGTTAAATGTTTTGTCATTTGTCCGGTAAGTGGCTATGTTGTGGGTCAATTTTATCCTTGGTTCAATTTTTCTTTTCTTTTGTTTTTAACTCGTTGTCATACATTACCAAACGCAGAAACAAAGGAAAATTAAAAAAGCGAACCAAGGATAAAATTGAACCACAACAACTACACTATTAATAATTAACAGGGGGCCTCAATCATTTCCTGATGACATAGTGCAAATTGACATAGTGCAAGAACAACAGAACTTAACTAAATTTGAACGTTTCAGCCGTCACCATGGCAACATAACTGTTAAACAAACCAGCTGTGTTCTGACTGCAGAAAATTAGTCATTTCTGATCCTTCATCCGTCACTTAACATTTGCAACAAACTGGAAAACTGCTCACAGGTCACAACTAATGAGTTTAATAATTTGAACAGACAGATTCAGTTTGAAATTGATTCAGTGTTAAAGGTTTTGGTGTTTTGCTCCAGTTTTTTTAACAAATCCTCTGTCAGGAAATTGTAGATTTTGAATGGCCGTTTTACTAGTTTTGTGAACTATCTTTCTGCCTAATTTCTCGAAATTCTATTTTTTCGTTCGTTACTCTAGACTCCAAAGTCTAGTTTCCAAAGCGCTGTAATGGGCTGCATTTGAAATCGCCTGAAGAAGCGCTCGTCACGGTGATCGCTGGATAAAACACAGAGAAATCAATTGCTCTTTGATACACGACAAGAGAGGATAAAGGGTAAGAGAGCTACCCCCCCCCCCCCCCGTATAGGCCCTATTCCCATCGTAATCGCCCTTAAGTTATTTTTAGTAACAGAATGGCGGGAAATTCATATTTCAAATAACCTATTGGGGCTTAAAGCAATTATCCTGAACTTTCGCAGCAATATAGAACTTGTCATTCTGTAAAGTTTCATGATTTAATTTTTCCAGTTTGACAACTTTTCGCCGGGAAAACTACGTCACAAAGTTGGCGCCAAATTTTGCTTTTAGTATTATGGGATATCTTATGACGGTTTCTGAAAGACCTTCTTACAAGGATCTCACTGAAACTAAAAAAAATTGAAATATGTTTATTCACTAAAAAGATATGACGTTTTGAAATGCGATGGGGATAGGGCCATATAGGGGATTAACCAGGAGCCCATTACCCGGAGCGTCCAACTGCCATAATTTCGTGCAACAGCGTTTTTACAAGTAGGTTTATTTTAAGATAAGCTTTTCCCGCGAAAATAACTGTTTCCGATGACGTCTGCATTAAATCTAAGCTACTACTTCCCTTGTAAATACTGAAATTATCGCTTGAAATGGTGTCAGAACACTCCGATAAAGATTCCTCACTGGTCACTTGTATCCGTTATGTTTATTTCCAGCGTAGACGAGTTGTCGTAGTTTCGTACTCAGTCTATTATTAATTACGCAATCGCTTTTTGATTGGCTATTTCAACCAATTCGCGGGAAAAGCTTATCTAAAAATAAATTTACTTGTGAAAATGCCGTTTCACAGACGCAGTATGGAAGTTGGGCTCCTGGATTAACTCTCTTATCCCTTTATCCTCTCTTGTACACGATTGTTATACAGCCAAAGAGCGTCTGGGTGCCCTGTGCGTTTTGATGGGCAAACTGCTGACCTGTTCCAGGCTCAAGATACACAGGAACTTTAAAATAGAGGAAGTGGATGAAAGAGCAATAAATAAAATAAATAAATAAATAAAATGGGTTATCATTCTTATTACGTCTAGCGTTAGTATAATCACATTTTGAGGTGAAATCGGACTTTTGAAAGCACAGGCAGCCCAAGTTCGTTATACTAGAGCGCGAGGAATTTATAATTAATGATTCATGCAAGAAAGAACAGAAATTAAAAACGCCCAGAAAAAGATGAAAATGGATCAAAAACACAAAAGGAGACCCACAGGGTGAGTTTATTTTGTTCATTTAATCGAATTAGAGTACAAATTTTGCTTTTGAAACGTTCAAAATCCACGCTATTTTGAACTCCATACAACGTCTTATAATTTGAAATTCTCAACGGTCGCCACTGTAACATTAGGGAACTTAAGCAAACACGACGGCGACGGCTGACGAGAACGTCACAAAACAAAAGGTTTAATTAGCAAAACAATGACTCTGCACGTGCGATACAGATTTTGGTACATTTCTTTGCCGTCCTCTGCAAAACAACAACGTGAAATGACCAAATTCAAAGTTTTATGTAGAACGTGAACACACGACTGTGAATTTTCTTTTTTCTACCTGAACTGTAACGCTGTCCTTACAGAGTCAGCTCCCAGATTGTTCGGCTTCATTGGACAGATTGAACGAGTTGAAACTATCGCGAAGAAGTTAGAAATATTTGGAAGTCATTTTTAAACTGACGTTTTCCTTGGCGTTGCCGTCGTGGTTGCTTAAGTTCCCTATTAACCGCCTCCGTCGCGGGGTCACGTCCGAGCTGCATCGCTTGCATTAATCATTAAGTTATAAATTCCTCGCGCTCTAGTCAGTCTAGTATCACGAACGTGGGCTGCTTGTGTTGTAAGACGACCAATTTGCTCCCAATTGATAGCATAAATGCAAAAGAAGCACTCATTGTAGTAACACTGACGAGTGAAATATAAAATGACATGGCATAAAAATAAAATAATCAGGGTGATATGTATCGATACCAGTGAGGTATGCGCACTAATAAACAGTACCAATCATTCAGACATAATGACACAGTTGCGGCGCATGAGAAAATATGTCGAGTTGTGATTATTCACAGAAATCTAAAACATCATGAAACTTAAATCAAGTTAGGATGAGAATAAAACTTTTCAGAATGTTGAAAAACTCTTGACACTTGACCTGTTAAGGTTAAAAAGGGGACTGGTGTTGGGAACCCATAAGCATGAAAATTTAAGTGTGGGTACGTAGTTCTCTTTTCCGTCGAGGCTACTTTAGGAGAAACGGGGGGGGGGGGGGAAACAAAACCAGGGAAATGTAACAAACAACATTGTCGACCTGAAAGGAGGGTTACGTATATTTGACTACAAATGAAAATGAAAGGGAACGAAAAGAAGCGAAGAAAAAGGGGAATGAAAAGAAGCGAAGAAGCAAATTATTCGGTTTTTCCCGGCATAGGCAGAGATATATAACCTGCAGAGTTCCCTTAGAAAGGAACGCTGCTCGCATGCCGGTAAGATAAACTTTTCCTTGATACTTACCCTTTGGTTACAGGTCGCATGTATATAAGGAACACAAGATTGAGGGAGATTCAGTTGCACTCTCCTTTGCCGTGAATATTTAGAAATTATTACAGTTTTGCCAAAATTTTATGAAGTCTATGAAATCGTTCTCAGGTCTGAGAAAGGTTCTTTAGAGGTGTTTGAAGAAAAATACTACTGATGCGAGAAGCAGATAAGACGCGCCACGTGGCCGTTTTCTTAGGAAACCCTTTTTATTAAACAGTATCACCGGTAGTGTTTCAGTGACAACGGTTCTTTTGATCCGAAGTGCATATGTCAACAATCTATGTGACTGAAAAATAAAAAGAAATTAATGTTGGATTGACCGCTATACAGCTCCTCATGTGACAGTTTGTACACCAGTACACATTGAGTTGTGCATTTACATTTAAGAAAATGATCAACAAAGAAAAAGAACGGTTTCTAACATTGTAAAAGGTGCAAAATGCGTGTAAATTATCGTTAAACAGCCGTATTCCAAGATTGTAGTTTCTAAATGTAGCACATTCTTAATAGCATCAAAAAACAAGAAAAACCCATTTTCATTAAAACTTGTAAATTGAGGAAAGCACTGATACTTTCAGGTGAAATGTGTAAGCCAAAAGAACAATGATGGTTGACCGTACAGATTAATAAAAACAAAGCAAAACAGAGCAGTGCAAAATGTTTACATAAGGGCATATCAAAACTTCTCACGAGCATTCAAATATTTTCTTTGTTGATCCTTTTCCACCGGGTTATTTAATTTCCTAGGGGAAAATTCATTTCCGCTTCAACGCCTTCCGACACCTTATTGAAAATCTCGACCTAAAATCCAAAACCTTCTATTCTAAACTGTGAATAAATTGCCTTTCATCTGAACTGTTACTTGCTTTCCAGTTGTTATCATAAATTAAATAAACATCTCTAATCCGCAATAGCACCACCCTTCCCATCCCCCACCCCCCGAGGGAAAAAAAAGCGGCAAGTATCAGTTTTGTCAGTATTAGCGCCTCGTATCAAGGAATACCCCACCCACCCCCCAGCAAAAACAAAATAAAATAAAATAAAAAGGACAAACCATTTGAAACAAATGTTATAAACGATTTCCCCACCCTATTCACGACGCTTTGCTGTCGCTAGTGAAGCTAACTCGAACGTTCAATGTGTATACCGTAAAATTTAGGTTAAATGCCCAACAATTCGGCACAACACAATTCTGGTTATATCCTTCTTTACATATGTGCTTTCTTTATCTTTTCTATTAAAATGGTGTTAGTATAAATCGACTAAAGTAACGTTTGATTACCACACAAGTTTGAGCTCGCCCACCAGAAGGGCTGCAGGATTTATGGTACTGCTTGTCATTACCGCTAACTCTACCGTCCTCCCCTACGTTTTGTTATATTTCCATTTGTAACCAGGATCAGAGAGGTCACGTGCCTTTGCGTAACGTGGTAGCGACACGTCTCACTGATTGAACAGTGATCAGACCATTCATCATCTCCTGATTGAACCACGAAGGTCAATAACCGATATCGAATTTTGTCACTCCACTGCTATATATTACGGTTTGCTCTGTGTTCATTGTGGGGCACTCTAGTGATTTAATCTAAAGCGTAATTCAGATTATGACGATCTTTTTTTTCTGTTTCTATTTTTCTTTAACGCTATCTTTTGCCATTTCACGATGTATTACACTAAAGTAATTTAATTTACGCATTTTCATGAAAATCATAACTGCGCATGCGCACTTCCGTTCTTTGCTTGTCCTTACCTTCCAGCCAATATGGCTAATATCGCTTTTGACGGCTCAAGTAAACGTAACACCGGCGGACAGCAGGCGTATGTCTTAGAACTATGGTTTCTAAGGTGTATTTGTCTGTTTAATTCTAGATCTCAAACTGCCTCCCCAGAGTCAAATTCCAAAGCAGGGACAAAATGTAGCTCTTTAAGGGAGTAAGTCATCAAGACTTTGCTGTATTTGGTGAGAACGGTGTTAAATAATGATTAGAAACCTTCGCTCACACACAAAATGTTCCTAGAACACCAAAGAGGAATATACGATACAAGTCAGTTCAGTCGCAAAGAGAGCAAACAATGGCAAGTTTTGCAAGACAGCTACCGCAAAACTTGAAAACGCTGGCCCAACGTTCTCTAGTTTCAATCCATTTCTATCCTGTCAGTGACCAGAGACATTTCTTAATAGTTTTTGCTGTTTAAGTATGGTGTGTAAACAAAACTAGACCGTTATTTTTAGGTTTTCATTAATGCAAATGTAACTATTGATTTTCAAGTGACACTAAGAATCCCAGCTAAAATAAGGAACTTGGTCTCTTTAAATTTGCGTCTACGGCTTAATTCCTAAAAATATGAGAACTTGGTTCTTGGCAGGTCTTTCTTGAAAGGACTTCTTCAAAAACTGGCCAAACAATCTTTTTTTTTAACAAGGGAATTGTCAAGAAAAAAAGCAACAACAACTTGTGTGTACAAACAAGTGCTTCTTACAGTTTTTTCTCGTGTTTCCGCCCTGTTCGATCTTGGACATGAAGGCATTTGGTTTGGTAACGACGATTTCAGTCTTCAGTACTTCTCGTTTCCACGACCAAATATACCAGTAACTTGTCAAGGACAATTCGCAATAACTGAAAACTCCATCACCCTTACACAACTGGCAAGACTCGTAAAGACTCTTTCCACTCTATCGCAGTTTTTGTACAAACTTTCCTCTCTTGACAAGATAGGCCTTTATGAGGTTCCTGAAGCTAAAAATATTCGTCAAATACCCTCATGGGTGACTTCAATTGAATAATGCGCACTCACACACAGCGCTGAAATATGTCACGCAAACGTCCTCCGTTACATGAAGTCACGTATGTGTCAGTATCATGAAATCAAAAAATGTGGTATCAGTAATGGTAACCGTTCCCATCATCTGTCTATAGGATAGTTTCCACACTTAATAACCCAGAGCATTTATTTATTTATTATTGTCTTTTTTAGTTTAACATGTAAACTGTATGTGCGATGGCTAAAACGACACAAACACTCGATTGGGGAAACGTTGTCGTATGATAAGCATTAGCCATAAAATGTGAGACCCAAGGGCTTTCTGGGAAGTGTTCATACAATAGCTGCATTTGCATAACCAGCAAATGATTGTTTTCATACAGTACTACAAAAAACACAGTATTTCCTTATTTCCGAATAGTTTTCTAGGAAGATTCTTTTTGGTTCGTGAACGGATGCAAATTATTTCCAAATTTAATTGATTTTTTCGCTCTGTACTTTTCCGTATAACGCTCAAATTGGCCCTTATTCAGACAATTTGGCCACTTTCAGAATGGCTTGCACCGCTTCTATTAGAACGTGCAACTCGCTGCAATCAACATCTGTCGCAAGAGAACAGTCTTATTTTGAATATGCAAATGCTATTATCAACCACCCATCAATTGATTAGGTCTCATCGTTAACGGTTAATACTTTTCATGACGTTTTTTTTTTTTTTCAGTCGAGTGTATAAACTTTGAAAACGTTAATAAGAAGAAATTACAGAAAATAATCGGTGTGAAGAAATTCTTGATGAAGAGCAGAAACCCACAATTATTAAATTCTCAATCTCGGTTATCGGTTCCTTTCTGATTGATTCCTTACACAGGTTATCGTCGAATAATCCTGCTTTTTGCCCCCGGGGAGGGGGGGAGGGCACTAAACAAAGTTTTATACGGGGAGGCTCTGCCCCGAGGTCCAACCCCTTATCCTTTTGCATACCATTTTTGTCAGAAAAGATACCCCTTCCATTAAAAAATGATACCTCTTTTACATACCTACTTAACGCTGCATCCCTTTTCTAAACCCTTGGAATGCAGTTAATGAACGATACTAGGGGAGAGCAGTATTACCGAAAGAGATGTTAACCAAAAACAATATTACTATCTACTCGAAAATTAAAGGTCCTTTTAATTACCTAAATGACAGATTTCCCTACCCTTTCATATACTTCAGCTCGTGAAATCCCTACCCTTTTATATACCTGAAGGCTGAAAAAGGTACCCTCCCCAGATAGGCCATTATAGGGAGTACCCCCCGGGCTTTTTGCCTAATATGGAGACTGAATGCCACGGCGGTCAAAAGTATTTTGGCCACAAGTATGTTAGGAAAATTCTGCATCGATTACTGAAGTCGAGAATTTAATAAAACAATTACTCCACTCGTGCTTGTTGGATGTGAACTGATTATAACCAACTCAGCGCGTTATTTATAAACTCTTATCCAACGCACCCTCGTGGAATAACTGTCAATCACTGTTCAAAGCAGCAGAAGTTCAAAACATCCGAGGATAAACTATTGAACAGCAGTATCCAAGGGCAAAAGAATTCGGATAATCGAGATTGAGACAAAGGGATACTTGATACTAAATCACCAAAACAATATGGAAGTCATAATCAGTTAAGGAAGGAAAGACACACACACACAAACAAAAACAAAAACAAACAAACAAGCAAAAAATGACGAGCTCTAAACTTCCACAGTGGCTTTCACTTCTAACAAGTGATATGTAATTATTGAATGCTTCAGGTTTATCATTTGCTCTTAACAGATTAATGCTATATTGTACCAGCTTCATTTCCTTAAAACTACTTTAAAGATGCCTGACTATTATTCACAGTCTATTATACAAACATAATTTGATTTACATTTACATTTCCACCATAACTTTTATATTACAGGCTGTTAGCATTATAGCTTCCTTTACAGATATTATTTGAGCTTCACTTTCCTCCCATCCTGTTCTCTTTATAAAGCTACCTGAGATCGGTTTTATGACACCACAAAGAACACCTGCTTGACATAGCCTACGAATTCAGCAAGAGCAAGCTATGGCAGATGTGAAGGGGCTGTGCCTGCATTCACAAGATGCATCTGTTAGTGTGGCCCCAGCTCGACACACTAAGCTTAAATACACTGACCAAAATGTACGATTACAGATCTTATTTCTCTCTACACAAGAAACATTATAATTATTCAATGTTTATGTCTATTTTTCAATTTTTATCACTTGGAAATATAAGGCAGGATGTAAATTAAATTGAACTTTGACTCTCTCAGGAGGTTAGGGGTCAAAGACCAGGTCAGCAAGAACGAGTGCCAATGAAAGTACACGGGAGAGCACAAGGTGTAATGAGAATGCACATGAGTTAACCATTTAAGCCCCAGTATCAACATGCATGTTCTCCTTACTGTTCTCCATGCATGTGCTATTTGGGTCAATTAATTATTTTGATTAAACAACAAGACATAATTCCTTGATGATCTGACCTGTATGTTTGATCAAGTGGTGATGGTGAAAGGAGAAATTAGATGCTTGTCACTATTGGGGATCAAAGTGCTTAAAAAGGGTCGGATTTTGAACTCTCAACAATTTTATTGAAGAGTTGAGCAGATTCAAAACTCCTTCAGAAGACATGAGTTGTCAGGAGTGAGTTGCAGGCCTAACAACAGCAAAAGTTGGAATTCCTGCCAACTCTCAGATGCTCTTATTCTGTTTGGCCTGGCATAAACTTGAGATGTATAAATGTGGGCTAACTTTGAAGTTTGAGAACCAAGTCTCTATTCAGTGTGACCTTTTAAATCAACTTACTTTCCTGATGTATGGTTCTTTTCATCAATTTCTCAGAAATGGACATTTCTGGTTAAAAGTTCTCAATCTTTATAGTAATTTGGCAGTATTACAAACATCACATTACTGTGTGATTTGTGTGTGGCTCCAGATGAAAAGGAAGACAACAATTATAAAACTTATCAGTGATGAATGAATAATTTACCTAATCATAAATAAATACCTTGCAGTAATGACCCGTGGCCAGTCAGTTCCTTACCTATGTCAAAGTAAGAAGTTAAATGACCATTTTTGTAATGAGCTGAAATAATAACTTCTATTGACTTTTGGTTATGATTGAATTAGTTGTTCCTTGCCTTTGATAAGTTTAAGCACTGTAGTGTATGTTGTACAGTAAGTATTACATTTAACCAACGTTTATCTTAAAGTTTAAATACATGTACAACACAAAGGAGACAATGTTTTTTACTACTGCAACCTTGCATGAACTAACTAATCAAGAGTCAGAGGATAACCATTCTACTATTTCATAAGTAGTCCTGCAGCTATTCATCAATAATAATTAGTTACATAACTAAAGCATTTTCCATCAGTGAATCGGCATTTGCTCTTAATTGGTCTCTAAACTGCCCTGCTAGCGTCCTTGCTGCTAGAGTAACAATCTGTTTCTTGGAGGAACCTTAAAGAAAAGAAAAGAAAAACCAATTATGGCATGTTTTGTTTCTCTCCCACTGCAATTAACTTGTGATTCATGTCAACAGCAGTGAAGGTTCCTATACATATGCTCTGCTGACAAGTAAATCTTCTATTTACAGGAACACTGGTTGAATTAAACCAGTGTCAGGAATTACTTTTGATTTTGTGTGTGTTTGTGACTGTCCTGAACAGTCTCATGAGAAACGGCCGTTAATTACTGGCCTTCAAGTTGCCTTTAGGAAACCATGATGAAGAAAATATAAAATTATTGTTACTAGATTGCAGAGTAGCCGGTGCTTTCTCAAGTGAGTGCCACCAAAATGAAGTTTCTATCCAGGATAAAATAGGGAGCAAAAAAAGAAAGGAAAAAAAAAGAACTCCCTTCTGTAGTTTAAGCAACTCCTCTTCTGAAAATCCTTTTATTCTGTCCATGATGTGGATCCCACCAAAAAGTGACACATAACACCCCACCCTTCAAACTCACCAACTGGATGCATGACACAATTTTAGCATACCTGAGAGTTTTGATTGCCAATCACCATGTGCCTGTCCAGAGCCTAAAATCACTTCTCCGAGGGTATATGACAAGCCTGACCATCTTAAGTTATAATTTGATGGTGTGCTTTCTTCTGCTTTAGTGATGTAAACTTTAGGGATGTGGACTGATTGTGAGAATGTTTCAAGTTCTAACTTTGAAGTTGGATCATTGAGGGCAAGACAGGTCAAGCCAAACCACCTACGAAGTGAAAAAATGTTGTGAATATTAACTAATTATGACACCATATGGTAGAGTTTCATTCTGTGTTTTCACATGTTTGGTGAGGGAAACCACTTTGCATAAAGGTGGCTTTTATACAGGTATCTTAATTAAATAGCCACTGAGATCAGACTGACATGCAGATTTTGTGAGTTCGGTCTGTTTGCACCACTTGGGTGAAAGACTAAGATGTACATTGTCTCAGTTGAACTTGACCCAGAGCAGTCATCAAATATGTCTATAAGCCTCAACCCTGACAGAAATCCTAAACAGGATCTTAATAGCATCTAATTAAAATCTTATCTGATCCTAAGCTAGGATCCTAACAAGAACCTATTTAAGACCCCATAGAAACCAACAGGCTTTTAATTATCGCTGCCTTATAGGACCCTACCTAATCTCCTGTGGGATACAACATGTACAGCTATATTTAGGATCCTGTAGGATCCTGTAGGATCCTATATACAGTAAAACCACTTACTAGATATAAGCGAACCATCAAACGTGTTGTCAACAGGATCCTATAAATTATGATTAGAATTATTGCCATTTAGGTTCCTGGGCTGAAGTATGTAATATGACAGATCCTACAGGATCCTACAAAATTCTTTACCTACACGTACATCCACGTGGCCTTGTCAAGAAGATGTGTATCTATCACAAAAGCTTCTTTAAATTCATTTAGAATGAATGAATGAATGAATGAATGAATGAACAAACGAACGAACGAACGAATGAATGAAAACCCTATTTTACTTTGAATTACAGATACCAAATATTAACTAAAGCCAATAATTATCTCAGAAGATATATATGTTTATTTTTTTCTCAGCGCGTGAGCGGGCAAGATGAACCAAATCCTGCAATCTGATTGGTTCCGGGAGCGGGCGGAATTTTCCGATCTTGACCGCGGTCAATGGAACGCCTCTTCCCTTTCGACAAACATTTGAGTAAATCGAGCAGCAGCATTTGAGTAAATCGAGCTACATGTATCGAAATTTGGGAAAATAAAGGGGTTTCTTTTAGTTATATTGCTTCCTGTGATTTCTGAGTTTTAACAGAGTAAAAAAGTGTATTTTGCTGCTCTGGTGTCACAAACGGCTTCGTTTTATGGTTCATTTTACGCGCGCTTGCAAAACGTTGCTTTCCGAAAACAACAAGACATGTTTAACTTTTGAAAAACAACAAGAAAAAAATTAAAATATTATTTGCCGGCCTTGGTCGGTCCGTATTGAGAAAAACTGTGCCCTCGGTCTTGAGCACGGCACTCGGCCTGCAGCCTCGGGCCGTACTCAAGACCTCTGGCACAGTTTTTCTCAATACGGACCTCCCGGCCGGCAAATAATATATATATCTCCTACTCTGCTACAAATTTCACGCAAGTGGGTCTTGGGCTTGGATTTGGTCTTGGCACTTTAGTGGGTTTCAAATTAACAAAAATAATATTAATACCTGTCATTGCACACCTCTTTTAATATTCAGCACCTATTATTTTGCACACAATACTTACTTCCCAGGTAGTATCTCCGCCACCATTTCCTCAACACCAATAATCACCTGCCCCTCAAGGACCTTCTTCCCTCGCACCAGGTTTGCTATCCTGTGCTGTGCACCCTTAACACCAGCAGAAAATCCCATGGGTAACGGAGCGATGCCAGACACAGAAGAATGTGACTGCACAGCAACATGCTCAAACACTTGCAGGAAACCTTCCCTAATTGCCTCAATGGATTCAGAATCATTTGTTGTTACGACCAAGGATACTGACTGATCCCTTCCATCTGTCAAAGAACACAGGATTGAGTCACTTAATGGACTGTAGTGTTCTGAATATTTTCTAACCATTAGCAGACAAATCCTTGGTATTGACAATTGCATGCACTCTGGCAAGGAAAGTTTCTTATTGACAGTCTGATAACATTACAGGTGTACGTATGTATATGTTGTGGTTCAATTTTATCCTTCGTTTAATTTGTATTTTCCTTTGTTTTTGTGTATGGTAATGTACATGTACATGTATGATAATGAGTTAGAAACATAGAAAAATTGTTTAAATTGAACCAAGGATAAAATTGAACCACTAGGCTTGATTACCAGCTGCTTTTCGGGAAATGAGCCTGCGCTTGGGAAAGAAAGCCGGACACTAGTGAGCGGCGGAAATTGAGCCTAAACATATACATGTATCATAATACTAGTTGAGCTGATGGAAAAGGAAGCAAGTGGAAGTGAAATGTGTCTCCCAGATTACTCAACACTTGTTTACCACGCGGACAAAGTTTGCTGGGAAATTAGTACAGTACTGTTGAACAATATTATTGCTCATCTATTGTAAGTATTACTAGATACGGTGTATTGGACTGTGAATAAAGTTCATGAAACATGCTTTTCACAGGTTGTAAAACCACTCATTTCAAAGATGGCAAAACTAATGACATTATCGAGAAAACATGCCAAACCACCCCAAAACTTTGCTACACAGTGCAATCAAGTGTACAATTCATATAACCAACTTTATTTCTGCCAATCTGCTGACATTAAGTGGTGGATATAGTTATACATTTGTAGTGCCATGAAAACCTACATGTATTATTTTACTCCAGGGTTTGAAAGGTGAGGAAGGAGGAGGGGGGAGGGTGCAATTAGCTTCAGGCCTTGATTACACAGTATGTGACTACCAACTACCGGTAACTAACCATCATTAACCCTTTCACTCCCAAAAGTGCCTTAAGTTTATTCAAGATGAATTCCAAATTTCATTTTGTAAAATACTTAAATATAAATATTAATAGTACCGTGTGAAAGTACTGCTGACAAGGTTTCATTTGAATGGTCACACAATAGGATTTCATCCACAGATTCAGAAGTTAGAATCACCTTAATGTCCAGAACTGTCTCTGGGAGTGTTAATAACAGACAGTCCTGGCCTTAATTATAAGTACATGCAAACACTGGCACAAAATACAGTGTAAAACTTACGCATGTAATGTTCCATATCTGGGTCAAGTGTTGTGATTACACTTTCAACGGAAGTCTGGGAGAGAGAAAAGAAAGACAATGTACATGTACAACCTGTAAAATGAATACTGTAATTACATGCATACATGTATGTATTAACTTATTCCTTTATTTCCTGACTTTTAACATACACCCACTGTAGTTTCTAAAGGAATACCACTTTATACATGAAATATTATCTTAAGAAACCCTTGAGCACTGTTATTTTAGATGCCATATAGCCGAGTACAACAAACCTTCATAAACCTTCACAGTACAAAATAAATTTGACAGGGACTTGCCTCTTTGCTCAGTGCTCTTTTCCTGTTTGCATGTACCTTATAATAAATTTGCGATCTTGCTTTTTACCTTGTTATTACACTCTTTAGCGCCACCCCCGATTAAGTACCACATATCAGAGCAAAAAATAATAGTGCCACATTCATTCACAACAATGCAGTGCTTAATGGGTGCTGGATGGTGCTTATTAAATTGTTGGACTGGGAGCATAACTTAAAAAAAATATGGTACAAGTTTATTCTCCTATATTACAATTTTTTTCAGTTCAAAGTGGATCTATTTCATGATTTTGTTCTTAAAATTTGCTTGTTCTCATTTACAAATGTTATGATGTTTTTTTAGAGCGCCACCCTCAAATAAACGCCACCCCTGAATAACCACCGCATCTTGTCATACACATGACAATTTGTATAGGAAAATGTTATTAAACTAGCATTAAGTCTGTGTTGGAAAATACTCATGATGTTCTGGTTTGGCAAGTTGATGGACCTCAAGTAATGGGGCTGCAATTTTCCAATAATGTATTAAAAATTAAGCCTATTTTAATATGTATTTACACTTTCCTTTGGTCCTTTCATAAACATACAAATTTATCAGCACTTGAAGTTTGCAAATAGTGAAAAACTCATAAATTTTCCAGCTACATAATTTTTGTTTGCCAAATATTTAAGCCAAAATTTTGCTATTTCTTCTAACAATACAGATCAATTAGATCAGGTTATGAGTAACTACATGTAAGGTGCATGAAAGTACACTGTGCGTGTATGCCAAACATCTTTGGCAAGGCTTTTGAGTGAGCTGGTATGGAGACCATGGTGTGTCTTGAGTGTGGGATAACAGAGCCCTGAAGCAATGACAATGATATCACTAAGGGGAACCAGAAGTTATAATTTTCATTTGTGTGTGCCCTAAAGCCACTGAGTCATGTTGAGATCTTTGGAACTTGCTGTGTGAAGCAGAAAAACAACAAAAAAGGAAACACTAGACTTTCGGTTGCCATCTGTGACGTTGATGTTTTCATTGCTTAGGCTCCCTTGTTTCACGAGGAATACACCTTGTTGAGAAGCTTGCCTTGTCCTTATAACAAATTGGAATCACTCGGCAACGATTTGCTTGCTGTTCGTTCTACATCACGGACTATGGTAACCTCCAACGCAGACATTCTCTGGGCCTGTCATACAATCCTCCCCATATGGAATTCTGCATTGGAGTTTAGCAAGCACGATAATATGGTTCTCTTGCCTTCCAATTCTAAGAAATTGTGCAAGAACTGCAGGGAATTGAACCAATCCAATGCTTATTACTTCAACCAGAGGCCATGAGTCAAGGTTTGCCATGCAGTTCTTTTTGTTCATGTCGCAATTGTAAGGCCGCACAGGCTCTGGGAACAAGAATACGAAATCGTTTGGCAATTGCATCATCATCTGAACATGCTTTTGTGAACCTTTTGCGAGGGTGTGAGTGCCTTGGAGTTTAACGTTTTGGTGCTTTTTGATGCAAATTTTCTCTTGTTTCAGGTTTCTCGTGCTTTCAAGCAGTTTACGGCCTGAGTGAAGGGTACAAATAGCCTCTTGTTTTGACTCAGTTCAGATACACAGAAAATCAGGATGGTAAAACAAGCACCCGGTTGGTTGTTTCTGATTGGGTGACAAAAGTTATAATAAATTACATGAAAATACATGCAGCTCTCATGCATTTATATATAACTGTATTTGTACGAAAAAGTTTACGTTCTTTAAAAATACCTTGGTTTTCTCGACAATATTTCTACCAATATTGTGCGTGGTCTGTAATCCAGCCGAAACAGCGCTAGACATCCAGCCCCAGACTCCACCAAGTTGGTCATCTACGCTGGTTTGACAAGGTTTTTCCCCTTGCCACGTTGATAAGGATGTCGAAGATGTCTCATTAGAATTTTTACCTGCCGAAACTGACGAAGCATCAGACGAAGAAACGTCCGGCCTAATCTGCTGTTGAACAGGGCTTGTTATCCGACTTACAGGCTGAGAATGAGGCGAAGAACCACCCGATAAACTCGACGTCTGGTCAGCAGAAGCAACTAATGGAGAGGTTATTGTAGCAGTGGTCATTGTGCTTGGCGATGTAGAATCGATTTTTACATAACCCTCTTCCTCTAATGCGCTTTCCACTTCTTTGGTAATGTCCATATTGATTTAAGAAGCTTTTAAGTCCTTAAAATCCTTCCCTTGGCTATAATATACCAGCGAATTTACAGTTTGTAATATTCCAAACGAGACATCCAAAACTTAATTGTGATCAAAGATTCCACTCTCTAGTCAAAGGACACCATGGCAGAGCCTCGCTTTTGTGTTGAAAAGTGCTATGAGGGAGGGGAGGTAGGGAACGAGGGAGCTTGAACAGAAGAGGGATAAATAAAACATGGAAAGTACACTGGAAAATGGGATTTGAAGCATGGTGATCGTTGCAGGAAATTGGTATTTGAAATACTGTCAGGATTCCTGGTAACTCGAAACCTTACGGTAGTCGTTTGCTTTGCAATTTTACCCACAAAACCTCGAATTCTCAAAACTGCGAATCTTCCTTTATTTTTACCTTGAAGGTTTGAGTTATCGGGAGTCAACTGTATTACAGGAAATGGGATTTTGCAAAATCGGGGATAGAAATGGGCTCAGCACAGGAAATTATTTTCGGTAAACCTTAAGAATAGAGACGTGATGGCTGTTACTTCTAGCATGTTCGTTTTTCTACTGTCTGCTCATCACTTCGTTTAATTTGTATAGGAAATCGCACGACCTCGAGTACAATTAGTGATTAATGGGTACGAGTAATGTTTTGAAAGTTCTCAAAATTACACGGGCCTTTAGGCGAGTGTACTTTGAGGAGGAGCCCTGAAACTCAACAAAATTGAAGAAATGGATTCGTTATAGTTGAAGATCTCGTCGTGCGCGTCTTGCTGCTTCGTCATGCACTGGTGAGCATGTTTCACAGTAAACAACTCTTTTTTTGGTAAAAAGAAAACCATTTACATTCCAAAGTATAGTCTACTTAACTCAAAAAATGACAGGATTTGACAACTAAAGTGCTAATAGAAAACTACATTTTGAAAGAAACATAATAGGTGCTCCAACAGAGTACAATTTGGAATTAATTGTACTCCTCTCGTCCAATCAGAAACGAATAAGTTTTGTTGAGTGTACTATAAGGCGTAAAATTTCTACACTGGACAATGATTTCATAAGTGACGGAAGCAATGCAGTTGAATTTAAAGTGAAGATATCTTACCGTAGTTTGTCCAATGAAAAAAAAATGCAAAGAGTCTGAAAATGTTAGCCGTCTTCTCCCTCGCGCCCCCTGTGGGTTAGAGGGAGGAGACGGCTAACATTTCAGACTGCAATAAATCAAGCCGAAATTTCACTTATATCCATATTTAGTGATTGCTAGTGCGTATTAAAATTCGGACTAGTCCTAACATACATCGCCACGCAAAGAAGACTGGTCACGGGGTCTAGTTGCTAAAACAAGTCTCTTGACGGTTCGCACTAAGCTAAGGGACTAATTGCACTGACAGTCCGATTTGGTTTTAGCCTGCGTATCGCGTAGCGAGCGTTTCCGTGGGTTTCAGAGCACAATAAAGACCGAATCGAAGAACGGGATTTCCGATGTTTTAGCCGCGCGAAACATGGGGCGAGAATTTAAAAAATGAGAAAAAATGTAAAAATCCTGTTTTTTGATCTTTTTTTGCTCTGAAATCCCACGGAAACGTTTGCTACGCAGGCTAATTATGTTTTTGATTGGCTCTCTCCGCGACTAGTATTTTTTTTTGACGAGTATTTCACACAAAGAGCCTATAATGGTCCTTTGCAAATTAGCGAATTAAAACAATAGCTTTTGCTCATTTGCATTAATAGGTTCGGCACATGTAAATTTTCGACGTTTGGCCCAGGCCAAAGACACGTATTTGAACTCAGGGTGTTCATAACTTTGAGCAAATAACTTGCAGTTACCGACGCTTAAACTATCAAGATAACACGATTAAGTCAACAGTGATAAGTTTACAAACAAAATCGTATTGTTTATTGCATTCTTATTTCTTGGAAAAAAAAGTCTTATACTAGATTACGCTCAGTAACTCCATAGCTGTACATTGACCTTCCAAGGAAATAAAAAAAAAACACACACACAATAGTACTGCATTATGCTATACTCTGTTTCTTCTTGAAACGCTCAACCAAACTTTCAGAGTCTCACAGAATATTCGAGATTTTTCAGTTATAAGGCAGTTCAGTCTTATCAGGTGGAGAGCATGTACTAGAATTAACTCACAAACTCTCAAACATCGCACTACGGATAATATTGCGTCATCTGGATGAACAAACGATTCAAACCAGACAGAGATTAGAAAAATACTACAACTATTATTGTGATCGATTGACGACATATTTCAAAATTCAAACATATATCCGATCGACTTCAATCTTATTTTAACTAAAAAATACTACAACTATTTTTGTGACCGATTGATGATTTGTTTCAAATTTCAAAGATAACTGTATATCCAATCTACTTTGAGCTTTTGTCTTACTAAAAACAACGCACTGAAACTATTTCTGTGATCGACTGATGGCAATACTGAATCCCAGAATTCAAAGATAACTGTATATACGATCTACTTTCAGTAAAAACAAAAACTACAACTATTTTTGTGATTGACTACCGGATGACCTATTCCAAAATTCAAAGATAACGGTGTATCCGATCTACTGTAAGCTTTTTTTTTTATCATTCACTGAAAAATCAGACTGCACAATTGAATAGGTTGTGCACCACTACGAACGTCTTTAATTTTGGATCACGAGAATGTTTTCACCACTTCTTTTACCAGATATATGTTTGAATGGAATGTGAGGGAATGGTATCAGTGATCACTCCGGCTTTTTTATCGGTAATACTTATGGTAGTATTGCTAGATTTCGTATTGAGTACCACCATAACAGTATGTGATTGCGGTGTCACAAAGCCAATGAACTCCAGCGAAGTTTCGTTGGAAGAATGGACTTTGATTCTCCGTGATCCTGGAGGAACAAACTTGCTAAAATGGCCAAGATGATAGAACATAGGCTGTAAGGAAAAATACATTAATCAGGATCACCTCTTTAATCCTTAAAGCAACAATATCAAAGTGAATACTCTCCTCACTGTTCTCCATATTCTTCTTATGGTACTAGTTGGGAGAATTTACCTAACAACATCAATAGCATTTTTTGTTCAACGATCATTTCATTCTCATGACTGTTTGATCAAGTAGTGATGCTGTAAGGAGAAATTAGATGCTTGCAACTATTGCGCGCAATCACGCGCGAAACTAAAGTGTCTCTTTGAGTCGACCTTCGCCCAACAACTGCTTCATGAAAGCATGCGCGGAAAACCTCTTCAGTTCCAGATGACGTGCTTAGTTCAAAGTTGAGGCCATAACTGGTCATTACTAGTTAGCATAGTCAAGCTTTGAAAATCTGTGCACAGCAGTAAACAGTCAAGACCTGAGCACTACAAGTCGTTCGTTTTTTTCTCGGGGATAAAAGAGATGTCCAGCTGATGATTGCAAAACGCGCTCTGTACATTATTTGTAGCGCGGTGATTGATGACCAGATGATTGCAGAACTCGAGCGCGGAATACGGAGTCAGAACATAAGCGACTAGGAGCAAATCTATAAACAGTCAGTAATGACTGAAAAATGCCCATAACAGCTTTAACGGGGGTTTGTAAATTTAAAAACAAAATGAAATCCGAAGTTTTTACGCAATTCATAAAACAGGGACTATACTTGACGTACTTACAATGTTTAGAACAATTTAGTGAAATTACACTGACTGCAAATGAGGAAATTACGAAATACGGATATGTAAACGCTTTGATTAAAAAGAAATTAACCAGCCTCAAATGTTTATTAACAAGTTTGATGCATCTATTAAATAATATGCACCGAAAATCAGTGTTCCCACATCTCTTCTCTAAAACATTTACGAGATTTTCTTTAATCAACCTGGTTCATTACAAGAAGGAAGAAATAATTTCCTGATACAATCAACATAATAAAACAATCGCACCTGTTTGTAGAACAATCCATTTTCAGCATCAACAATAATCGGAGAATCCACCCAATTTTTCACCCAGTTTGGCCCTCCTTCCATGTTTAGTGCTAGATTCCAGTCCATCCATCCAGTAGACCAGTGAGACAAATTCTGGAATACAATGTTTGCATAAAGATGGAATAAGAAATCAGAAAAGACAAAGCCATTACCGATGTTCAGCTGCAGCAGGCTTTGAAGGGGAGAGGGGAGAGGGGGGGTGGGATGGCAAATGCTAGGCATATGACATTAAATTTGGGAAGAATTGTTTTTATGAGACTGCCCCCCCCCCTCCCCCACCCAGCCAGAGGTCCATATTTTAATGTCAGAGTCATTTGTTAGAGTGATTTGCATCCCTGTTATACACATATTGGCGGTCAGTCACATTCCCAGGGGTACCAGTGTGGGGATGGCAAAACACGGATAACCAAAAGATTGTCCTGTTTTGACATAACACAAGAGTACCACCAGAAGGCTGACCAACTGTTTCCAATTGAACTAATTTTTATCCCTCTATTTCAACCACTAACAATTTAACGAAGTCACTTATACCACTTATTAAATGCCTAGAATTTTCATCTATGTAGTCCTCAGTTTTATGATTTAAGCCATTGTACCTCAATAATGCTGTGACTGTAATTATTGCCTCTTCTCCATTCTCCAAGGTGAACTCCTTTCTCAGAAGGGGGGCCTTTCCACCCCATACAGGCTTCAGTGTGCAGAATAAAGTGCCTGGGGAATCTACAGTAAAATAATGTAGCCAATGTGAGTGCAAATATTAGAACAGAAAAAACTGAAACTTAAAGAAAACTGTTTACGGTAACAGTTCATACAACAGCTTATGCCATGCAGAGTAAATTCATGAACATCTCAGAAAAAATTTATTGGGGTGTTGTTGTTTCCTTTACCCATTTAAGATATAAAAACACCAATGTTTGCAACCACATCAGATGAGCTATTAAATAAATGTTACCAGCACGTTACCACCCCACACAATTCTTTCTTCACTGACTGTTCAACAGAGGTTGCAAATGTTCAAATGTTCGAGAAACTACCCATACACGTACCTCCCTAATGGATGGTTTTTTGGTTTGGGCCCCCACCCCCCCCCCCCCCGCCAAGGAAATTCCATTTAAGCTTCATACTTTCCTTTCAAAATCTTGGCTTTTGAGACCCCCCACCCGGGTACGGATATTTTCTGGAACCTCACAATGGTAGACAGAACTGCACGCTCAGTTCAAGCTTTTGAAGGATGTTCCCCACACAAAGGAACAGCAACCTGAAGAAGCCAAATAACAGTGCACCACCCTCCTTATTCCTCGACACAGGATTTTGTACTTGACTATACTTATATAATGTCTATCAAATGACCAAACTAACTTTTTATGTGCAGCTGTGAGTACATGAGGTGATGTGTACTGCTCCTCGTACCAGTGAACAGCAATTCCTGAAATATATTTGGCAGTCTGATTATCACTGAGCATTGTATTGACCCATTTCTTTACATTGGGTCGATTGTCATCTAGCATCATTAACTTGAGATCAGAATAACCAAACTTAGCCAATGTCGGCCCCAAATCCTTTTTGACGAAGTCTCTTTCCGTCTCTGGCGTAAAACCCATACAATCGTTAGCATACCTGCAGACAATAAAGAAAGAATATAATGCCGGGTAGTTCCAGAAAAAATCCATACCCACCCCATGAAAGGTCATCGGAAATTCCTAGGGGGAGGGGGCCTTAAAACCCAAAATTTTTAGAAGCAAAGTTATAAGTATGAAGCTAAACTGGAATTTCTTGGGGGTAAGGGGGGTGCAAAACAAAAACCTTTCATGGGGGGAGTATGTAGATATTTTCTGGAACTATGCATTAACAAGATTATGAAAAAACTCCATTTGTATGTTCCATTGAGGAAGTCTTAAAATCCTTATTAACAAGTTTTCCAATGGAATGATTGTGGATTTAAACATTGTGCAGTTTCAGAAAATATCATACCCCCAACCACAGAGGGTCACTGGAAATTCCAAGGGGGAGGGGTCTCTTAAAGTAAATAATGGTCAAAATTTTTAAAGGAATGTATGAGCCAAAACTGGAATTTCCGGAGGGGTGGGGGATTCAAACCAAAAAAAACCTCCATGGGTGGAGTATCGTTATTTTCTAGAACAACACATTACTATTCAATTAAGTGTTGACAGACAATTTTAGCTGAAGTTTGATAACAAGCATTTAAACACTTCATACTCTTTTATAAATCCTTCGTTTGGTTCATTCTCAACTGTTAATCCCCACATCTTTACCCCATTTTTCTCGTAAGCCTTAACGAATTTGACAAAATACAAAGCCCAAGCCTTATGGTATTTGTCACCAGCTTCTCCCTTTAACTGTCCAGCAAATTCCCTCTTGCCGTTGGTCTTCATCCATGCTGGGGGTGCCCAGGGACTTCCAAATAATTTTATGTTTCGTTTGCTCATCTTCATGGCAGACTTCATGATAGGAATCTTAAGTTTCAAATCTTCTGTGGTCAGACTGAAGTTCTGCATTTGAAAATCTTCTTCGTAGTCATCATAGGAATAACTATGTGTGGAGAAATCACAGCTCGCCATGGGGATGCGTCCTATGGAGTACTCAATGCCATCTTGAGAAAAATAAGATGAAAGCAGTTTCTTTTGCAAGGTGGAACTGATGTTCAAGATGTTCAATCCAGCAGCATCTGAAAATTAAGAAAGAGTTAAGAAATTTGAGAAAGAAAATTATAATCAGGTCACTGATGCCTTGTATTAATATATTATATTGTAAAGTTTAACTTTTTTCCTTTTTCTATTTGGTAATAAAAGCTTGTTGTTGTTGTAAAACTCCAATGTAAATCTCCTTTGTTCTAGACACGCAATCTATTCCATTCCAAAGTCGCCAAAATGCTGTTAATTATGCATCGATCAATTCGAAAGTTCAACATCTCCCCCCCCCCCCCCTTCGGCAACCCCCTGAGCATTTTAACTATTGAAGATTGGCTTGTTCAAATTCCCTCCCCTTGGGGCCAAAAGCCGTTCAAATGCCCCACCAACTAGTACGGAACTACCTCTTCTCAAAGACAAATCTCGTCTTCACTCACACACTTTACATGTTTTTCAGAGAGAGATATGCTGTAATGACACCTTCAAACTTCTTTTAAAGACCCTTTTCAAAATTCTATCTTGTAAATCTGTCAAACCCTGCAAAAACCAAAAAATGCCAGAACGAGAGATAAATTTGGTTCAAATTCCCCACCCTTTCGATGCAACGTTCAAATTCTCCCCTCCCTGGGCACGATGCACAGTCAAGTGCCCAGTGTATGCCCGAGGGGGAGGGGGGGGTTGAAGTTTTGAATTGATCGGCGCATTAGAGGCCAATATAAATAGCAAGAATCAACTGCCACAATGACATCTAATTTTTAGATAATTCATTAAATCCACAGTAAATTATTCCCATAGAAACTTTAAAATTTTGCCGTTGTTTCTCTAGCTCAAAGCCAAAATGGATACAAACGTAAAGATTATGAAATAATTAAATGCAGCTTACACCACACAAACAGAGGAAGGTAAGCCTGCATGATGTACATGTGTGCGTACAAAACCTGTGTTTACATCAATGCAAATGCAAGGCTTGTACCGTGAAAATTGCCTTGTCAGACTTATGTATAAAAATAACTTTATATAGACATATACTGTAAACTGCCGCTTATAAGCCCTCCCCCACTTATAAGCCCCTCCGGTTACAGCCCCATCTACCTGTAAACAAAAAAATACATCTGGTTATAAGCCCCCCTGGACATAAGCCCCCCTTTCGTTTTCCTTGTTTCCTTTAGTTAATATCAAGCACAATCACATAACACTTCGAAGAGGAACTCTGAGCTTCTGTTTTGTTATGCTCCAGTTACATTTGTGTTGTTAAAGTTTGATTTTGTTGTTAAAATTGAATTGATTTCGACTTATTATGATGTTTCAAAGGTTAATTAAAAACTGATAAATTAAAAACATATTTCGATCAACGCTGCTGTGGCTCATTTCGAAACGTTTTTTTTAGTCCGCTTATAAGCCCCCCCCGGATATAAGCCCCTCCGTTTATAAGCCCACCCAAAACCCCTTACTATACGAAGTTGTATATGCCCAGGGCCTATAAGCGGCAGTTTACAGTATAGCGATAACAATAGATAATAAACGTTATTAGCAGAGCATACTTAACTTGCCTGTAAATGCACCACCGAATCCCAATATTTTCTGAAATACCTTGCGTTGATTCACAGTGAAAGCGACTTCAGCTTCAGCAACAGGCGATTTACTTCCATCCGAAGCCTTCTTGATCTTTCCAGTCCTTAAGTTAAAGCGATCACCCGCTTTAGAACTCGTGTAAACAGCATAACTGTCCTTCGGCAAGGGACTACCCTCGCTAAACGAGTCGCACTCAAGTTCGTCTGAACAAACACACACGGTTCCACCGTGGCCGAAGTCTTTGCTGTGGCAGGCAGAGTATTTAGGTGGTGAAAACTGCACTGCAGATGCGAAGAAGAAGGAAAACAGCACGGACACAACGACGAGTGCAGCTTTATTCTCCATATCCTGCACTAGACTTTCGTTTGAGTTGCAAATTCCAGCAGGCGTTCGTTAACACGGTTCGGGATCTGAATAGAGGAGGGGAGGGAAGGTTCAATACACGATTGCAAATCCCCGCAGCCATCCCCGCCAGAAAAGAAACTGCACGAAACGGAGAAGAAATAGAAAAGGCAAGGAAAGGTAAGGAAGGGAAACGAATGGAAAAGAAAGGAAAGGAAAGGAAAGGAAACCAAACATGGCCTCCTGGCGAAAGTAAACGAACGGAAAGGAAAGAAAAATAGATAAAAGAAAAAAAGGAAGGGAAAGGAAAGGAAAGGAAAGTAGACAAAGAAAAGAAAGGAAACTAAAGGCCTTCTTGCCATTATCAACTCAACACACAAGAGCTCGAACTCACTCAATCCCAATCGCAATTCCACTTGTGGGAAAAATACCCACGCGAGTATCTTCCACTCGCGCGCTGTTGTAACTCATCCACTCATGACAGAAAAAGAGAAAAAACTAACGTGAAAATGAAAGTGAAAATCGGATAGATGGATGAATGATCCTACTGATTTATACTGATTCTCAGCACGTTTGCCTGTGAGTTTATTTCTCCTTGGAGTAGAAATTAGATGTGCTCTTTACAGTTTTCCAAAACTTTTAATTTTCAACTGTGTTACAGTCAACGCGCTTCACGCATTAACGCTCAACTTCAAATATTCATTGATTAGTTCATTCTTCAATGTTACTAAAACGAGTAATGCAGTAACGAGTAACGAGTAACGCAGTAACGAGAAACCGAGTAACGGGAAAAATTTTCCAAGGGTAAAAAATAGAAAACGAGTAACGGGAAAAAAAATCGAAAGGCAAAAATTAAAAGAAAAAGAGTAACGGTAAAAAATGAAAAGGGTGAAAATTACACTGAATAATAATAATAATAATTACTTGGGCAATGTAGAACTGTAATAGAACGAATAATGTGACCTGAAAGCCTTTGATGCGTGTTGTTGAAAAATGCATTTAATGTCATTCTCAGGCAGGCTGCATAAAAAAGCTATGAAGAAGGAAGAGGTTTTTGTCCGAATTTAATGAATTAATCGATATATATTTCAATTCCCCGTTCTTACTGCAGTGTGCAGCGATGGTGCATTCGCTGGACTTTTAATAGTAATAGGCAGTGTCTAGATACCCGGCAGCCGGGTACGGAAGTTTCAAGACTGATTACATTAAATACCCGGCAGTCCGAAATTTTCATAGGGTTTTGACCGAAAGGCTTATTCTAACGTTCTGAAAGTATTCGATATTTGTTTAGAATTGCCAAGCGATTCAGAAAAGTATTTTAGTTTGGTAGTTGACGAGTTTTTGGAGCGTGTTCATTCTAGAAAATTGAGATGTTTGCGACACTTAAAATTATTAGTGGCTAGACCCGCCAGTCAGAAACATACAAAATTTCTCATTTAAACGTTCTGGAATAACTGGAAGATTGTTTACAATTACTAAGCGATTAAAAGACCAATTTGGTTCTGTAGTTGGCGAACTTTCAGAGCTTGCCGATGCTATTCAATAGCTGTAGCTTTCTTGATCCCTGCCTGACCCGAGCCGTCACGCCACCATACTGTGACATGTCACGGACGCTGTAGAGTTGTAAATGTGGCCCAAAAAGACCACGATAGTTTCGAATCACTTACCACCACTATACAAAGTTAGGAAGCCCTTGATAATAGGCTTGCCTCAATAATTACTGTATAATTCTCCGAAACCAGACTGCCGGGTATTTAGCTGACCTTAATAACCCGTGTCTACATGCCCGGCAGCCGAGCGCAGTTTCGCCGGAAAAAGCTAAATTAAATGCCCGGCAGTTCACGAGTTTGGCGGCTCATACCACTGCTCGCAGGGTAAGCGGCTCAGAGGTTTCAAATACCTTTTTCAATTTATTGAACTAATATTTCAATGATATTGATACAAAAACGAATAATCAGTTTTTCTGTTGATGAATCTATTTATACATAAAGCGATTGCAGGAATGAAGCGAAACTCAAACTTGGCGGCTCTGGCTAAAAGTGTCACGAAAATAGCGATTTTCTACTGCGCACAAACTCAGAAAATTCGTCAACGACGAAAGCAAATTAAATTGCTTAGTAATTCTAAACAACCTTCCAATACCCCCAGGACGTTTGACTGAGAAATTCTGTGCGTTTCTGACTGGCGGGTCTAGCTACTAATAACTCTATTAAATAAAGTGTCGCAAACATCTCAATTTTCAAGTATGCACACGCTCAGAAAACTCGTCAACTACCAAACTAAAATACTTTTCTGAATAACCTGGCAATTCTAAAGTAATATCGAATACTTTCAGAACGTTAGAATAAGCCTTTCGGTCAAAACCCTTCGACAATATCGGACTGCCGGGTATTTAATAGTCTTGAAACATCCGTACCCGGTGCCGGCCGGTATCTAGACACTGCCTATTACTATTAAAAGTCCAGCGAATGCACCATCGCTGCACACTGCAGTAAGAACGGGGAACTGAAATATATATCGATTAATTCATTAAATTCGGACAAAAACTTCTTCATAGGTTTTTTTTTTGCAGCCTGCATGCGAATGACGTTAAATACAACATTTTTCAACAACACACATCGAAGGCTTTCAGGTCACATTATTCGTTTTATTGCAGTTCTATATTGTCCTAGTAATAATTATTTTCAGTGTAATTTTCACCCTTTTCATTTTTTACCGTTACTCTTTTTCTTTTAATTTTTGCCTTTCAAATTTTTTTTCCCGTTACTCGTTTTCCATTTTTTACCGTTGGAAAATTTTTCCCGTTACTCGTTTTCTCGTTACTGCGTTACTCGTTACTCGTTACTGCATTACTCGTTTTAGTAACACCCGTCCCTTGACATGTTTGAGGAGGTAAAGAATAGCGTGGAAGATGCTATTGACATAACCGATATGTTTGAGTTTGGAGGGCCTAGTTTGGTTATGGCTCGGAGATTTCCAACTAAAAAAGGTGAGGAAACCCCGGGGGGGTACTTGGGTCAATTTTTGCTGGGTATGTGCCGCTGGCCTCTCCAGACCCCTACCCCAATATAGTCTATTCTGTAGCCAATTATAGACCCCATGTTAGTCACTTTTGGGCAAATATACCCCAAATCCCTACTTGCCGGAATTTACTTACCCCTGAAATCCCGCAAATGTGCGACCCCATTCTAGTAACTCTATTAGCTCCTAATGAAAATGCAACCCCATTATAGTCAATCCAGTCGCGAAAATGCGACCCCATCCAGCGGCACATCACCATTACCCTATTACTAGGAAGTACATCCCCCGGGGAGGAAACATACATTTTTGACCGTTTTTTGTTTTATTTTCTAGCTAATAAAGGGAAACCGTTATTTTAAAATGTAACTTGTTTTATTAATAGTGAACTGTGAGGAGGACAAAGATCGCTTCCAGAAAGGTGTCGAAAAAGATTTGATAGCGCTATCGGAAGAGTCGATTCCAGTGAATACCAGGCAAAAAGCGATGTGGGCCTACCGTTTGTACGAAAAATGGGCACAATAAATAACAACTAAGAATTGTTAGAAGGAAAATGTTTGTAAAGCAAGTTGACGAATTAACATAAAGGTTCATTTGTAAAATCAATTGATGAAGAAATGCATGACGGAATTACTGCAAATCATTGATAGCTTTAATTCAACAAAAGGTCATTGCTTCACTCAAGTGGAACATGAGGTTATTATTTAAGGCATAATGACCTACTGCTCCACCTCAACAACAACAACAACAAGCTTTATTTGCATGACTATAAGTACATACAGTATTGCAAAAGCGTAAAACTTAACTAAAGCGAAACTTATAACAATCATAATCATGTAATAGGAAAAAAAAAAGAAATTATGTATGCGCTACATTACTTTCATTCGATAGAAGATTATTTCGTAAAGATAAGCATCTCAAAATGAACTTCATCAGTTGAGTATTTAAATAATAATTATCAGAATTCATTAATTTTTTGGTGGCTTGCATAGGAGGTAATTGTGTTATGTTTGGTATTTGGTTCTCTATTTTGTTGTAAAATTCATCTCTAAAACTACAGTATTTAGTACAATGGAAAAGTAAATGAATTTCCTCTTCAATTTGATTTGATTTACACGTAGGGCAGAGTCTATTATCCCTTGGGATTTGATCATATCTGCCAGTTTCGATCAATAATTTATGATTACCTATTCTAAGTTTCACTAATTCTTTCCTGTTATTTAGTTTTCTTGTAAGATCTAAATAGCAGGAAGGCGTATATTCGTCCTTAAAAGTGTTATAGAATTCTAATTTCTTAGAGTTTCGAATAGTATGTTGCCAGTGTGAAATATACTTTTGTTGCATTAGACTTACATAGTGTTTAATCTTAGCATCAGTTAAGAAAGTAGGGTCAAAATCAGGCAAATTATAATATTCAGACATCCTCATAACATTAGAGTAAAAACCATTTTTGCTGGTGTTATGAAGATCAGATGACATCAAAAAGATTTGTTTAACAATAGAGTCATTTTCCTTATTGTGGAGATATAAGGTGTAATTAAATATTTTTTGATTAATAGCTATTATAAGAGGAAACTTTCCAAGCTCAGCTCTACAAGCTACATTCGATGCCTTACTGCTTACTTCTAAGTAACGTTTACAGTACTGGAGATGAGCTTTTTCAATCTGTGAACTGTCCCAAGACTTGAAATCAGGTTTGGTATAAACTCCCCAGATTTCACTGTTGTAAGTTAAAATTGGAGAGATCATAGCGTCAAAAAGTTAATTTGCAAGGAATGGGGACAGTGAACTCAATAATGACCTGTTGTTCCATTTCACTGAGCATTTAGGTGCGTTATTAAAAATAATAACCTGTTCAAAACAATGAAAAGGTGCATTAATGTGGGGGAAAGGTTCGCCTTAACGAAAACAAAATAATTGGCAAACTTGTTTTTGTGACGAAAAGCTTGTCATTGAAGTAAAAAGAAGAAAAACTACAACTTTTTCTTAAACGTGTCCGATTTATTTATCGCAGCCGTGAGAGCCTATTCATTCGATAACGTACCGGACCCGTACACACCAGGCGCGGATTTTCTTAACCTGCGATCAGGCCGAATTTTAGCATCGCTCTCATATTCTCTTATGTTGGTCGCTTATTTTTCGTTTCGCGCGTCCCGCCTGAATGTTTCACCGAGCGAAACGAAAATAGAGCCTGATCGCAGGTTAGGATTTTCTGCACGTCCCGCCTGAATGTTTCACCGAGCGAAACGAAAATAGAGCCTGATCGCAGGTTAGGATTTTCTGCACTTTGCAAAAATGTTTGGTCATAGTTTGCGCGGGTTACAGATGCCGAAGCCGTTTTTAATGCCTACAAATTTTGCACAACCTTAACGAACTTAAGAAGGACCGTCATCCACACGGCCTACCTCGGAGTGTAACAAATTCGGCTAGAAACGTCAGCAGGTAGAATTGAGCTCCTTCTTCAAAGGCAAAACCAGATAGCTAAAATTTTACTGAGGGCTGAAAGCAATAAAACCGATCAGTTTCAAAGTTCGCTGGTGGAAAGAACTCGTTGAGTTGGAATGTGCAAATTCGAATACCGGCATAATTTTGGGAAAAAAAGTAAAGGTCGTTTGTATGCATTGGTTTTTGAACTTAATGTCGGACGGCGCCTCCCATTTAGAAGAAATAGAACTTGTATGTCTTAATACGTGCTCATATAGAATGCGCAGCAATCCCCCAGTATTCATAAAGACTTCCCCTATTAATTTTCGCTTTTATACTTTCACTGATGACTGAAATAATGAAGGTATACGTAATTCGTGTCGTAGTTAACTAATTTTCATACCCAAGTTCGCCAGATATATACCTGAGAGTTAACGACGTGCAACCCCACAAAACTGACGACAAAAGTAAAAATAGCCGGTACATGTGAACTTGTAGGACTTGCAGATTAAAAAGAAAATGAGTGCGACTTTGTCGAACTGAGCGATATTTACGGTTAATGAACTAATGGTGGTACGTACCTTACTCTATTTCGTTGTCTTTATCAGTTGTTAAAACCAATGTTGTATACTCATGTCCTCTGAGGCGTGGAAGCTTAATGAACTCCAAACACTAAATGGTAAACTTTCATATGTTGGCGAAAATTGAGAGAAGTCGAGTCACATGCAGCTCACGGCATTCTCAGAGATGAGATGACGAATTTGGATGAGATTCACGCGAGTCCACTAAAATCAGAGTACCAAGTCATTTTGAGTTCATGTGATACTATTAGGTTAAACAGGAAGTAGTCAAAACTAAAATTTGATATCAGGGGTCCTGCGAAACGGGAGAAAAACTTACCTTACTGTGTTTCAGTGTTCTAATGAGTAGTTGAAACCAACGTGACGTTGTTATGTCCTGTCAGCGTAAGAGCCATATGATCTCTAAACACTGAGTGGTAATCTTGGCGAGAGTTTAGAGTAATCGAGTCGAATACGTTATTCTAGATTTCAGATGACGAACTCAAATTAAATTCATGCCAGTACAGAGTACCAAGTCATTTTGATTTCACGTGAGTCTATTGAGTTTAAATTAGCAAATGATATCAGAGGCCCTCTTAGGGGATTTATAGGGATATGGTTGAATGATTTGCGAAATTGTCGTATTATTCATAGGGAAAAAAACATGTTTTGTAATTAAAAGCGTGTCAAGTTTGCCATGATTGGAGACGCCCCCTCCAAGCTGACCACGCATCTCGCATTTGACGTAAAGAATTTAGCCTTAAGCGGCTCATGAGCGCGCACACATCCTTGTTTACGAAACTAATTTCCCTGCTTATGGCATGCAGATGGTTAAAAAAGAAATAAGTCAACCAAGGTCCGCTTTTTGTTTCTGTTTTGTTTTAAATGAAAATAGAATGATGTGTGGAGAGAGGAAACTCAGAAAAAAATTCTGAGTTCCAGATGGGATTTGAACCCACGACCTTCCGTACACTAGTCGGATGTTCTAACCACTGAGCATTTGTTTTATTTTATTTGATTCGATTTCTCTCTCCTCCACCGCTCTCTCTGATCTGTTGACTAGATGTTATTATTTGTACATATTTTAGTGTAGTTTTACAGTATTTACTTGTTTCAATAAGGCTTTCATGTAAAGAAGTCACCATATTCAAATAAAGTGAGTCAATCTCTCTCTCTCTGTCCCTTTCTTGTTTCGCTGTGTATCTGTCTGCCTATCTGTCTGTCTTGGGTGGCTGGATGGATTTACAGAAAACTTTATTACCCACGGTTGTTTTCTCAAAAAATTCTACAAAGCAGTTCGTTATACCTAAACGTCGTGCATTAATTAGTTACAATGTTACTGTTACTATACACAAGTACAAACAAATGTAAGTAAATAATAAACCCAGTAAAAGAAATAATCTCATTGAAGCTTGTAAAATGCTTGTGCAGTAAGTGTGCAACTTAATTTTTTTCTTTAAAACTTCATGAAAGTTTCCTCCTTAAGACTTTGAGAGAAGAGCATTCCAGACTTTGATTTCTGAAAATTCGAAACTACTCTTACAATGGTGTGCTCTGGTTTTTTCAGCCGTCTTCTCCCCGGCGCCCCCTGTGGGTTGGAGGGAGGAGACAGCTGACAAGTCAGACTGCAAAAGATCTAGCCGAACTTTCACGTATATATTTAGCGATTGGTAGTGCGTATTTTAGTGGATTTCTCGGTAGTCCTAACACACACGGCCACACGAAGAGACTGGTCGCGGGGACAGTTCGCACAAGGGGTCCGATTGCAGTGACAGTCCGATTTCGCTTTTGATTGGTTGTCTCCTCGACCACTTTTTTTTTGGGGGGGGGGGGGTGGGGGGCGAAAATGAGTAATTCACACAAAGAGCCTGTAATGGTCTCCGGGACTTTCGCTATTAGCCCCTTGCAAATTAGCGAATTAAAACAATAGCTTTTGGTCATTTGCAGGTACCCAGGCCAAAGACACGAATTTGATCTCAGGGTGTTCATAACTTTGAGCGAATGACTTGCAGTTACCGACGCTCAAACTATCAAGATAATACGATTAAGACAACAGTGAAAAGTTTACAAACAAAATCTTATGGTTTATTGCATTCATATATCTTGGAAAAAAAGTCTTATACTAAATTACGCTCAGTAACTCCATAGCTGTACATTGACCTCCAAAGGAAATAAAACAAACACTCACACACACAATAGTACTGCATTATGCTACACTCTGTTTCTTCATGAAAATCTTAACCAAACTTTCACAGTGACAGAATATTCGAGATTTTTCTGTTATAAGGCAGTTCAGTTTTATCAGATGGAGATCATGTACGAGAAACTCACAAACTCTCAACCATCGCACTACGGATAGTATTGCGTATGTCATCTAGATGAACAAACGATTCAAACCAAACAGAGATTAGAAAAATACCACAACTGTCATTCTGATCGATTGACGACATATTTCAAAATTCAAACATATATCCGATCTACTTCGATCTTATTTTATCTAAAAAAAATACTACAACTACTTTTTGTGACCGATTGATGATTTATTTCACATTTCAAAGATAACTGTATATCCGATCTACTTTGAGCTTTTGTCTTTAGTAGCTAAAAACAACACACTAAAACTATTTCTGTGATCGATTGATGGCAACACTGAATCCCACAATTCAAAGATAACTGTATGTACGATCTACTTTCAGTAAAACCAAAAATTACTACAACCATTCACAGCACGAAATAGAAAATTTACAAAACTTTACAATGAGCCGGAAAGATGCGTAAAGCTGTACACCAAACTTTACGCAGTTTTACTGGAGTTGCGTAAAGTTGCTAATAGTTCAAAGCCCGTAAAGGTCCGTAAAGGTAACATAAAGGTAGCATAAAGCTAGTGCTTTACGTCAACACACAAAAGCACCGTAAAGTTTTAGTAAAGTTAAGCTTAAAGTCATAAGTAAAGGGACTTAAAGTCCCTTAAATTATTTTCACCGCTCGTTTCAGGGTCACTCCGTACGAGTTTTTCTAGGCTAGATTAATATTTCTAGGCACTTTGCATGTACGGAGGAAAATGACTGAAAACGTATTGCAAAGCGACGGCCAAGCAGACTTGCAAGTAGACACAAGGTTTTTGCAAGCTACAAAAAAACAAAAGAAAACAAAAGACAGAATAAAACAAAAGAGCATCTTACGTCCACTTGCGTTCGTTATGGTTACCAATTCGAGCTTGTCTAAACAAAATACAAGTCACCGCATTCCAAGCAGGCGCAAAGTTGTTGGTAAAGACCTTAAACACTAGCAGTGCTAGTTTGCCCAGCACACTCTCTACAGAGAAACAGAGAGAGCGAATGGGAATGTCCGTGAACTGTTTCTGAAATTGACGCTGGATGGTCCTGTTTTTGTTTTGGTGTAAGGCCGCAAAAGTGCAAAGAACTCTGAAGAGTGCTTAACGTTAAAAATACAGCCTGTTGGAAAGCTATCACTACAACTTTGAATTATCAATGATAAAAAGTCGCATTATCAGAAGACAGGTTAAACAGCGGGATAAACTAAATTTCGTAAGTTTATTTTAAAACATGCAGCAAAAATAATAATAAACTTCGAAACAGTACACTGCTAAACTAGAGTTAACATTCTGATAAGTAATACTTTGAGGTCTTAAAAAACTTTAATGGCTGGTTGTGGCTCAGTTATTAACAAACTGATTGCCAGGTAAAAATTTCACTAAAAAATTATCATGCCGTATGCAAGCACATCACTTTCTGTATCACAAACAAGTGAGTATGACAGTCCAGAAAGTAAAATTCTGTTCCCAAAATAGATTCTTTTCCTTTAGAAATTGAAAGTTATACACCTTAGTCCAAAATGGCGGACAATACATTGTTCTTTTATCTCCATATTAATTGGCCCTTAGTTGCCTCGTTTTAAACCAAATATTCCTTTGAATTCTCCAGATGGGATCGAGGCAACAAGGGCCAATTAACAATGACACTAAAGAGTAATGTATTTTCCACCATTTTGGATTAAGGTGTATAGAAAAAATATAGTAACCAACTCACAAAGATTCAAGTTTTAACGTGTGCTTTAAAAACCTTACTATTAATAAAGAAGAATAGTACTTCAAATTCCAAAAGTCATATATTCACTTCAGTGAAGAGTATTTTAAGGTTAAACCTTTAAGCCCCAATGATGACAAGCATCTAATTTCTCCTTACAATATCCCTACTTGATCAAACATACAGGCCACGAGCCTGTAGGAAATGTTCACCAAACATGAAATGTCTGGATGTTTGTGCAAATTCTCTTAACTAGTGCTATAAGAAATGTATGGAAAACACTAAGGAGAATATGCATATTAATATTGGGGCTTAAAGGGTTAAGAGACAACTGGGAAAATAATTTTAGGGAAAATGGATAACCCAGTTCACAAAGAGTGTACTTATGGGATAATTGCAGGTTGGATGATTTTAAGTATTTTAGGATTAAGAGATATCAAGTCTTCAAAAATATAGGGATAAGGGATAACCAAACACCACCTACCAAGGCCTCACTGAATGACCAGTATTATGCAATGATACCTCAATAGTACAGGGTTTCTATGGTATGCACCATTGCATTTATGAGGATGGGTGGAGGGGGGGGAGGAGCTGAAAAAAAAACTGCAAAAGCCCAACTTCCGGCTTTGTTGTTTAAAGTGGCACAGCTAGATAGATCAAGCACAAACAAGATCACCTCATCCCTCCACCTCTCCTCATAAATCTAATGGCTTTTCACTGAATACATGAAAATGCATGCTTCTTGTATTGATCCTTTTCAATAAATATAGTAATAATTATTTGATTGTGTGTCTTCATTTCATGAAGTCACATCTCAATGGTGCTAAAAGATTGATTTGGCCCTCCTGATTTGTCCATCAATAAACAATAATTAACAGAAGGTGCGTTGGATTGGACACACAACCAGTTTTTCTATTCCGTTCATTTTCTCATATGTGGCAGCAAACTTTGAGTAGCATCTCTGCACAGGCATAAAGGTAGCTGGTCCGGGTTGGACAAAACTCTTCGGTTTCCAGACCTCAACTGGCCGTCGATAATATTCTTTCTGAGAATCCTCCTTGTACCACTGAATACATGAAAACACATGCCTCTTGTACTGATCCTCTTCAAATTTGATTGTGTTTACAAAGAAGAATTTGATGAAGCCAGGTCTAATTGGTGCTGAAGGATTAATTTGGCCCTCCTGATCTGTCCATGAAGCCATTACCCTTGCTGACCGAAGGGTCCTGCACTCCAACTTAGAGCCAATCTTCTCTCCAGCTAAACACACCGAACTGTACTTTCGACATACCTCACTAACCATACCAGCATTAATGTGTTTCTCGGGGTGCATGGCTTGGTAAGTCTGTGTAAGCAGTTGGCGATCATCTGAATCCAAATGCATAAGCTTATATCCATTTGGTAGGGAAAGGAAAGAAATGTCAGACCAGTCAATAACTGCCAGTTGAGGATAAGTAGACATCTTGAACAATGTAGATAAACCAACTGGTACACTTTCAGACATCTGTGATGTTTGATACTTGTTGAAGAAGGCAGTAAAGGTTTCACTGAAGTCCTCAGGCAAGGCAACATTGGACACAAATTGTTCTGACATAAATTTCCTCATAAGCTGGATTTCAATTGACCGGTTGTTAGTAGCAGTGCTACCAAGGATTCCATTGTACCGTTCAAAGGCAAAACACCAGAAGCTGTAGATTGGTCCATAATCTTCAATACACTCCTTTAGGTGACAATGGAGATGCATATTGATGCGAACTTCACTCTTTCCATAGAGCTCCTCAAACTGGCGGCAAAATTTCAACAAAAGCATGTCAGCCTTTTTAAGATCAGTGTGAGAAAGAACTGGCACAGTGAGAAGGCGACATGCCATAACAAAGGTATGCCAACAGTTTAAGTGTTCCTCTGATAGAACACCATGAAGTGCATAAGTTGAGTAAATAATAGTCCAGTTTTTCCACTGGGAGGCTTTGTATCGCCCATGATTCGATACGATTTTATGAGGTAACCTCCCAAAACCAGTTCCTACATCCAATTTGTTAATCCTTTCCTCAATGAGTTTGAGTTTTTCTTTTGTTAGTAAGTCCCGCTCTATCCAAAGTTGAAACATTCTTTTAGCAGTTCCAAGAAAAAGATTATGCATTGGGTCTATTACAGTAAAACGCACAGCATCAAAATATTCTAGTTCTAGGAGCACACTGAAATAGCATCCATACTGTGTTGCAAGCTTCTCATGTGTTATCTTGTTGGCTGCCTTTTTTACCTTCTCTGCATACTTCCGGTGTAAGTCATTGCATCGCCGTGGCCAGTGATCTCTGTCAAATCCAGAGAAGTCTCTTCCAGTCTTAACAGACCCAATAAAGGCTTTAAAGCATTTCGAACAAGCTCTTTCGGCTGAATGTCCTTTGAAACCACAAAGTTTCCGAGCAGCTGGAATGTCAGATGCTGCTAAAAGAATTGCACCACGGTATAGCAAAGGAATGCTACTCCAGCTTGAATGAAGACGTATCCCCTTCCAAAGTACTTGCATTTCATCAACCAGAGGCTTTAAAAAAGAGTTGATGCTTTTGGGCATTGTTTCCATATCTGGTATAACACCAACAAGAATTACGTTCTCCCATTTAAAGCGTTCTTCTCTGGGCAAGTTTAGAAGAACTAAATAAATGACCCCAACCGAAACATCACTCCGTCTTGTATAAGGCTGAAACCAATCCACGTTTAAACCAAATGCTAAACTTCTTGGAGATTTTAGGAAGTCTTTTCCCTTAAATGTCAGGAAGTCCTTCCATACTTGGCCATCATAAATATCACTGTAAACTCCATCTAGAATGTCTCTTTCACGCCAATGTTCACATTTCTGAGCAAAATTAGGCCTTTTCAGCAAAGCCTCAACTTGGTTTATTACACTATTGAAACAGTACACTTTAAAAGGATAGAAACACTCCTTTCCATTTGTCAGTGCAACCTTTTTTGCCAGTTTGGTTCCACATTCTCTTGCTCCCTTGCCTTTCTTGAATGCTTTGTGGGTACAACACTTGGCTACTAGTTTGCCTCCAATGCGCTGAGTGCAGTCACCAGGGTCATATAGAGATGAGCATTTGGGACACACCACAAATTTAACAAAATCATCTCGGTCAAATTCGACCAACTGTCGCAGTACATACAATGATGTAGGGAACATAGTGCAAAACTCTACCAGATAATCACAGTGGCATGTGATACCAACCAAATGTAAGAACTGAAAAAGGAAGCGGAGAAGCCATTCAAGGCCATTATTGCTGATTTTACAGTTTGCCTGCCAGAGGAGAATGAAAAGTACGAACCATTGAAGTAGGGATGTTAGCTTCTTGGTAATTGAAGACTTCTCACTTGGTTCAGGAAGAGGCTGATCTTTTCCTATATCATTAAATATTTCATCTGGAAAGTCATCCCAAAATTCAGGTTCTTCATCCTCTTGTTCCTCAGCATCTTTGTTATCCTATAAGAATATTTGTTTCATTATTTAGTGAACATGTTGAATGATTACTTAAACTCACAGTTTTTGTACTCTATAATAAATTTATTCTAATTTTAAAGAGCACACACTGTAGGACTACAAAAAGTACAAACACAAAAATAACATAAGCCCCAGTGGAAAAAATAATGCAGAAAACTTCTTGACAAAATTATACAAAAACACATAAATTATACAGGTCTTTTGATAGTGTGCAAAAAATATTGGGAAATTATGCAGCAAATTATGCGATTTCTCTGGAGAAGATTTATTTTTATTTATTTGTTTATTTATTTATTTGTACAGGAACATCTGGTTTAGCATTAAAATAGAGCTACAGTACTGGCCAAAGGGATTGCAGGACTTACACGCGCGTAAAATGTGTGCAATATGGCAGATTTACACGCAAATTACACGCAAAAATCACGCGAGTAAAATTTTACACAAGCTATTACATGCACCTCAATTACACGTGAATTGCGTGTATTTTGGCAAAGGAAGAAACCTTTTGTTATTCATACACACAAAGTGCGTGTTTTTCTTCACAAAGGAAAGTACACATGCCACCGCACATGTAGACTGCAAGAAGTCCCTCTGGATTGTCGGGCAGCAAGCAAAATTATTTGAGGAAGCGAACAGCTGTCACGATCAACAGTAAAGTGAAACAAGTTATTGCTAGGAAAAAAGAAAGAAAACAAACCAGTTTTACTCGGCTAAACGTATTTCATGAGGTGTTGTTAAAATCTACTGAGGCCGTGTGCTGAACAAATTCCCTGTCTTCGGTTGGAAACACTAACAAGTTGACAAAACGAATTAATTACATGTGGTGTTGAACGCAAGAACGTGAAAACTTCTAAATCAGTGCTTTCCCAGATGAATAAACAAACCGAAGTGGCCAGTACTGTAGTTTAAAGATACAAGGAAAATCAATACAGAAAGTAGCACACAATAAAACATACAAAGACAAGCGATAATTAAAGAGACTGGACACACTGGTGCTTGAAGTGCCGTTTCGCCAGGGGCTTGAACGTGTTAAAGTCCATTGCAGATCTAATATTAGAGGGCAAGGAATTATAGGCACATGCACCATGGAACATGCACTGTCATTAGATTCACAACAACATTGAAGATTTCAGAGCTCTGCATGATGTTTCCAATTCTAAATAGCCTTAAATTAGCATTTTATGTTTGTTACTATTTTGTCTGGCTAGTACCCATTTTTATCAATTATAACATTTCTTATGGATTATGTGATTGGATGCGATTCAAGATCAATTGTGCGAAATCGGACCATCACGTAACATCAGAAGCCCTGATAATAAAATGTCCTTACACGAGCATATTCATGAGCACAGTTTTGCAACTCCACTTCAAAACTTTTAGATTAGTAGTGGGACTGTAAAAATAGAGGGAACATGATTTAAAGTAGTACAAACCTCCAAAACTTCTTCTGAGTCCATATTTTCAGGAAAAGTTTGATGATCAGGAGCACCAGAACTGTTTTCAGATTGCTTGGGGCTGATAGACTCTGTAAAGTAATTAAAGGAAATATAAGAAATTCTGCAATATACATGGTTGGAAACTAATTTTCAGCCTAATATGCTGTGCTGTCATCATCCTGTCTAAAGTGTCTAGTGTGGTGTTAAAGAAATAATAATGGGAAATGTTAAGCTCAATGGAAAAAATTAAAGATGTAATGTTCAGTATGTCATCATCACATTTTTATATGTGTATTCCATATTTATTCGTATTTTTCATTAATTTTATTATGTAAAAAAATTCATCCCTCATGCCCCATTTCCTAGCATGAGAGTGATCAATAATCGCTTTCAAACATTTTCATTACTTCAAACAACATTAAGCATACTAATTAAGCAGTGCTTGATTAATACATGATAAATCCCTTATATCTGCTGGTACATTGGACATGGCTGAGAGATTGTCACAGTTGTTAAAGCATCTGTTAAAGCATCTAAGAAACAGTTGTTAAAGCATCAAAGCTTCCTAGGCAACTGCGTAATTTTGAGGACAGTCTTTCAGCCAAAGGCATTATTCTCCTTTGTCCAGCCAGCAAGCCAAAAAGGGGTTGATTTTATTTTATACCTCTTTGATCACAACATGTAATTTCCCATTTGTGCACTTCATGAACAAATTTATAATTTGGCATATCCTTTGGATTTTTGGTGTTTGCTATAGTGTAAGACTGGATTTAATGCCAGACTTTTAACAATTCAGCTTCACTGGTTTCAGCAAAACAGCTTTCTTTTTTCCTTTTTTTTTTGCAACTGTCATTTAATTTAATCAGACAAAATAATGATATCAAATCAGACACTGAATAACCAATGACATACATAACAACTGATTATGACATGTTTAATCCAAAAAAGCCCTGGCCAAATAAGAATGCAAGTTTAGAAATGCCAACTTGTGGTGAAACTTGCATTGGGTGGCCAAATGGATTTGCAAGTAGACACAAGTTGTGTGCAAGTTACAAAAAAGCTATTTAAGTGTAGATTGCCTGTGAGCTTGTGTCAAAGCAAACAATACCGAGAGCAACTTGCAGGCACTATATTAAATGCACAGTTGCAAGTGGGGACCAAATGGTGGAAATTTTGAACTTATACAGCCACACTTGCAGACATAAATGTGAGATTGACCTAAGTGAGCAGAAGCCATTCCAAGCCATTGAAGAACATGCAAGACCAGACCAAATGGTATTGCAAGTGACTACAAGTTCTCCACTTGCAATAACCTGTGACCCCATTTGACCAAGGCTTAAGACTGTGGGAAAATGGGTGGATTATATTAAGAAATAGATAAATCTGGGGTTTGCATTGCCAATCCTAAAATTAATTTAACAAATTCCCCATCATTAATCTATTCTTTTTCTTTTTACTTAATTTGAATTAAGACTTTTGGATTATGGGTAATCACGACAACACGGTGGTAAATTTTTTAATGTTTGTGTGAAAAGTGGATGCTGAACATTATATTTTTATGAATATTTGGTTGTCAGCTCAAAATCCAAGAAGGAACTGCAATGATTTTGTTGGTCATCGTTTTAGATTTAAGCACCCTAAGCAACACCAATTTACAGATTTTGCCCCATTCTCGCATGTCTAATTCGTTAAGGTGCTATTGCACCTGCTCTATTCTTGTCCATGGAGCTCTGGGCAAGATAATTCTGACAACAACCAAGAAATGTGAATTCCTATCGATCAAGTCATGGTGTTAGATCGACTAAAGCTGTTCGAAAAGAATCGCTGGCATTCAGCGACAATCTCTAACACTTTGAATTCTTACGTGCTTAACTAAACAGCAAAATTTGGTCGCTTAATCTGCCCTAAGCCACATTCTTTGTGTGGAAATTGATCAAGTCAATATATTAATTAATGCCCTGATTAATTCAACCGGAAATAAAACGTTATGCATAGAAGCCAAAAAATTTTAACGTTATTGCGCATACAGTTTGAATCGGCCAATAAAAAAAATTAAATAAAATTTTGGCCGTTACCAGAGCTACAAGAGACGTAATTGTAAAAAAAGCTGTGTAACTCTGGGGATGAGAATGATTTTGCCCTCAAAATATGCTACATGTATATTTACACCCCTACCATTTTAATACAGGGATTTTTAGAATAACTTCAAAGGAGCAGCTATCGGGTCTTGACATTTATTTGTTTGATTATTGGAACTCGTGTGTTAATTTCTTGCGAGAGAAAGTCACAAGAAATTTATATTGATTCGAGCAAAAAATCTTTCCCACCAGGCTGTCCTAACTACCCATGATGCACTTGACACCGTAGGAGGGAGACATTTTGCGTTTTTGGTGACAAAAGCTTACCTTGTGTATTCTCCTCCGTCATGTTTTCATCTTCAGATGAGTATGTTGATGAAAAGGGGTCAGGCATAGAGTAGCTTGAGGCTGCTGGTCCATTGCTCCAGGTTTCAGAGGCTTCGTTAAAGAACGTTGACCTGTGTCTTGCGTACTGTGCTCTAGACAAATAATCATTGCAGTGTTCGCAGAAAAATAATCGCGATTGTCGGTGCGATTTCGCACAGGCTCCACGCATGTCTTATCTATGCCACTGAAAAGTCACAAACGTAATCAAGGTCGACAGAAAATTACACCGACGCTGAGAATTCGTGGAGAGACGTTACCACATGCACACTGAATATTTTCACACTTTCCCGGTCTTCTGTTTCCCTGGTAACGGTATTGATTTAGCCTCGTCTTCGTGTCATACACAAAAGAATCCGATCACATGACCTAGAATGAAAGCGTCCCTTGTCTCAAAAGTTTTCTCACATTTCGATTTTGTTTCGTGGCGGGATCTTCAAAATTTTTAGCTGACCATGTCTCGTGGCCAAGAAGTTGCACTATCTGACAGATATGTCTTGCTTTTGCAAGAGGTTGTAGAAGAAAGTCGTTCTTTACGCGCGCAAGTTGCTGGGAGAGCTGAACAAACCGATCAACTCGAGTCGAAGCTTGACCAGATCTCAAGCAAAGTTGAAGATCTTTGCGAGAAGGTCAACAACCCAGATTCCTGCAGGAAAAGAAAACGGAAAGACAGTCCTTCCTTGAAAGTGCCAAGACAGTGTAGGGTAAGCTCTATTGGCTGTTTTAATTTGTTTGACTGTGAGCAATCGATCTGCAAATTGTATGATAACAAAGCGATCGGTTGGCGCGATCGGAATCAGTCGTAACAGAAACGCTATGTAGCAAAGGTGCTATTGTTTATTTGCAGCGGAATAAAACCACTAGTCAGTGTATTTTACCAGACACTTTCCCAGTAAGCATCGTTTATTGATATTTTGCAATGCAATCTTTGAAGTTATACAGTAGTGTCCCAGGTGAAGTGAATGTCAGTGGATAGTGAAATGAACATTCAGGGCCATGCACAGGCAGACAATCCCGACTGTTTGAGGCCGAGTGACGTCACGATACTCTCTTTGATCTCATACATTTACTGTAATTTGTGACGGCTGACCTCGGCTTGATTCAAGTGATCTCAAGGAAAGCTCCACAACATACCGAATGTTGCATCTTTTTATCTCAAGTTGGGATCTACTGTAAGCCAAATAAATATAGTTCACTTTCCTTACATCGTATGTGTGCTCTTTTGTGATTTAATGGGGTTGCAAGCGAGGAATTAACGGACTCAAAACCCCATTAAATCACACTTACACACTTAGCACACTTACGATATAAGGTAAGTGAACTTTATTTATCTGGCTTACAGTAGATCGCAACTTGGGATAAAAAGATGCAATATTTATGGAGCATTTCTCGCGATCACTTGAATCGAGCCGAGGTCAGCCGTTACAAATTACAGTAAATGTATGAGATCAAATAGCATATCGTGACATCACCCGGCATCATACAGTCTGGATTGTCTGGCTGTGGGCCATGGAGGCCAGATAGTGCTGCGCACTGATGACGTCATAGATTACTGAACCCTGCTGTGACTGCTGTGGCTTTTTTCTAATGTTTATTTTGGGAGCGTTGAAAAAGTTTATGTCCTTGGACCATCTACGAATGTAATGACTTATTATGGTCATAAGTTCTAGGCCTAAAAAAGAACAAATTTATTTGTTGTCCTGGTTAAAATTCTAGAAATTCATACCAGTGTTTTCACAATCTTGTCATAATTTTGTCCTTTTAACACAAGATTAATGTCAAATTTTGCCTGCAAAGTCACCTTTTCTTGGCCTGGCAGTGGGGGTGGGGGAGAGGGGGTTAGTTGGCAATTCTAGTTTTTTTTTTAGTGACATACACTGCACTGGAATTCCCATTTTAGACAATATTAAAATTTGTACTCACTTCCTATTATTGATATGATTTTTTTGCTTTTTCCCCTAAGAACGAATTCCGTAAAATGTACTAGGCCATGAGTGAAAATGCTGATTTCACTGGATTTTCTCTAGAAGAAGGGTAAGATCTTTACATACTTGTAAAACTGTCAAGAATTTTATAAGATGCCAGGACCCATGTAATGGCACTTTGCTCTTGTATAGAATCAAATACTACTGACATGTACACTACCAAACCAAAACAGGGGTGCCTGCCTTTTTTACGTTAAGACCCCTTCTACTTCAAATTTGCAAATGGCTAACACTGAGGCCTAAATTGTGGGCCATGAAATTCGTGTAACACCATGAGGCTGATACAGGTACATGTATGTTATGGAAAGTGATTAAAGTGGTAGTCATGTGCTCCCACTGTTGTTTGTAACATAATATAGTAGCTGGGAAACAAGGTTAAGGCTAAGTTGTGGTGATGCATTAATTTTACAGGATAGCAAGTGAAATCAACCGGGCTGTGTTTACTAGAGTTTTAGAGGCAATTTACAGTGATTATGGTGGAAAGGAGCAGTGTCCGTGGTCAGTTGAACAACTAAAAGGTATGTGATGATTTAAACGAATTGAGGGATTGCACCTTTCTTGAACAACAGCTGTCCATCACTTGCTTCCTACGTTGTATCCACAGGTAGCCAAAGCTTGAGTTATGACTGAAAATTAGTCAAATTTTATGAAATAAATAGTGTTTCTTTGTTTATATCTTATGTACTTGCTATCTAGGGCAAAAATTCGCTCTCCGAGCGAGAATAAGTATCTTTCTAATTTTTGCTCCCAATTAGTATTATTAATAATATTATGCAAAGTTTGCACACTGATCTACCATTTCACCCCACAAAAGCATACCTCTTTTCACTGAATAAGCTATATTTCTTGAAATGCGCCATTTCCACTCACAATTTCCTCAAACCTGGATGAATCCATAGTCGAAAAACAACTATACGCCGGAAAAGTTCCATCTTTCCCAACATTTTGTCACCATAAACAGCAATATTTTGAGCTTCTTGTATAACAAATCAAATGTCGGTATTCGACGGCCGACCTCTGGGCACAAATATATGCAAATATGCTAATCCCATTTCGCTGTTCTCTTCTCACTGGACAATTCGCACAATGGCGTGGACGTGGCAAAAGCTACTGTGTTGGGGTGCGACGTTTTATGTTTGAAGCGTGGCAATTTCTTCTTGCTCACCGTGCACGCCTCCCCGACACAGTAGATTTTGTCTTGTACGAATTGCTTAGCATATTTGCATATATTTGTGCGCAGAGGTCGGCGGTCGAATACCGACATTTGATTTCTTATACAAGAAGCTCAAAATATTGCCATTTATGGTGACAAAATGTTGGGAAAGATGGAACTTTTCCGGCGTATAGTTGTTTTTCGACTATGGATTCATTCAGGTTTGAGGAAACTGTGAGTGGAAATGGCGCATTTCAAGAAATATAGCTCATTTAGTGAAAAGAGGTATGCTTTTGTGCGGGTGAAAAAGGCAGTTCAGTGTGCAACCTTTGTATAATATTATAATACTAATTGGGAGCAAAAATTAGAAAGACGCTTATTCTCGCTTGGAGAGTGAATTTTTGCCCTAGATAGCAAGTACGTGAGATATAAACAAAGAAACACTGTTTATTTCATAAAATTTTATTAATTTTCAGTCATAACTCCAGCTTTGGTTACCTGTGGTGTATCCACTCCAATAACTGCCCCTTCCATGACAGCCTGTTAAGTTTCTTATGTGCATGCGTGTTGTAGCAATTGAGAAAAAAAAGACGTGGTCCTCTGCATCTGGAAAACATTTTTCATATTATAAACATTTCACATTATATAAAGGCCTGTTTAAATGGTGCCAAATGATGGTAAAATGTTTGATTAGAAAACAATTTAAATTTGTTTCAACACACCTACAACAGGCTTCCAACAATTTTCTACACTTCCAACGGTGTTGGGTGGCTAAAATTTTCATTGTTCTCATCCATAGCTAAGGTGACAGCAAATTCAACTTATGGCAATATATGTGTGCCTTAATCTAAATTTAAGTTCCCCAAACACAGATTCAAACGTTAACATTTGATGGAAGATCACATAAAACAAGGGTCAGACTTTTAAGCCTTCACACTTTGGGTCGAACAGTACCATCAATTTCATCTAAGCATGACCATGTGAAGAAAACAACATGTTTTATAATAAATTGATATCAAATGTGGAATTTTTGAACCCCAATCATTTGAAGTTTGACAGCCATTAAACGTGCATTCCTAGATGCATAAATATGTAATTAGGTCAACATGTTTTCCCACTGAGATTGTGCTGGTTATTATTCCCAAAACTCAAAGGTCTTGCTTGTTTTCTAGATACCCACCATTTAGCCAAAACATGCTCCAACAGCCTTCAAACTTCAAAGATTTGGCAGCCAACCACACCACCTTTGCCACCTAATTAGGTCATGTTTTTTCATCACGTGGCCACGCTTAGATAAAAACAACAGTATTGTACTAGTTTACAGCTACTTTTCAGATTTGTGTTATAACTTCACTGTAGATTTAAGTAGTAGTGCTCTTCAGAAATGTTCATAAACATGACAAAGCACTTTCAGTTCGTAACACCGTTGACTAAGTTAAGTTAAACTCATCAGTGGTACTAATGAAAACACATGACTTATTTTCCTTTTAAGCATCATTTATGAGTTGCATTCAATGCATATTACTTTTTAATCATTTTCTTGCGACTTTTGTTTCAAAACAAGCAATTTTTTTTTTCATTCAACAGAGGCTTCTAAGACCTACCATAGGTCTCTTACTGATGCAAGAACAAGAAGAATGAAATCAAAAACTGATGAGCATAAGACGGCCTGTAGGAGACAAGGAAGAAAAAGAGATGTAAGTTTCAATCAGCATGATACCCGCATCCTTTAAGCCTCACATTGTCATCTCCTGTTATCTTCTTTTGGGATGAGTGCGCCCAAATGTTAACTATGCCAGGCCCACAGTTTAGGGAAGTGGTCATCACAAGTGTACTCAGTGAGGACCCACCTTGTGTAGGGGTAAGGGGGCTATGCAAGATACCACCTGTATGATTAGATTATTGGCCTCAAAATTTGAGTTGAGACTTCCATATTAGGTGCGTATGAAGCTTGCATTGCTGGAGAAATGGCACAAGGAGGTTTGAATCTTTTTCTTAGTTTCTACTGCTGATAGAGTGAGGGCTATACAAACAAGACACCATCTTTTAAGGAGGGGGGTACATGAAGAGACCACCTGTCTTTTTGCAGAGCATTGGGTCCTATCTGAGTACAATTATAGTTTTAACCATTTCCCTTACTGTCTGTTTTTAGTGGATCAAGGTGTAATGGGCACCCATTTCAATTGTGGCCTAATTTCCCAGGGGATACTTGGCATGAGCCCAAATATTGGCTATGCCAGGCCAACTGTTTACTGTCTGTTTGTTTTAGTTGATCAAGGTGTAATGGGCAGCCACTTTGATCGTGGCCTAGTTTTCCTGGTTATACTAGCATACCCAAGCACATTGTCAACTAAAACGACCTGGTCTCAACACATGAACCATAGCTAGTTGGTCATGTTTGAAAGTTTGGTACTATAAACAACAATAAAGATAAGAGTACTATAAATTAGCAATTTTACTAGTGTGTCTGACATTAATACTATTCTTGACTGTCCTACAGAAACTTGGACACAGGTTGGCTGCTCTAGGGAAAACAGGATGGACAGAATCCACATTGAGTGAAGTGCGGAGTGTGTTAACTCTCGACTACACAAGCTCTGACGAGAGCTGCTATGAGTGCCCATCAGACTCAGAGGAAGTTCAGTTGACCTCTTATAAGACAAAACGTCTACAATGGGAAAGATCCAGATTAACCAAGGCAAAGAAGGTGTTAGACTTAACATATGAAAGGACACTGACAAGACGAATCCGCCTATCTCGTGTTCCAAGAGAACTTAGTGAAGAAATGTCAGACAGAGAGATTCCCTCAAATGTGATTGAGTGGGCAGTTCGAAGACCGGTGCTAGTAGCAGGGGGAGTGTCCCGCACTCCTTCTACATCTGCGTCCTCCACTCGTGCCCGTTCTTCAACCAGCCACCCAATGACATTTGATGAGGATCGTGTTCTGGATCCATTACATTCCAGCACTCCCCGCAGTGCTAGACAACATTAGTGCCATTATAATGTTCTCTTATGTTTACACATGTTTACACAAACTCTGCTGTTAAAGAAATATATCATATACATCTTTTGTACTCTAAAAAAATGACACCAGTTGGATGGAAACACAAAAGGTACAGGGTGTATAATGTGTTTATTCTCAGAACCAAAGAGTTTTTGGAAACGGGTGTATACAACTTGCATATATATATATATAGTTTATTTATTTACTGGTATTTACTTTATTTATTTATTTATCTGTTTATTTATTTATTTATTTATTTTCAATACCAGAATTGCTCAAAGTGGGATAGTTTCATTCAGTAGGATAATGTTGCAGTGTACAACCGACTGGTACTTATATTTATCAGTTTTCTGAATAGACACATCTTCTGAATGAAGTTATCGACCCTTTTCAGCAGACTATGTTAGAATCTTTTTCTAATGTATTTGTTTTATGGACTTTAACATAAGGGGAGATGGCAAGCTCTTGTATCACTAGTTTTTAATCCTTTAAGACTCTGAAATGAGCCATTTTGTCTCCTTCCTTTTAATAGCTTGATAGTTTAAATGGTTAATGTTTAAAATTTCTTTAATTACATTCCACATTCTCATAAGAAAAATGTACTAGAAGCGCAAATTTCCAACAATAATGTTTTTTTATCAGTTCAAGTTTAATGGCTTTCACTAAGTTATGTGAATACCATAGCAGTGCATGGTGACTTTCATAATATTAAATGCTTTTGTACGTAATTTTCTATTGATACTATGTGTGTTACAAACTGTGTTTAATGTGATGCAAACAATGGTGAAAATTTAACTAACTTTTGTGTAAATATTTGCAATAAAAAGTTGCAGAAGTGGACCACATTGTTGACCTATCTCTGTTTAACTGACACTCAAGGATCTTGCTGTTGACCAAAGGGACGGTAACTAAACTCGATGATTTTCCCCCTCGTAGGCCAATGTATTTCAGGGAGATTTGGAAACCAACTTTCCAGAAGGGTAAAATTCCATAAAGCCCAACAGCATAATGTAAAGCCCTTTTAAAACACAGGCGGTAAGGAATCCACGACAGTTCGCCTTTTTAGTTCCGGTAAAAACGGGTGAAGTTTCGTAAGGCATTGCTTTTCGTTGGCTCAAGAAGCAACCTAAACCTTGACAAAGTTTTTCTTTTCATTTTGCGTAAGAACGCTTAAATTAGCGTAAATCATGCCTTTGCAAACATTTATACACACAGTAAAGCTCCGTAAAGCAGGAACTATACTACGACTTACGGAGCAATGTAAAGGCACATAAAGGACTCCTTTATGTAGAGATAAAGTAGAGTAAATCAATCTTTTACGTGAGCTTTACGCAACAGTAATGCTCCGTAAAGTGTGTCCCTTACAATGACTTACGGGCTAACGTAAACGTCCGTAAAGTAGAACTTTACATTTTTGGAAAGACGCGTAAACTAGCTTAAACGTAGGCTTTACGCCAGCATTACAGTAGCTTTACGGAACAATAAAGTTGCTTTTTCGTGCTGTGCATTTTTGTGATTGACTACCGGATGACGTATTCCAAAATTCAAAGGTAACGGTATGTCTGATCTACTTTTTTTTTACTAAAAAATTAGACTGCACAATTGAATAGGCTGTGCACCACTACTAACGTCTTTAATTTTGGATCACGAGGATGTTTTCACCACTTCTTTTACCAGATATATGTTTGAATGGAATGTGAGGGAATAGTATCAGTGATCACTCCGGCTTTTTTATCGGCAATACTTATGGTAGTATCGCTTGATTTCGTATTGAGTACCACCATAACAGTGTGTGACTGCGGTGTCACAAAGCCAATAAACTCCAGCGAAGTTTTGTTGGAAGAATGGACTTTGATTCTCCGTGATCCTGGAGGAACGAACTTGCTAAAATGGCCAAGATGATAGAACATAGGCTGCAAGGAAAAATACATTTATCAGGATCACCTCTTTAAGCCTTAAAGGAACAATATCAACATGAATACTCTCCACACTGTTCTCCATATCTTTCTTATGGTACTAGTTGGGAGAATTTACCTAAGAAAATCAAGACATTTTTTCTTTGACGACCATTTTACTCTCATGATCAGAATTATTGTTTGATCAAGTAGTGATGTTGTATGGAGAAAATAGATGCTTGCAACTATTGTACGCGATGACGCGCGAAACTAATTAGTGTCTCTTTGAGTCGACCTTTCGGCCAACAACTGCTTCGCGAAAGCATGCGCGGAAATCCTCTCCAATGAAAATTCAAAACTGAAGGAGAAGCTGGCAAATCGTAAATGAGAAAGCTGAGTTCTGAGTTCAAAGTTCAGGCCATTACTCAGGTTAGCATGGTCTCGAGCTTTGAAAAACTGTGTACAGGGGATGAGCAATGAACAGGTTTAACAGGTTTAACAGGGGTTTAACAGGTTTAATATGAAATCCGAAGTTTTTACGCAATTATACAACAAAGAGATGTAGTTGACGTAACTTACTAGGGCGTTTACAACAATTTAGTGAGGTTGCACTGATTGCAAATATGAGGAAAATGAAATATGGATATGTAAACGTTTTGATTAAAAAGAAATTAACCAGCCTCAAATGTTTATCAACAAGTTTGATGCATCTATTAATTAATAATATGCGCCAAAAACCAGTGTTTCCACATCTCTTCTCTGAAACATTTACGAGATTTTCTTTAATCAACCTAGTTCATTACAAGAAGGGAGAAATAATTTCATGTTACAATTAACATGATAAAACAATCGCACCTGTTTGTAGAACAGTCCATTTTCAGCATCAACAATAATCGGTGAATCCACAAAATTCTTCACCCAGTTTGGCCCTCCTTCCATGTTTAGTACTAGATTCCAGTCCACCCATCCAGTAGACCAGTGAGACAAATTCTGGAATGCAATATTTGCATAAAGATGGAATAGGAAATCAGAAAAGAGAAAGGAATTACCAATGTTGAGCTGCAGCAGGCTTTGAAGGGGAGAGGGGAAGGGTAAATGCTAGGCATTGGACATTTTAAGGTCAGAGTCATTTGTTAGGGTGATTTGTATTCCTTTCATGCACATATTGGTGGTCAGTCACATTCCCAAGGGTGTAGGCATCACAAAACACATTGTGTAGTTCAGAAAATAACCATACTCCCCCCACATAAGGTTTTTTGTTTTGCACCCCCCCACCCCACCAAGAAATTTCAGTATAACTTCATACTTTGCATCTAAAATTTTGGCTTTTGAGCTAAGCACCCCTTCCCCTTAGGAATTTCCAATGACCTTCAATGGGGCGGGTATAGATTTTTTCTGAAACTACACATTAGATCAGACCAAAAGATTGTCCCAACTTGACCTAACACAAGAGTACCACCAGAAGGCTTCCCAGCTGTTTCCAAACTAATTTTTATCCCTGTATTTCAAAGACTAACAATTTAACCAAGATATGTATACCACTAAATTCCTAGAATTTCCATCTATATGTAGTCCTCAGATTTTATGCTTAGCCATTGTACCTCAATAATGCTGTGACTGTAATTATTGCCTCTTGTCCATTCTCCAAGGTGAACTCCTCTCTCAGAAGGGGGGCCTTTAAACCCTGTACAGGCTTCAGTGTGCAGAATAAAGTGCCTGGGGAATCTACAATAAAATAATGTAGCCAATGTGAGTGCAAATATTAGAATAGTTAAACTGACACTGAAAACTGGTTATAGTAACTACAGTTCATACAACAGCTTAACATCATCAACATCTTAGAAAAAATTGATTGCGGTGTTGTTTCCTTTACCCATTTAAGTTATAAAAACACCAGTGTTTGGTACCACATCAGATGAGCTAAATAAATGTTACCAGAATCTTACCACCCCATGAAAATATCCATACACATACCGCTAATGGATGATTTTTTGGTTTGAGCGCCTCCCCCCTCCCCAACAGAAATTCCAATCAAGCTTCATACTTTCCTTTTAAAATCTTGGCTTTTGAGACCACCCTCCGGCCTTTTTGAAATTTCCAATGACCATCCCTGCCAGGGTGGGTACGGATATTTTCTGGAACCTCACAATGGTAGATAGTAAAACTGCATGCTCATGTTCAAGCTTTTGAAGGATGTTCCCTGTACAAAGGAACAGCAACCTGAACAGGCTGAATAACAGTGCACCTGATCAGTGACCCTCTTAGTCTTTCTCAACACAGGATTTAATTTGTAGTTGACTAATACTTATATAATGACTGTATCAAATGACCAAACTAACTTTTTATGTGCAGCTGTAAGTACACGAGGTGATGTGTACTGCTCATCGTACCAGTGAACAGCAATTCCTGAAATATATTTGGCAGTCTGATTATCACTGAGCATTGTATTGACCCATTTCCTTACATTGGGTCGATTGTCATCTAGCATCATTAACTTGAGATCAGAATAACCAAACTTAGCCAATGTTGGTCCCAAATCCTTATTTACGAAGTCTCTTTCCATCTCTGACGTGAAACCCATACATTGGAAAGCATACCTGCAGACAATAAAGAAAGAATATTGTGTAGTTCCAGAAAAAATCTATACCTACCTTATGGAAGGTCATCAGAAATTCCTAGGGGGAGGGGGCCTTAAAAGCCAAAATTTTTAGAAGCAAAGTTATGAGTATGAAGCTAAACTGGAATTTCTTGGGGGTAAGGGGGGTGCAAAACAAAAACCTTTCATGGGGGGAGTATATGGATATTTTCTGGAACTATGCATTAACAAGATTATGAAAAACCTCCATTTGTATGTTCTATTGAGGATTAGTCAAGAAAAAATATTGCATTTTAAAGCAAAATCATCAAGACATTTCATGCTATATCCTTATTAACAAGTTTTCCGGTGGAATGATTGTGGATCTAAACATTTACTATAAATTCAAATGACTGTTGACAGACAATTTTAGCTGAAGTTTGGTAACAAGCATTTAAACACTTCATACCCTTTTATAAATCCTTCATTTGGTTCATTCTCAACTGTTAATCCCCACATCTTTACCCCATTTTTCTCGTAAGCTTTAATGAACTTGACAAAATACAAAGCCCAAGCCTTGTGGTACTTGTCGCCAGCTTCTCCCTTTAACTGTCCAGCCCCTTGCATCTTGCCGTTCGTCTTCATCCATGCAGGGGCTGCCCAGGGACTTCCAAAAAGTCTTATGTTTCGTTTGCTCATCTTCATGGCAGACTTCATGATAGGAATCTTAAGTTTCAAATCTTCTATGGTCAGACTGAAGTTCTGCATTTGAAAATCTTCTTTGTAGTCATCATAGGAATAAGTATGCGTGGAAAAATCACAGCTCGCCATGGGGATGCGTCCAATGGAGTACTCAATGCCATCTTGAGAAAAATAAGATGAAAGGAGTTTTTTTTGCAAGGTGGCACTGATGTTCAAGATGTTCAATCCAGCAGCATCTGAAAATTAAGAAAGAGTTAATAAGAAATTTGAGAAAGATAATTATAATCAGGCCACTGATGCTTTCAGCCTCCAATGCAAATGTCCTTTGTACTAGGCACGTAAATCCATTCCAATCCAAAGTCGCTAAAATGTTGTTGATTATGCGCCGAGAACTTCGAAAGTTCAACATCCCCCCCCCCCGGCAACACCCCGGGGGCACTTAAACTTTTTAAGATTGGCGTGTTCAAATTCCCTCCCCTCGGGGCCAAAAAGCCGTTCAAATGCCCCACCAACTATTACTGAACTACCTCTCCTCAAAGACAAATTTTGTTTTCAATCAAACACTTAACACGCTTTTCAGAGAAAGATATGCTGTAATGGCAACTCCAAACTTCATTTAAAGACCCTTTTGAAAGGGTTATTCACTAACAAAGGCAAAATTCTATCTTGTAAATCCATCAACCCTGCAAAAACCGAAAAAACTCACAGGCCTGTTACGTGAGAACAAGAGATAAATTCAGTTCAAATTCCCCACCCTTCCAACACAATGTTCAAATTCCCCCTCCCTGGGAACAACGCACAGTCAATTGCCCAGGGGGGATGTAAGTTTCGAATTGATATTGATCGGCGCATTTGAGGGTATATAAATATAAACAGCAAGAATCAATTAACTGGCACAATGACAACTAATTTTTGGATAATTTATTAAATCCACAGTAAATTCCCATAGAAACTTTAAAATTTCGCCGTTGTTTCTCTAGCTCAAAGGCAAAGCAGATACAAACGTAAAGATTAAGAAATAATTAATGCAGCTTACACCACACAAACAGAGGAAGGTTAGCCTGCATGTACATGCAAGTTTATATGTACGTACAAAACCTGTGTTTACGTCGATGCAAATGCAAGGCTTGTACTGTGAAAATTGCCTTGTGAGATTTATGAATAAAAATAACTTTATATAGACATATATAGCGATAACAATAGAGAACAATAAACGTTTATTAGCAGAGCATACTTAACTTACCTGTAAATGCACCACCGAATCCCAATATTTTCTGAAATACCTTGCGTTGATTCACAGTGAAAGCGACTTCAGCTTCAGCAACAGGCGATTTACTTCCATCCGAAACCTTCTTGATCTTTCCAGTCCTTAAGTTAAAGCGATCACCCGCTTTAGAACTCGTGTAAACAGCATAACTGTCCTTCGGTAAGGGACTACCCTCGCTAAACGAGTCGCACTCAAGTTCGTCTGAACAAACACACACGGTTCCACCGTGACCAAAGTCTTTGCTGTGGCAGCCAGAGTATTTAGGTGGTGAAAACTGCACTGCACTTGCGAAGAAGAAGGAAAACACCACGGACACAACGACGAGTGCAGCTTTATTCTCCATATCCTGCACTGGCCTTTCACTTGAGTTGCAAATTCCAGCAGGCGTCGGTTGACACTGTTCAGGATCTGCTGAATAAATGAGGGAGGGAGGGGTCAATACATGACTGTAAATCCCCGCGGCCACCCCAGCCATAAAAGAAACTGCACGAAAAGAGCAGAACTAAAGAAAAGGGAAGGAAAAGGAAAGGAAGAGAAACGATTCGAAACCAAACACTGGCTCCTGACAAAGTAAACGAACGGAAAGGTAAGAAAAAAAAGGGAAACAAAAAAAAAAAGTAGGGAAAGGAAAGGAAAGTAGAGAAAGAAAAGAAAGGAAACTAAAGGCCTACTTGCCATCATCAACTCGACACACAAGAGTTCGAACTCACTCAATCCCAATCGCAATTTCACTTGTGAGAAAAACACCCACGCGAGTATCTTCCACCCGCGCGCTCTTGTAACTCGTGGACTCACGAGAGAAAAAGAGAAAACTAACGTGAAAATGAAAGTGAAAATCGGATAGATGGATGGCTGCTCCTGATAGATTACTGATTTACAATGATTCTCAGCAAGTTTCCTTTGAGTTTTACTTCTCCTTGGAGTAGAAATTAGATGTGCTTTTCAATTTCCCAAATTAATTGCCAATCGTGTCAAAGCCCCAAATTGATTACAATTTTTAGCCCCTACAAATGAGCGATTTTACATCACCCTGTTTTCTCTTCCTATCGTAAGATCACGAGCTTTTCAGCAGATCTCGTGGGGGAAGGTTCACCTTAACGAATCTACATAATTGGGAAACTTGCTTTCGTGATGAAAAGCTTGTCATTGAAGTAAAAAGAAGACAAACTACAATTTTTTTCTTTAATATGTCTGATTTATTCAATATCGCAGCCGTGAGAGCCTATTCATTCGATAACGTACTGGACCCGCACACACCAGGCGCGGATTTTCTGCACTTTGCAAAAATATTTGGTCATAGTTTGCGCGGTTTTACAGATGCCGAAGCCGTTTTTAATGCCTACAAATTTTGCACAACCTTAACGAACTTAAGAAGGACTGTCATCCGCGGCCTACCTCGCAGAGTGTAACAAATTCGGCTAGAAACGTCAGCAGGTAGAATTGACCTCCTTCTTCAAAGCAGGAGCCATAATCGGGGACGGAGACCGTAAGCGCGGGATCCACGCGGCCCCATCGAAAAAGACAAATGTGCTATTTTTAGAAAAAATTGCGCCACCCTCAACGTCATAAACGCGCGTGGCTACACGCAAATTTGCGTTCAACGTGGATATGACCAAGATGGTTATAATTATTTGATATCCAGTATGCCCGAGTACATAATGGTTTTTAACCGGCCGTCGCCATGGCGACCGCCGGTTTATAAAATGGACACGGTTTTTAGTGAAAGCAAGTTGGCTTAACATACGAAGAAAGTGCTGTAAAGCTTGTGGTACGGGTACTCAAGAGCGGTACTGTCTTATATAAGACGCATGCGCATATTAGTCTTCTGAATGTTACCTTCCTATGTTTTTGTCTTTTAATTTACAGTATTTAAGATATGAACGGCGAAGGGTTGTTTAAGTTTGGGGTTTTTTGTACAGTACAGCCCAAAAATAATGCACGCGCAAAAACTTCTTTTTGCGTCCGCAAGCCGAGAACTTCTTGCGGCTACTTGCAGGATGCCTGCACTTGAATACTGCAAGCCGCAAGAACGTCTTTGCGTTTAGAAGTTAAAACCGCAAGAACTTCTTTGTGGTAAGATACCTGGACCGCAAGTAAGCGCAAGAACGTCTTTGCGCTAACATCTTAAAAACCCGGAACCCGGAGAAGGTAAAAAAGAGACCACTTTGTAGCGCAAGGCACGTTCGAAATTGGCTGTCTTTGTAACTTGCAATCAGTTGTTTATTTGGTCCCTTGTAAGTTTTTTTCTTCGGTTTTGAATTTTTTATCCGATAAAGAGTTCACTAGGTTCTGAATTTGACACTGGTCGCCTTCTATGTTATCTTTTAACGGCTAGGGAGAAACGAGACTCAAACGAAGCACGCGTATGTTATTGTTTATGTGTCCCGGAGTCCCAGACATGCGGTATGCTTAGCGGCGCGAAAGATTTCGCTCGATTTATTTCACTTAAATGAGGAACAATGGCAAAGCACAGTCCATCAGTCACATTATTAGAGAACCGACATTCCCCTGTTCAGTGTTGCTGTACTTCCACCAACATATTAAACTCGGACAAATACTTTTAATTAGTTGCGCTCACACGTGTGAGAAATGAACATGGTCACTCAGATGACAAGAAATAACACCCGAAGTCTTAATTGGAAAAACACATTATGTTTGTAAAAATAGTTCCACTCATTACGCTGAAGTCGATATCACATTTTAAATCTTCGAAGTAAACCAAAAAAGTCTGAAGGAAACTAAAACTCCGCGATCTGAAAGAAATTCGGCACGTCAATTCTAACCTGAGTAAACACAAATCTGCCGTATGCAAATTTGGTATGATTTGCTTGAATGACATTTTGTAACGCAATGCATGAGCAGTTCTCTAAGCCGTCAAGACAGCAAGCCCCGGGCAGCAAGCTGTGTCGAAAGGCGAATGTGTAGTTGAAATCATATGTCTATGCTATTTCTTCGAGTATCCCTTTTTTGCTGGGAAATTAAACTGGTAAAGATGCAGGGATTCTCGATGACTTCACCCACGCGATGGCATGACCTCCTGCATGTGTAAGTCCTGTCTTGTCTTGCCTGTCAAAGAAGAGTTCGCGCAGTTTGCCACAATTATAGCTTTTGGACCTTTTTGTTTCTATTTCTTGGATGGAATAAAAAACTGAATTGAGTCAGTTCTGAGTTGAACCCGTATCACTGTATCTGAGGCACGCTTAAAAAATTTTTTCATGTTTTGTCATGTGCCGGAGATCATGTTTACCGGGTGTTTATCTTGCAGTCGGAAAGCTGGCGGATATTCCATTTCGTGATGTGAATTTTCTTCGATACTTCGGTTGTTCGAACATTTGCTTCCTTGATTTTTTTATTAGCCTTGTGAACTTTCGCTTGACTTAGCAAATTGTCGCGCCAACACGCCAACACGGCGAAAAATCGCTCGAAAGCTCGGTGATATTTCAAAGAGAATAGAGCGCGAGATTCGCTCTCATTACTTTTGCAATACCTCACACTAACACGAGCACTACAAGTTTCTTCGGCTGGACCCTCAGTACTTCTTGCGCCTTCTTGCGGCTTGCGGTAACATTAGTAACTTCTTGCGGATAGATTTTCAACTTCTTGCGTTTCGAATGTTCTTGCGGGTAAACTGCAAAAACCTAGCACTTTCACTTCTTGCGCGGGCTTGCGTGTTCTTGCGGCGCAAGAACTTCTTGCGCCACTTCTTGCGCGTGCATTATTTTTGATAGGATTGAATGCGAAAATAGGATTGAATGCGAAATTGACTGTGTTGTCTGATCTAGTTAGTGGTTATGGTGAAAATGTTTTAGCGCAGGAGTTTTTTTTATTGGGATTGACATTTTGATGGGTGTAAAAATGTGGGAGTCAGAAGGATTTGTGAATGTCAGGAGCATATCACGCTTCTGTGAATGTGATTTGCTTTGCAAGTTGCGTTTTGCGTGAGAGGCAGTTTCCCTTGGCGTTTTATGGGGGGGGGGGGGTTGCGAAGTGGATTGTAAGGTTTCTGATTGGCTAACTTGTATTTCGCAGCGGACAAAAAGGACAGTTGCGTTTTGCCGGCGTGGGCTAGGAGGAGAAGGAATTGGTACTAGTATGATGATGCAATATTAGCCCAGTTGATTGCACATCAGTACATGATAGTTCTTGTGAACGGAGAGAAATGAGTGTTTATTTGAGGCGAGAAGTTGATACGAAGGAATCGTCATTAATAAGGAGATTAATTAATAAGGCAGGTGTTACGAGTCTTTTTGCATTGAAAGAACGAAAATATCTGAATATTATCGACGGATTTGTGTGGTTTGCGTGTGGTGTTCGCTAAAGGCTACGAGCAGTCTCACTTTCCGTTCAGAGATAGATAGTGAAGGAAAAGAAAAACAGGCGAGTGAGCGCGAAATCGATTGCGGCTCGACAGGCGCGTTAGCTTTCAAAGACGTGGGCGACTTTCGTCCCCGCTCGCTTGTTTACCGGGTTAGCAAACCGGATTTAAACATCACGTCATGAGATATCTTGACGTGCCCGACTACTCTGACGATCTGCTCGAGCTCGTGTTTATCAAGCGTTATATTTTGATTCTACTGCTATGTTCACTGTTTGTATTTAAGGTCTAGGCACAACAGTAAATACTTCGTCGTCCCTGTGTGAGCATTCTCAGTTGTGGACGAATTCATATCGACATTCAACGTTTGAGTGATTTTGCGTTTTTCAGCACAAATAAAGCGATAAGAAAGATAAGCTGAGTCATCAGAGTTTAAACATTACGTCATCCAGTACCGCTAGAGTCAAAATATTTTGTCACACAATCACACTTTTCGTCACGCCGGTTCGTAAAAAGAAAGGATCGCGCTAACATTTGTGAAACCTAGGGGTGGGGAGGGTCAGAATGGCCGGTTAAAATGCCCAATGGGCTTTCTTGTTATTATTAAAAACGCAATCGCTAATTACTATGAAATCAAGAAAGAGAAAAAAAAGAGAGAAACTCCGAAATAAAGGGGAACAGGAATCGATCGCGATCACATGACTGACCGAAAAAGGCGCCAAAACCTTGCGAAGTGTTGCAGCGTTTCTTTGCGGAGCTGAATGAATCAATGAAACTGCTCCGAAGTGAACGTACAAGCACAAGGTTTGGGAAAAATCTTCCAATTATGGGCTCTGAAATGTGGCACGTGTTTGAGTTTTCCTGAAAATTGTTGGAATCGTCGTTCAAAGCGGATTGAAGCTGTACGATCTCACCGTTATGGCTGCTGGAGTTCAAATGAAAGAGTTTGTAATCGCTCCGTTCGCACAACGATGACAACGGAGCCATCATGTGTTTGTTTGATCGAACTGAAGGCAGAATTAATAATTAAGCTTGAACGATAATTTCTATGCAGCTCACCGAAACAAGACTACGGAGGTGAGGAACATTAGAATTCACCATCTTACTTTTTAAACGCAAACCACAAAACGGAATTGTTCTCAGTTTAGAGCCCGCGGACGGAATGGTGAAAACAACACTCAAACAAATGTGAAAGCGATTCAACGTATTTTACATGGCATCCGACTTATGTCTAAATGTCTAGAGATGCTCAAGGGAACACAGATAGAGCCACAACGAGTACAGGTAAACCAGTGTCAATTTTGCGTGGTATAGCCAAAAAATGTCGCCTTTTCTGATACTGAATTTGTCTAATGCTTTTTGTTCAGACTGCTGCATGATTTTTGTACTGACTCGCCATAAAAAGTGTGACAATTTTTATTAAATGCCTCTTTCCTATTTTACTGTGCTTATTTTGTCTTGTGTCGATATTTCCGACTCAAAGCCTTCCGTATAAAACCTACTGTTTGTGAAATTTTAAGAACAAGTGATTGAGTTGACGATGAAAGAAATTGTAAACACAGCGCTAAATGCTTATATTTCTATTTCTACAGTTTCTGTTCGTCCTAAGAAATCAAGCATTTGTGTCTCAGTGACGTTCAGTTGTAATTTCTCCTTAATTTTGCTTCGATACAAAGTGATTTTTCTCGCCGGGTTGCTGGCGGAGAAAAAAAATCAAGCTCACTCTGTCGTTGAAACCCTTGCCATGTCCACTGCGCTATGTATCTCTTCTAGGTTCGTAAATTACCCAGTAAGTCATATTCAGTACTAGGGCAGCATGAAGTTTCACTTCATCTTTCTCCTTCTCATCGACGGAAGTAGTTTTTTCTTGGTGTTTTTCCAGTTCTCTATTTTGTCGAAGATTGATAACGGGACGTTCCATTTATAATCCGACCCCCCCATATGGATGGGGGTTTTGGGATATTTCTGTGTTGACCGGTAGGAATCTGCTCCGGGACAACCTATGGATGAGGGTTTTGGGATATTTCTGCTTTGACCGGTAGGAATCTGCTGATATGCTGTACTGACCTGTAGGAATCTGCAATAATACTGTACTGACCGGTAGGAATCTACTCCAATTGTCCAAGAACTTGTCAGAGTCGCTTTTCTCGTGTAAATTTACTTTTAATCCCGCAATTCCCTGCCATCACGTGAAACACTTCATTCTTTTTACATGCAGGCCTTTTTGCACGGAAATAAACAAGCGTAAAGTTACCTAATTAAAACATCATTACTTGTAGACTTGATTGCGAACATTTCACATAATAAAGGAAAAGTTCATGCCGGTAATTATCACGGTTCCCTGGTTCTAGACAAGAGTATTATCCTTTGACTTACAAAGGTCAATGAGAATATTTGACAAGTGCAATTTCAAAGTAACATACCTTTTTGTAAACAATTCATAGTGTTAATGATTTATCTTGTAACACATGTTCATAGTTCAAATTATGCTCCGTTATTTTGCTTTTAGTCCTTTCTCTTTTGAAAGATAGTCTTTAACCTTCAGTCGTACACCTGTGAAAATTAATTATGTACTTTTCCCTGAGATACTAACTGGGTAACACATTCAGTATAAATGATTTCTATTAGCTCCTTTTGGTTTCCAGGTTTCCATCCACTTTTGTTCCTATTTTACTTTGTCCCACTTCACGAAAAGGAATGCGCCAATTTCGGTCACTTTGTCATAAATATCTTGTACTCCACAAGTGGTTTTATGCAATCGCAAAGTTCCTTTTCCAACACTCTCTTAATTTTAACTCTGTAATCCTTTCCTAGCTCGCTAATGCACTCTTTTTTGAATGATGTAAAAATAGTCAATCCAGTGTTTTTTTTTGGTTGGATTGTTTTCCTTTTTTACGTCCGTACACATGGGAAAACTAATTTGCTTCTTTTGGTCTTGGCCTTGCCCTTAACTATTTAATTGGCTAACACATTCTGTAGAAATGACAGATGGGTGTGATCTTTACGGTAAATGATTGTGATTTCATCTCGCTCTGGATCAAACTAGCGCCACACAGGACTCCATCCACATTGTTCAATTCTGGTTTGACCCACTTTATGTAAAGGGATACGCCAATTTCGGTAACTCTATAGTCCTTTCCTGGTGGCTCTATAGTCCTTTCCTAGTGTATTCTCCAACACTCTCCTTGATTTCAACTCTGTAATCCTTTCCTGGCTCGCTAATGCACTCTATTTTAAACGATGTAGAAACAGTCAATCCAGTTTTTTTTTTGTTTTTCTTTATAAAGTCCTTACACTTGAGAAAACTCATTATGCTTCTTTGGTCTTGGCTTTGCCCGCAGCTATTAATTGGCTAACACATTCCGTATAAATGACGGTTGGCTCTTTACGGTAAATGATTGTGATTTCATCTCTCCCTGGATCAAAGGCTTGCACTTCTGCCAAGTACCATCCGGGTTTCCATCCACTTTGTTCTAACTCTGATTGGTCCCACTTTATGAAAATGGATTCGCCAATTTCAGTTACTTTGTCATACAGATCTTGTACTACACAAGGGGTGTTATGTAGTCGCAGAGTTCCATTTTCAACACTCTCTTTGACTTTGACTTTGTAGATCTTCCCTGGCTCGCTGGTGTATTCTATTTCAATGATGTCAAAGACTTTGATGTACTTCTTTATGTTGGCAGTATACCACCCTGGCTTCCATCCCTTGGTCTTATCGTCTTCAGTCCACTTGACCATGACTCTGCCTTTGTTACTTCTTATAGCATTCAGATTATACGGATCGTGTTTCTTCGCAGAATCTTTGTTCAGCAGATTAATTTCACGCTTTGCATTCAGAAACAAATCCTCCAAACAGGAAAGATCTGTGCCTTCTGGAACCAACACTTTAATATTGTTCTTATTACTTGGACGTCCGGCTGCTTCTCTAGGCCTTGATGCTGAAAGACATTTTCCCTCAGGGGTTGGAAAAGCTCTTTGACGAACAACAAACTCATTACATAGGATCTTGATTTCCTTTTGTGCGGATATCAATTGCTCTGCTGTAGCGATCAACTCAAGAATACCATCACGTTCTCTGCGAAATAGCAGGTGCGTCATTCCCGTTCGAAGGGCCAGAACTCTGAGAACCAGTTGATCTTTATTTCCAGACCATGGAATATCGTAGAAGTGAAGAAATTGCTTCAATTTGAACACTGGCAATTTGGAAATTTCCGTGACTTTGGTTGGTATTACACTCAAATCACCATCAAACTCCGCAACTTCGTCAGGCTCCTTCAATTGCAGCTTTTGGCACAACTTCTCGACTAACCTACTCTTCGTGTCGTCGTGATCCAAGTTGTTCCTTTTGCACATTTCTTCCAGTGCTGTTTTTGATTTTGAAAAGAGATCATGGGTTCGCCATCGCGCTATGTGCAGGGAACTTTCATAATCTTTCACGGCATCTTCTTTCTTGTTGGCTAAATATGTGCGCACTTCATCCTCAGAACACCAGGACAGCAGGGCGATATCTTTGTACAGTCTCTCACTGATGTAGGGATGGGCTAGGTGGACCAAGTCCAGTACTTTTGATGGTAAGAATAGCTGTTCAGTGTCATTCCAAGTTCCTATAGGCAGCAGATTTCGCTCTTCGAATGTCATGTAGTGCTGTTCCCCCCCTGTCAAATACCAGCGAACAAAGTCTGGTATTGGTTGTTTCCACTCAAATTCTATAGGAGACTCCTCATCGTAGACAACTGTTGTGTACTTGTCTGTCCAAGCTGTTCGGCGAGACGTGAGATGGTTGTTCAAAATCTCATAATCGTGCGCGTAGCTTCCTGTAAAGGCTGGGTCCACATCCCAGATTCGTGCTAACTCTGACAGGATTTTTGAATCTTCGTTGAGCTTGTATACCATGGCACATTTTGCCTTCTGATCTTCATTCATTGCTAAGAAAGCATAAAGGTTCTTCATATCATTGAACACAAAGTTTTTTTCTTCTCCAACTCCCTTTGTGACCATCGTGTACTTTCCCCCAAACTGTGCCTGCTTGAGGACATCTTCAACATCTTCACGCATCTCGTACATTGCCTTCTTGTGCTCTAGAGTGTCTACCTGGAGATTAGGAACTTTAAATGGCCCATGTTTTTCTAGTTCTTTTGTTTGGACGGCATGAACTCTTTCCACAGGGTTCCGTTTACTGTGATACTCAGCAAAAGACATATGTATCACCAGCCTCAAACCCAAAAGCTGTCGTAATCGGACAAGCAGCATTTTGACAAGCGGGCTCCGAGGCTTTTCAATTCCATTGTCCACGATGGATACCAGATTTTCTTTCATTCTACCGGTTTCTGGGTTTCTAAAGCAGGAGTCAAGTTCAGGAAGTGTGATCATGAAGAGAAATTCATTAATTGAACGATAAATTGTTTCTGGCTCGTACTGTGACAGATTTAACAGCGTTAATGCTCTTCCTGTTCGTTTCACGTGTACAACGACATCTGTTCTAGGAGACGGAGATAGATAGAGCTCTTGTAGCTGTGGTTGTTTGTTTAGCGTAACCGTTCTTCTTGTTTCTTTTGTTTCAATAAGAAGATGAGTCATCGGTGTTACTGCATTCGTTCGTGTGGTATCAAAAGTGTGGTCTGGAGTCTGTATGTTTTTCCACGTACATCCACCATGCCCCATATTCGCTCGTATAACTTGTTTCGCATCGCGAGAATCCACGCAATAGCTGTGCGGGTTTTTTGATGCCTCATCCAAAACATGATTGACATTTGCCGATGTCCAGTGGATATCTATAACCAGATCCTTCACGGGGGCAGTATCTGGTGCCTTGTGAAGTGAAACGCAAGCATTTACTCCTAGGCCTTCGTGGTGACGTTTTGCCTCGAGTGTTCCCTTCCTATAGTTCTGAGTATAGTTGAAACATGTAGAGAGGGAGATTTTAAATTCTTCCGGGGCCAATGCTAAAATAGACTCTCGAGCATCTTTCATTTTCGTTTTGTTATCGGCAGCTCTATACAACAGTTCTTTCCGTAGCTTTGAATGACTCTCCAGTCCCCCGCCCCCCCCGGTCTCTGTTGTCTCCTTCACCAAATTCATATTCGATAATCGCGACAAGATCTGGAAACTCCTCTACTTTCAGCTTTCTACCCGTTCTTTCACTGTTTCTAACTTTCATTTGCCTCATCTTTTCAGCCTCTAAAGTTCGTTTCATCAGGTACCGTTCTTGTCTTTCTGTCAAATCCTTGTTTTTCAGTTCTTTTCGAATGTCCTCTCTTAGTTCGGCAAACTTTCTGAGGTGATTTGGAATTACATCACGGCTTCGCTTTATGGCACACTTGTTTTGAGTATTTTGCAGCTTACTTGCAAATTTGACACTGGTTATCTGTGTTAAAATGTATTTCATTGCACATTTGTCCCTCTCAGTGTCCATATAATTTAGCACGGTCTGGTATGTCTTCCCAACTTCATTCTCGACGTGCCTGTTAAGTTTTGTTTTGAAGTTCTCATTCTGAAATAGGTCGACCATTTTTTCCAAAAACTCGCGGAACGGTCCACTGTCTTTATTTTCCATAATGAATCCAGTCCCTTTAATGTACAAATGCATGATGTTTAAATGTTTCGAAAGAATGTAATATATCTCAGAAGACGTCGTCCGTACTGCTTTGTGGTTATTTTCCTGATCAAGGTCCCTTAAATCCTGCTCATCAGGTTCTCTTAAACCCAGTATGTGCCTTTTGTACATATTTCCTGCCTTCTGTGTTTTCAGTAAGGGAAAAGTGTCCCTCAAACAAAGAGCAACGTCCAGTATTCCAGACAAGCGCGCTCTCTCCGTCGAGTCGGCAGCAGAGATCGTCCCCTCTAGGCGGGTTATACTTTCCGACAAGGATTCCGTTGTTCTAGATGTTGAAACAAAAGCAAACGTTTCATTGTTTACCGAAAATTCTCCAGTTTGCGCACTTCGTCTTAAGGCCGTTCTAACTTTATTTGCCTTGCTAAGTTCTCCTTGTTTTGTGTACCATCGACAGGATGCTGCCAAAGGCAAAGGTGTGCTTTCTAGTTTACTTTTCTCGGAAATCTTTTGAGTGGAGCAAAAGTCTGCAATTGACGACGAGCTTTCCGCTGTTTCGATCTCTTTCTTCTGCCTTTCTGATGCTTTCTTTTCATCGTTTTGGAATGTTTTGAAAGCAAACGCTAGTGTTGCGCCAGGCATGGATTTTTTATTTGGTATATATTTCCGTTTTGGTTTCTTAATAAGCGAGGACATATTCAGCCCGTACAAATAAACACCCAGATTGCTCGTGTTTGCTTCATCGGCCCTAACAGTGGAAGATTTTGGGACGACCTTCCTTCTTTTCGCCACCACGTCATGGGATGTCGACAATGAAGCGTCCGACTTTCTTTTACGTTTCCTTGCCTCGGAAAAGGAAGCGTCCTTCGGTTTTCCTTCACCAGTTGGAGATCTCCAAGAAGTTCCTGCCTTTTCTCTTGGTTTCTTTTCATTGACTGGGCCATGATTTTTATTTGCCTCACTCTTGCTTGCTGTTGCTTCGGAAAAGGGCGCGTCTTTCGGTTTTCCTTCACCAGTTGGAGATCTCCAAGAAGTTCCTGCCTTTTCTCTGGGTTCTTTTCATTGACTGGGCCATGATTTTTATTTGCCTCACTCTTGCTTGCTGTTGCTTCGGAAAAGGGCGCGTCTTTCGGTTTTCCTTCACCAGTTGGAGATCTCCAAGAAGTTCCTGCCTTTTCTCTGCGTTTCTTTTCATTGACTGGGCCACGATTTTTATTCGCCTCACTCTTGCTTGCTGTTGCTTCGGAAAAGGGCGCGTCCTTCGGTTTTCCTTCATCAGTTTGAGCTCTCCAAGAAGTGTCTGCCTTTTCTCTTGGTTTCTTTTCTTTGACTGGGTTATGATTTTTATTTGCCTCACTCTTGCTTGCTGTTGCTTCTGAAAAGGGCGCGTCCGTCGGTTTTCCTTCATCAGTTTGAGCTCTCTGAGAAGTGTTTGCCTTTTCTCTGGGTTTCTTTTTATTGACTGGGCCATGATTCTTATTTGCCTCACTCTTGCTTGCTGTTGCTTCGGAAAAGGGCGCGTCTTTCGGTTTTCCTTCATCAGTTTGAGCTCTCCAAGAAGTGTCTGCCTTTTCTCTTGGTTTCTTTTCTTTGACTGGGCCATGATTCTTATTTGCCTCACTCTTGCTTGCTGTTGCTTTTGAAAAGGGCGCGTCCGTCGGTTTTCCTTCATCAGTTTGAGCTCTCTGAGAAGTGTTTGCCTTTTCTCTGGGTTTCTTTTTATTGACTGGGCCATGATTCTTATTTGCCTCACTCTTGCTTGCTGTTGCTTCGGAAAAGGGCGCGTCCTTCGGTTTTCCTTCATCATTTTGAGCTCTCCAAGAAGTGTCTGCCTTTTCTCTTGGTTTCTTTTCTTTGACTGGGCCATGATTTTTATTTGCCTCACTCTTGCTTGCTGTTGCTTCTGAAAAGGGCGCGTCCTTCGGTTTTCCTTCATCAGTTTGAGCTCTCCGAGAAGTGTTTGCCTTTTCTCTGGGTTTCTTTTCTTTGACTGGGGCATGATTCTTATTTGCCTCACTCTTGCTTGCCTTTGCCTCAAAAAAGGGCGTGTCCTTCGGTTTTCCTTCATCAGTTTGAGCTCTCCAAGAGATGTCTGACTTTCCTTTTGTTTCTTTTTCTTTTATTTGGCCATCAGTCCGAGTTGACTCAATCTTGGTTTTTGTTGCCTTAGATAGCGGCACTTCCTGTTTTCTTTCATCTATTTGGCACGATGCCGCATCTTTTACCAATGATGGTTTCCTCTTGTTTGTTCCTCGCTGGGACATTGCGCCATCTTTTCTTTTTGTGCAGGTGTCATTCTTTCTCTGCCTGTTGTGTTCCACCGTAATACCTGGTAACTTCCTTTTCCTTTTAACCAGTACCCATTGCTCTCCCTTTTCTTGTTTCCTCACTTTTACGATAGGAACAAAGTGATTAACGTGAAACTGCTTCTTTCTATCAGGCCAACCCCCTGTATTAGTCCACATGATTGAGATTTTTTTTAACTCTCCGTGACTTCCTCGTGGACGATAGGTACCATTAAGAAGTGGAAACATCTTGTGACTGCTATCTGGATAAAGCATCCGAATTTCGCAGCTGACTGCTGATGCAAGCCCCATTATCTGAAGAAGTCCGGAGAAAGATCCGGAGCAAATGGTGCTTTTCACTTCTTCAATTATCCCAGCATCAACTCCATCACTTTCGAGCTTCCTGGCGGCCTTGTTGGAAAGGACTGCGGCGTAGTAAATTGCTTCCTTCGTGTAGCTCTTTCCAGATCTAGCACGCACATCCTCTTGGTTGATCAGCGGGTGGCACTTGTAGAAGTCACAGTGAACTATCAGTTCTAATGCCGTTCGCAGCCTAAGTTCTTCAGATAATCTTTCTGAACCACATATAGCAATACTTGTTGAATTGAACAAACAGTTTCCATCCCCCGTTGCATTACAGGGCATGACGTTACCACGCTGAAATTCGGGTGGAAGAATGGACAAAGAAACCTTATCGATGCATGATGGAGGCATCTCAACAGATTCCAGTAAACGTAAATCCACAGGATCTTCGTAGTTTCGCTTAACATTTCTCGCTACACTTTGAAGCTGATCGAATGGGATTCTGGTTGAGTACGTAAGGATATTTCTCAGGTCTACTCGCGGATCGCGTGGAATGTTCCTGGTCGCACCACAATACATGTTCCCGCTGTTAAGGAAATAAATGGTCAGTTAATTTGGGCTCTTTGTTAATTTAGGATTTAGTTTTTAGTTTAGAAACAAGACCAAACATTAAATTGAACGCGCTGGAGCGATTTCGATTTACCGCCGCGAATTTGACATCTTAGGTTCTCGTTGTTCAATATTGGTCAGCTCATGTTCACATCAATTATTTCCAACTTTAATTTTTTTTAAATACAACTTAAAGTTTTCCTGGTGTTTTATTCAAAATAAGTGAGCAGTTCTTTCGAATGGAGCACAAAAGAAATTAGTTAACGTTCAACCGTTTCACGACCGTTAGCCTTCTGCCATTTCTTCAAGCCAACAAAGTGCTGCTGATTTTTTTTAATAGTTTAAAGTTACTGTTAACAAAATCTGGTCAACATTTCGTTTTTTTACTCTTTAGCTAGAGAAAGTATTTAAGTTTAATTTTTCGAGAAAAAAAATCACAACATCTTAAAAAGAAAGCGAGATAGGCTAGAAAGAGTGTTTTCAATTAGACGTCCACGCGCGCAAAACTTCATCCGGATCTCGAATTACTGTGGAAATATCGCACGTTCAAGCAAAAGTCGCCTCGTATCCCTCTCCATAAAAGGCGTTAAGAGAGCTTTTGCCATGGAAAAAAGCTAAGACAGAGCCCTGACCGAAGAAAGTGAAGAAGAACAACCCGCCGTTCAACGAAGCGAAACGAAAAGTCCGTAATCAATTCAACGTGGTCAGCGTGTACTTTGTGTCAATTCCACTCTCTTTCCCTCTCATTATGTCCCTCATTTTGCCTTCTTTTTTTCTGATTCGATTAGCCGATTCGATTTCTTCGCTACAAGCTTCGATTTTCCCAACATAATATTATTATTCCCCCGTAGTGTTGCGAAATCGCTAATTGATCTTTCTCGAGAATTTTAAGACGTTTCATTGGTCGGCGGCATGACCGCATTGACACCAACTCAATTTCAGTAAGGACAAATAAAAACTAAAATTCTAGTCCATTTTTAAAAATAGGGCCCCAATGGGTCCATGAGTTCTGCTGGTAAACTGTAACGTTTGCAAGTTACTGATGAATTAGTGTTTATGAATTGAAGTGAAACTGTTGTTATTTTCTGTAAGTCTTCAGTGTACTGTGTAGGATTTTATTTATGGTAAACGGAAGTCAACTTTGAGGAAATAGTAAAGTTTATGGATTGCATTGTTGAGGTATAAAAACACAGCCGAGTGGTTTGCTTTGCGAGTTTTCCCGCCGTTCTGTTTGATTAGTTCCGATTTCTCCATTGTTACAGCCTTTGTTCACAAATATTTATAAAATAATAACCATAAATCCCAAATAGGGAGGTTGATGGTTCGAGCGTACGCATGGACCATTCATTTTTCTTTGACAAATTGGTACTGTTTTTTTCTTTTCCCCGTTTTGTTCGGCCGGGAATAGTTTTTAATTTTCGGTGTCTTTTTTTATATATTAATAGTCTGTTAGAAATAAAGAGCGCTTTCGCGTAAGAATGCAGAACCCTGAGAACCGATTACCGTCAATTCGAAACATTGTGAACCCCATGGTATACATGGTAGACAGAAGTTGTAAATCTAGCGAGATTTAGCTTATAAATGCAATCAAATTACCGGTGTGCCAACGATTTTCAAATGCCAAATGGAGTCAATCAGCGCTCAGATGATGCGATAGCCTGTACATTGCGCTTTTGCGTAAAAAATACAGAAAGCTTTCGCGTAAGAAATGCAGAAGCCCTCAACCGATTTGAACGAAATACCTTTAAAATACTTTATTCAATTGATCATGTGAAAAACTTTGACGCAAAGTTGAGTAGATCAGCCCTCAGATCGTGCGATAAGTGTGAGGCGCGAAAACTGTGAATTTCTTTGGAGACTGAAAACTCGAGGTTTGTTTTTGCGCGAGTTACCTCTGTCCAAATAAATTAATAGGGTATGTGGATTTATCGGATTTTGACGAAACTTGGCCACAATGTTCGTCAGGTATTAACGCACCAAATTTCTTGCGAGACTTAAACGAAATTCGAAATATTTTTGTTTTGACGTCCCGTCGCGTATCAACAACCGAAAAAATTTTCCATTGTCCAACTTCAAAATGGATTTTCTTAGTAAGCAATAGGAATATCGAAAAAGCCTCACACACTTTGTTAGCCCAGTATGTTCTGAGTGATCTAGTCCAGTTTGTTTGAACGTGCTTACCAAAATTAAACAAAATATAAAAAATATTGATATTTTCGGAATCTATATCTTTTTAGCTTTACAGTGATATATAGTTTTCCGTGGTTTCTTTTAAAGTAGCGAGCGAAGGAAGATTACCCCGGAAGGCACCCTATTTCGTTGACAGTAACCTTGAATTGACCGGCAGCCGCCCCGGGGGCAGCTGGTCAAGGGTTAAAAATCTAAATGACTGGCAGTCCGATTTTTTTTTAATTCTTGTAAATAAAATGAAATTGGCCAATCCAAACTATGATATGTCGATTGAGAAGTGCCAAGCGATTCAGAAGAGCGCTAAAGATCTCAAATCCAACCCTTGGTTAATTACGAAACAAAGCAACGCCGGCTGCGACACCTGGATGTTCTGCATGGTGCAGACTGCCATGAGTAATTCGCGACACCACGCTCCGGTCAAAAATTGCTGACTGTTCGACTATCCCGCAGCATCTTTGGTTAATTGTTACCCCAAAAGGCATTTTCGGTTATTCAAACCACTTTTAGTTCACTTTGTTCAGAAGTAGGGATAGCTTCTAGCTGTTCTAGAATATTGTGCTCGCGTGACAATTCTTGTGGCTTGCACCGTTACGTGACACTTCTAGTCTGTGGCGGGAAATTAGGGAGCTTACGAATCGACGACTTTCGCACGACGACGCCGTTGGATTGCGTGACATGCCTACTGCGCATGCTTTTGTAGGCAGTTGCCGGCGTCGAGCCAAAGTCGACGACGTTGTTTTGAGCAAATTTACGGCGTCGCCGAAACAGAAGAACGTGAGGTGAGTTTTCGAAGTTTTCTCTCGATACTTCTGGGGATTCTGCCAGATAATTCAAGAATCACATCAGGGATATGTTCTTGACATAAATGTTTCTGACTTTTTGTCTGTTTTCATTCAAGTAACGCCCCAAAATACCCTGAGTAGAAGCATGGCAAGTGAGACAAGTGAAACGCCAAGTGACACGAAAAAGTAAGGATGAGATTGCTGAATGAAAACTCATTTATGTTAATTACACCTTGTTGAAGGATAAGACATTTGCTTTTGTTTAACGAATTTTGAAAGAAATTAAAAGGGGTGTATATTTTATAGTCGGGTCTATAATAAAATAGGAAAATATTTTACTGGAAGCCGGGACTGAAAGCAATACACGCTGCTAGATTTCAAAAAGTTAAGCTTGTAATTCGATGAGGTTCTTTATTCTTGTCCTGAGTCATCTTTTAGCCAGCCTGAAGTTGTAGAAACACAAATTTGTCTCGGCTTTTCTGCTATGCGAGCGAGCAGATGATCTGTATCACATTTGACATCTTACATAGGCTTGTAAATGTCGGGCAATTTTCGTTTTCTAAGCTTTGTCTATTTTTGGTCGCTTCGGCTGTTAAGTCTGCCGTAGATATTTCGCATTTTAAACAATTCACTTGCCCAGCTGTCCAAGAGATCCAACACCGCCCAACGATTTCTGGCTGTGGCCGGTCTCAGAGGACGTTATTGCCGATTTTTTAAAAAATTATATTTGCTGTACATTATCTTATTTAAAAGTTGTATTTATATTTTTTAAATCATCTTTTAACAGAATGCCTAAAATGAAATGGACAGTTAAACATGACTCCTTGCTTGGTTGTGAGATCCATAGTTGGGAGCTCTGGAAGTTTCGTGCAGGCACTAGAGAGCGGGGCAACTGCTTAGAGGAGATTTGTAAACTCCTAAACAACATCAAAGAGCCCAAATTTTTCGTGTCGCCAAAGAGTTTGAGGGATCGCTTGAAGATACTTGAACGAGATGCAAAGGCCAGGAAAAGGGAGGCTGAGAGGGGCTCGGGAATTTCGCCCGAATTCAGAGAGATAGACCAGGCAATGGAGGACTATCTAGAGAGAAGAGACGAGGAAGAAGCTAAGCACACCAAAGAATCAGTTGAGGATCAGAAAAAGAACGACCAGGATAAGGCAACAGGCGAGGAGATGAGGGAGAGGGCCATGGAGCGGTTAGCTCAGACTAAGAAGCGAACTGGAAAGGACGAGCCGCGAAAGAAGCGCCAAAAAAGCACTGACACGCTTGACTATCTAAGAGAGGCAGCAGAAAAGTCAGAGCAGTTAAGGAAGGAAGAGCTGGAGGCAAAGAGAAAACATGATGAAGCTGGCATGACTACTCAGCAGGCACTGTTCACTCAGTTGCGAGATCAACAGCAGTTACAGATGCAGCAACAGCAACAGCAACAACAGCAGTTTATGCAGATGATGCAGATGATGTTTAACAGCCAGCAAGCACAATCACAGGCAGTTATTGAACTTTTAAAAAAGGAAAAATAGTTTTGCAGCAGTTATTGTTGACGTAAAAATATTTTGTGCGTCTCAGCATTCATAAATAGCTGTTGGTTCTTTGTACGTTGTGTTTGATTTTGACGTTGAAATCTTGCATTGAGTTATTGAGCTTCAAAGAAGGGGCAATAATTTTGAAGTAGTTGTTTTTCTATGATATTCTGTACACCTTAACATTCGTAAAGAGTTGTTGATTTTTACACTTTATTGTATTTCCTTATTTCACTGCTAGGTGTTTTTCTATTTTGAACTTGAATGCTTGTATATTTCGAAAATTTCAAGCAGTCAGAGTTTTCATGTTGTATAACTAGAGTACTATTACAAGTGCATCTCAAGAACATTGCATCAAATAAAGTATTCCTCTAAGGATGGCGGATCTAGACCAAAATACTCAGAGGTGACAGAACCATATAAAATACTTCGTGCATTCTGCATTAACGCACACGTTACATACATTTTACCCACAGCACTCAAACCGATTTTAAGGTTCTTTTTAAAATCTAAGAATTTAAAATAGTTAACGATGTCCCCAAATATCCACTCCACGGAAGAGCGGACTGTGCTCATCGAGGTGTTGAAATCTTGTTGAGCTGGGGTCAACGCTGCGCCCTTGTAGGGCCTTTGTAGGTGTGCTCGTATCGGGTAGGCGGGGTCTCCGTACACACAAAGAGGGCGGCCTGTTACGGGGCAGTTGGAAAACCTCTGCAAGTCTTGCAAAAATCCCGAGGCAGCTAGCATAAAACTGTCATGACGTCTTCCCTCAATTGGGCCGAACAGGTTCCCCACTAATCCATTAGGTAAAGCGACAGCCTGAAACTTGATGGAGTGAACTCGTTTATGGCCATTGTAAATGACTCTCTGGTTTTCGTTAGGCCTGCAAACTGGACGTACAGTTCCATCCACGAATCCCCAGCAGTTATCAAGGGCAGCTCCTGCCTGTTGTATTACATTAGCATATTGAAGAAGCTTGGGAGGGGAGAGCAAATCGTGGTTATATCTTGTAAGGAGATGATTTTTGTTTTTTTTTTTTGTTTTTTTTTGTTTTTTTTTACTTTTCAACACAATACACTTAACAATACGCGAAAAGAAAAATACAAAGGATAAATGAATAAAAAATACAGAGGTAACACTGCGATACACGTTTTACATAACTATTGTAACTAAATTATTGTCAGTAGAGGCTTCCATAAATTCAAAAAATTTTCTTTTTGTCCTTTCGCATGTGCGATTGTTCTTTGAATTAACATTTTTCCTTTTACTAACTCAAGAAAGAGAAGGAGATTAGGTAATTTGTGCTCATATTTTTGTAGAAAGACATGTCTTTTGCTAAGTAGTATGTAATAATTAAAGATATAAGAGCCAGAACTTCCGGGATTATAACCGTACATTATTCCTAATTCATCAAAATTGTAATTGTCGTCATTTTGACTATTCCACCGAAATAAGACTGAATTCCAAAAGTCGCGTATACGGGAGCAGTTAACTAGCATGTGCGACAGTGTTTCTAATTCGTTACAAAATTCGCAAAGGGGAGATTCTGATATGTTCATTTTATATAGGAGGTTTCTGCACGGTAAAATATTATGAATTATCTTAAACTGAAATATACTTAGTTTCGTTTCCCGTGTTATTCTAAATGGTAGTTTATAAATTGCGCTAATCTTCATCTCTTCTACACCTAACCTTTGTAGCCTAGAACTAGCTAAAGGTTCTTTAAATTTCTTTTGAATAAGAATATTCCGGGCACTTTTACTGGTGAGTGTTTGACCAGGAAGAAAAGTCGATTTTCTTTCTTGTCGATTCTCACCATTCGTAGATTGTAATTCACGCTTCCACCCTAATGGTATTGCTGCTATTAGACCCCAGAGGTTGGTAAATGGCGTAGCAAGGCCAAATTTTCTAAGAAAATTGTCATATGAGAGGAATTTGCCGTCTTCTTCTAATAAATCTTTGATTCTAAGAATTCCAGCAACGTGCCAGTTTTCCCAGTATACAGATTTGCCTGCTATGGTTATGTTTTTATTATTCCAAATAATGGCTTCCCTAATGTCATGTTTATCTAGAGGGGCGGATTTAACATCATGAACTTCTGCCCAAGTTTTTAAGATGTCAATGTAGAAAGCTGGTATATTTTTTAGTTCTAAAAGACTTAGATCGTAGCTACAGTCGAAAATGAGAGGGCCTCCAACATTTTTCAGATACCAGGATGGAATTATCATCCAATCCTCATTTGCACCATCTTGCATTCTCTTTACCCAGGCACATAGTAATGATTTTGTGATTATTTCATATTCTGGCAAATCTAAACCTCCTTTTTCTTTTGCTCCGATAAGCGTGTCTCTTTTTATTTTCGGTTTCTTACCGTTCCAAACGAAGTCTGCTATCAATTTGTTAACGGCGTCAATAACATAAGGTGGGGTGTGAAGACAAGCGCTAGAAGAAATGAGTTTGGATAAACCTAACGTTTTAGCTATTGTTATTTTTCCATACAGGGATAAATCCCTTTGTGACCATAAATTGAATAACTTCTTAACTTTGATTAGCTTGTCTACAAAATTTACTTGGTCGCACAAATTAAACTTATACGAGAAAGCGGTTCCTAAAGCTACTATTGGCCTTTGTGGCCACATAAACTCAAAAGGCGTATCCTTGTTTTGCACGTTTTTCCCCAACCATAAAGCTTCTGTTTTAGAAGAATTGAGTTTAAGTCCACTGCATTCCTCAAACAAGTTAAGCACCTCGAGCAGCTTCTCAAGGGAAGCCTCGTCTTTACAGAAGGCGGTTGTGTCATCAGCATACTGTGATAATTTGATTTCTTTGTTAGCAACTAGGATCCCTCTTATATCAGAGCGAGACCTTATCGCGCAAGATAATACTTCAGCAGCCAGTATGAAAAGGAGACCGGATAACGGACAGCCTTGCCTAACTCCTCTCTTGAGTGTGAAGGGTTTGGAAGCGTAACCATTGTTTATCGTACAGCTGGAGATATTGTTGTAAAGTGTTCTAATCCACACCTTGAAATCGAGTCCGAAATTAAAGGCATCCAAGGCTTTGTCTAGATACTCCCACTCTAAGCTGTCGAAAGCCTTTTCGAAATCTATGAACAGAGCGATACCTTCTAAATTTTGATCTGCCGTGTAATGGAGAATGTCCGATATGAGCCGAATATTTTCCCCAATGAATCTGCCTGGTAAATATCCAGTTTGTGCATTTATTTGGCAGGACCTTTTTTAAACGCATTGCTAAGGCTTTTGTGGCGATCTTGTAATCAGTATTTAGAAGCGATATGGGTCTCCAGTTTTTTAGGTACGATAGATTTTTATCTTTCTTGGGAATTAGGCGTATAATTCCTTGTCTCTGTGATATGGATAACTCGCCTTTTCGAAATGCGTAATTAAAGCTATCTACCATAATTTTACCCAACGAGTTCCAAAAAAAAGTGTAAAATTCTGCAGTCAGACCGTCTGTACCAGGTGTTTTGTCTTTGTGGAAACTTTTTAAAGCATTCTTACATTCGTTTTCTGTTAATAAACCCTCACACAATTCTTTTTGGTGTTCGTCTAGCTTTTTAATACTCTCGTTCTCAAAAAATAAGTTGAACTTAGGGTCCTCAACTTGTGGATTTAGTGACGAGTACAAATTTTCATAATAACGTCTTTGCTCCTCGAGGATTTCTTCCGGGTCGGTTATAGTGGAATTGTCATCTTTGGTCAGACTGGTGATACATTTATTTTCATAGTTTCTCTTCTCAAGATTGAGAAAATATTTGGAACTTCGTTCTCCAAACTCGTGCCAAATGTAAGGAGATGATGCCACCGACCGTAAATTAAGTCCATCATGTGGTTTGTTATGATGGAAAGCTCAGGAACCGGTCTAGCAAAATGACAAACCAAATCTCCATATCGGCAAGGATAAGCAAAGCGTTTAAGATACATGCATAATGCAGGCACCGAGGCTACAACTAAACCATTGTAAGTTGTTATTTCGTCAGGTAACTGCAGCTGTTCAGCAAGTTTATAAATGTCCTTCCTGTCGAAACGAAACTCGGCCTTGCATTCGTCGTTCGTTTTCTCGTCTAAATCGAATCTTTCGTAGTTCCAGTACGGAAAGTCTGGATTTGTTGACTTGTAAGCATCGTATAAAAGTACAAACTCTTGCTCGTTTATAAATCTGTTTCCATAAGCGTATGCAATACATGCTCTTATTTCTCTGAAGTTGGACATTTTGGTTTGCATAAGACTGCTTTAATCGCGAAAAGAAGAAAACAAACTTCAGAAACGGCGGGAAAATAAGCCTGACGCGCGCCAACCAACGTCGTCGTCTTCAATAAAATCGTAAATTCAAATTTCTGCAGGACGGCGACGCGGGACTATGACGGGACCCAACGGCGTCGTCGTGCGAAAGTCGTCAATTCGTAAGCTCCCTATTTGCAGTACGTGACGCTGTGAGGAGGTGAAGAGTTTTCGAAAGTTTAGTTCGATCGTTTTTCGCTTCATGCTTCTTTATTTAGGTTGCATTCGATTTGATATCTAAGCGCTCTTTGGTGTTTGTTAAAATGTAAACATGGCTAGCCACAGCCAGTATGGATTGGCTAAGTTCTTTTGATTTACAAGAATTAAAAAACAATTCGAACTGCCGGCCATTTAGTGTTTTGAAGACCTTGACCGGCTGCCGGTCATTTTATATTTAATAGCCACAGCTTTTTTTTTTTACCTTGAGGATCCCCTATGGACATATAATTGTTTTGTTTATTTGTTTTTGTTTTTGGTTACTCTTTCTTTTTTGTAGATGATACATCCGTGCGCCATCATATTTTACATCTGTTCAGCTCTTTCTGAACTTAAAACTTAAAATTATAAGGCACGATTACCAGCCACTGTTCGAGAAAATGAGCTCTCTCGACCAGACTCGAGAGAGCGGCGGCAACAAATGCTGGTTATAACTCTGGCTACACTCTAGTGTTGAATGACTTCATACTGAATGAAAACGCTGACGGGCAATACAGAGAATAGTTTTTCGTTGTTCCTACTTTTATAAGATGCTATAACTCTTCCTTTGGCTCCACACACAATGCTTTAGTGGGTTTGCAATGTTAAAGCGTGGTGTACTTACCCTCTGATCGCAAAACTGACTCTTGAAGAAGATTCGATGCCCAATCGTAGAGAAATCCTCAAAACAGTCGTCACACTAAATTCACTTGACTAGCTCAAATAGTAGATCCGAGAAAGCACGCTCATCGATTCGCTGAACTCCTGCGCGATTTTCAAGTGAATGACAGCACTTTGATTGATTGAGAGTTTGAAAGAATCCGCCCTCGAAGTGCCGGAGACAGAAACATACGATCCCGCACTTTCGGCAGTTTTTTCATGGTTGTATCGTGGCCGTTTTATAGACGAAAACTGTACAGTAAGGTAAGTGCTTAATCTTTAATGTCGGTGCTGAAATAGTGTGAGAACCTTAAAACCCGGCAGTCCAAACGAGAACGCGTCAGAGTTTACAAACTCTCGCTTTCCTTCGGCCCGATTCAAACTCTCATGGACTGAATTGAAGGTTGAAGAAAACTCTTGCATAGTTTCATTCTCGGGAACTCTCGTTCTCGTTTGGCCCAGGCTTAAATTGAAATGACGATTTAATGACTTAAGTCCTGGCCAAACGGTAAGGCAAGTGGACGCAAGTAGTCGCCCTGGTCGCATTGAAGTTGAACTTGCATACGTACAGACTTGCGTTGGGTGGCCAAACGGACTCGCACGTGCACGCAAGTTGCCAAAAAAAGCCATTTAAATGCTAGTGCGCGCGCTGCAATTCAGTACTTGAAGTAAACAACAAGACTTGCGTCCGTTGGGTGGCCAAACGGTGAAAAACTTGTGTTGACTTGCGTGCAAATTTGATCTCGGCCAAAGTGAACTCAAGTGCACGCAAGTCGTGGCCAAACGGAGACGCAAGTACTTGCGTCTACTTGCGTCTCCGTTTGGCCAGTTTGGCCTTTAGGCTTACAATGATCGAACGTGAGCTAATCTTAATAATTCTGAAATATGCCGTAGATCAGTGAGAAAAGTATTTCGCATGCACTTGCATTTTCCTCACGCGCTCAACTAATGTATTCCATCGCTTACACACTTTCGGTCCACCATAGACCGGAACAGAGCAGAATCACGGGGTTGCTCATTTTGTGCTGTTTCTTTCGTAGAATTAATGAATCCTTATAAAGAAGCGTATCGCTTGTTTTCAGTACTCAGCTATGAATTCACGCTTTAAAGACCTTTAAATTCTCTGACTTCAGTAAAACAAGAAATCATGAACACACGATTTCGCTACGAATTTATATAAACGAAAGCGGTTCGTTGGTGGAGCTTAAGCAAACTACGACGGCGACGGCAACGTGCGTTTGAAATCTTGGTACATTTCCTAGCCGTTCTCTGCGAAACACCGACGTGAAATGAGCCAATTCTGCGTATTTTGGACAACGTGAACCACGACGGCTAATTTTTGGTTTTTCTATTTGGAGTTGAACGCTCTCTTTACATATTCAGCTTGAGCTAGTTCTTAAACCGATAGATACACTGAATACATCTGGATAATTGCGAGATATAATTGGATAATTGCGAAATATAAATTCATTTTTCACTTAGCAGGCGATGTCCTCGGCATCGCCGTAATTCAGCGAAATTCAAAAGCTAGCCTTTTGGCCGAACATTCGATAGCGTATTCAACTTTAAATGAATTGTAAATGTCTCCTTTGTGATTTTGCGATAAAAACAAAATTAATTCAGTGCGAGGACAATTGTCAAATTTCAGTTCCACAAAATCAAAGGCAAGTCTTTCAACGCTTCAATTTCAAAGGGATTCGGGAATGGCTTTGTTGTAAGTTTGCGGTAATAAAAATTAACTCGCGGTATAAAATTGTTTTGAATTATTTTACTTTTTGGATATTTTTAAAAGATTGCACTTGCACTTTAGTAAAAAAAATACTGAACATTTGGTCAGGAGTATTTCACTTTAAACGACCGCGTTTTTCTTCAACTATCTCTTTACGATACGAGATCGAAATAATATTTCTACTTCAAACGTAGATCGATATCAGCCCTGTTGTGTCCACACGGTACTGGCCTTTCCATTTTGTATTTCAGACAGGCAGTCGTATTAAAACGATACATTGAATAAGGTCTTTGCGCAGCTTATTTAAACTCTTTGCTTGTTTTCCTTCATCATTCAGGGCTGAACATTGATTCACCGATGGCTTCGAATAAAGGTAAGATTTTTTTTAATCAAATGTGACTTCTTTTGTTTTCAGTTGTTACTAAACGTTTTCCTTACTGGAAAGAGCCTAACCCAACACATTTTTGAGGTAATGTTTCATGGGATGTTAACACGTTTACAACTACCTGTAGAAAATTAGTACTTCTTTCCTTTATTACATATTTCATTTCTTAGTACTTTTACGGTTTCTATCTGACCTACGACGAGTTCAATTTCGGATTTGTAAAGGCCGTCTCTGTTTTTCGTGATTCTTTCGAGGTTAAAATTGATTCAAAAATCGACGTTTCGGCAAGTTTAACTGCCCCTCTTCACGACTGATTAAGAAATAAAAATCAATATGGCGGACATCTGTTTTTCGGAAGAAACCCGAAAACAGAGAACAACCTTTCAAATTTTAAGGATGAGTGAAAGTTTCAGAGATACAACCAATATTTTTAGCCGTCAAGGTATCGGTAAGGGTTGCATGCGACTAATTGGTGGTCTCGACTGATCAGTTATGAAATTGCTTTGAGAACAGCATCTTTTAGGGGTCATATACAGCTTGTGCCACGCCCAGATTGGTTTCCTTTTGTTAAGTGGTCTAATTCAAATTTTCCGACGAGCAACCCTGACCCTTTCACATGGGAGCCCGGGGCGGGCTCTCTTCCATCTTATATAATTTAGCCAGGAAACATTGTCCCGCTTTCTTCGCAAGGGCTCGACACAGAGGATGTAGTCATTGCTTCACGTTAATAGCGCATTTTTCTTTCATTAGTCCACTGGGACCGGTTTCTCCAATGATCTCCCTTTTCAGTCCTCTCTGGATCTCTGACTGGTAAATCACCATCAAACAAAAATATATTGATTGTCGTCAATTCTTTTAAAACAACAATTGTCATAAAACTGTTTAAATATAACTGCGTATACCTCTACAATTTTCCCTCCCATCCTCCTGACTTAATAAATTTCACAAAGCTTCACCAGCCTTCCAAATCAAAAGCTAATCTGGCAAAAACTAAACCATAACCCTAGCTAACCCAATACCCGAAATACTTCGCTAACTCTAAATTGGATAACTCCATAATTATAACCCCGAAATCCCAGACGTGTCTCCTTAACTTAACGCGTGTTCGGTGATTATTTTTTAACAGGCGGTTCTGTCATGGGCAGATTTCTTGGAAAACCCAATTTGCAAAGTTTCCCAAATGCAGCAAAGAGGGGGATGAAAATTTTCTCGAGTGGTGAAATGTCTAAAGTGAAGGGTTTTGAAAGGTTGTACCGGTACTACTGGAACAAAAAAGCGGAAGAAATCTGTTCCAATGTGAACTACCGAAAGTGGACCAAGACAGCCATAGAAGGGGTGATAGCAACGGAATGGGCACTAAAGAAAACACCGCTCATATTCAGCCACTCCCAGAGATTGCTGCGTGAGGATATAAAAGATCCATCCCGTCGAAGACAGAAGAAGGGAACTGTAAAGGAAGGGGCACTGACCATGCTCAATGCGCACAAAAATCTTCTGAAGCTGGATGAAAATTTAAGAAATTTGAAAAGTGCAGCAAACACGTCAAGAAACAAAAAAATGAAGATTCAGAGACTCGAAGATAATATGAAGGTGCAGCTAACGGAATTGAAAAAGCGACAGGAGGCTGTCAGGAAAAGCTTAGAAAATATGGCAAAAGAAAAAGGGGTCAAAAATTCTGAAATGATCGAAAAGATGGAAAACGAGGTGACCACTAAGCAGCTCGACCACACCGCCATAAAAGCATTAATAGATGCTGTTGTACAAGAAGCTGATTGTGATGATGCTGTCATGGATGACTCTGGTTTAAAGGGCGAGGATAGTTTTGACGGTGATGAAGACGATGAGAAACACAGCGAAAACGGCGACAACTACGAGAGGGAGGATAGTATTGGAGAGACTGAGAACGACAGGCAGGACGGCGAATACAGCGTTGGTGGTAGTGACTCTGATGACGAGGCTAGCGATGATAGTAGCGACTTGGATAACGAAGCTAGCGATGTCAGCGTTGGTGGTAGCGACTTAGTTAAAGAAGCCAGTGATGGTAGTAACGATCTGGATGTCGACGAAGCGAGCTTGCTTTTGAACTGAAACTACACCATTCACCTTTCATATCGGCATTAACATGCGCCAAGGAGTTGTCAACAAATCTAAGTTATTTTCCCTGGAGCAGTTTCTAACACAGTGAGTAAAAAACCGTTCCAATATCTCAAATTATTTTATAATTAAGTAAGGATAAAAAGACTTCACCATTGTATATCTCCTATTTCAGTCCGCAAAAAATGTGTTGTACGTAGGCAACCCGCACTAGATAGAAAGAGAAAACTGTTCATAGTAATCCTTTATATGACCATTTGTCACTAAATTGTGCTTCTCAAAAAATAGTATGCGACGAAACAGAACCCGTGCTCATCTGAGCAGACATCACGGCATATAAAGTTGATAACAACGTGATGATGAACTGATGATTACAGATAGAATGAGCATATTGTTGACATTGGCTAACATAGTATTATAGTAGGACACAAGTATGTATGATTGAGCAGTTTTGAAAGCTAAGTACGTTTTTGTTAATCGTACTGATAATTTGTTTTTCTTGGCCCATGCCAACGTTGTCCATCTTTTCTCAGTCGCGTATGAAGTGAAGCATTGTAAAATCACATTTAATAATAGGTAATAGTTATGTAAAATCACAGCTCATGGATTCTTAGCAAATAAAGCTTCATGGGGAAGAAAACTACCCATTTTGTGTTGACAGAGATCTAGCCTGTGTGGCAAGCGTAGAAATGAGAGGGAGAAGCGACGTTTGACCCGACTGCGAAGCTCGATCGCCTCAATTCTCCACTGCTTACCCTTTCTACGCCCACCACGTAAGCCGACCTCAAGTTGTGTCACTTTGGATAGCCATGTGTCCAGGCCAGCGGGTGGAAGTTGACTGTATTTCCTATCTTACGTTTCGGCTGTGTTTTATTGTCGATCAAAATCGTGCAGCGTTATAAACGGTGATATTTCTGCTTTCCACCGTCTTGCCTCTTTTTAGTACCCGATCTCCGTACCTAAAGCAGTTTTATCCTCTCTCCAGTTTTCACTCGCCAAATTATTTTCAAGATGTCTACTCCCATTCTCGTCCCCATAGCCCTTTTCGCTTCTCTTAGCCGGCGGCACCTTGGCACGAGAAACGAAGGGCTCTGGAGACAATGGATTTCCAGTCCTGGATTCTGGGGCTTCCGTTCTTCATGTATGCAGTCATGATATTTCTAAATACCGTATGGAAGAGTCATGGCGTTTAATATGTACTTCCGCTCAAGATTTCGTTGTTTCAAACAGCCAATAAAAAAAAATCGAATTAATTAAAAAATCCTTGGTGCCCAGGGCCCTTCGTTTCTGGTGCCAAGGTGCCGCAGGCTGAGAGAATCGAAAAGGACTATGGGGAAGAGCCCGGTGGTTTCATTCATCAGCACAGAAACCTCACACATCTGAATCCACAATGCAACCGGTAGTAGGAATCTGTCGTCCACAGTACAACCGGTAGGAATCTGTCGTCCACAGCAGTACAACCGGTAGGAATCTGTCGTCCACAGTACAACCGATAGGAATCTGTCGTCCACAGCAGTACAACCGGTAGGAATCTGTCGTCCACAGCAGTACAACCGGTAGGAATCTGTCGTCCACAGTACACAGTACAACCGGTAGGAATCTGTCGTCCACAGTACAACCGGTAGGAATCCGTCTCATCCATAAGGGGGGGTCGGATTATAAATGGAACGTCCCAACGCACGGTGAGAGTATTTGATTGAAAACAAAGCGCGCTTTTCACTATTCTTTGTCTTCATTATAAACATTTCGGTCATTTCGGTAAAGGCGGGCATTATTTCAGAAAACATACGCTGCGAAATCTCGGCAAACGTTTTCTTTAATGATTCGGTATTTGAATCTATGTTACTATTTTTCTTGCTGGGGAAATAGTGACAACGATTTATCAGTGCGTTACTTTTCTTCACAACGTGCTTGGATAATCATTTTATAGTCTTTGCGGCTGCCCTCCAATCTCTGTACGTCCTCAGAAGAAAAACATTTTCGGGATGTATTTTCCCTTTTCCTGCCTGATTCGCCTTCAACTGATTTTTTCGTCGTTCGACGCCTTTTTAGCCCGCAAAACGTTTGTTCCGTCTAACGGGGAAATCCTCGTCCGACATGTCCGACGCATCTTCGCTACAGGATTTTTCTAAAATATTCTCACTTCCATCATCGGAATCACTTGTACAATCCTCGTATCCAGAGTCACTATCCAAAAAGTTCTCCTCAAGGGCTTGCCTTAGATTTGGAATTGTCACTGATGACAAAAACTGGATTTCTTCATCTCCGAACGAAGGTAATTTCCGACGCCATTTTGTTTGTTTTTTCTTTGCGCGGCATCCTCGCAACATACACGCGTGTTTCACGCGCGCGATGGCGCAATTTTTTCTAAAAATAGCACATTTGTCTTTTTCGATGGGGCCAGCCCCATCACTGAAAATGGTATTCAGTTACGGTCTCCGTCCCCGATTATGGCTCCTGCTTCAAAGGCAAAACCAGATAGCTAAAATGTTACTGAGGGCTGAAAGCAATAAAATCGATCTGTTTCAAAGTTCGCTGGTTGAAAGAACTCGGTATGAAGTTGGAATGTGCCAATCGAGTACGGGCATAATTTTGGAAAAACAAGTAAAGATTGTTTCCATGCATTGGTTTTTGAACTTAACGTAGGACGGTGCCTCCCATTTAGAAGAAATCAACTTGTCAGTGTTGTATTTCTTAATACGTGCTCAAACAGAATGCATAGCAATCCTACTCGTAAAGACTTCCGCTAATTAATTTTCGCTTTTATACTTACTTTCATGACTGAAAAAATGAAGGTATACGTAAATTGTGTTGTAGTCACCTAATTTTCATACCCAAGTTCGTCAGATTTATACCTGAGAGTTAGCGACCTGCAACCCCACAAAACTGACGATAAAAGTAAAAATAGCCGGAATGTGAACTTGTAGGACTTCTAGATTGAAAAGAAAATGAGTGCGACTTTGTCGAAAGCGATATTTACGGTTAATGAGCTAAGGGTGGTACGTACCTTACTCGATTTCGTTGTCTTTATCAGTTGTTGAAACCAATGTTGTATGTCCTCTGAGGCGTGGGAACTAAATGAACTCCAAACACTAAATGGTAAACTTTCATATATTGGCGAGAGTTGAAAGAAGTCGAGTCACATGTGGCTCACGGCATTCTGGAGATCAGATGACGAATTCGGATGAAATTCCGCGAGTCTACTAAAATCAGAGTACCCGAAGTCATTTTGAGTTAATGTGGGTTTAAACAGGAAGTAATCAAAATTAAAACTTGATATTAGGGGTCCTGCGAAACGGTATAATACTTACCTTACTGTATTTCACTGTTCTAATGAGTAGTTAAAACCAACGTGACGTTGTTATGTCCTGTCAGCGTAAGATCCATATTATCTCTAAACATTGAGTGGTAATCTTTCGTACATTGGCGAGCGTTTAGAGTGATCGTGTCGAATATGTGATTCTAGAGTTCAGATGACGAACTCAAACTAAATTCATGCGAGCACAGAGTACCAAGTCATTTTGAATTCACGTGCGTCTACTGAGTTTAAATTAGCAAATGACATCGGAGGCCCTCTTAGGGGATTTATAGGAATAAAGTGTAGTGATTTGCGAAATTGTCGACTTATTCTCAAGGAAAAAAGCATGGTTTGTAATTTAAAGTATTTTAGGTCCAAGGTATAATAATAAGCCTCAAACTAATGGGGCTAATAGATAATCTATCAGCCCCAATGTCCTCCCTCCCTCCCTCCACTGACCAACGCTAAGGGGGTCTGGTCTGATTACTGTTGCTGATAATTATAAGGATTGTGCTGAAAATATGGACTTCTGCCGCTCTTTTTCCGCAATGAACGCCAAATTTGAGATTCTTTTTTTTTTCTTGAAAAAGGAAGGGAAAAGGAATTAATACTATTGGGTTTAAAAAGGATGTGGTCAAAATGGCTTCATATCAGCGGTCCTGCGAAACGGAGTAATACTTACCTTACCGTATTTCACTGTCCTAATGAGTAGTTAAAACTAACGTGACTTTGTTATGTCCTGTCAGCGTAAGAGCCGTATGATCTCTAAACACTGAATGGTAATCTTTCATACATTGGCGAGAGTGATCGAGTCGAATATGTGATTCTAGAGTTCAGATGGAAAAACAAGTAAAGATTGTTTCCATGCATTGGTTTTTGAACTTAACGTAGGACGGTGCCTCCCATTTAGAAGAAATCAACTTGTCAGTGTTGTATTTCTTAATACGTGCTCAAACAGAATGCATAGCAATCCTACTCGTAAAGACTTCCGCTAATTAATTTTCGCTTTTATACTTACTTTCATGACTGAAAAAATGAAGGTATACGTAAATTGTGTTGTAGTCACCTAATTTTCATACCCAAGTTCGTCAGATTTATACCTGAGAGTTAGCGACCTGCAACCCCACAAAACTGACGATAAAAGTAAAAATAGCCGGAATGTGAACTTGTAGGACTTCTAGATTGAAAAGAAAATGAGTGCGACTTTGTCGAAAGCGATATTTACGGTTAATGAGCTAAGGGTGGTACGTACCTTACTCGATTTCGTTGTCTTTATCAGTTGTTGAAACCAATGTTGTATGTCCTCTGAGGCGTGGGAACTAAATGAACTCCAAACACTAAATGGTAAACTTTCATATATTGGCGAGAGTTGAAAGAAGTCGAGTCACATGTGGCTCACGGCATTCTGGAGATCAGATGACGAATTCGGATGAAATTTCGCGAGTCTACTAAAATCAGAGTACCCGAAGTCATTTTGAGTTAATGTGGGTTTAAACAGGAAGTAATCAAAATTAAAACTTGATATTAGGGGTCCTGCGAAACGGTATAATACTTACCTTACTGTATTTCACTGTTCTAATGAGTAGTTAAAACCAACGTGACGTTGTTATGTCCTGTCAGCGTAAGATCCATATTATCTCTAAACATTGAGTGGTAATCTTTCGTACATTGGCGAGCGTTTAGAGTGATCGTGTCGAATATGTGATTCTAGAGTTCAGATGACGAACTCAAACTAAATTCATGCGAGCACAGAGTACCAAGTCATTTTGAATTCACGTGCGTCTACTGAGTTTAAATTAGCAAATGACATCGGAGGCCCTCTTAGGGGATTTATAGGAATAAAGTGTAGTGATTTGCGAAATTGTCGACTTATTCTCAAGGAAAAAAGCATGGTTTGTAATTTAAAGTATTTTAGGTCCAAGGTATAATAATAAGCCTCAAACTAATGGGGCTAATAGATAATCTATCAGCCCCAATGTCCTCCCTCCCTCCCTCCACTGACCAACGCTAAGGGGGTCTGGTCTGATTACTGTTGCTGATAATTATAAGGATTGTGCTGAAAATATGGACTTCTGCCGCTCTTTTTCCGCAATGAACGCCAAATTTGAGATTCTTTTTTTTTTCTTGAAAAAGGAAGGGAAAAGGAATTAATACTATTGGGTTTAAAAAGGATGTGGTCAAAATGGCTTCATATCAGCGGTCCTGCGAAACGGAGTAATACTTACCTTACCGTATTTCACTGTCCTAATGAGTAGTTAAAACTAACGTGACTTTGTTATGTCCTGTCAGCGTAAGAGCCATATGATCTCTAAACACTGAATGGTAATCTTTCATACATTGGCGAGAGTGATCGAGTCGAATATGTGATTCTAGAGTTCAGATGGAAAAACAAGTAAAGATTGTTTCCATGCATTGGTTTTTGAACTTAACGTAGGACGGTGCCTCCCATTTAGAAGAAATCAACTTGTCAGTGTTGTATTTCTTAATACGTGCTCAAACAGAATGCATAGCAATCCTACTCGTAAAGACTTCCGCTAATTAATTTTCGCTTTTATACTTACTTTCATGACTGAAAAAATGAAGGTATACGTAAATTGTGTTGTAGTCACCTAATTTTCATACCCAAGTTCGTCAGATTTATACCTGAGAGTTAGCGACCTGCAACCCCACAAAACTGACGATAAAAGTAAAAATAGCCGGAATGTGAACTTGTAGGACTTCTAGATTGAAAAGAAAATGAGTGCGACTTTGTCGAAAGCGATATTTACGGTTAATGAGCTAAGGGTGGTACGTACCTTACTCGATTTCGTTGTCTTTATCAGTTGTTGAAACCAATGTTGTATGTCCTCTGAGGCGTGGGAACTAAATGAACTCCAAACACTAAATGGTAAACTTTCATATATTGGCGAGAGTTGAAAGAAGTCGAGTCACATGTGGCTCACGGCATTCTGGAGATCAGATGACGAATTCGGATGAAATTCCGCGAGTCTACTAAAATCAGAGTACCCGAAGTCATTTTGAGTTAATGTGGGTTTAAACAGGAAGTAATCAAAATTAAAACTTGATATTAGGGGTCCTGCGAAACGGTATAATACTTACCTTACTGTATTTCACTGTTCTAATGAGTAGTTAAAACCAACGTGACGTTGTTATGTCCTGTCAGCGTAAGATCCATATTATCTCTAAACATTGAGTGGTAATCTTTCGTACATTGGCGAGCGTTTAGAGTGATCGTGTCGAATATGTGATTCTAGAGTTCAGATGACGAACTCAAACTAAATTCATGCGAGCACAGAGTACCAAGTCATTTTGAATTCACGTGCGTCTACTGAGTTTAAATTAGCAAATGACATCGGAGGCCCTCTTAGGGGATTTATAGGAATAAAGTGTAGTGATTTGCGAAATTGTCGACTTATTCTCAAGGAAAAAAGCATGGTTTGTAATTTAAAGTATTTTAGGTCCAAGGTATAATAATAAGCCTCAAACTAATGGGGCTAATAGATAATCTATCAGCCCCAATGTCCTCCCTCCCTCCCTCCACTGACCAACGCTAAGGGGGTCTGGTCTGATTACTGTTGCTGATAATTATAAGGATTGTGCTGAAAATATGGACTTCTGCCGCTCTTTTTCCGCAATGAACGCCAAATTTGAGATTCTTTTTTTTTTCTTGAAAAAGGAAGGGAAAAGGAATTAATACTATTGGGTTTAAAAAGGATGTGGTCAAAATGGCTTCATATCAGCGGTCCTGCGAAACGGAGTAATACTTACCTTACCGTATTTCACTGTCCTAATGAGTAGTTAAAACTAACGTGACTTTGTTATGTCCTGTCAGCGTAAGAGCCATATGATCTCTAAACACTGAATGGTAATCTTTCATACATTGGCGAGAGTGATCGAGTCGAATATGTGATTCTAGAGTTCAGATGGAAAAACAAGTAAAGATTGTTTCCATGCATTGGTTTTTGAACTTAACGTAGGACGGTGCCTCCCATTTAGAAGAAATCAACTTGTCAGTGTTGTATTTCTTAATACGTGCTCAAACAGAATGCATAGCAATCCTACTCGTAAAGACTTCCGCTAATTAATTTTCGCTTTTATACTTACTTTCATGACTGAAAAAATGAAGGTATACGTAAATTGTGTTGTAGTCACCTAATTTTCATACCCAAGTTCGTCAGATTTATACCTGAGAGTTAGCGACCTGCAACCCCACAAAACTGACGATAAAAGTAAAAATAGCCGGAATGTGAACTTGTAGGACTTCTAGATTGAAAAGAAAATGAGTGCGACTTTGTCGAAAGCGATATTTACGGTTAATGAGCTAAGGGTGGTACGTACCTTACTCGATTTCGTTGTCTTTATCAGTTGTTGAAACCAATGTTGTATGTCCTCTGAGGCGTGGGAACTAAATGAACTCCAAACACTAAATGGTAAACTTTCATATATTGGCGAGAGTTGAAAGAAGTCGAGTCACATGTGGCTCACGGCATTCTGGAGATCAGATGACGAATTCGGATGAAATTCCGCGAGTCTACTAAAATCAGAGTACCCGAAGTCATTTTGAGTTAATGTGGGTTTAAACAGGAAGTAATCAAAATTAAAACTTGATATTAGGGGTCCTGCGAAACGGTATAATACTTACCTTACTGTATTTCACTGTTCTAATGAGTAGTTAAAACCAACGTGACGTTGTTATGTCCTGTCAGCGTAAGATCCATATTATCTCTAAACATTGAGTGGTAATCTTTCGTACATTGGCGAGCGTTTAGAGTGATCGTGTCGAATATGTGATTCTAGAGTTCAGATGACGAACTCAAACTAAATTCATGCGAGCACAGAGTACCAAGTCATTTTGAATTCACGTGCGTCTACTGAGTTTAAATTAGCAAATGACATCGGAGGCCCTCTTAGGGGATTTATAGGAATAAAGTGTAGTGATTTGCGAAATTGTCGACTTATTCTCAAGGAAAAAAGCATGGTTTGTAATTTAAAGTATTTTAGGTCCAAGGTATAATAATAAGCCTCAAACTAATGGGGCTAATAGATAATCTATCAGCCCCAATGTCCTCCCTCCCTCCCTCCACTGACCAACGCTAAGGGGGTCTGGTCTGATTACTGTTGCTGATAATTATAAGGATTGTGCTGAAAATATGGACTTCTGCCGCTCTTTTTCCGCAATGAACGCCAAATTTGAGATTCTTTTTTTTTTCTTGAAAAAGGAAGGGAAAAGGAATTAATACTATTGGGTTTAAAAAGGATGTGGTCAAAATGGCTTCATATCAGCGGTCCTGCGAAACGGAGTAATACTTACCTTACCGTATTTCACTGTCCTAATGAGTAGTTAAAACTAACGTGACTTTGTTATGTCCTGTCAGCGTAAGAGCCATATGATCTCTAAACACTGAATGGTAATCTTTCATACATTGGCGAGAGTGATCGAGTCGAATATGTGATTCTAGAGTTCAGATGGAAAAACAAGTAAAGATTGTTTCCATGCATTGGTTTTTGAACTTAACGTAGGACGGTGCCTCCCATTTAGAAGAAATCAACTTGTCAGTGTTGTATTTCTTAATACGTGCTCAAACAGAATGCATAGCAATCCTACTCGTAAAGACTTCCGCTAATTAATTTTCGCTTTTATACTTACTTTCATGACTGAAAAAATGAAGGTATACGTAAATTGTGTTGTAGTCACCTAATTTTCATACCCAAGTTCGTCAGATTTATACCTGAGAGTTAGCGACCTGCAACCCCACAAAACTGACGATAAAAGTAAAAATAGCCGGAATGTGAACTTGTAGGACTTCTAGATTGAAAAGAAAATGAGTGCGACTTTGTCGAAAGCGATATTTACGGTTAATGAGCTAAGGGTGGTACGTACCTTACTCGATTTCGTTGTCTTTATCAGTTGTTGAAACCAATGTTGTATGTCCTCTGAGGCGTGGGAACTAAATGAACTCCAAACACTAAATGGTAAACTTTCATATATTGGCGAGAGTTGAAAGAAGTCGAGTCACATGTGGCTCACGGCATTCTGGAGATCAGATGACGAATTCGGATGAAATTCCGCGAGTCTACTAAAATCAGAGTACCCGAAGTCATTTTGAGTTAATGTGGGTTTAAACAGGAAGTAATCAAAATTAAAACTTGATATTAGGGGTCCTGCGAAACGGTATAATACTTACCTTACTGTATTTCACTGTTCTAATGAGTAGTTAAAACCAACGTGACGTTGTTATGTCCTGTCAGCGTAAGATCCATATTATCTCTAAACATTGAGTGGTAATCTTTCGTACATTGGCGAGCGTTTAGAGTGATCGTGTCGAATATGTGATTCTAGAGTTCAGATGACGAACTCAAACTAAATTCATGCGAGCACAGAGTACCAAGTCATTTTGAATTCACGTGCGTCTACTGAGTTTAAATTAGCAAATGACATCGGAGGCCCTCTTAGGGGATTTATAGGAATAAAGTGTAGTGATTTGCGAAATTGTCGACTTATTCTCAAGGAAAAAAGCATGGTTTGTAATTTAAAGTATTTTAGGTCCAAGGTATAATAATAAGCCTCAAACTAATGGGGCTAATAGATAATCTATCAGCCCCAATGTCCTCCCTCCCTCCCTCCACTGACCAACGCTAAGGGGGTCTGGTCTGATTACTGTTGCTGATAATTATAAGGATTGTGCTGAAAATATGGACTTCTGCCGCTCTTTTTCCGCAATGAACGCCAAATTTGAGATTCTTTTTTTTTTCTTGAAAAAGGAAGGGAAAAGGAATTAATACTATTGGGTTTAAAAAGGATGTGGTCAAAATGGCTTCATATCAGCGGTCCTGCGAAACGGAGTAATACTTACCTTACCGTATTTCACTGTCCTAATGAGTAGTTAAAACTAACGTGACTTTGTTATGTCCTGTCAGCGTAAGAGCCATATGATCTCTAAACACTGAATGGTAATCTTTCATACATTGGCGAGAGTGATCGAGTCGAATATGTGATTCTAGAGTTCAGATGGAAAAACAAGTAAAGATTGTTTCCATGCATTGGTTTTTGAACTTAACGTAGGACGGTGCCTCCCATTTAGAAGAAATCAACTTGTCAGTGTTGTATTTCTTAATACGTGCTCAAACAGAATGCATAGCAATCCTACTCGTAAAGACTTCCGCTAATTAATTTTCGCTTTTATACTTACTTTCATGACTGAAAAAATGAAGGTATACGTAAATTGTGTTGTAGTCACCTAATTTTCATACCCAAGTTCGTCAGATTTATACCTGAGAGTTAGCGACCTGCAACCCCACAAAACTGACGATAAAAGTAAAAATAGCCGGAATGTGAACTTGTAGGACTTCTAGATTGAAAAGAAAATGAGTGCGACTTTGTCGAAAGCGATATTTACGGTTAATGAGCTAAGGGTGGTACGTACCTTACTCGATTTCGTTGTCTTTATCAGTTGTTGAAACCAATGTTGTATGTCCTCTGAGGCGTGGGAACTAAATGAACTCCAAACACTAAATGGTAAACTTTCATATATTGGCGAGAGTTGAAAGAAGTCGAGTCACATGTGGCTCACGGCATTCTGGAGATCAGATGACGAATTCGGATGAAATTCCGCGAGTCTACTAAAATCAGAGTACCCGAAGTCATTTTGAGTTAATGTGGGTTTAAACAGGAAGTAATCAAAATTAAAACTTGATATTAGGGGTCCTGCGAAACGGTATAATACTTACCTTACTGTATTTCACTGTTCTAATGAGTAGTTAAAACCAACGTGACGTTGTTATGTCCTGTCAGCGTAAGATCCATATTATCTCTAAACATTGAGTGGTAATCTTTCGTACATTGGCGAGCGTTTAGAGTGATCGTGTCGAATATGTGATTCTAGAGTTCAGATGACGAACTCAAACTAAATTCATGCGAGCACAGAGTACCAAGTCATTTTGAATTCACGTGCGTCTACTGAGTTTAAATTAGCAAATGACATCGGAGGCCCTCTTAGGGGATTTATAGGAATAAAGTGTAGTGATTTGCGAAATTGTCGACTTATTCTCAAGGAAAAAAGCATGGTTTGTAATTTAAAGTATTTTAGGTCCAAGGTATAATAATAAGCCTCAAACTAATGGGGCTAATAGATAATCTATCAGCCCCAATGTCCTCCCTCCCTCCCTCCACTGACCAACGCTAAGGGGGTCTGGTCTGATTACTGTTGCTGATAATTATAAGGATTGTGCTGAAAATATGGACTTCTGCCGCTCTTTTTCCGCAATGAACGCCAAATTTGAGATTCTTTTTTTTTTCTTGAAAAAGGAAGGGAAAAGGAATTAATACTATTGGGTTTAAAAAGGATGTGGTCAAAATGGCTTCATATCAGCGGTCCTGCGAAACGGAGTAATACTTACCTTACCGTATTTCACTGTCCTAATGAGTAGTTAAAACTAACGTGACTTTGTTATGTCCTGTCAGCGTAAGAGCCATATGATCTCTAAACACTGAATGGTAATCTTTCATACATTGGCGAGAGTGATCGAGTCGAATATGTGATTCTAGAGTTCAGATGGAAAAACAAGTAAAGATTGTTTCCATGCATTGGTTTTTGAACTTAACGTAGGACGGTGCCTCCCATTTAGAAGAAATCAACTTGTCAGTGTTGTATTTCTTAATACGTGCTCAAACAGAATGCATAGCAATCCTACTCGTAAAGACTTCCGCTAATTAATTTTCGCTTTTATACTTACTTTCATGACTGAAAAAATGAAGGTATACGTAAATTGTGTTGTAGTCACCTAATTTTCATACCCAAGTTCGTCAGATTTATACCTGAGAGTTAGCGACCTGCAACCCCACAAAACTGACGATAAAAGTAAAAATAGCCGGAATGTGAACTTGTAGGACTTCTAGATTGAAAAGAAAATGAGTGCGACTTTGTCGAAAGCGATATTTACGGTTAATGAGCTAAGGGTGGTACGTACCTTACTCGATTTCGTTGTCTTTATCAGTTGTTAAAACCAATGTTGTATGTCCTCTGAGGCGTGGGAACTAAATGAACTCCAAACACTAAATGGTAAACTTTCATATATTGGCGAGAGTTGAAAGAAGTCGAGTCACATGTGGCTCACGGCATTCTGGAGATCAGATGACGAATTCGGATGAAATTCCGCGAGTCTACTAAAATCAGAGTACCCGAAGTCATTTTGAGTTAATGTGGGTTTAAACAGGAAGTAATCAAAATTAAAACTTGATATTAGGGGTCCTGCGAAACGGTATAATACTTACCTTACTGTATTTCACTGTTCTAATGAGTAGTTAAAACCAACGTGACGTTGTTATGTCCTGTCAGCGTAAGATCCATATTATCTCTAAACATTGAGTGGTAATCTTTCGTACATTGGCGAGCGTTTAGAGTGATCGTGTCGAATATGTGATTCTAGAGTTCAGATGACGAACTCAAACTAAATTCATGCGAGCACAGAGTACCAAGTCATTTTGAATTCACGTGCGTCTACTGAGTTTAAATTAGCAAATGACATCGGAGGCCCTCTTAGGGGATTTATAGGAATAAAGTGTAGTGATTTGCGAAATTGTCGACTTATTCTCAAGGAAAAAAGCATGGTTTGTAATTTAAAGTATTTTAGGTCCAAGGTATAATAATAAGCCTCAAACTAATGGGGCTAATAGATAATCTATCAGCCCCAATGTCCTCCCTCCCTCCCTCCACTGACCAACGCTAAGGGGGTCTGGTCTGATTACTGTTGCTGATAATTATAAGGATTGTGCTGAAAATATGGACTTCTGCCGCTCTTTTTCCGCAATGAACGCCAAATTTGAGATTCTTTTTTTTTCTTGAAAAAGGAAGGGAAAAGGAATTAATACTATTGGGTTTAAAAAGGATGTGGTCAAAATGGCTTCATATCAGCGGTCCTGCGAAACGGAGTAATACTTACCTTACCGTATTTCACTGTCCTAATGAGTAGTTAAAACTAACGTGACTTTGTTATGTCCTGTCAGCGTAAGAGCCATATGATCTCTAAACACTGAATGGTAATCTTTCATACATTGGCGAGAGTGATCGAGTCGAATATGTGATTCTAGAGTTCAGATGGCGAACTCAAATTAAATTCATGACAGAGTACCAAGTCATTTTGAATTCACGTGAGTCTATTGAGTTTAAATTAGCAAATGATATCGGAGGCTCTCTTAGGATATTTATAGGGATAAGGCGTGCTGATTTGCGAAATCGTTGAATTGTTCTCAGGGAAAATAACATGGTTTGTAATTTGAAGCATTTTAGGTCCGAGGGATAATAAGCCTCAAAAAACGGGGCTAACGGACCTTTACCACACGGCGCCATGTTGAGTCCCAGAAGAATAAAAAGCTTTGCTTTTCCACGTCTAAACTAGCGTGATTCTCAGACGTCCGAGGTCGTTCGCGGCCAGCCCCTTCGCTTCTCTCCGGGAGAGGGAGAGAAGCGAAGGGGCCGGCCGCGAACGACCTTGGACGTCTGAGAAACAGGCTACGTCTAAATTTGTTCTCAAGTTTTTTACTGCAAGGTTGACGAGGAAAATGTTTTGCTTTTATGCTAAATGGTAGCCGCGTGAAATTTTTCGTTAGATAATCTATCAACCCCAAAATCCCCCTCCCTCTCTCCACTGACCAACACTAAGGGGGTCTGATCTGATTACTGTTGCTGATAATTATGAGGATTGTGCTGAAAATATGGGCTTCTGCTGCTCTTTTTCCACCATGAACGCCAAATTTGAGATTATGTTTTTAAAAAAGGAAGGGAAAAAGAAATTAAAGGATTTTGTATTTCAATCAATAGAACCCTGCCAAAGTTTCGCCGAATTCAGTCACCACTTATTAAAATTTAGGGCATCTGGCAAGTAAATGCATAACTGATTACATCGCAACACACAGTGAGGTGGATTCAGCTTCAATTTTTACGTCGTAACAGAGAGGGTCATTTTCAACGCACCAAGGTCAATAAAAAAACTAATTTCCACCAGGGCACATCTCATGACATTGTCGTCTGTGTGAAAGGAGCTCCAAAATGAAAAACCTATGCACATTTTTATAACATCGCAAATTTTTAGCCCTGAAGTTAACAAAGATATAGTAGCAAGAGTGGTATTATTCAGAATAGCACACCTTTTACGCTTTCTAAAATAAATTGTATAATTGCACTTTTTTTAAGTTTGCCATGCTTGGAGACGTTCTCTCCCTTGTGGCCACGCATTTCACATTTGACATAGCACACATCCTTGTTTACGAAACTGACTTCCCTGCTTACGGCATGCAGGGCCGTAGCCAGCAAAAAAATTATGACTGAGGCAATGTCCATGGCTAAATTCTCTTTCTACGTATTTAGGGTGTTAATGGGGCATTCTTGTCAATTTTTTAGGAAATAGGATAAGATTTAAAGAGAGAAATAGAAGAGGGATAAAATTTTTGTACACATAGGTGTCCATCCATTGACTGTCAACTTTCAATTTGAATTTTAACTCACCTTTATTTTTAATCAATTTTCAATTTCTTAAAATTCATCAATTCCCTCCCCCGCCCTCCCCCATTTTTTCTTTACGTTCACTTTAAAACTTGCCAAAAATTTCTTAGAGATTTATGGGAGCAAGCACTATGACCCTATTGAAGCGTTTTTAGATTGAATGAAATTTCATGGAGATAATTAAGAAAAAGGGCTAAAACGTTGGAAAAACAGGGCATCTGACCAGAATGCCCCCTTAAACCAAAAAAATGACTGAGGCAAGTGCCTCAGTTTGCCTCATACTGGCTGCGGCCCTGGCATGGATGAGTGATAGATGGTTAAAACGAAATGAGTTAACCAATTAAGGTCCTCTTTTTGTTCCTGGTTTGTTTTAATTTGTTTTATTTTATTTGATTCGATTTCTCTACCCCCCCCCTCTCTCTCTCTCTGTTGACTAGATTTTATTATCTGTACATATTTTTAGTGTAGTTTCTGTTTCAATACGGCTTTCATGTAAAGAAGTTTTGTAAACTTATGAAATCACTGTATTCAATCTCTCTCTGTCCCTTTATTGTTTCGCTGTGTATCTGTCTGCCTATCTGCCTGTCTGCCTGTCTTGGATGGCTGGATGGATTTATGGAAAACTTCAGTTACTACCTACTGTTGTTTTCTCAAAAAATTCTACAAAGCTGAGCTCGTTATACCTAAACGGCATGCATTAATTAGTTACAATGTTACTGTTACTATACACAAGAACAGAACAAATGTAAGTAACACACCAGTAAAAGAAATAATCTCATTGAAGTTTGTAAAATGCTTGTCCAGTTAGTGTGCAACTTAACTTTTTTCTTTAAAAATTCCATGGAAGTTTCCTCCTTAAGACTGGAGAGAAGAGCATTCCAGCCTTTGATTTCTGAAAATTCGAAACTACTCCTATAATGGTGTCCTCTGGTTTTTGAAAGTTCAAGACTTTGAAGGTTTTTTTTTTTTTGGAAAATCTGGTACTTATGATCATTTAGGTTTTTGTTAAAAGTGAACATAGACTTGTGTTGTTGTCTCATTTCTCTGAGCGGCCTAACCAGCCAAGTTGACTAAAGATGTCGGCCGAGCGTCTAGAGTACGATGCACCCGAAATGACCTCGCTTGCTGACCGATTTTGGGCCCACACGGGTAAACGTTAAACACCAAACTCTAAGTCGAAATAGAAGGATGGTTGAATAGACTAGTCTGTATAATCAATTGGTAGTAAATAATTAATTAAAAGTAATATTTTAGGTGTATTGGGTGTAAGTATCACAAATGAATTGTATATGGCGAAGGCAGCAAATGCCATGCGCACCATGACTACAGGCTGTACGTGGTCGATAAGCTGTGTCATTAAAAATCGACCTCTAGCTGTATGCTATATTAACAACATAGTTAAAATTTCCACAAGAAATTAAAGAAGCACTTCGAAGCACCGTTGGGGACTCAGATTTTTTCTTTGTCCCACGCTCGCGACATGCTGAATATTCCATCTTTTCTTATTTCTTCTCCAAGCTTAAAATTCGCCATCTTTCTTTATTTATCACCTATAGGGCACTTCGACATTGCTGATCCTAGCAGTATGCAGGACGCGTGTCACAACGAACTCAGTAAATATGACTTATGCTCGCCACGAGTCTCCCAGTAGCTCAGTGGTTAGAGCGTCCGACCGGTGTACGGAAGGTCATGGGTTCGATTCCCGTCGGGGACTCAGATTTTTTCTTTGTCCCACGCTCGCGACATGCTGAATATTCCATCTTTTCTTAAAGAGACACTTGTCAGTCGTGTTGTAACTTGAATAAAATTAGCGTTAAATAATAAAGCGCTTTCGTTAATGCTCTTTTGAGCGAGGAAAAATACGCCAAAATCGGTGATACCAACTTCGACAGAAAAAAAAAGCCATTTACTTGGAAAATTGTAAAAATGACGATTTTTTAAAGCATATTTTACTATGCCTTGTGTTGCCTTAGGAACGAGGTGAATTTGACAATAATATCGAATCAGTGCAGGAACCAATTCTAGTATGAAATGTCAGCCTTCTCCTCCCCAGCGTCCCCAGTGGGTTGGAGGGAGGAGACAGCTGACATTACAGACTGCAAAAGATCTAGCCGAGCTTTCACTTATATATTTAGTGACTGGCAGTGCGTATTAAAGTGGATTTCTTGGTATCAGTCAAGGGGACTTGGGAGTATAGTCCCAACACACACGGCCACACGAAGAGACTGGTCACGGGGACGTAGTTGCTAAAACAAGTCTCTTGACGGTTCGCACAAGGGGACTAATTGCAGTGTCAGTCCGATTTGGTTTTTGATTGGTTGTCTCCGGGACAGTTTTTTGGTTTTTTTTGGGGGGGGGGGGGGGCAAAAATGAGTATTTCACACAAAGAGCCTGTAATGGTCCTCGGGACTTTCGCTATTAGCCCCTTTCAAATCCGCGAATTAAAACAATTATAGCTTTTGCTCATTTGAATTAATAGGTTCAGCACATTTAAATTTCGACGTTTGACCCAGTCTAAAGACACGTATTTGATCCTCTCTCCTCTGCAGAAAGAAAAAAAGAGGGACGCGGGAGCCCTGGAGAGCCGAGAAAACGAGAGCACGGGGAACGATGGAAAGATGGAAAGTTTTTTTCCCTTTTCCCAGTTTTCGCGCTTTTTTACCCAGCGTGACTGTAGGAGGCTAGGCCTCTGCGGAGGAGAGATTATTTGATCTCAGGGTGTTCATAACTTTAAGCAAATGACTTGTAGTTACCGACGCTTAAACTATCTGAAGATCATTAACACGATTAAGACAACAGTGAAAAGTTTACAAACAAAATCGTATGGTTTATTGCATACATATATCTTGGAAATAAAGTCTGATACTAAATTACGCACAGTAACTCCATACTGGTAGTACCCTCCTAGCAGAGGTTTTTATCTTGCCGCTTCTTTTTCGTAGTCTTTTTATTACCGTTGTTGTTTTTTTTTTCGGTGGAAGAAAACAACAACGGTTAAGACAGCCGTAAAAAGACTACGAAAAAGAAGCGAGATAAAAAAACCTCTGCTCGCAGGGTATACTGATAGCTAGACTGACTTCCAAAGGAAATCAAAAACAGTAGTACCGCATTATTCTACACTCTGTTTCCTCTTGAAAAGCTTACTAGCCAAACTTTCACAATCTCACAGATTATTTGAGATTTTTTAGTTAACAGGCAGTTCAGTTTTATCAGATGGAGAGCATGTACTAGAAACTCACAAACTCTCAACCATCGCACTACGGATAATATTGTGTCATCTAGATGAACAAACGATTCAAACCAGACGGAGATTAGAAAAATACTACAACTGTTGCTGTGTTCGATTGACGACATATTTCAAAATTCAAACATATATCCGATCTACTTCAATCTTATTTTAACTAAAAAGTACGACAACTATTTTTGTTGACCGATTGATGATTTATTTCAAATTTCAAAGATAACTGTACATCCGATCTACTTTGAGCTTTTGTCTTACTAAAAACAACGCACTGAAACTATAATTTCTGTGATCGACTGATGCAATACTGAATCCCAGCATTCAAAGATAACTGTATATACGATCTACTTTCAGTAAAAACAAAAACTACAACTATTTTTGTGATTGACTGCCGGATGACCTATTCCAGAATTCAAAGATAACGGTGTATCCGATCTACTGTAAGCTTTATTTTTTCTTTTAGTAAAAAATCAGACTCCACAATTGAATACGGTTGTGCACCACTACGAACGTCTTTAATTTCGGATCACGGGAATGTTTTCACCACTTCTTTTACCAGATATATGTTTGAATGGAATGTGAGGGAATAGTATCAGTGATCACTCCGGCTTTTTTATCCGTAATACTTATGGTAGTATTGCTTGATTTTGTATTGAGTACCACCAAAACAGTGTGTGATTGCGGTGTCACAAAGCCAATGAACTCCAGCGATGTTTTGTTGGAAGAATGGACTTTGATTCTCCGTGATCCTGGAGGAACAAACTTGCTAAAATGGCCAAGATGATAGAACATAGGCTGCAAGGAAAAATACATTAATCAGAATCACCTCTTTAATCCTTAAAGCAACAATATCAACATCGATACTCTCCTCACTGTTCTCCATATTCTTCTTATGGTACTAGTTGGGAGAAATTAAAAGACTTTTTTTTTTGTTCAACGATCATCTCATTCTCATGATCTGAATTATTGTTTGATCAAGTAGTGATACTGTAAGGAGAAAATAGATGTTTGCAACCTCTTCAGTGCCAGAAGACGTGCTTAGTTCAAAGTTGAGGCCATAACTGGTTATTACTAGTTAGCATAGTCAAGCTTTGATAATCTGTGCACAGGGGGGGTCAGCAGTAAACAGTCTAGACTTGAGCACTACAAGTCGCTAGTCTTTTTCTCGGGGGTAAAAGAGATGTTCAGCTGATGATTGCAAAACGCGCTCTGTCAGTATTATCTGTAGCGCCGTGATCGATGTCCAGATGATCGCAGAACTCGCGCGCGGAATATCATGCGTGTTACGCGTGGTGTGATGATAGAAAACGTCCTCCATATAGTCAGAACGGAGTCAGAACATTAGCCACTTGGAGCAAATATATGAACAGTCAGTAATGACTGAAAAATGCCCATAACAGGTTTAACAGGGGTTTGTAATTTTAAAGACAAAATTAAATCCGAAGTTTTTACGCAATTATACAACAGGGACTATACTTGACGAACTTACAACGTTTAGAACAATTTAGTGAAATTGCACTGTCTGCAAATATGAGGAAAATGAACTCAGATACTGAAACGTTTTGATTAAAAAGAAATTAACCAGCCTCAAATGTTTATCAACAAGTTTGATGTATCTATTAAATAATATGCGCCGAAAATCAGTGTTTCCACATCTCTTCTCTAAAACATTTACGAGATTTTCTTTAATCAACTCAGTACATTACAAGAAGGAAGAAATAGTTTCATGATACAATCAACATGAGAAAACAATCGCACCTGTTTGTAGAACAATCCGTTTTCAGCATCAACAATAATCGGCGAATCCACAAAATTCTTCACCCAGTTTGGCCCTCCTTCCATGTTTAGTGCTAGATTCCAGTCCACCCATCCAGTAGACCAGTGTGACAAATTCTGAAATGCAATATTTGCATAAAGATGGAATAAGAAATCAGAAAAGAGAAACTGGAATTACCAATGTTCAGCTGCAGCAGGCTTGAGGGGAGGGGGGGATGGTAAACGCTATGCATTGGACATTAAATTTGGGAAGAATTTTTTTTCATGAGACTGCCCCCCCCCCCTCCCCCACCCAGCCAGAGGTCCATAATTTAAGGTCCGAGTCACTTGTTAGAGTGATTTGTATTCCTTTCATGCACATATTGGTGGTCAGTCACATTCCCAGGTGTACTGGTCTGGGGATGGCAAAACACAGATAACCAAAAGATTGTCCTGACTTGACATACCACCAGAAGGCTGACCAACTGTTTCCAAACTAATGTTTATCCCTCTAATTCAACCACTAATAATTTAACCAAGATATGTATACCACTAAATGCCTTAAGAATTTGCATCTATGTAGTCCTCAATTTTATGCTGAGCCACTGTACCTCAATAATGCTGTGACTGTAATTATTGCCTCTTGTCCACTCTCCAAGGTGAACTCCTCTCTCAGAGGGTGGGCCTTTAAACCCTGTACAGGCTTCCGTGTGCAGAATAAAGTGCCTGGGGAATCTACAGTAAAATAATGTAGTCAATGTGAGTGCAAATACAATTGACAATAGAAAAACCGACACTGAGAAAACTGTTTTATTATTAAATAACTGAGTTCATAGTATAACAGCTTATGCAAAGCAGAGTAAATTCATTAACATCTTTGAAAAAAATTGACTGGGGTGTTGTTTCCTTTTCCCACAGATTTAGACAAAACATCAATGTTTGGCACCCAATCATATGATCTAAATGAACATTGCTAGCAACTTACTGGCATTTATTTCTTCTTCAACTATTCTGTTGGGGTTGTTTATTTGAGGGGGATTGAGATTGGTAGATAGTAAAACTGCATGTTCAGTTTAAGTTTTAGAAGGGTGTGCCCCATTTGTCCAAAAAGGACAACCCCCTATATAGGTCAAATAAGAGAGCCCTTGACCCTTATGAGCCCTTCCTCCATCAAGGATTTTGTTAATTGATTGAACTTATGTATATGTCTATCAAATAAATAAAATAAATAAATAAAAAACTTTATTTACCCTGAAAGGCCAATCAGTGATCAGTAGATTACTGGTACAAACTGGCAATCAGCATTTACACACATATATATAATATATATATCGATATATATTAATAAATTACTTAAAAAATAGAACTACTCTTGGATTTATAACACTAAAAAAACGAGCTATTCTTAATGACCAAACTAACTTTCTATGAGCAGCTGTGAGTACTTGGGGTGATGTGTACTGCTCGTCGTACCAGTGAACAGCAATTCCTGAAATATATTTGGCAGTCTGATTATCACTGAGCATTGTATTGACCCATTTCCTTACATTGGGTCGATTATCATCTAGCATCATTAACTTGAGATCAGAATAACCAAACTTAGCCAATGTTGGTCCCAAATCCTTGTTTACGAAGTCTCTTTCCATCTCTGGCGTGAAACCCATACATTGGAAAGCATACCTGCAGACAATAAAGAAAGAATATTGTACGTGGAGTTCCAGAAAAAACAATACCACCCCATGGAAGGTCATCAGAAATTCCAAGGGGGAGGGGGCTTTAAAAGCAAAAATTTTTAGAAGCAAAGTTATAAGTATGAAGCTAAACTGGAATTTCTTGCGGGAGGGGGGGGATGCAAAACAAAAAACCTTCCGTGGGGGGAGTATGGATATTTTCTGGAACTACACATAACAAGATTATGAAAAAACTCCATTTGTATGTTCCATTGAGGAAGGCTTAAAAATATTGCATTTTGAAGCAAAATAAATAAACACTGAAGACATTTCATGCTATATCCTTATTAACAAGTTTTCCAATGGATTATGATTGTGGATCTAAACATTGTGTGGTTCCAGAAAATAACCATACTCCCAACCACAGAGGGTCATTGGAAATTCTGAGGGGGAGGGGTGTCTTAAAGGTCAAAATTTTTAAAGGAATATATGAGCCGAAACTGGAATTTCCGGAGGGGTGGGGGGCTCAAACCAAAAAAAACCTTCCATGGGGGGAGTATGGATATTTTCTGGAACAACACATTACTATTCAAATGAATATTGACAGACAATTTTAGCTGAAGTTTGATAACAAGCATTACACTTCATACCCTTTTATAAATCCTTCATTTGGTTCATTCTCAACTGTTAACCCCCACATCTTTACCCCGTTTTTCTTGTAAGCTTTAATGAACTTGACAAAATACAAAGCCCAAGCCTTATGGTACTTGTCGCCAGCTTCTCCCTTTAACTGTCCAGCCCCTTCCATCTTGCCGTTGGTCTTCATCCATGCAGGGGCTGCCCAGGGACTGCCAAAAAATCTTATGTTTCGTTTGCTCATCTTCATGGCAGACTTCATGATAGGAATCTTAAGTTTCAAATCTTCTGTGGTCAGACTGAAGTTCTGCATTTGAAAATCTTCTTCGTAGTCATCATAGGAATAAGTATGCGTGGAAAAATCACAGCTCGCCATGGGGATGCGTCCAATGGAGTACTCAATGCCATCTTGAGAGAAATAAGATGAAAGGAGTTTCTTTTGCAAAGTGGAACTGATGTTCAAGATGTTCAATCCAGCAGCATCTGAAAATTAAGAAAGAGTCAAGAAATTTGAGAAAGAAAATTATAATCAGGCCACTGATGCCTTAGGCCTCCAATGCAAATGTCCTTAGTGCTAGACACGCAATCCATTCCATTCCAAAGTTGCTAAAATGCTGTTAATTATGTGCCGATCAATTGGAAAGTTCAACATCCCCCCCCCCGGCAACCCCGGGCATTTTAACTTTTGAAGATTGGCTTGTTCATATTCCCTTCCCTCGGGGCGAAAAAGTCATTTAAATGCCCCACCAACTAGTACAGTAGTACTGAACTACTACTCCTCAAAGACAAATTTCGTCTTCAATCAAACACTTAACACCCTTTTAGGAGAGAGAAATGCGGTAATGATACCTTCAAACTTCTTTCAAAGACCCTTTTGAAAGAGTTATTCACTAACAAAGGCAAAATTCTATCTTGTAAATCCGTCAAACCCTGCAAAAACCGAAAAAACTCACGGGCATGTTACGTGAGAACAAGAGATAAATCTGGTCCAAATTCCCCACCCTTCCAACACAACGTTCAAATTCCCCCCTCCCCGGGCACGATGCACAGTCAAATGCCCGGGGTATGCCCGGGGGGTATGTTGAAGTTTCGAATTGATCGGCGGATTGCACCACACAAACAGAGGAAGGTAAGCCTGCATGTACATATATGTGCGTACAAAACCTGTGTTTACATCAATGCAAATGCAAGGCTTGTACTGTGAAAATTGCCTTGTCAGATTTATGTATAAAAATAACTTTGTATAGGCATATAAGCTTATAGCGATAACAATAGATAACACTAAACGTTTATTAGCAGAGCACATTTAACTTACCTGTAAATGCACCACCGAATCCCAATATCGTCTGAAATACCCTTCGGTGTCTCACGGTAAAAGCGACTTCAGCTTCAGCAACAGGCGATTTACTTCCATCCGAAGCCTTCTTGATCTTTCCAGTCCTTAAGTTAAAGCGATCACCCGCTTTCGAACTCGTGTAAACAGCATAACTGTCCTTCGGCAAGGGACTACCCTCGCTAAACGAGTCGCACTCAAGTTCGTCTGAACAAACACACACGGTTCCACCGTGACCAAAGTCTTTGCTGTGGCAGGCAGAGTATTTAGGTGGCGAAAACTGCACTGCGCTTGCGAAGAAGAAGGAAAACAGCACGGACACAATGACGAGACCAGCTTTACTCTCCATATCCTGCACTGGCCTTTCACGTTCGTTGACACTGTTCGGGATCTGAATAGAGGAGAGGAGGGGAAGGGTCAATACATGACTGTAAATCCCCGCGGCCACCCTCGCCAGAAAAGAAACTGCACGAAATGAGCAGAACTGGACATCATCATCATCATCATCATCATCATAATAATAATAATAATAATAATAATAATAATAATAATAATAATAATAATAATAATAATAATAATAATAACTTTATTAACGTGTCAAAACTGTAGTAGATGAGGGGAAAAGTCCCCTCTAAACCGAACAAAAGCGAAGGAAAAGGAAAGGAAGAGAAACGAAACCAAACACGGGCTCCTGATGAAGTAAACGAACGGAAAGGAAAAAGAAAATAGAGAAAAGAAAAAAAAGGAAGGGAAAGGAAAGGAAAGTAGAGAAAGAAAGGAAAGGAAACTAAAGGAAAACTAACGTGAAAATGAAAGTGAAAATCGGATATATGGATGGATGTTCCTGGTAGATTACTGATTTTCAGAAAGTTTCCCTGTGAGTTTTATTTCTCCTTGGAGTAGAAATTATTTTCTTTAATGATGTGTGCTCTTTACAGTTTCCCGAAACTATTAATTGCCAATTGTGTCAAAGCCCAAATTGGTTACAATTTTTAGCCCCTACAAAATGAGCGATTTTACACCACCCTGTTCAGTCTCCTCCTGTCGTACGATCACGAGCTTTTCAGAGGATCTTGTGGGGGAAAGGTTCGCCTTAACGAAAAATAAATAATTGGGAAACTTGCTGTTGTGACGAAAAACTTGTCATTGAAGTAAAAAGACTGTAAAACTACGATTTGTTCTTAAACATGTCCAATTTATTCCGCGAGAGTCTATTCATTCGATAACGTCCTAGACCCGTACACACTAGGCGCTGATTTTTTCCACTTTGCAAAAATGTTTAGTCATCATTTTCGTTGTCTTACAGATGCCGAAGCCATTTTTATTGCCTACAATTTTTGCACAACCTTACCGAACTTAAGAAGGACCGTCATCCGCGACTTACCTCGGGAGTACAACAAATTCGGCTAGAAACGTCAGCAGGTAAAATTGAGCTCCTTCTTCAAAGGCAAAACCAGAAAGCTAAAATTTTACTGAGGGCTGAAAACAATAAAACCGATCTGTTTCAAAGTTCGCTGGTTGAAAGAACTCGGTATGAAGTTGGCATGTGCCAATTCGAGTACGGGCATAATTTTGAAAAGAAAAAGTAAAGATCGTTTGCATGCATTGGTTTTTGAACTTAATGTCGGACGGTGCCCCCCATTTAGAAGAAATGAACTTGTATTTCTTCAGTGCTCAGACAGAATGCATAACAATCCTACTCGTTAAGACTTCCCCTAATTAATTTTCGCGTTAATGCTTACTTTCATGAGTGAAAAAATGAAGGTATAGGTAAATCGTGTCGTAGTTACCTAATTTTCATACCCAAGTTCGTCAAATATATACCTGAGAGTTAACGACATGGAACCCCACGAAACTGACGACAAAAGTAAAAATAGCCGGTACAGGTGAACTTGCAGGACTTCTAGATTGAAAAGAATATGAGTGCGACTTTGCCGAAAGCGATATTTACGGTTAATGAGCTAATGGTGGTACGTACCTTACTCGATTTCGTTGTCTTTATCAGTTGTTAAAACCAATGTTGTATGTCCTCTGAGGCGTGGGAACTAAATGAACTCCAAACACTAAATGGTAAACTTTCATATATTGGCGAGAGTTGAGCGTAGTCGAGTCACATGTGGCTCACGGCATTCTAGAGATCAGATGACGAGCTCGGATGATTCACGCGAGTCTAGTAAATTCAGAGTATCAAGTCATTTTGAGTTCATGTGATACTATTGGGTTTAAACAGGAAGCAGTCAACATTAAAACTTGATATCAGGGGGCCTGCGAAACGGCGTAATACTTACCTCACTATGTTTCACTGTTGTAATGAGTAGTTAAAACCAACGCGACTTTGTTATGTTCTGTCAGCGTAAGATCCATATGATCTCTGAACACTGAGTGGTAATCTTGGCGAGAGTTTAGAGTGAAAGAGTCGAATATGTGATTCTAGAATTCAGATGGCCTACCCTAAAATTAAATTCATGCGAGTACAGAGTACCAAGACATTTTGAATTCACGTGTGTCTATTGAGTTTAAATTAGCAAACGAGTCAGAGGCCCTCTTGGGAGATTTATAGGGATATGGTTCAATGATTTGCGGAATTGTCGTATTATTCTCAGGGAAAAAAACATGTTTTGTAATTAAAAGTGTTTCAGGTTTGTCATTTTGAATTCACGTGTGTCTATTGAGTTTAAATTAGCAAATGAGTCAGAGGCCCTCTTAGGGGATTTATAGGGATATGGTTGAATGATTTGCGAAATTGTCGTATTATTCTCAGGGAAAAAAAAACATGTTTTGTAATTAAAAGCGTCTCAAGCTGACCACGCATCTCACATTTGACGTAAAGAATTAAGCCTTATAAATGCTATAAATGAGCACACATCCTTGTTTACGAAACTAATTTCCCTGCTTATGGCATGGATGTGTGATTGATGGTTAAAAAGAAATGAGTCAACCAAGGTCCACTTTTTGTTTCTGTTTTGTTTTAATTTGTTTTATTTTATTTGACTCGATTTCTCTCCCCTCCCCCTCTCTCTCTGATCTGTTGACTAGATTTTATTATTTGTACATATTTTAGTGTAGTTTTACAGTATTTACTTCTGTTTCAATAAGGCTTTCATGTAAAGAAGTTTACCGTACGCGTATTCAAATAAAGTGAGTCAATCTCTCTCTCTGTCCCTTTCTTGTTTCGCTGTGTATCTGTCTGCCTATCTGTCTGTCTTGGGTGACTGGACGGATTTACAGAAAGCTTTATTACCCACGGTTGTTTTCTCAAAACATTCTACAAAGCAGTTCGTTATACCTAAAAGTCGTGCATTAATTGGTTACAATGTTACTGTTACTATACACAAGAACAAACAAATGTAAGTAAATAACACACCCAGTAAAAGAAATAATCTCATTGAAGCTTGTAAAATGCTTGTGCAGTAAGTGTGCAACTTAATTTTTTTCTTTAAAACTTCCAGGGAAGTTTCCTCCTTAAGACTGGAGAGAAGAGCATTCCAGACCTCGACTTCTGAGTTTCTGGTTTTTGAAAGTTCAAGATTTTCAAGGTTTTTTTTTTGGAAAATCAGGGACTATGATCATTTAGGCTCTTGTTAAAAGTGAACATATGTGACACAGACTTCTGTTGTTGTCTCATTTCTCTGAGCAGTAAGCGGCCAAGTTGGCTAAAATGTCGGCCGATCGTTTAGAGTACGATGCACCTGTAATGACCCTTGCTGCCCGATTTTGGGCCACACGGGTAAACGTTAAACACCAAACTCTAAGTCGAAATGGATGGATGGTTGAACAGGCTAGTTTGTATACTCCATTGGTAGTAAACAATTAATTAAAAAGTAATATTTTGGGTTTATTGGGTGAAAGTACAACAAATGAATAGTCTATGGCAAAGGCATTATATGCCATACGCACCATGACTACAGGCTGCATGCGGTCGATAAGCCGTGTCATTAAAAATCAACATCTAACTGTGTGTTATATCAACAACATAGTTAAAATTTCCACAACAAAAGAAGCACTTGTCAGTTGCGTTGTAACGTGAATAAAATTAGCACTAAATAATGTTATAAATAGCTTTCGTCAATGCTCTCTTGAGCGATGAGAAATACGACAAAATCGGTGATACCAACTTCGAGAGAAAAACAAAGCCAGTTACTTGTAAAATTGCAAAAATGACGATTTCCTAAAGCATATTTTGCTATGGCTTGTGTTGCCTTAGGAACTAAAGCTCGCAAGGTGAATTTGACAATAATATCGAATCAGTGCAGGGACCAATTTGCTTGTGATGGCAATGAAACAGCAAACAGGGTATTTCGAATGTCTTCTCATCGACAATGATCAAAGTTTCGTCACAGAACCTATAATATTTTATCGAAAGAAGAGGTTTTTGTTGAATGAAAGGTGTAAAGACTGCGCGGAATTTTGCCAAGACGAAGCCAAGAAACGCTTGGAGCTGGGGTAAGTGAAGTAATTCTGCTATAGATGTGAAATCTTCTCATAGCTCTGTTGCAAGCTAAGGCACCGACCGTTAAGTTTTAAACGGTATCCATCGTTGGACGTCTTCGCCTTGCTAAATTTAAGATTAGACATGGCATTGGCTTGAAACGGCAGCGACGGATTTAAATGTTATACGATTTTAGTAGTGTTTACAAAACTTAATAATAATCATTAGTCAATGGCCACGGAATTTGCATATAGATTATACAGCATTATTTGTATTTGGACTTTAAAACAGGCAAACTCGTAGGTGCCTAGAAGAGTTAAATAGCCCAAACTAGAGTTGGAGAGAACCTTAAAATCTAATTATGAAAGTTACGGGTATATATATCAACCAAACGGATAGCAAATTTTGTATGCCCAAATCAGACCGATGCAAATCTTGCGCATTTAAAATTACCTTATTTTACTGAGCGATAATGGGAAATGTCTTGAAACTTAAAGATGCTGAAATTTTGAGGTGCTGTGAATCGCTTTAGCCGTGGCAGTATTGAGATTTTATTTCTTTTAAGTAGCAGTTAATAGAAATTAAGGATTTGCTGTAACTGCGCACGCGTCACTGTAAGTTTCACTGCTGTAAGATCCCGTGAAGTTGCTTGTGGCTCGAAGTCGTACCAAAAGTGTGACGTATGTTACAGTGGTTGACAAGCGATAACTAGAACTATAGCAGGCTCATTCGATTCTAGGCTACTGCTAAAACTACGAGGACACTCGAGTCAACTGACGGGAACTGAACCTTTCTCTCGACTAGAAATTCCAAACTTAGTCTATGTCCAAAGCCGTTCAAGATCGTGTATATAACTAAAACGAAAACTTTGGTAGAAGTTCTACACTCCATTTAGGGAGGACTTGTTGATAACCTCTTACTATCCATAGTGCACGGATGAAAAACTTTATTCCCGTTCATTGAGATATATCTTAGCGTTTTTTCACGGTGAAAAATAGCGATGAAGGAAAATTTGATATGTTAGTGTTCTGGTGTTTAAAAAAATATCTCCAGTCGGTATATGGCAGCAGTTAGAACGTAAAACAAAGTCAAACGTTCCCTGCTGTTTTAACAAGCAATACCAATATTATTTCTTAAATAGAAAAGAGAAATTCCAGCAGAAATGTTGGTCCTCAATTTTCGAAATCAACCGTTTTATCAAGTCAATTAGAGAATACGAAGGTTTTGCATCCGTTTTCATTTCGTTGTAGATTAAAAATTGTCTGCTGTGAATACGTCTGTTTAAAGTGTAGGCTGAAAGAAAACGATGAAAAGAAAACAGAAACTAGATTCATGTTTATATGACGTAAATGGCATAGAATAAACACAATCCTGTCCCATAATTATGAATTGACAAATTGTAATGCCTCTGATAAGGGTGTAAATTATTCTATCGGATTGTCGGTCGGATTTCCCCCTCTACAAACAGCCACCCGTCAATATGGTTAGGAAACCTGCTAGATGCAACATATCAGCCAATGATAGACAGGTCGCTGACCAATCAGAATGCGTCTTGCAGCGCGTCTTTCCAAAATGTAAATAAAGCAGGTATGCTAAGAGTTTGTTGTCCAGTTTAGTTTTCGAGGTAAAATTTGCGAGATTTGCAAGGAGCGCGCTAGCGTTTCCCACTTAAACCTCGCTACAATGCCTATACCGGATCGCAAGACAAGCGGAAAGGAAGGTAGCTTTGCTTTAATGCCTTTACATCTTACGTATACTTTTATAAGGTTGACTCTGTATATAAAAAAGTATAAATTTATTTAAGTTATCTAAAGGAAGTGTTGAGGTTTCAAGCCTTGAAAGCTGGTACAATCAGTTTGGTTAAGATATGCCAGAAAATTTCGAAGCCGGTTTTTGCCAATAGCAAAAGCATAGGGATTCTTGTGCTCATAGGAATACTTTTTCTCCTTCAAATTTGCTTTCTCTGTAATAAAAATCCGTTTTACTCCAGACATCTTCTTAAAAAATAGGAGCGAATTGGTTATGTTGTTTAAATATTTTTATTTAGCTATGTTCTTTGCCAGCAATATGCAAAAACCACGCAAATAGTTATTTGCGTGTCTTCAAAAATGCAAAACAAATAGCCCTTGATAGCCGTTCTTGGGTTTTTAATAAAAAAAAACTGTAATTATTATAGCTCGACTAGTCCAAGTGTCCCTTGCAAAACAAGGATTTAAATTATGCAACCTGAGCCTCAAAACAATAATTGCAAATTTGACGCACTTGTAAGTCCAGAAAAAATGTCTTTACTGTTATTTTCCTTTAACAGTTACAGCTCCTTGAGCTGAAACAAAAATGTAAATCAAATTAGTGATGTCTAAATCGAAATTTAATAAGACATTAACTTAGGGCAGAAAATAAACTCAGTTACCGAACATGGGTGTGGCTATCAAAACGAGTTGCCGTTTCATTAAACTTCGTTTAAAAGTTTTATACTTGCTTTATTCAAAGAATATATTATCCAACCAATAACAACAGCATTCTTTGAAGTATTTTTAAGTACTGAAACATCGATCCATCACAGCTATAAGTTCAGAATGTAAATTAACTACACAACTTATTTTGTAATCACGTTTGACATTATAGTGAAATGCTGGTAAAACGATCACCAACTGTCCATAAACATTGGTGGTATAAACAGAATGATCGGTCGGTTAACAAGGATTTTTAGAATAAAAAACGATGATTGCATAAAGATTTTTTTAGGTTAAAAATGAGTAACCATAATAGCAAAGGTTTTGTACGTTAGGCGGCAGGATTCGATTGTACTTCTCAGAATAAAGTGTTAATAATAATATAAAACATGTCAGGTGTCTGAATGTTCGACATTTTATTTATGTCGCGGTGTTAATAATAATTCTTTTTGGAAATAATAATTCTTTTTATTTCCAGCGAAGACAGCCGCTAAAGATGTATTCAATGGCGATAAAGGCGAAGAAGGTGTGTTTTTAATTATTTATTTTTTATTATAACAGAAATAGCTCAACTACAGATCAAATTACTTCATGGGCGACAAGAAAAGACCAGTTTGTAGTTTTTCCATTAGAAGGAAACAAGCATGACTAAACCTCACAAACAAGGGGGTTAGTTTCTTAAGAAACTGTGCTGCTGCGTCGGTGACAAACGTCGGTGGCAAAGTGTACTTAAATCTGATGATCAACGGGGGACTTTTAAATGCGCGCGCAAACGATGCACCTCTTGTCCTTTCATTCGCAATGCGGACAAAATAACAGGACCCAAGCGATTGATTAAAATCACTGATCGCTTTACATGCACCTCCGCAAATGTTATCTATTGCATAACATGTACTTTATGCGAAAAGATATACATTGGTGAAATAGGGAGGACACTAGGCGACCGTTTCAGCGAACACCTAAGAGACGTTGAAAGAAATGACAAGGACGCATCCAAACCAGTCGCCCAACATTTCAATCTCCCTAACCATTCTAGCCAACACATGACGATGTGTCCTTTCCCTATACCAGGGTAACACGGAAAGCCGCAAAAATCTAGAACAAAAATTTATTTTTCAAATCGGCACACTTAATCCCCACGGTATCAACAAACGTTTTTCATTCAACTAATTTATTCTTGTGTTTCACGTTGCCATGTTCCTACCAATAGCGTAGCTCCACCACCGTCCATATAAACCAAGTGCAACCCATGCACAATTCCTTGATTCGCTCTGACAAAGGGCTAACGCTTGAACCTTCATCTTTCAATCTCTATACGGTGGCCAATTTACCTTATCAATTCAGTCGTTAAATCCAAAATTTCATGATTAAACCTGTCGGATCAAAACTGTGTTATCACACTACGGTTAAAAGGAATGACGGCAGTTTGCTTCAAACGACACCTTCAACTGAATCACGGACCTCTTGCTTAAGTGTGCACGTTTGTTTGACTCAGTGTTCCTCCAGCTCTTGAAACTGAGACAGCAACGCATAATACTTATCGGAAAAAGAATTAACGTGCTTACACTGATATTAAAAAAAAAAAAAAAGAAAAAAAAAGAGGGGGAAGGAGAAGGAGAAGAACGCTACACATTCTTTGCTGGATGCCTCTTAATTCCCAAGTTGTCAAAAATTATATCGCAAACGTTATCGAGTGTATTGTGTCAGAGGCGAGGTGCTGAAGTGGTTAGCTCGTTGGGTTATCCATGGAAGGATCATCGGGAGGACGGTGGATGGAAGCTGGTGTCCACATCGTGGTTGTGTTGTTTCCTTTTTTCAGGTCACGTCTCTTTTCGGTGGAATATCATTTCGGAAGGCATAAACAGCCTAAGAATTTCGACATAAGCTATAATGAAAAATTAATCTTTTATTTAGCCAAATGTCAACTCAATATTTCTTAACCGGTGGGAAAATTAATTTCTTTTGTTTTCGGTTAGACTGCAAAATAAGAACAGCTAAGTAAAGGATTTTCGGGAAGTCGAAAGGAGCTAAGAAATTCAGGGAGTTAGCGTTCGCTCCCAAAAATTCTCAGCTATAAAGAATCCGAACAGACCAACCTAGACTTACATAAATTTCCCTTTGAAAAGCGCTTAAACAATATGAGAACTCACAAAGCAAAGTTTTAAGAATTTTTACTTCATCTTCTCTCTGAATGTCCCTGTTTACTCCAAACGTTCCTCCACGTTGCCTCTCACTGCCCAGGTGTATAACTGCCGGTACAGTTGAAAAAATGGTCCGGTTAATCCTGCGACACACTAGCATCCCATCCAGGAGGGAGCAGTAATCCTACTAGTTGCCCCATGCCGCGTTACAGGAAAAAAGCACCCGTGTGCGACATTCGCCTTTATCGAATGAGTGACCAACGCAGTGTTTTTTAGCAACAATGCGTCCAAAAAAAGTATCTTCAATTCTTCTCCACAGGGAGCTTCCAAAAGGCTGGAAAGTTTGTCCTGTCCTCTAAACTATGGGAACACTCAACCCCCTCGAAGACCTGCGATGTTCTGATCACATTCCCTAAAGGTACTGAAGATTACACAGTAATGTGGCTGTTATCCAGACTCCGCGCTCGTGTCCCAGACGTTGACGTCCATGTGCGTCAAATGGCTCATTCGCCAGTGTATGGCTTCTATCTTACTTCATCCTTTGAGGTGATTTTCAATTTTTATTTATATTAACGTAACTGCTGTTGGAATTAAAAGATGAATTAGGTAACGCGTTTTGTGGTTTTTGAATCTCTCAATGAAGATTCGCCCTTTAAATTCTTGGGGACTTTTATCGCTCGTAACTCGAAAGCGAAGTTCGACTTGTGGCAATTCTAGCAATTCCTTAAAGTTGTCATCTTCTCAAGAGTTTGATGATAGAATACCTGGTTAATCAAGAAAGCCTTAGCTGTGAATTGAAGTAAAGAACACTTTTACTTTAAAACTGGTGGGAACGTTTTAAAACGTATCCTACTTTCAGCTAAATATACGACATTTCTAGTTGCGACGTTTTTCAGTTTATCCAAGGTGAATGCAAAAGTTGTATTTGCAATATATAGCGGGCAAAGACATCAGAAACGATCATGCGATTTAACGCGTTGCCTACGTGCATCACGTAATTATGTTGGTCGCCCAAGGAACTAAATTGTGAACCTTTCTTTTATCAAGTTGCATAAACCGATTTCCTTTTCCATTTCAGGTGTTCTTACAACAAGCGGAGCAGTTGGGTCTGAGGAAGAAACTCCTAACTGGCGGGATAACCGAGTTCAAATACGAGGATCGACTGAGCTATGAAGGCAGTGATGACCCTACCACATTCTTTACGTCTGGAGAAAGGCAGAGTATGATTCTTGAAATGGTGAACGAATTGAGAGCAGTCCAGGGAGATGAACTTGGCAAGATCAAGTTTGTGGAGGGACAGCAAATTGGTATGAAAACAATGTCTAAGACTGTGCCATTTCATGAAAATATATTCACCCGATACAACGTTGGGCTTGGTCTCTTATATGGGAGGTGGAAATGACAACTATTCGTCTTTTATTGCAGTTTAAAATATATAAAAAAAATTCTCGAAGAATCCTTTCATTTGTGGAATCACGGTAGACCGGCGTGTCCACTTCGTGCGTGTTAAGCCTTCTTTACCTAAAGCATTTATTATTAAAGTGGAAAGTGATAAACTCGAGTACTTGCCATTGTGATGACAATTGCAAAAAATTGTGTAGCGCATCTTAGAGTCGCAGAAATTTAAATGCTGCATGAAATATTTTTTGCACCATAAAGCAGAAGCGTCAACTGAATGTTCATCAGTGCACACCAATTGCCATTGTGTTCAACCTCTCCTTATTCAACAGAGCAACTCATGATCTCATTTCATCCCCAGTCCCAAAGCTGTTGTCAGAGGGCGTGGTGGAAAAGATGTTTCCTCTCCACAATCATGATGATCTAGCTAAACTGAGGAAGACCTGGGTCTCGGCGTTCTTCAAGAAACAGCCTCTAGGTGAGCATCTTTGTGAAAGAAACTTTGAAATGATACGCTCGTATAGTTGGTACAGAGCCCAACACTTACTCCAATGACGCGATATAACTCGTTCATGTTTTACAATAACCTCGGTTTAACTTTAAGAAGAAAACGCCATCTTTCGAGTTTGGTTCTTTTTTGCGTTTAATGTACAGAATTGAAATAGTATTTTATTGATGTAGAAAAGCAGTCAAAAGCTGTTCAATATACAAGGCAGTTAAGAGGGCAGATATTTAAACGAGGTTTTGCAAACTTGGGGATCGTGCGATAATAACAGTTTTCAGTTTGTTACAAGCGCGCGTTATTTAAACCCATGCCTTTCTACGCACTGGTCGGATACTCTAACCGCTTAACTGAAGGGAGACAGTTGCAGATGCGGCGAGCTATGCTGTTTTAACTACGATTTCTCTTATTTTACAGACGAGATTTGCCAATACTTTGGTGTAAAAATCGCCATGTACTTCGCCTGGTTAGGTATGTATACCAAATGGCTGGTCGCGCCCGCGGTCCTTGGTATCATCACGTTCTTCTTGTCCAACAGAGGTGAGGTGACACGTGACTGGTGCATCTTTTTCTTCAACATCTTTAACATCGTGTGGGCTACACTATTTCTGGAGGCCTGGAAACGAAAAAGCGCTGAGCTTGCGTACAAGTGGGGTACGATGGATATGCCATCTGATGCCTTGAAGGAACCAAGACCGCTCTTTAGGGTGCGTTTACCGTGTTGAATTCTGTTCAGTAATAAGTCCCTGGACGAATGACACATTCCTCACCCGAGTTAAAGTTCCTCCTAATAACAACTTGTAGTTATATATCCTACTCCCCGACTCAATACGGCTCTTCCTAAATTATAAACCACGTATCCCTATTGCACCATGTCAAGAGCAGCCCGTTTGTTTACTTCTACGCATGTTCAGCAGCAATTCCTGGTACAGCGTTTACCAATGAGGTAAACGTCTTTGTTAGCACTGCTGCTAACAGAGGGAATTATCATAGTTTGACTGTTGTAATATATATGGCTTGATTGGCGCTATAAACTAGTTGAATTGTAGGAATAATAAAACTGACAAAAAACAATACATAACAATCAAGCAATTTGAGCATCATTCGTCCATAAACCCTTTAATTTTGTACTTGTTGGACATCCCATCGGTTCCTATTACCGAGTAACTAGTCAAGAGTTTTATCGCTTGAGTAATGAGTGCTCTGATTTAAAGACTATCTTATCACACAGGGTGATTATCAACCAAGTGAAATAACTGGACGAATAGAAGCACATTACTCTTCCTGGAAAAGAAACATCTTCCGTTACTGTGTGTCTCTGCCAGTCATCTTGGCGTCGTTGGGTGTGGTCTGTCTCACCATGCTTCTCTGCTTTGAGTTTCAAAGGTGGGTAGACAGCATGGAGAATCCACCGAAACCACTCAAGTTTGCTCCGAAAATTGCTCTGGCTGTCTGTATCGGCATGTTGGATGACAACTACAAAAAAGTGGCGTATCATTTGAATGACAAAGGTGGGTGGTGGCTAGGAAACTTCCAATATTTACATAGCCCTTCAACTCCTTTACAGGCAAACTAAACAGGATATTGTAAACGTTCTTTAGTGTATGAAGTGGAATTGTGAATGCATGTAATGTATGTAAGAATGTAACTTTACCTAACCATTTAGACCTTGATGGAAATATTTAGAGTCTGCTAAGAAGAAAACCTTCCGCTCCTTAAGGTGATAACGTTGTTTTCTAAGTCATTCAATGGCTTTATTTGCTTTATTCGCAGAAAACTATCGGCTGCAAGAGACGTACGAAAATCATCTGATTATCAAGCTTGTCTCGGTACGTTTTCTATCATTGAAAACTATACCTGATATTGAATGATATATTTTTGCAGGCAAACTTACAGGATATTGTAAATGGAATTGCGAATGTATTTGGATACAAATATAATGCATTTTGTTATTTTCTCATCGTTAACTTGCAGTTCCAGTTCTTTAACGCCTTTTTGGCGCTCTTTTACATCGCCTTCTTCATCCAGGACATGGACAGGCTGAAAACGGTGAGTTTTTTAAAACCGTATTTTACACACGCCTCATCGTTTACTACGATCAAGTAGCTTAAACCTACTGTCTATTCCAAAGACTAAAACGGTTACCTATGGTGACAGATCCTTCTCAGTCATTGCACCAAAGCTCTGGAATGACTTGCCCATTATAATCAAACAGTGTTCCAAAGTTGACTCTTAAATTGAGATTAAAAACTTTTCTTTTTAACAGTGTCTGTAGTTAGATTAGGTAAATAACTTATTGTAAAAAGCATTGAGACTTCCATACGTTGTAAAATGCGTTTTTAAGCGCCTTGTTATTATTAGTATTATTATACGTCAGCTTTGTCTGTTTAGTGGACGTCAACGCCCCACCTCCTGGGAGCGCCAAACTGAAAGTACAAATGTTATCATTAAAAATTCGTATTGGGAGAATCAATAAAGCTAAAAAAAGAAGAGAATAATACAATTGCATCGCTCAGCAATTACATTGTCCAAAATCTTTTATTCTAAAGATATTATTAAGATATTACCCTGTCAACGTTTCAGACAGAGAACTTCAAAACAGGTCGATCCTCAGCATTTCATCAACGTATGCCCAACGCTTGAGAGTTAAAAGCTTACAACTTACCAAGCAGCAATGCCACAAAAAGTACTGCTCAAGCGAAATCTTTCAATTAAATGGTCTACACTTTTAATCAACGATTCTACCAAACCGCGGAACATCCTGTGCTGCATAATAGACAGAACCATACGAGGCTACAGCTCAACACCCTTCTTTGAATGGTTACATTGGTCACAAGTTAGAACCAAAATAACGAGAACCACAAAAAGTACTTCCCAGCACCGAGTTTTCACTAATTTGGCAGGTATTAGAAGACAAGCCCAAACTTGTCGTCCGAGATAGTCTAGCATGTTTGATTTACAAGTCCTGAATACAATAAGCACTGAAACCTCTCTTGTTCTCTTGTTAAATCTCAGCAACTTGCGGCACTGCTCATCACTAAACAAGTTGTTGGAAATGTCAAGGAAGCTTTAGTTCCGTTCGTCAAACAAAAAGTAAAGGAATGGAAGCTGAAGAAAGAGGAAGCCAAAGCGAAGAAGGAGTTGGACGAGAAGGGAGGAAAGGACAAGACAGGATCGGGTGATAAGTCAGATAAACCCAAGGAGCTGGATACCCCACTTATGAACCAGGCTGAAATCGAGGCCACTATGGCTGAGTATGAGGTACATATGTAGGGCAAACATTAGAAATGTAAGGTCGATACGCCTTGAAAATTTTAGCCTAGTTTAAATTTCTCCAAAAGGACAACTTCAGTATCTCAATCACGTTAGAGGATGATTATTAAAGGACGTTTAAACAGAAGTTTAAAAAGAACATACTGTCAGTTAACCAAGTTTAACACAGCCAAACTGAATAATTAAACGTCATTTACAGTAAATCGTGTCTTTTTGAAATGACCTGAATGTTAGGTTTAGATGTCATATAATTTGAATGTTCTATAACCTGTTGTAACTAATATATTTACGAGAATTTTTCCTTTTCTTCTTATTACTCTCCTTCAATATTATTCATCCTAAATCCTTTATGACTCCATGTTTTCTGAAAATTTTGGATGAACTCGATATGTGGGCCACAATCCAATTTCTATCCAAGGTCGGTTTTGAGACCAATACAAACTACACAAAATTGGTTTATCATCAGTAGATTGAATTTTCTATCACATCACACTTATCCAACTAACAAATTGGTATCCACAGGACACGTTCGAGGATTACCTGGAAATGTTCATACAATTCGGTTATGTGGTCCTATTCTCCTCTGCATTCCCTCTGGCCGCTTTGTGCGCTCTGCTGAACAATATTATCGAGATCAGAAGTGACGCCTTTAAGCTGTGTACCAACCTGCGAAGACCATTTGGAGAAAGAGTAGAAAACATTGGCACCTGGCAGGTACGTGAAAAAACTTTAAACTTGTCACAATCTCGACATATTAGTTCTTGTTACATACTGGTGTGTTTTCTCTCAACCTTGGTTATGAGAACTTATTGGCAATTAGCTGTTCTTTAAGGCAGCACTATATGTGACTCAATTCCCTCTCCTCTGGCAACCTGTCTGTTAGACGAAAGATGCTTTGATATCAAACCGGACTCACATTTGGCTCAACTCGGACACTAGAAACAATTCTGCAAAAGAATGAGACTAAACCAATTATTAAAGGCAGCTGGGTCAAATTGAAAGAATTAGCGTAACGTTTCAAGATTGCCTATAATGTAATCACCATCCTTGCCACCACCATTCAGCGCTTATCCTTACTTCAGAATGGATCCCTGTCTTTAATGTCCAGAGTGGGATTCTAAAATTACAGCTAATATGTCAGTAAGGCTTCGTTTAATCTACAAGACTGGAATGAACTTTTCGGACACTTGCCTTCTGCACAAGAAACCGTCAAATAGTGTCAAGCTATGATAACAATGACCTTCATCCATTTCAAAATCTAGGTACAAAGTACCCGAAGCTTTTTTTTGGTTACCGGTTCTGACAAATGGGACAGGGTTGTTGCTTTAATTACAATTTATGTTCTGTTCCTTCGGCATCCTTTCAAGATTTAAGTTGCGGTGTAAGACAATATATCATTTCACTAATTTTCTCTTAGGATGCAATGGAGGTCATGGGAGTGATTGCAGTGATGGTGAACCTGGCTTTACTTGGCATGGGCGGATCAGTCCAACGGATGTTCCCCAACATGACAGTCACTGACAGAATCATCCTGATAGTGGTTCTGGAGGTCAGTTTTATTTTGATATGAATGTTCCCTTGAAGCAATTGAATAATATAAATGAAGAAGTCGTCTTCAATGAATAATAGATTGCTGTCAGCAGCTCTATTTTTGAGACAGGGCGGTAGAGTAGCTATCTTGAGAAAAAATTCCACAAGCTTCTCCTTTTTATTGATTGTCAAATGATTCAAGTAAATGGCCTCCATTTGACCTAGCAATTAAGAAATAAGCGCCGAAAAACATCCTATGGTCGTGGTGTTATGTTTATGGAATCATTTTTCTCGCAGCATCTTGTTCTTGCAATCAAGTTCGCAGTGGCCTATGCCATCCCTGACATACCAGAGTGGGTGGAAAATGAAATCGCCAAGATGGAGTTCCAACGACGAGAAGCTCTTAAGGTAAGAAGCATTTTTTATCACTATCAATGGTTTGAACCCAGGAGTCATATCATATGTCGGTGAAGTATGATCATCCGGGTGAGTGTAGTCCTGAGAAGGACTGTTTATGATGACATATTCCTGCACATACCTCCCCAGTCTCATTTTCAGAAAAAGCCTTCCTTGTGCCTAGAGTCAACATTATGCAACAATTGTTTCTACTACCCGCGCTTGATCCAGAAACGTAAAACGGTGTCATGTTCTGTAAAACGCTGAACGAAGCAAATTAGCATGATGAACTTTTTTGATCGGAATAGAATGTCTTCATTTTCGATCAACAAAGGTGCAATAAAAATGGCCCCTTTCACTATTAGTTCCACATAGTTTCCACTAAACGTTAAACATATTATTCAATTGTTTCTGTTGTGTTCCAGAGTACTCCAAGTACGCCAAAGACTCCAAAAGACCAAAAAGGCAAAGCTCACACACCCGTGTAGCAAGGAAACAACGAACACAAACAACTGAAAAAGCTTAAAGACTTAAACTTGAAATGCGTCTACACCTGAAGGGTTAAGAACAAACTATGGTCGATATTTCACGGTCCAATTAATTTGCTTTAGGGTCTTCTTTATTTTGTTTTTTTATTGTCATTTGTTTTTTTTTTCTGACGACCGAAAACTTTACAAAAAGGAACGAAGCAACGATCCAGTTTACTGTCGAAAAAAGTGGTACATGTTGTGCATCGACTGAGCTACGTCATAACAAATTGAAGGAAAGACACGACTGTCAAACACAAAGCGATGAAACAGTGGACAATCGTTCTATACAAGGACCAACAGAGATTAGTGATAAAGCAAACCATAGGGAACACCCATAACAGAGTGGGCAATTTTTACTATACAAACTGCCCTACTTTTTTACATGAAATGGTAGATAAAAAAAAAGGTTAAACTGAAGGGACCCGGGACTCTAGGCAACGATTAGGCATAGATTCTTCTTCTTGTAATTTGTTTCGAGGCCAGGCTTTTTAAAGGGAATAGACGACGAGGCACAGCTCTATTCATTATCAGCGGACACACAACGGTGATTCCGCCAATCAGAATCGTGTAATCACAAAAGATTAATGTCTACCAATAATAGTTAGTATAATTAAAAATCAATTGGGGTGATAGGGATAGTGACAATAAGGGAATATCTAATTCAGTATCTAACTGTCTAGTTTGGACCATTTAATTACTTAGTATTTGCATGCTATAATTCTCTGACGTAGAATATTAAGTATAGAGCCTCTAACTTGCTAACTATTAACACATCATCTTCAAGTACAACACTTCATACTAACTAAATAGTTATAATAGAAATTAGCAAAGTGATGAACAATAAATAATGAAGACTAATAATATCAAAAATGGTCCTAAATTCTAACAATGTAACTGTTTAATAATTTAAGCTAAACTGACAGGCACTAAAAGTAAATTAAACCGCCTGGCTAAACTATGCACTTTCTTAACAGTTAATTCCTAAAAGCCACCCTTTTAACCGACTAATGTGTCATTATTTTGTAACGAAGATTGACAGGCAATAAAATAAAACCTTTATTAAGACTTCGACATTGCCTAATAATGTCAAATAATCATAATCATGGGTTCGTTAAATTTTGAGATTTAGATTTTCATTTAAACTAACACGAATAATCCTGTTACCATTTAACTTAGAGTTACTGTTGCAGTAATGATAACAAAAATAAACCTAATCATAAAGCTAATGAATAATTACCATCGAAAAACACAAGAAACCACCAAATAATCGATAATAAATCAATAATTTTAATTATTGGGGCCTTATGTGTTACATGTCGCTTATTTCATCATCAATCATTAATCAATTAACGATCTTCCCACGTAGAGTTGCGGCTTGTCTGTTGGTTCGGATTTCCTGACTGCCCGTTACCACACCACCAAATGTATGACCACTAGATATTTGTTTTGCGCAAATTGTTGTGTGGAGCGGTAGAGAAGGCTTGAGCGAAGAGTAAGAGAGAACTCTAACACAGATGTAGAGTAGCGTTCCATCGAGGGGGCCTGAGAATAGTGGCGTTGTCCTAAGCGGTTCAGGGGGCTGTAGAATAGATCTTATCTAGGTTAGAATTTTTTCAACAGTGATACCCATTTGAAACATATTAAGCAAGCGTTGACATTTAACATGTTCTGATAGAAGCCTTTTAAGAATAATCACCCTGTGGTAATCACCCTTACTTGCAGTCCGAAGACTGAATTGCGAAGGCCGCGGCATGGCGCCTCTGGCAGCCATGATATGGTTGCAATGATTTCGTGTGTTTTTAAGACTTCCTTTCCAATTAAATAGACACCACTAAAGGCACGTGCATTTAATTGGTTGACGAATACATACACTGCATTGCCTCCCCAAATAAATAGCATTTCGAGCCAGCAAGCGATGGAAACATTATTTTTTAACAATTTGGAGCGCACCTGTGCGGTGCGCTCCAACGTGCGTGTCACGTTTCTTGTTGAAGTAAGACAATTGACAGGTACACCATACAGACTAACTCACTAACAGACAAAGTTATAACGAGACAAACACATACACGTTAAACAGAACATTTATTGCACATTTCAACTAATTAATTTTTATATGTTTTGTATGCACAAATCTGTTCTTACTGAAAAGAGCAGAATAATCAAATGTTATGCTAATACAAAAGACGACGCTGAAAAACGGCGCGTTTACCAAACATACATACAAACAACAACAAAAACGACTAGAAACCTAGGGCCTAAGAACTGATCTAGGCTGAAAACAGTGCTCAGCAAGTTAAAACTGTAAGCTATTAACTCGGCAACGATAACTAATGTCGGCTCTTACTGGTAACAAGGAAAAACAACGCATGACTAATAAATAATAAAAACATTACTGAACTGTGCATGACACGGAAAAAGTTAAGCAAATAAGAGCCGCGGCTTACACTTTCCAGCGCAAAATAACGTAAAAAAACCTAGCCACGGACCAGTCTAATGAAACAAAACAAAGTTCTAACCACTCATGCAAGACGACCAGCACTATATAACACAAAACAACACATAATAATTAGCCAAAACGCAGCAAAGACTAATAATTAACCAACAATATGTTATAAACTGTGTATGACAAAACTGACGAAAATACAGCAACATGAAAATGGCGATGAGAACTGCATATCGCACAATATCGGCTTGATAGCTAGCAAGAACCACAATTAATAACTAATAAAATATAATAATATAAAACATAAAATAATTAACCTAGGTACAACACATGCAGACAAAGTAAAATAACCCGCCCAGAATCATGAGTAATAACTAACAAAAAGATTGAAACTAATTTTAGCCAACTGTATATCACAAACAACGTAAAAAATCACCCAGTAACCACGTCTAACAACTAACAGAAACTTAACAAGCAAGGGGGTTAGTTTCTAAAGAAACTGTGGTGCTGCGTCGGCGGGGACGTGAAACACAAAATTTTGGATTTATCAACTGAGTTGATAAGGTAAATTGGCCACCGTAAAGAGACTGAAAGCTGACGTTTCGAGCGTTGGCCCTTCGTCAGAGCAAATCAAGGAATTGTGGGTTGCACTTGGTTTATATAGAGAGTGGTGGAGCTGCGCTATTGGTGGGAACATGGCAACGTGGAAAACAAGAATAAATTAATTGAATGAAAAGCGTTCGTTGATACCGTGGGGATTAAGTGTGCCGATTTGAAAAATGAATTTTTGTTCTAGATTTTTACGGCTTTCCGTGTTACCCTGGTGTAGGGAAAGGCCACAGATCGTCATATGTTGACTAGAATGATGAGGGAGATTGAAATGTCGGGCGACTGGTTTGTTCCCACCAATAGCGTAGCTCCACCACTCCCTATATAAACCAAGTGCAACCCACAATTCCTTGATTTGCTCTGACGAAGGGCCACCGCTCGAAACGTCAGCTTTCAATCTCTTTACGGCGGCCAATTTACCTTATCAACTCAGTTGATAAATCCAAAATTTTGTGTAACAGAAACTTAAACCTTTCCAGTGAAACTTACTTTCCATAACTACATCACAAAAGAAACGAAAAGAACCTGCTAAGAAATATGGTTGATAACTTACAAAAAGTTTAAATGAGTCCGCGGAGGAAGTTGTAGCTAATTTTAGTTAACTGTATATATATATATATATATATATATATATATATATATATATATATATATATTCATTAAAAACTGGACTAGGTATATTGGATTTCTACCATTCTGACTGGCTGAACGGAGCCAGGCTATCAGCTCATATACCTGCTGTGACCAAATATGGACAATGAACACTCAACAACAAAATGAACAAAGTGAGCTTGAAGTTTTTTCCTCGCCAGCAACCCGGCGAGAAAAATAGACAAGAAAAATCAGTTGGCAGCGAATTTGAATTAAGCAGAAATTCCAACAGCGTCACTAACAGCGTCGTCTAACACAAGTCAAAATTGTTTGAAGAAACTGTGCAGAAAAAGAAATTAGAAATTTAAGCATTGAGCGTTGTTTTTACAATTAATTTCTTTTATCGATCGTCACGTCGATCATTAAAATTGAACAAACGGTAGGTTTTATCAGGAAGCCTTTCCACTTCAAAATATCAAGACAAGACAAAATAAAACACAGTGAAATGGGGCGGAAGCATTTAATAACAACTGTCACTCACTCATGACGATTCGGTGCGAAAATCATGAAGCAGTCTAAACAAGTACTGAACAAACTACAGCTGCAAACTACCAAGAAGGCCGAAGGAAGGGCGAAAATTTTTTTCGGCTTTAACACGCAAAATTGACACTGGTTTACCTGCACTCGTTGTAGCTCTGTCTTCCAACAGGTCCAGATGCTCAGATAGAAATCGGATGCCATGTAAACGGAGTTGAATCGCTTTTCCAGTTGTTTGAATGTTGTTTTTACCATTCCGTCGGCAACCTCTAAACCGAGAACAACTGCATTTTGTGCTTTGCATTACAAACTATGATGGTGAATTCTAATGTTCCTCGCTACAGTAATCTTGCTTCTGAGCTGCACAGAAATTACTTCTTCAAGTTCAAATTGGTTCTGTCTTCATTTCGATCAAACACGCACATGATGGCTCCGTTGTGCGAACAGATTATGAACTTGTTCTGTTTCAACTCCAGCAGCTAATGTGGTGAAACTGTACAGCTTCAATCCGCTTTGAACGATGATTACAACAATGTTTCGGGAAAAATCAAACATGTACCATATTTCAGAGCCAATAATTAGAAGATTTTTTTCCCAAACTTGTGCCACTTCGTTCACTTTCGAGCAGTTTTCATTAATTCATTCAGCTTTGCAATGAAACGCTGCAACACTTCGCAAGGTTTTGGCGCCTTTTTCGTTCAGTCATGTGATCGATTCTTGTTCCCTTTTTATCCCTTTTCTCATTTTTCTCTTTGTTTCTTGATTTTTTTTAAACAAAAATAGTAGTTAAGTTTTTAATAAAACAATTATTCTACTCGGGCTTGCTGGATATCAAATGATTATATATCATTTCATATCCAGCGCACCCTCGTAGAATAATTGTTAAATATATATATATATATATATATATATATATATATATATATATATATATATATATATATATATATATATATATATATATATATATAATAATAATAGTAATAATAAAACTAACGCAAAAATAACTAGCCAACAACCACAACTTATACTGGGACTTATTATTAAAAGATAACTATAAAGACACAACTGATACAACTTAATATGAACGTAGTTATTAGCAATAGACTATAACTATGACTAATTTAACTAAAAACAGCGACTAACATCTAACAAAAAATAGTGCCTCGGCTGAGTAAGTTTAGGCTTATTTAGGCAACTGGGACACGAATAGGGAAACAAAAAATGCATCAAATGCAAGTTATTAAACCAACTAAACTGATGACGGTTGGACGAAATAGTGAGGAGAAAATGGTAAACAAGACTATAAAACGAACTATACAATCTAGTAAAATTGTTTTTAAATACAAGATAGTAAAACGAAGCAAAACGAGCACAGCGACAGTCACAGCAGTTCACAACAAGGTAGCTTGACTAGTTATGCCACAAAGACATTTTCAAAATGGCAATTACATGAAAATCGAAGGAAACCAGTTAACAAACAAATGGAATGCACATTAATAAAACGAAAGAAATAGCAGTTAAACAGGGACAAGTATCTAGCAAAAATGAAAGTTTATTTCAGTTTCGAATGTTTAACGAAGATAACAAAAGACACAAGACACGAGACCTATATACCGTCAACGAAAAGTAGTTTAAGGTAGCAAGACGCTAGGAAATAAAGATATACTGGTGCTAATTTGTATAAACATATTCTACCACCGTTTCCTAGGCGATCTGCTACCTTTTTTACATTTTGTCACTTTTTGACTCCTTTTTAGGGACAATTACATTTTACACAAACAATGCAGTCTCCTTTTGAGATGTTACAACATTTGCTTTTGTAATCAAGGTAGCTTACGCTAGTATGTGAATATTTTTTAGAGTTACTGTGCAAGGTTTGTAAAGAGATGGTAGAAAAAAAAAAGAAAAACTAAACGTTATTTATGATCACTTTTTAATGTTTTTCTATTTACGTAATAGATGTTGTGTATTAAATGAAGGGCGAATAAAGGGAAATTTTATAATTCTTAATGGGCATCCTCGTTGACTCATTTAGTGTATAGTACGCGGTCTAGCAGATAAGAGGGATTAAATAACCCGGTGACCCTGTGCTACGCGCAAAAATAATCGAGGCTCACAATGCGCGTTTTCCTTTACTTTCGACCCTCGTTCAGATCAGTGTCAACAGATCAGTGTCAACTGGTGTGCGCCCTCAGTCACGTGATAACGACAATTGATACTGTAGTTACAAGATGAGTATCCTCCTGACTATTGTTGAAGGGAAACTGTCACTCATTAAGATAAAGAGTTTTACACGTACCTACATCTCAAACGATAGTATTTACAGTGTAAGCCAGGTACAAAAGTAACCCAAGGTGGAGTTTTATTGTTTCAGTACGTATCTCAGTAGTTTCTTGCCCCTTACTTCTCTGAGCCGACCACAGTGTCTCAACATTGTAAGTATTGCCCTCCCTGTGGAGTCCATCTTCAGCTGTGAGTAGGTCTTGAGGTCTTCATCGATGAAGAAATACTCACCTGAAATAAATAACATTAAAATAGTTAAAACGCTTCTTTTCCTCTGACGTTTGGAGTTTGTTTTGGGGCTTTTAAACTAACCGGTTCACTCATTTAGAAGAAGAGAAAGATTTATTTCTCTCCTTTTTTTTTGTTTTTCATTTCTCTGGTTAGTCTTAAGATGAGAGTTCCTGCCCGTAAATTCCGCCTGGGATGCACTTAAAGTAACTGCTAAGAGAGTTATTTCACTACAACTATAAAATGCTGCTTAAGGGTTTTAGGTGGGCTTACAAATGGGAAACCGTACATATATATCGAGGTGGGGGAAGGGGGGAGGTTACAAAAGCAAATTTAAAAATTGTAACTACACAAACGAAACTGAAACGTAACAAAACAGAAGTTTGGAGTTCCTGCTTTGAACTCATCATCATCATCATCATCATCATCGCCGTCGTCGTCGTCGTCGTCATCATCATCATCATCATCATCATCATCATCATTGTCGTCATCATCATCATCGTCATCATCATCATCATCATCATCATCACCGAGACAGTTGTTGTAAGTTGAACAGTGTTCTCTGAAAGTGTTTATATTATGGAAACAAGGAGACACAGAGGGGGCTTACATCCAGTAGGATAAGGGACAATATTACCCAGAATATATTTTTCTTTACAGGTAGATGAGGGAGGGGAGTTATAAGGGGAGGGGGGGGGGACTCATAACTGGCATTATGTCCAGAGAGCTGTTAACAAGGGGCTCAAGAAAGCTGAAGGAAAGAGATTTAGCAGGCAAGGAGTGTTCTACCAATAGAACATTCCATTATAGTTCTATTACCAAAAACATGGGCACTGCCTTATTGCTGTGTCTCGGTGGGTGCATAGCTTTTTTCTCTTGAGACAAAGAGGTAAATATGTATCGTGGACAATAGTTCAAGCATCACTTTTTGACACATACCTTCTGTTTCTGGTGTCTCAGCCTCCTTGAAAGCCTAAAGACCAAATAAAATTGGATTATTCTGAGTATGATCAACTGAACTGAAAATTAACCAATTGCCCTTGTACTTGCATGTACTATAAAGGCACTGAAAGTCACTCTATTTGATTTGCTCACTTTGAATCTTCAAAAAACGCAGAGGAGCTGTCAGAACAGGTACAGACACGTTTTTAGTGTGTGTGCAGACAGAGGGGAATAAGAGACATCCCTTGTTCTTTGTACATGCTGTAAATAGACTTCTCTACCTCTGGACAAATGGTCAAGGGTAGACGAGCAAGGAAGGAGGGTAGATGCAAAAAGTCCACTGGGCCTCAAGCACATCCTCTCCCCCGGCCCAACAAATAAATACCCGGTACACTGTAGTCCTGAACAGAGTTCTCCAACAGATTACGTGCCAAAATTGCTATCCCATGTGCAGGCATTCCCAATACCAACCTGGTACCCAGGATTTGAAAAGAGAGAAGATCCTGGGAAATAGCAGGTCATGTGTCTCCTGATGGGATTTTAATTGACTGAACATGGCAAAAGGCTTGCTGTTAGTTACTGGCCATTGCTTTTCGATGGTCACATGTTCACTGATTGTTTACAATTTGGTCAATATCTTGTAATGATCGGAAAAGAATGACAAAGAAACAAATCAAATAGAAAAGGGAAAAAGAGAAGTAACACTGTCTTGTTCAGGATTCATCAAAATCAAACTGGATGGCACATTTTTTATTTTTTGGAGGGGTGGGGTAGGTGGGGTGGGGTGTGGCAGGTAGGTGCTGGTCACCCGCAAACCCTGAGCCACCAGTACCCTGCCCATGAAAAATAAAGAACAGGGTGACTCCTTCAGTACCCTTTGATTAATGTGATATTATTTTTGGTGCTGTGTATAAACTCAACATTTTTTCCTTGAACCACTTAAAATTATCTGGAGAACTATGAGCACATACCTTGTATTTTTTCATAACTGGCTCCCCCATTGCAGAACGAGGAAGACGCAAAATCTTGTACTTTGCTGCAACCACTTTATGGATTTCATCTACGGCATTATTAACTTGATCATAAGAGATCCGGCCTTTGATATACCTATGGGTACAGATGCGAGCAATCATGTCTAATAAATTTGAAACTGGTAAGTTAAGTCTTTGTGAAACTAGTGGCTAACAAATGCTACCGCTTAACTCAGTTCAGTTTTGCAGCAACACTGAAAACCTGAGTGGGGTGCAGTCCACTGCAGAGTTACCACAGCATTTATTAGATATCCAATGGTATAATGTATGCTAATTAATGGAGAGAGAGACGTCTTAAGGTGGCTCATCTGGATTTTTCTGAGGCACACCACCCTAACTTTGAACGGCTAATACTTTACTGTCTGAGCTCGGTGGAGCAAGCTGCTTCACACATTTACCAGAGACTGAATGAACTTGTTAAAAAAGTAGGTTTGATTGACATCGGTGCAATTAACATAAGGCTTTCATTGTCATTGTATTAAAAACAGAATTTTCACGATCCCTCTGCCACCAGCGAAGCATCGCAAGCTTGCATGGCAAACTTGTTGATTCCAAAGCACACAAACATGTAGAATACAGACAAAAGAGAAACTCCTGAAATAAACCGGCTGTCAACAAATGATGTGGCAGTGAAAATTTTGGGGACGAGTGCAAAAGTCTCCTATGCCTTTAATTGTATTTCACGTGCTTAAAATGATTCAATGTGCGTGACATTTACAGGGATAGTTCAATACATGTTAGACTTGAGATCACAAGATTTAAAAGAAAATTCACTGATCGACTAGTTTTTTAATAAAAGCTTCCGTAACAAAGGCGTTGCTTCTCTGTGTAAAATGAGCATATTTAAGACATTACTTCTGATTACATCATTTGAAATCTAGGGAAGCACACCGTATAAAACCTTCAGGAAAAGTAGCTGTATGCTAGAGCTATGACATTTGGTGTCAGGATAACACTGGTACCGATGAAACAATAGAAAATGATGTAAATCTGTAGTTTTTTACAGATTTACAGATTTTTTTACTTGATTTTTTAGAAAATGCTCTCATAGTTTTTTTTCAAACTTTGCAGTCTTGAAGATCTACATCTAGACATCAAGAGACAATCTTGATAGGTCGTTTTAGAAGTTTAGGTCTAGATGTCAAGAAAATTTTTGACATAAAAAAATCATGACGTCATTGTTCCGTTGCTATGGTTACACCGATGTTAACCAAACCTACTTTTTTGACAAGTTCATTCAGTCTCTAGTAAATGTGTGAGGCAGCTTGCCCCACCAAGCTCAAACAGTACTTAAAGTATTAGCTGTTCAAAGTTGGGATGGTGTGCCTCTGAAAAATCCAAATGAGCCACCTTAATGCAAACGTTTTTGCTTAAAGAAACACCTTGACAATAATAATTGTCAATAATTACAGCATTTGTCTGGTGAATGGTTATTGGTTCAAGTACATTTCTTGGTTGTTAATTATTATTAAACAGCCAAGAAATGTACTTGAACCAGCAACCATTCACTGAAAATGGTGCAGAAATCTCCTTTGTCAAAGGCAGCACAATGTATCAAGACATTATCTTGTAACCTTGTTTATGGGATACCAAAGGGGCTGAGACCATTACCCACCCTTGTGTTGCATCAGGCTACAAATAAGTGTTTCTCATTTTAAAATTTCACGATAACATCTCTACAAGGAGCTTAACTTCCCTTTCAAGACCCTTTCCCTCACAGAGTGGCAAACTTTGAGTCGTGTGCTCAATGTCATTCTAACTTTTTTCATGGATGAAAACCTGACCATTGAAAGAGGCCAAATAGAAGTGAACCTTTCTCCTTGCATTTTTGATTTTCTAGTATTATTGTTCTGTCTGTGGAATAATTCATATACACTGTACATTACTTCAGATCATTGAGTAACTCTCTAATGTGGCCAGTCAATCAGCGGCATATGAGGTCTTAAGCAGGTTAATTTTAGAGGGACTGGGTACTGCAATTGAACACTTACTTTGGAATTTCTTCAAACTCCTCAACAGTCAGATAAGCTAACTTAGGAAATTCTGATCCATTATCTGCAGAGGAAACCTCTTTAGCTCGACGAGTCTTCCTTGGTTTTTGGATATTTTCCTTGGCTGCTGCTTCTGTATCTTCAGAGCCCCTGAAAACAGAAATACTCTGTTAAGGGTTAAAGCTTGGAAAATGATTGGCTTCAGGTTTTAGGTAGTTGGTATAATTTAGTCAATTAAGGTTTGAACCCAGGCCTCATTTAATTAGTCAGCTGAGTGTTATCTTTCAGATTATTGTAGTTTTGAAAAGGACTGTTGTTGCTGACAGTGTCCTGGATAATCATACTCAAGTTACTTAAATAACTTCAATCCCTTACACCTACAGTGTATTACTTGCACAGTCTCCTCCTAATTAAAGCAAAACAAGCAAAGTATCTTGGGATCCACTTTTCCAAAGATCTCGAGTGGAATGGACACATAATGGCATTGAAGAAATAACTGCTAAGGGCAATTGGACACCAGGTTACCTCAAAGGGAACTTGAAAGCTAATTCACTGACTCAAAGAGAAAGCTACAAACTTAAAGGCCTAGTGCACCCCCATCTTGAATACTGTGCTAGTGTACAAAATTGAAATAGTACAGCACAGAGCTGCAAGATGGATGCTGCACAAATTTTGCAACACAAAAATGAGCATCATTAAAATGCTGACTGAACAGGTCTGTCCAGAGATCGATCTCCAGTCAATTTACAGTGAGCAATGCTCCTTGGTCTCATGTAGCTGTTACTGACAGGTGTGATTATACTCCAGAGTTATAAAACATTTTGGGCAGAAAGTCTATGAAGAAGCATGACTGTCTTTTAAACAGTGCCTAGATACATTCATTGATAATCAAGGGGGTGGTTGTGTACAGTAGTTCACATTGACTTCCAGAACAAAACAATTGAGTCTTTTCAAAATTTTAAGAAATAATTACATGTTATTTAGTCAAATTATTTTTTATTTCTATGAAATTATTAAATGATATTAGAAAGTTGTTCTGTATGTTAATGAATAGTATTATAAAACAAAATTGTATCATTAGTTGATTAGAAATCTTTGAGTTGGCAAATATAATTTGTAACAAAAATGCACAGGGTTGGCCAGGGGTTTTAAGTGTTGGTAATCAGGAGATTTTAAAATTGGGCATACAGTACATGTACATGTATTTTTACATGGAAACATGGGTACATGTACATGTATGTGTTACATTATTAATTTTGTTTTAAACAAAAAAGATCTAAATTTTCTGGTATACAGTGTACTGAATATTTCTATATTTCATTGGAGTAACTGGGAGATATAATGACATAGCTTCTAGGTATATTTAAGTATACCTGTCCTATACCCTACTCCTTCTCCACAGACAACCAAGATATTGCAATCCTTGGAATTGTTTTAATCCTTTCACTCCCAGAGTAAGTTATGGAGGCATTTAAAGTGGTTCTAACTTTTGAGTCTGTGGATGAAATCATAAGGTGTGACCATTCAAATGAAACCTCTTTAGCAGTACTTTCACATGGAACTATTTATATTTAAATATTTTACAAAATGAAATCTGGGACTTTAATTCTCATGAGTAAAAGGGTTGATTTTATTACCTTTTAGCTTTCTTTTCCACACCAGGTAGATGAGATGGCAGATTAGCTGCCACGTGTTCAAGCCTCTCCCTGAATTTTGTTGCAATGTCTTTCATTGCCTGGAAGTAAAAGTCCCAGCTCAGTCTCTTTTACATAAAACGAATGAATAACAGTGTATGAAGTACAATTTCGTGTATGCATGTCATGTTGATTTTATTTATCCTGAGTGCTTAATTAATGTACCTGCTAAACATGGCATTGTGCAGAAATGGCACATGCACCCAAAAGCCACACTGCATGTGTATATGTAGTGCAGTGCTAATCTGTTGAGTGTGATCATCCAGCTATGTGCTAGTTCCTTTATATTTTGCTACCCTTTCAATAATATGTTTTGGGTAACCTGGTACAGGGAAAAAGGGCTGTTCATCTCAGATACATGTACATCAAGACCTCAAAATTGAATTCTTTTCTCAGGAGCAACTCTGCTCCTTAAGGTCCAAAATCTTAGGAGTAAATTTGGTCTAACAAGGAGCAAAAAATGTATTTATTATGAAAATGGGCCAAAAATTTAAGGAGCAAATTTGCTCCTAAGTTATTTCTATTAGGAGCAAATGTCTTCGAACTAGTCGTAAATTGCACAGTTGCGACCGTAAATTTTGAGCCCTGGATACATCACTGAAATGAATTGACCATGAAGGCCTGGGAGGAAGCTGTACACTCAGGAACTAGGCAGCAGTCAGCTGAGAGCAGTTGCTGAAAGGACTGTTGTAAAGTTGGTGACAATGACTGACATGTTCAGTTGACAACCTGAGTAACCTGACCAATAACACTAAACAAACTACTGAGACGACTGGGTTCATACTATTTTACTACATGTATACATAGGCAATCAGATTGCAAGTTTTGCTCATAACCAGTCACTGGGTTTAAAAATAATAGCTATAACCTACATAAAACATGTATTTATACTGTCCAGTACCTCCCCTTGTTCCAACAATGTCTTTTCCTTTTCCACATGTGCTTGCAACTTATCTAAAGCAGTTTCCATTTCCAGTAGCTCTTTGTCAATTGACCTCAATACAGAAATGCAATTTGCAGAATTTCCTGTAGAAGTAGCATCAGTTGTGGGTTACATATTTAGCCACTCTGTTCAGACTTAGTGCCCATGCTGGGGAACATTTCCCAGGGCATCAAATGGATTGTGTTCAGACACTGCATGGTTCACTAATTTTCTTCGGCTGGTTAATTTGTCACACATAGCTGTTTTCTCTTAGTGTAGTGTCCATTTTGCCATTTTGCTGGGATTTCCTGAGCAATTCTTGTGATAGAGTATTGGGAAATGCAATCAATAAAACTGTGTATTGATAAAGCTTATTATAAACATTTTTACCCTGAGAACAGAGCTGCTATCAAGCTTTGAATTTGTCTCCTCAGTCCACATCTTTTAAATATTCAAATTCACGTACAAAAGTACACCTTATTTACAGGTAAAATGTAAGCCTAATTAGAGCCGGCGAGTCCAATCGATGAAATTCGATAATCAATAAAATCGATCGAAATCAATATTAATCAATAACAGTAATCAATAACATTAATCGATTGAAATTGGAAATCAATGAAAATCGAAGATCGTAAACGTTGTGAGTATCGATTTTCATCAATTTTCATTGATTATATCAATTGTCATCTGCCATCGTCTTAATAATGATTTCGGATACTTTTGCACTGCGCTCAAGTACTTGTAGCTAAATTCTTCCCTTCATAAAAATAGATCTGTCTTTTGACTCCTGCTTTTCGTCTTAACTTTTTAAAAAATAAGAAGAACTTGATTAAAAGCATGTCATGCACCCGCTCTAAGCTCTATGAACAGAGGCAGTTTCATTGAACAGTTGTCCCTTAAAGCTCACCACTCGGAATGCCTCTCCTCTGTTGCCAATTTTTCTCTCAAGGACAATAGATTCTCCCATCCTTACTGTAAATGGGCAGTCTTGGTAGCTCTTCACTATACCCTCTATTAAGAAATATTACAATTCATTTTACCCGTGATTTCAAGACTGTATTAGGTCCACGCGTTCCATGCGAATAGCGGATGAGTTAAGGGGTTGAATTTCAGCGCATCCGCTTACAAAACACTGTAAGAAATCATAAATTGCTTATTAATTAAAACCAATAATAATCAATAAAATCGATGAAAATTGATACAATTAGAACAGAAGGAGAATTGTGAGTATCGATTTTCATCGATTAATGGAACCAATCCATAATAATCGATTAATTTTTATCGTTTATATTGATTACATCGCTTGCTTTCCGTTGATCGATTTTCATCGATTGGACACTCCGGGACTAAGATTACCAACTCGGCAAATTACAGTGGATCATTTTGTATTTACAGAGCAAAGATCTATAATCTAGGAACTACAAATTTAACTTAGGTTCTCTACAGCCTACAAAATTGGGTGCTCAATCTCTTCACAGAAAGATCAGTGAACGCAGGTCGTGCCCAACTGCTAATGTTTACAAAGGGTACACAATTTGATAACCGAGAAATATACAAGGAGTCGAAGGCTACAGACTGCAGCTGGATGATGGGCTTATAGAATAAGGAAAATGCTTCACTTGCTTTTATTTTCCATACCTGCACTTTTTAACTCCATGCATCGCTTTAAATTTGTCGTTTTTGTAGCGAAATGCTCCGCCATATCTTCGAGGGTCGCCGCCATTTTGAGTTTAAGCGCCAAAATTCGCCAAATTATGGTTCATTACCGCTGGCTGACAGAAACTCTGCAGGCGCAAATTGTTTGATATCGAGGTAAACTCGATCCCAGATCTCTTTTTACGTAAAACATCGCAAAAGTAAGCTAAGTTTATTTCATTGATCTTCTTGATAAGGTAAGATACAGAGAATTTTTGGACATTTTGCAGTTGTCATACAAGACATTATAATTGTTCGTGACGGTCGTTTCGTGAGATTGGGTTGCCTATGACTTTCCCTTTACACTTTTGTAAATCGATGCCTTGAGTTTGGAGATACCACTGAAAAGGGAGATTTTAGGCCTGCTTAGCAAGCCCTTCTGTCTCATGGGCCACACAAGATAAAGAGTTTTCACTTTTCTGCCGCACGAGTTAAGGCGAAAACAGAAAAACATGCAATTTTTGGCTGAGTCATGAGTACCACTGGCTAGTACTCTAACCTTTACACGGGAATTCCTGTTAACTTTTGGTGGGAGTATGATTTCCGGAACTCTCGAACCCTTATCCCAGTAAAAAATTGTTCCGTGTCTGACCTTAAAATCTTCTCCTATTTTCAGGCCAAAAAGACAAAAAAAAATCAACAAAACGTGAGCTTTCTCCGCAGCTATAGTTAAGGTAAACTATGTTAAGCAAAAACTGCTTCATTTCAGACTAAAATGGTTCAAACCATAATACATTTTAGGGAAGATGACTCACATTATGCCCTGCAGGATTTTGGTAAACCCGAGGGTGAATTCCGTTGCATTGGTGAAATGAGGTTTGTTTAGGGGATGACTTTGGATGAGGTTTTTGCGATATCCAGAATAATCAAGGTCGAGGTAACCATCGCTGATAGCAGTTACCCAGACCTTGATTATTCCGGATATCGCAAAAACCGAATCTAATAATTGTTTTATTATACATTGTTTTACAGGTAAACAAAATAACGGCAAACAATTTCGACATTTGTGTCCTTCTTGTCTTCCGGCTTCTGAACGCTTTTTTTATTCGTGGAACAGTTCCTTCGCAATTTTTGTCAGCCTTCTTTTGTTTTCCGAGTCTTTTTGTTTCAGCAATTTTTCAATTTCTTGCTCGGTTGAAGAAGCGAATCGACGAGCCATGAATTTACTTCGCTTTCAGATGCCTCCCACATTTGCTCTTGGAAATCATGCATTGCGCGCGCAACCCCTACAGATTATTCACTAATCTGCTAGCAGATTAGTGAATAATCTGTAGGTTGCGCTGATTCCCAGAATTAACTGTAGGCTCTTAGCCAATGAAAAGATAGATAGTGACTACAATGTATAATAATTAGGGTAATCTGTCGGGTAATCTTCTCTTCAAAATTGGATTCATCAGTAATAAGTAGTTTTGCATTATTTTGGTGAATCTTCATCGAGTTAAACATAAAATTTATCAGGCACATCGATCGACAGACTCGATCCGCCACTAGTTACAACTTGAATATAGCCCAGAACTGGATAGAGGTAAATAAATAATTGATTGTCGGACAACAATTTAAAGAACGAAGACCGATCGCGACAGACCCGATCTAGAAAAAGAAGAGGAAAGCCGAGTATGTTTTCAGCCCGCTAGCGCCCAAATCGTACCAGCAAAATTATATGTTCTCTGAGCTACGAAATTTTAGAAATATTACTGTCCTTACGTTTGCATTTTTTCCGGAACTGAGACAGAAGTGGGCTTTCAGAAGGTTGACTCGTGTCAGAATATGTGTCACTTACACTGGTATGATGAGTTAGCCTTTTAGACCTCTGTCGCATTTCAAGTTTCTCTTAACTGAGTTTTTTTCGACGTTAATAGCTAATACTGATAAATTTCAGCACGTTTGAAACCGGCAGTTGATACAAATTTTGCCTAATCACTTTAACGTACCACTAGTGCTGCGAATTATAATTCTCAGCAGGCACAAAGTTCTGTGTCTTTAATAGTTCAGTCATACCCTCGGCTCCCAAGCCAAGTTGAAAGTCTTCCAGTATTTTAAATTCCGTCTGTACAGTACCCAAGTCGAATCAAAGTATATAACTCAACTTAACCCATGTAGCAATTATGGTCACAGAGTAGAAATCAAATGCAGTGAAATTAAGGTGCCGAACAGTTAATTTTGCATGTGCAGTAATCTCTACATCCCCTGAGTTTACAGGTCATGGGTTCGCTTCCCGTTGGACCTCAGTTTTTTTCTTCGTCCCATACTCGGGTCATACTGAAAATTTCTATCAATTCCATTTTATATTCCATTCCATCTTTCTAATTTTTTCACCAAGCTTAAAAATTTACCATCTTTCTTTGTTTATCATCACATTGGACGCTTTTGACATTGCTGATCCTATAGCAGTATGCAGGAGGCGTGTCATAACGAACCTAGCTAGGCACGAGTCTCCCAGTAGCTCAGTGGTTACAGCGTTCGACCGGTGTACGGAAAGTCATAGGTTCGATTTCCGTCGGAGACTCAGATTTTTTCTTTGTCCCATGCTAGTGATATACTGCATAGATGTATTCCATCTTTCTTAATCTTTAGAAAAGTACACCGCAGCCCTAACTGCAGCTTCAGCTGTAGCGATAACTAATAGTATCCTGATAATTTAGGGGAGTATTAGGGGAGTACTGTATTCCCGCATTCACCGTCGGGGTCCCAAGGATGTTTATAGTGTGCAACCCACATGCATGTTTTCAGTGATATGTACTAAGGCCATCCTGTATAAAACATAAAGAGCCTGTCATTTCACGACATTGCCACCATGATCAAATAAATATTCTTGCCTTTGAATTCAGACAAATCACTGATGGCACTGGACTCGATAACCTGCGATTTAATAGACTCTCCCTCTCTCTCCCTCTTTTAAATCTGACAAAGGCCTTCCCCGAATAGGAGAACCTTAATCAGATTTCATGCAAAAAGTCTGATTATGGACTTTTCCTGATTGGTTGAGAAACAACAGACTTTTGTCGCGCCTTGTGTAGATTCCTGGGACTCCAAGGGAAAAAAAAGTCTGATCGGAGGTTATGGAAACATTCAATGCACAACCCAACAAGAAAAATTTTAGCAAAATACTTAAAATATCATTTTCTGCTTTCTTAGATTGTTTCATAGCCTTTTAAAGGCGTATTTGTGTAAGCTAATACAGGTTGATCTGTTCGGATTTTTTAGCTGAAAATTTAGGCCGCAGAAAATTTTAGGAACAGAACCCTATCCGCTGAATTTCCCAGTTGCTGATGGCTCTCCGAAAATGCTATCTGACCTTATTTTGCACTCAAACGACATATTTGTCCCTTCGAAAACAATAGGAACCAAAACGTCTTCTTGTTACGAAAGTCCAACGTGATGTTTCGCCGAAGAAATATCTTGCTTTCACTGCAATTAAATCCGAAAATAGCAGACGATTTTAAGCATTCCAAACAGATATTCGCCGAAACGGACCGTTGGGTGCCCATGAACCTCCGCGGTACAGTAAAAACCCGCGTATAAGAACACCTATTTTGGCAGTTCAGGCTGATTTGGTTCTTATATAAAGGGTTATAATCTGCAAAATCAGCCTGTAAGTGTTCTTAAGTGTTCTTAAAAAAAGTTTCTTAAAATAAGGAACATACTAGGCTATCAATAGATGAAATCAATATATATGCACACAATTGTATTTTAATTTTAATAAAATTGATAAATCAAGGCAATACTGTACTGTAATTGGGGTGGAACTATTATGTGTGCAATGAAAAGTAGTGTTGATCTTTGATATTTTTCCATATAAGAACAACTTTCATTTTTCAGGCTGAATGTGTTCTTATATAAATGGTACTTTATTTCGGTGACATGGGAAACAAAGAATTATGATTCCATGTATAGTCACACAGAATTAAATAGCACCCCTTCCCCCCTCCCTTATACAATTAGAAAGAAAGGAAGATGTATTTAGGTCTGGTCATTTTTGAAGAAGTCCTTGTGAATCCTGCTGTCTAGGCGATTTCATCCTTAACTTTCATTTTTCAGGCTGAATGTGTTCTTATATAAATGGTACTTTATTTCCTAAAATCAGGCCTGGGTGTTCTTAATCCACATGTTCTTATACGCGGGTTTTTACTGTAGTTAGATTCCCCCTATAGGCGGTTAAGGTGACCACAAACACATAAATCACTTATACGTCTTGCTGCTGAAATATTAATATCAGCGAGTCAAATTTAAAGTGCCTGAAACCTTAGCTGCAAAATACAACTTACCGGCAGACGATAACTTAGCAAGAATCTAGTAGGTGCTTGTATAATCTGATAACTGAATTTAACTTTGAAAAAGGAAACGGGGATTGCTTAGAAAAATAAGCTCGAGACAAAGAAGAACGAAAAGACGATAAGTATTGTTATGGGAGTCGAAAAAATATCACGAAAGAAAGGTAAAATGTTTATAAGAACATACACTCACGAGATCAAGATTAAAGTACGGAAACAACCTTCGCCACCCATTCAGTGAAATCGTTCTTGGCTAACTGGCACAGGAAACAAAAATAAACAGTTTTACTGAATAACAAGCGTGAATTCCTAGAGGCCTTTTTTAATTCCGTTTCGTGAGCCTCCCTCCGGCCTTCTTTAGCTATTATTATCCAGCTGGTCCATTTTCTAACAATAAGGGGCTCAGGTAATTTATATTTCCGGTGCATTGCCAGCCACTCAACTCTAATTTCAGGAATGGAACACCATATTTAGGTGACGTGGGGAACCCCGTAATATAAAGAACTGAGACGGCTCAAAAAGTTGCAAGTTTCATTGAGTGACCCTCTGCATTTTAAAAACGTCTCATCAGTTGCTATTTGGAGATAACGCTTGTTGCAAGAAGGACAAATTGAAAGAGAATAGCAGCAGATGGGCTACTGGAAGACTGAAAAAGAAATTAACTGTTAATTGATGTCTTGAAAACTTGATATCCCTCAGACAATAATAAACAAAGTAGGTTCTCTTTTGCGTCTGGTCGCAATACTCCAAAAGTCCTTGTTTAATGTATTATTAGATCATTATTGTCTCCTTTTGCAATTCGTTTAATAAATAGCTGATTGTTGTTGATAAAAACGGGAATACTTTTTCTTTGATAATACATCTTCATTATTTTCCTTTCGACCGAACGTAAACTCTGCTATCTTTATTTCTTTATCGCCTTAGCAGTAAGGAACGAGTCTCCCAGTAGATTAGTGGTTAGAGCATCCTACGGGTGTCAGTGCGGAAAGTCATATGTTTGATCCGTCGGAGACTGATTTTTTTTCCTTGTCCTTCGCTCGTGAAATGCTGATTCTTAACCCCTTTCTTATTACAAGACCGAGCTAAAATTTGGCATCTTTCGTTCTTTATGAAAAAAAAAACTTCTTTTGTCGCTTTGGGAATTTGCTCTTAACACTTGTAGGGCTAAGAAATGAATAGCGTGAGATTTCATCATATTTAATATTGAATAAAGCACGCGGGAAATTGAACGCTCATTTACTAATCCTTCAATTTCCCTCAAGGAAGAAAATTGCGTGATCTCACACTTATTAATTTCTACTCGCGTATTTACTAAATACAAGAGGAAATTAACGATCAATTCCTAATCCCTCGTTTCCTGCTACAAAATCGCTTTCATGTTATGTGCACACGAAAGGTCACGAAAAGATGATTAGTTCCAAACCTGCCTTTTGAAGCTGTCATGAAATTTGGAGTCAAATGTGAAGCAACAACACTGAAGCCAACTCTAACAGGGTTCAATAGTTATGTGTTTAACTCAGAGAAATTTGCAATTGGTAATTACCTCAGGTTTATTGCCAGGAATAGGACTGCTGAATTTCTTTAATTTTGATTGGCGCCTTTAAGGGTGAGCTGTCGACTTACATGTATGGATTAAAATGTAGGTCCAACGTCCACTGACGTCCGACCGGGACATTACAACTTCGGATATTTGCGGACATATTTAGAAACTATAACAATGGCCACTACACAAAACACAGACGGCAGCCGTTTCATAGTAAAAAGACATGGGACGGATTCACTACGCTCTCTCCAAGTTAACCCCTAGCTAAAGCCCCCATTATCCTCACTGTTCTCGCTGTTCTTCTTTTGGTACTGCTTAGGAGAATTTGACTAAACATCAAGGCATATTTCTTTGGTGATTATTGCCTTTATTCTCGTGACCTTATGATTGAATAAGTAGTAATATTGTAAGGAGAAATTAGATGCTGGTCACTGTTGAGTTTTAAACAGGACGTTTAGTTGTTCCTCAACAGAACGCTTAGTATATGCAAACAGTGCACGGGCTCATTTTGACCCCGCATGAATTCAACCCTCAAAAATTAAATTTTTGTCCAAGTCAAAAAAGAATCATCTAAATTTCCGGTAGCTGAAAAGGCATTCCAACGGCTTGTACTTTCGAAGCAAAGCTACCTAGATGTGTGTGAATCTATAATTATCATGACTAAGTTTTCAGGACAGGGTTTGGCCTTAACATGTATATTGCAAACTTTAACATCAGCATTTGGTAATATTCTTGAGTTGAGAAAATTGTTGTTGTTCTTTTTTTCGTAGGGGTAACCTCGCCATTTCGCCTTTTCAGGTGGTGTGTTAACTTGCATTTTAATTTCACGTCCATGAATCGAATAAAATAGTGTCTTATGTTATGTAATAACGTATTGTCTCGTGATGTTCAAAGCTGTTTGAATACTCTTGTCAATTTTGAAACATCAGTTTCGATATAACCTCAAAACAATTCTTCTCATTACTAAATTTCGCCCATTACGGTTTTAAAACTGTCCCATTAAATCTTTAAGCCTGCATGAGGAGTCCCCGGATTGAAATCGACAGGGAAAAGCATGAATTTTGTTGATATTAGCATCCAGGAAAAAAATGTGCGATAAATTTAGAATAACAATGTACAAAAATATAAATTTCATATTCAGATGTTTATTACCGTATTCAATATAAAGCATCTATACGAAAAATATGCACTTGTTACAAAATGGCATGCCTTATCGCATTTATTGTGCGACTAATTGAGCTCTCGTAAGTATGTAGCAAAATATTTTTAGTTGATCGATTTTACGTATGATCAAGTTTTAAATATATAGCTGTATAATATTTAAATGAATATATATATTATATATATTTAATTATGTGATTTTGCATGGGCTTAATTCCAAGAGAATATAGAAATGTATATTCTCTTGTCATTAATGTATGAATGTCTGTTTATGTGTCAGATATTGAAAAGGATGTCTCTCTCTCTCTATTTTTTTCAGTTACATTCTGGCTTAAATGTTAAGCAGATTAAAAACAGAAATCACTAAATAATCTCTACGCGATGCACCCTTCGATTTTCCTTTATCGATCTTGTTCTTTCCCGTTCTGTTCTTCGTAGATAATTTTAAACTATATATCACACAAAGAAACGCATCAAAAACAACAATTGATTTTCATGAAGGTCCGAGCCATTGTTTGATCTCTGCTTTTCATGTTGTCTCTTTGAATAGGCAACTCGCTCGGTAAACCTTTAGCCGATGGTATCTTTCACCATACTACTCTTTCTTCTTAGTCTGTGGAAAAACGCCCACAGTGTAAGCATTCAAAAAAGGTCGTTTGGGGATAACAGATAAACTTAATTTCCAAGTCTAGTTTTTACACAATTAGGAATTTCATTTTTGCAAAAACGGCATTTTACCAGCCCTGAAAATAGATGAGTCCCAGGACAATCTTTAATACAATATCCAATAATTTCACCGACTCACCATTTCTCTGCGCTAAAAATAGGCGAATCCCAGATCCCATTTCAAAGTCTAATACACAATCCAGTTTTTCAAATCCAATTTGCCAAAATCGATTCCTAGTGCAAAGACAAGTTTTAATTATTACCCCTCAAAGACCCTTTTAAATGACAGCTATGTACAGTACGTTTACGTTGTTTCAATCTACTTTCTTTTGGTCTGTTTTGTCTTTGCTTTACTATTCACAGAAGATAAAAAGTCAAAGGTTAATCCCACTCTTTTCATATAAGAGCTTCAATGTCCACTCGAATGCTTGAAGGCATATTGTAAAGCGACGATTTTGTTGGCGCACTGATCTTTCTTCGTCTCATCTTTGGCCGCGGGGAAGACTTTAATTTCGCAAGAGTCTCATTTCCATTTTCATCTTTTAAAGTCAAAGTTGAACTGCTGGTTGACCTCGCTGGTCTTGTCTTTAAGCCTGTATCACCATGGTAAAATGGGTCGGCTCCAGTGTTGAAAGACTCATGCAGGGCATGAGGAAATGAAGCCACAGACTTTCTGTTCTCTTTCTTTTGTTTTCTATTTTCAGAGTCTTCCTTTTCATTGGGTATGTAAAACATGGGCATGGAAGGAAATTTATACAATCGTTGCGAAGTGCTAACGGGCTCCCGCGGGTGACTCGAGGCTCGCTCCAACGATTCTTTTCTATTCGGCACGGCAGCAAGAATTTGCTCTTTTTCATACCAATCGGCCTCTTCCGCAGTACGCGCGAAAACGGTATGCGAGCTAATCTCGTTTGCTATTATCTCTTCTGCGGTTACCTTGTCTAATGGTGACCCACTCGAGTGCCCATTTTCCGTTGTCGACGTATCATTTAATCCATTTGCTTCGTCTGTTTGTTGATTGTTATCTTGTGACGAAATGACAACAATTGGTTTCTGCTCTATTGCGTCAACAACTTGTGTCCCGGCTGCGTTTGCTAATTTCTTTTGCGCAATCATTTTTTCTCTTCTACCTTGATTTCCTTGCTGCACTTGATCTCCCTCTCGCATGGTCTGTTTCTTTTTATTGGCGTGCCTGACACATTCAACAGCAAAAGCAGAGAGATCAGCGTCTTTAAAATTTAAATACTGTCTCATGCTTTCTCGAATAGCCAAGCTTGGGCCAACCTTTAGAGAATTTGCATCTGAAGAAACGGATCTCTTTTTCGATCTGAAGAGGTCAGTCTTTTTTCCTGTTCCATTCTTGGAACTAAGTTTATTTTGACACAAAGATTTGGAGCTTCCAGTTTCGTTTTGCCCCTCTGTTGATACCGTCTTGCTCGAGCGATTGTTGCTGTCCGCAACTTCGGAGAAGTACTCTTCGCTGCCTTTGCTTTGCATTGTGGTCTCATTGCGATGTTTTTCGACGTAGTCGTTAGGGGCCATCTTTTTCGCGCTCTCATCCTCCCCTTGTTTTGGCATTGCTTCAATGAGTGTCTGACATATCAAAACATCCTGCAAATTAACAGACTTGCGCTCGCGTGGCCGTGGGCTGTTATTCTCAGACTTATCCCGAGCTGGGTTACTTGATTTCATGAAGATAACGTCATCGAGATCCTCTTGATCTTCTTCGTTTTCGTGATTGTCAAAAAAGATTTTCTCACTGTCTGTCATTTTCAGAAAAGTGTCTGAGTCCGCGGAACTCGAGCTGTCGCGTGACCTTGATTCACTCGCGGCTAGTGAGACAGTGTCCATTAAACCACCTTTCTCGGTTCCAATTAATTCTCCACTTTCTTGACGATCACTTCCATGTCGTTGGGAATTCTGCCTCGATCTGTTCCCGCTTGATGAACCCGGCGAATATGAGCTGGAGCTTCCACCTCTGACCCCTACGTTTTCCACAAGTTCTTTCAATGCTAGTTCTAGCTCCTTTATTTTCTTTACTTGGTGCTCATTATCTGAAACTGGCGTTCTTGGTCTAGGACTATCGGTTGCGTTAACACTGTCATCGGTTGAGCTTGCCGACTCTTCACTAGGTCGTCGGTCGCGTTGGGCGGCTATGGATGCCCGTTCGACCCATTTTTGCAACCTGAACTGAATTTGTCCCGATAATTGTTGCACGTTTTTGGGAATGCTGTCGAGGCTAACAGCCGAGCCCATTCTCACGTTGTCAAAGCTTCCATTTTCCCCGGATAAATCAACAGACGTTTTGGATCTTATACGAGAGATCATGTCATGTTTTCTGGTTGCACGCGAACCCGACATCTCGATAACGCCTGCGTGAGTGTTCTTATTATTGAAAAAGTCTCTGTCCGTCCGACCAGTCGTGTTTACTCCAACACTGCTAGTTTGGTCTCCGAAACTCACTTCTTTGATACAATTGTTCAAGGCATTCTGCCTTACAAGTTGGACACAATTGGGAACGCTCGATGACTCATGGAGTCTCACACTGTGAGTTGAAAGGTCCCGTGGATTTCCATTCTTTAGGTATGAATCATTTGTGTCGTTCTCACGCTCGCTGTCCTCTTTCTGAGAGGGGGTTGGAGAGTTAGACACAGAGAATTTCCTCCGCTTTCTTTGCACCTTCTCCTTGTTCGGCATAGGTACTGGTGAGCTTCGCGACCGTGAATGTTGCGGTATCAGATCACTTGAGTTTTCAACTCTCATTGGCTCGTGATTCGTAATTTCCTCAGAGATTTCTTTCCCAACACGGTTGTCTCGAACGTTTGAGCTCGCCTTTCCCATCCATTTCTGAAGCTTTGCCTTAACACCTGACGAAATGTTCATGATTGAGACGTCCCTGTACGAAGAGGCCATTTCAACTTGAACTTAGACGACAACAAGGCTTTCAAATTTCTCCTGGCACATTTGCATTACTTTGTACACAGACCTGTGGGTGGTAACGATGACACGATTAAAATGTGCTTAATGGTTTGTCAATAAGGATCTCGAGACCGGCCCGAGCCCAAGAAACTGATTTAAACATGCATATCTTGAACGTATTTGGCGAGAACTCACCTGAAGTATGCTTAGACCCACTAGAATAACGTCGCCTGGAACGGTCAATATTTATCTAGATTTAGTGTTTACGTCCAGCTGCGCAAGTATAAAATTTCAGCACTGATGTAATAATAACTAGCCTATAGATTGCACTTGTCTGGTTTGCAGCGACTCGTGGTTATCACGCAATCTGATTTGTTGACAAGTACACAAATGTACAACTAAGCGAAAAACCAAGCTGCTACATTTTTTGTGAACCACTTTACGCCGGATGAATACACTCACGTCATTTACTGCAATTAAATCATAGCCATTGTATTTCAAGTATGTATCGTTTCTTTAAGAATGCAAATGTTGTAGCGATGAATTAGCCCGCCCCGTGCTTCTAAGATAAGAACAGTGAATCCCATTGGTCCAGAGTTTCTCTTTGTTCAATAGTTCATTGTCCTTTGTGGATAAACGCCTGATTGTCGCTACACTTTTGTTTAGGTATTTATCACTTGTCGCAAATGTCTCTCCAAAGAGTCGAGCAAGCTTGCTGTCAACACTGACTGATGTACAAAGTTACTTTTTAATAAACATAAAGCGCCATTTTACTTCACAAGCCCTGTATTCATCAAAGTGTTGACTTAAATAACTTAATCCCTTTTACGGCAGTTTTGGGCGACTTGTAATAATACCAGCAATTTGTCATTTCTGCTATTGACAGCATTTAAATTAAAGTGACGTCCTTAAAGCCTTGGACCCATAATAAATTCAACAAAAGCTGAAGATTAAGAAAAAGAACCTTCTATGGAGAAAACTAATTAAAGGCTAAGTAACCAACAATATAGACTCGATAACACAAAAGATGCCATTCAGGAAGACTGCGAAGCCACGATGTAATCCTTTTCCTGAAGAGGCGTTCCCTTGGTTTCTTTCTAATTATGCAAAAAGCTAAAGATCTTAATTTTTAAAGCTCCTAATCGCTAAATTAGAATATCTTGCAAGCGTGTAAGTTGTTGGCCTGCGTTACCTTTAGTCCCAGATGTCGCTCCCAACTTAACTTGTTTTATTTTCAGTAGCACAGTTATTGCGGTTTATTACGGCTTTAGTACATCCATTATTCTGATTTTGAGAAGCATCTACCGTAGATAATTCCTTTCTTCTCACGTCACTGTATTCCTTGTGTTACGATGAAAAACGTCTTTATCTTGTTTCCTCAAAATGCGAAAGAAATGAATTTACGCCAAAAAGGCACGGGCACTACAGCACACATGGTAATTTAAAGGTGTTTGTCTCCCTCACAATTCTGGGCAAGAAAAATACGAGCCACCCAACGAAGTAGTCAGTTTGGGAGGTATAGTTTGGGTTGATTGTGATTATTAAGTTGCGGTTACGTCTAATATATCTGGACCAAAGGAACATATTGATTGCGTATACGAGCAAAAGCAATACAACTTACCTCGAGTTCAAGTTTTGTTGTTCAAACTTTATCGCGTTCTGTTGTGTTTTCTTATTGAAATTTTAAGACAGGCGAGTTTTCCGGCTTGCATGTGGAGTGCGTGGGCAGCGGAAGTGTGGAAATAGAGTTTACGATCTTTTTAATAATCTGCTTACCAATGGATGAAGTCATACCAAATATCACATTAAACATCCACATTAGCAAGTATGTAAACAACATAAACCACTGAAGACAATGGTAGTCTAAAGCACAGTTTCAACTAAGCAGAAGTGTTCAAATAATAATGCAAAGGACAAATTTCTTACTGGGAATTATTAAGGAAAAAATAAACAGAACAGACGGAAAGTAGTACGTGATGGCTTTCATACACTTATATGGTCACACTCAACGTTCAATGATGTCTTCCATGTTTGGATCAACTGGATCCGTTAGTTAAGGGGGCTATTTGTGTGGACTGTTTTGCTAGTTTACGTGACTCGATTTATCGCGTGTTTATTAAGTTTTGGTGCAACCTACTGCGTTCTTACAAAATGACCTTCTTTTATAAGAAAAGCCACTCTTTTGTGAGAAGTAATTTAGCAGCGTGAAATCAGATAATGCTGGCGCCATCGTGTGAGTATGCCCAAGAGAAATAAATGGGTCAATTACGCCCATGCATAGAACGGCAAAAAGATTTAATCACGAACTTCTTACATCATCACCACAAATTGTCATGGCTCTTTTTTCTTCAGTAGTCCTTCGGAACTAGGTTGACTTTAAAATTTAAACAAGTTTATATGTAATCCATAGTTATTCAACCTTTTCATTTGGGAAGAGTCATCACCTTTTGAGTACACCGAATTAACAGCAAGCAAACAAATAAACAAACGAATTTCATTTGGTGAAAGGATAAAAAATAAACAGCCACCACAGGAAAGTAAAGATCAATGGTTTCATTTGTATTGTCAGTTGTTTATAGTCAGTATGATTTTACCCGAGGAACCGTAAAATTAAGAGAAGGAAAACAATTCTTCAAGAGTTAAGTTAGCTGATTTTTATACGCTAGATGAAAGCTTTGACACTTGAATAAGTTACTCACTAAGTGTTAATGATAGGAAAAGAGCGAACTCACGATTAATTTTACCCCAGGACTGTTTTATAGGAGAGAAGAGGATATCGCAATGAGTGACCCTTTATCAACCTTGATCTCCTTGGAATAACGACACAATTCTGACATTTTTTCAGTCCACTTTAGGGCCGGGTTAATTGAAATAGGACAGCACCAAACGAAAGAACAATGAGCAAAGAATTGTGGAGCATACCCGAAACGTCTGGAAAATTTACCACAACGAGCACTCTTACTTAAACAAATTAAATTAACATTCAGGATTCCAAACGAAAGACTTATTGATAGCCTTGAGCCAACTTTGTGGTTTCATCATTTTAAGGTTTCTCCTAAAGCACGAAAACTAGACCGACCTCATATATGGTTTAACCTTTGATGGTACGCTGGTATGGTTTGCAGTTGTAAAAAGGCACACGTTTGGCACCTCACGCGCGTGGCAAGGCTGTGAAAGGGCTCGCACGTGAAGACCAAAACGACCGATGAGCGTCCTTCCAGGCTAATCACATGTGGATCGTTATGAGTGATAAGGTAATAACAATTTTTAGAAACGTCGTAAATATAGTACTACTATTAATATTACTGACTCTTAGATTTAATCTTATACGTGGTCTATGCGTTTTTTAATAAAACCTTCATTGACAGCTACATAGTACCCTTCGCCAAGTGTGTATTTTTACTTTTAAATCTGTTCATGTATATCTACCTGGATTTTTGAAAACGGTGCTCTCTAAAGTAGGCAATATAAAATTATGAGTGCCAGGAGTCCTTTTTTTCTTCTCCCCTCTCTTCCCTTCCTTCTCCTTTCTCCTTCGTTTAATTTAGTTTTGAGGCTGTTTGGAGTTGTAAAACCTTGGCTTCAGCGTCGTCCCGGTGAAAATGGCCAAATTTTCAGGTGCTACCTTTTCAAAAATCCAGCTAAATATACACTGTATTTGCTTTTGATTGCGACTAATTTGTTTTCTTTCCCTTGAATTATATGGCTTTACTTTTTTTTTTCTGTGAATCAGAGAAACCGATTTGAAAAAAGTAGATTTTAGATACGACTGCCTTTAATACCGTAATCCAAAGAACGGAAATTTCTGTCCATTAATCAGATTACCTATGTTTTCTGTTTAGTCTACAGGCAACGAAAGTTCGCTTTTCTGAGCGCCAATATCGTACTGTATTTGCAGTCCATGGCCAATTTAAACGTGAAAGCTAAAACGTTAAAATCATAAGTGAACCTGATTAAAGGTCATGGGAGGTAATATAGGAATTGGGATTCGCCAAAATGCACTGTGAAAATAGTATTGAGCTCTTTCTTGAACTGGGAGTAGGAAATAGTTTTGACCTTTAGTGGCAATAGGATTTTGGAAAAAGGTAGACATAGGATCCGAGTTTCAAAAAATGGGCTTGAAAATAGGATTTATCTACAAGATAAAGTCGTCGCTACCATCATCTCAATGATTGAATTTTAAATAACTATGAAAAGGACAAGACGTGTTTTCTGAGAAAAGAAACCCGATCCAACGCGTGATTATTTAGTTAGAGAATTGAAACCAAATTAAGGGCACGTTCGACTGTCTTTACTCCAGAATAAAAAAACATGTAATGATCATTGCAAATTACGGAGACTGGGAATTTGGAGCCACTAGGAGCGGAAATATATTTTGAGCAGAATTGTCAGATATTGCAGTTTTATTAACCACGTTTTTGTCAATTCCGGACGTTCATTTTTAATCAAGAATACGAGCAACCGATCGCGCGAACGCATCCTAAGTTTGGCATTTAAAAGACGCTACTGGAAATTTGTAACCTTTGACAGCGCTTTCGTATTTTTCCGAGCTTGAAATTTATTTTCCTGATAACGACAAAAGGTTAGATAAGTGTGGCGTATGAAGGTTATACAGGGACGCTTTTGTTAGTCCCCCGGTCAGCTGTTATATTTCTTTACCCCAAGGTTGTCAAGACCGTATCCGGGGGCAACGCTACCAGACAGTCTTATGTAATAGCAACTCTTTAATGGTGGACAGTTATCTGGTTGGTAATAGATCACAATTTTTCTTCATCTGAAATTGAATGAGAAAAGATCGAATTGTTTTACAAGGTACCTCCCATCGACTCATTTGCCTGGCGCATTGTAACTTTGAAAGCAATAAAACGCCAAGAACCTCTGTGAAGTGACCGATTTCTATTGCGGTTTTTCTTCAGTGCTCTTCTTATAGATTATCCCAAGTTGGTTCGTAGCTTAATTTCAGGCATCACTTGCTCCCACTTAGCGTTACAACGACAGCAGTAACCTCAGGTAAAACCACAATGCAGTTTCTAAGGAAATGATTTGTGCACCGTCATCAACTACATACGGTTCGTATAGGCGCTCCGATTACGCCAGCAATCTGACTTCAGTTCCCGTGATCAGTGTATATGAATGAACTCAAACTGGTTTTTAGGGCCACGGAGAGAGTAGAATGAAGAGTTGCAGTAGAATAATTTAACTACGACTGGTGTAGCAAATACCGCCTATGTATGCGGAAATTCTTAATAAACCATATGATTCCATACGTCTCAGTACGGCCACATGAAATAAAAACAGGCAAACAAATGGACAGACTTCCCCAAATGGAAAAAGTATGATATTAAAGGACATTGATAAAGCATTTCCAGTTGAACAACTTAAGAATTGTCAAAGATTGGACGTGGCTTGTTTTTAAGGAAAAGATATTGAGTGCACTGAAGCAATCCCTTATCAGAATTGGCATGCAAGGAAGTAACTGATTTTTCTAATTAAAATTCACCGAATTCTACTAAGGAAACACCACTTTGAAAACCCCTTTTTAGTTATCTTTGCTTCCACATTGGAAAACAAGGAAACCTTCACTGCCGTTTTTGGGTGTGTTTCGGGCTTTTTCGAAAGAAAGAAATGATAAAAAAAAAGAAACATCAAGACCGTAGATCATCCAATAACTTTAGAGATAAAAACACGGCACTGCAATATTTGCAGTATTTGTTCAACACATTCTTAGTTAATTTTGATAGTGATAGATCAATGTGTAGTATTTCTTTCACACATGAGTTTACCTTGTATAAATAAGACAAATTAAGTTAAATTACTTTACATTACGTAATACGTCTCGTGTCTCACGTGCCCGGGCCTGTTGTATGATATTGACCTTTATCACACATGATTGGTCAAACGTGATGGTCGAATATAGTGTTTATAAAAGAAGACAAAAGACTTTATAAAATAAAAACATACGTGTGAGTGGAATGCGGTCGAAGTGTTAAGCAGGGTCTCAACATTTAATTTAAAAACGCTTTAAAATAAAAGAAATTGGCTTGAATTATAACAATCACAGCTAAACATGACAAACACGCGTGCCTGGACATCACAAAGCCGCCAAAACGTCAGTCAGAGGTATTGAAAGAATTTTACGCACCGATACTTATTGAAACAAATCCAGTAGTTTATTCCAATATGGTTTTAAGTGTAGACGTTCTGAAAAGCGACTGATGGATTTGAACAAAATGCATGCGCTGCCAGATATTTCAATTTAATACTATCGAGTGATTTGCTTCTATCAGCCGCGATACAATCAGTTTCAAAAGAAGCACTCGGGATTCATTGCATTCCTTTACCGTCAGCATCAGTCAGGCTATTGTTCTCACAAAAAGAGCTAATGAAGAGTCTCTTAATGAGCGAACGACCAGCTGCAAGTGGACACACGTCGACGTCTCTAAGGTAACCATTCACACAACACTTAAAACGAGTTCAATGCGACAACAACAATATATTAAGGTATTTCCATATCTATACATGGCATTACCTAATAACTATAATTAGTAATAAAATTTCTAATACAAGTTCATTTGTGATATAATGTTTGATATCTATAGTACATTACAACGAAGACAACTGAAAGCAGCAAATGATCTACAAATAAATGGATCGATGCTATTAAAAAGGAACAAAATTTTTGAATTAATACTTAAGTCTTTAAAGAATTTATATTTTCCAGTAATTTCGTCAAAAAATTTTGATCGGAAATTATTATAAAGTGCGCAAGAGAACAGAACATGAGATTCATTCTCAACATCATTAGACTGGCACAAAGTACAAATTCTTAACTTTTCAGGAGTCTTAGGAACAGTATGTCTTCCAGTTTCGATGTGGAGTGGATGATTCCCTAAATGAAATTTATTAATAGCAGTTCTATGGAGGGGGTTTTTAATAGCATCTTAAGAGTCAGTTTTTGTGGTGTCTGTTTTGAAAAGGGTATAGAAACAAAGTTTTCTATTCGAGTTAAGAAGTAAAAGTTGGTGGTCAATTGAAGCTTTGCGCATATTTTGACTAACATAAGAGACAAACGTTTTCGTGATGCTATCATTTAAAATTATGGAACTAGAAGTAAACTTATTACTTAGCATTTTTATTTTCTGTGACAATCCTGGCTGATTTTTATCAGCCATATCTTTTGAGATTTGCAAACACTGTTTAGCAATATTATTTTCTGGTAAATTTTGTAAATGTATCCAAAACTTGAAAATGGAAGTGTCAATATTCAATTGATAATCTGCCAAGTTCATTTCTGGCTGCAACGTTCGGACAACGTTTATTTACTCCTAAGGATTGCTTACAAAGAAAAATATGTGTTTTTGCAATTAAATCTTTTTCCCGAGTGCTTAAATCATCTTTATCATAGGTCCCCCATACCTCTGATCCGTATAGAAGAATTGTTAAAAAAAAAGAGAATTAAAAAGTTTATTAGTGATATCAAGTGGTACTTTGGAGAAATCGAAATAACGACGGGTAGCAAAGAAGGATCGTTTCACCTTACCTATTGACTTTAATTTACAGAATTTAAAGTTTCCGTTATTAGAAAAGGTGATTCCAAGATAAGTGTAATTGTTGACAATTTCAATTTTTTGGTTATTAATCTGAAAGAAATATTTATCAAGAATTGATTTCCTACATTTCTTCTGGAACATCATAACTTTAGTTTTCTTTGGGTTCACAGATAGAAGCCAATTTTCACAATATTGTGAAAGAACGGAAAGAGCCTTATCTAGACCTTTGGCCGAGTGAGAAATCAAAACTAAGTCATCCGCATAAAGAAGACAGTTTAAGTGAGATCCATTTGGTAAAACTATGGGATCGGTGTCCTCTCTGACTAGTAGAAAAGGAATTTCATTTAGGTATAGATTAAACAACACAGGAGAGAGAATACAGCCTTGTCTTACACCTTTGCAATAATAAATAAATTTGGTTCTTTGGTTAGAAACTTTTGAGACGGATTCAGGGGTGGGTTGAGGGGGGGGGGGGGGTTGTACCCTCCCCTTTGACCAGATTTCCAAACTTGGCTTAATAATAATCTTTATTAGGTACTCCCACTGGGTTTTCCAATCTAATTAACACGCTAAGTACATGGAAGACTAAAAGACATATTGATCATTAAAATAATAAAAACAATAGAATAAAAATGTTTTATACGCAGCTGTTTCACTTCCACCTTTTGAGTGATTGACAATTTTGGAAAAAATAAACTACAGTGAGCGATTAGGAAAATTTGCCGCCAGAGTCCCGCTGATCTCCCGTAGGTCCAGGGACGTTTGCCTTCCCCCCTTGGTCA